>CM075977.1:150591595-150775824 GCA_038087875.1 Malacoraja senta
CTGTTGTCCTGATGTAGGGTCTCAAGCAGGAAAACGTCTGACAACTGACCCTTAGTCTTACACAGCTGTTGTGGATCCAATACTCTAGACGTATAGTGAGAGCAGGCATTTAGAGCTACCGTGCTTCAATTCTGGGCACATGTTATCCCACCGCCCGAAAGATGTGGGAGAAAACCCATGGTCATCAGTGAAAAACATTTGTGAGATTTTATCACTGTGAAAGCCTGATGGAATTGTACTTGTTAAAATGTGCACCCTGCATTAACAATTCTGTCTAAATCTGAACTATTTCCCATCACATGCAAAACATACCTGACTAATAAATTACTATTATGATTATGAAATCCATGTTTTCTGATATCTAAACCAGGCTAGCCCTTGTAAAAAAATTCCCTGATAAAAGCAACTTTAAGCCTACCCTACATTTGTAAGTAAATGCTGAGTGGCACAGTGGCACTGTTGCTGCCTCAGAGCGCCAGAGACCAGGGGTTGATCCAAATTAAGCATGCTGTCGGTGTGGAGTTTCTACGTTCTCCTGTGACTCTGTGGGTTTTCTTTAGGTGCACTGATTTCCTCCCACATTCCAAAGGCATGCAGGTTAATGGCTTCTGTAAATTTCCCCTAGTGTGTAGAATGCGAAAGTGGGATAATATGGAACGAGTTGTGGGTGATCATTGATCAGTTGGATTCGGTGGGTAGGCCTGTTTCCACATTGTTTCTCTAAACCAAACTAAAACTAAAATTAAACTCTTTGTGCTTGTACCTGGTACGTTCAGTGGATGAAGAAGGAATACTGGTTAGCACGCAACAAAAAAGCTTTTCACTGTACCTCGGTACACGTGACAATAAACTAAACCCAAATACAATCTATAATACCTGCTATGTTACTGCTCTTGTGTGTTTCAAGATTAACCCATCTACTGTAGTTAACTCTCAACATGCATTAATCTACACCCAGCACTCACAATGGCCTTTTATCAAGGCAGATGTAAATATCAACATTTTTCTCGCCTATTCCTTAGTTTTCATCAACTTGTGTTTGGACCAAAACTCAGAATGTTCTTAAACATAAGACCCACAGTTTACTGTATAACTGTGTTGTACTGGAAAACTTTCTTGTTTTTTTGTGCAAATTTCACACCAAAGTTTGTCGACAATGGAAATTATGGTTGCTGAAGGGCAAAGTTGAATTGGAAAATATGAAGCAAATTAAATGTAACATGTTATAGAAAACAAAAGATCCTCAGGTTTATGCTATTAGTTATAACAAACTACCAGTTACTTTTGATCACAATGTAATAATTGACAGTTTAATCAAGGAGTAAATTGAGGTAACATTGAAAATGTAGAGATCACTTTATGAAGCTTCAACGCTGACTTTGACTATTGTGCACCTGGATTGTATTTGCAGATTTCAGGTCAGATCCTTCAGAATTTTCCTTACACTGGAATTAGTTAAAAGCTCAGTTGGCAGAGGACTTTTGGTGAGAGAATATTATGGGGATGAGTTTTCTTCCCTTTCTAACACCCAAGTTACCTAAATAGAAAATGTACTATTTGGAGTCATACAGCATGGAAACAGGCCTCTGGCTCAACTTGCCCACATCGACCGACATATCGCTGCTGCCATTTGTTGATAAATTTATTCTGGTTGGTAACACAAAACCCAGCATATTATACTAGCTGCAGGATCTACTCTTCTTTCAAAATTCAGTTCCACTGAATAGGAATTAATTTGAGATTGATGAGCATGATTTCAAACTGGACCCATCACCTAACTTACTGCCATAGTTAGAGAGGGCTCTTAAAGATAGCAGAGTCAAGGGATATGGGGAGAAGGCAGGAACGGGGTACTGATTGGGGATGATCAGCCATGATCACATTGAATGGCGGTGCTGGCTCGAAGGGCCGAATGGCCTACTCCTGTACCTATTGTCTATTGTCTCTCAGTGCCAACTGTTATCCATTATAGAGCACGGTTAACTGAAATCTAGGACTGCAACAAATATACATTTTGCCATTATGAAAATAGTGCCGATTTTACTTCGGAGTCACGATGAGGGATTACGTGAAGAGCCCGTCCAGCACGCATGCGCGACATTAGCGTTCACGCAGTGCAACAGCGATGACCGGGAGTACAGGCGCTCCCGCTACAAGTTTAAACAGCGGACCATCAGGTAAGTCTTACTCTGAGATCGTAATCAGCAAGCTGTGCTCTGCTCTGTATTCCAGGAAAACTGGGAAAAATGAGTAAAGCACGGCAAAGGAGGAAAACCGCCCCCCGTTCGAATCCAACAGAACGGGAGTGTCCCATCAGTGGGGGGCGAGAGGCGGCACCTGGACCGCATATGCTGCGGTCCACCCTCATCGAGACCGAGCCGAGCCCAGTACCGCTAGCGTAGCCGGATGAACAGCAGCGGGCTGGAGGCAAATCAAGGCAAAAAACATACCGGCCGGTTATGTCTCACTCCAATGAGGAGGACTCTCCGCCTTAGAGCGGCAGAGCTAGCTGCCTGAGCCGCATGGAAAGGCTCATGGAGCAAATGCTCCAGCGAGACTTGCTTCGGGAGCTGGAGCAGTCTCGCCAAGGGAACTCAGGCACTCCCACATCAGTGCTCTACAATGCACTGGCCATCGCTTCCCCCTCAGCCGAGGGCAGCGTTGGCGACCAGGGCTGGGCTGGTCAGGAACAGGGGTCATTGGCTGAAGATGTCGGGAGTACGCTTGGGGTACAGGATCAGGAAGAGCTGCTGGGTGTGGAGATTCGCTACGTGGTTACACCACGAGCAGGGCGACCGTTGCAGCCAAATCTGGCGGCCAGCATTACCCACCTGTCCCTCAAACCCCTACAAAATCAGGGGGGGTATGTTGGACAGAGGATCCGGAGCCAGGAGCTAAAATTACAACGCATCCTCAAGCTCCTCATAACAGGGATAATATCCTATGCTCGTTCCGTGGATGGGGTGGATATGACACAAACCAGCAAGACACTCTGGCTCTGCTGTGCAACACCCAATATGAGATAAACAACCTCCGCAAGGAGAGAATAAGACCTGCCCTCAATCCCAGGTTTGCAGGACTGTGTAAAACACCGGCCTCAGAGCCGCAGATCCTGTTATTTGGAAGGACAAGTGAAAGACCTGGAGGAAGAGTCCAAAGCATTTGGCCTAATGAGGGCAGGCCCCGGAACGAGCAGACCCACACAAAAAAACAGACGGCAGTACCCCACCGCGTCCACCAGTCGAGGTCAATTTATGGAACTGGTGAAAGCTCGGGGTCCGCATACCATCCCGAAAGCCTTTTTAGGCCAGGGCCCCATGGAAAATGCACCACCCCCAATCAGCAGTACATCCAGCAGTACAACGACGGATGAACAAACAGAAGAAAGGAACACTACCATAACTATGGAGGTAGGTGGGTCTGGTTCCTACCAGCATGTAAAAGTGGGGGAACTGTACTAACAGGGGGGAGATTACACCTGTTCATTGAAGCATGGAGGTGTCACACGAATGATAGTTATATACTTAACAGTATTCGGGATACAAAATACAGTTCATTCAAGAAAACATGCCACCAGTTCAGCACGTACCCCAAAGGGTCTTTACCCTCTCAGTCAAAGAGAAACTAGAGGCTCAAGCAGAACTGGTGAGGTTACTTACAAAGGGTGTCATTGAGAAATCCAAACATGAACCTTTGGAATTTGTCTCAAATATATTTACCAAAAGCAAAAAAGATGGTGGATGTCGCATCATCATTGACTTAACCTCACTAAATACCTTTGTTAAGTATATACATTTCAAAATGGAAACATTTGTAACTGCCAAACAACTGATTTCCAAAGGATACTTTATGGCAAGCATTGATTTAAAAGATGCCTACTATTCAGTACCCATTCATAAGGGTCATCGCAGATACCTGAAATTTACCTGGATGGGGCAACTATGGCAGTTTAAAGCGTTGCCTAATGGGTTGACATCAGCCCTAGACTATTTACCAAGATATTAAAACCAGCCTTGGCAACATTAAGAAAACAAAGACATATTGTCATGGCATATCTTGATGATATCCTAATAGTAGGCAAAACCATGGTTGGCTAAATCAGCTGTATTAGCTACCAAACAATTGTTTGAAACCCTGGGTTTTGTCATACATCCAGATAAATCTAAGTTGACGCCATCCACAACTATGGACTATCTGGGATTCACAATTAACTCAGTCCACATGTCTGTAACGTTGCCAAAAGGTAAAGCAGCAGAATTGGCACAGACGTGCAACAATTTAATGGTAAGCAATCGACCAACCATCCGACAAGTGGCAAGAGTAATTGGCAAAATGGTAGCAGCATTTCCAGCTATACAATTTGGACCCCTGCACTATCAGCACCTACAAAGGGCAAAAGTACAGGCGTTGAAACGACATGCAGGTCACTTTGACCGAACCATGAAACTACCCATTGAAGCAATATCAGAGTTACAATGGTGGATAGAACACATTTGGCATAGTTCCAGCCCTATCATCATCAATAATCCAACGTTAACTATACAAACAGATGCCAGTGCTTAAGGCTGGGGAGCAACTAATACCATATCCAGCACAGGTGGTAGATGGATTAACCTAGAATCATCTTTACTACAAACACTGGGCATAAATTATTTGGAAATGTTGGGTGCGTTTTATGGTTTAAAAGCATATTCTAGGAATATGCACCATTTGCATGTTCGTTTACAAATTGATAATATCACGGTGGTGGCCTATATTAACCATATGGGCGGAATAAAATCGATATCATGTGACCATTTGGTCAACACAATCTGGTAATGGTGGGTCGATAGACATATTTGGCTATCAGCAACTTACCTACCAGGTAAGCTAAATACAGTGCCAGGTCACGCAAATTCAAAATGGATGTTAAATCCTAGAGCTTTTGCTAAAATTACAAAGCAATATGGCACACCAGATATCAATCTCTTTGCATCCAGACTAAATCACCACGTACCAATGTATGTCCCTTGGGAACCACACCCTGAGGCAGCAGCGATAGGTGCATTCGCGCTGAACTGGGGGACCTATTTCTTCTATGCTTTTCCCCCCTTCTGCCTTAAGCTGTAGGGTACTACGCAAAATACAGATGGACTCTGCTTCAGGTATTTTGATAGTACCAACTGGCCTACACAGCCATGGTTCCCAGTGGTCCTCGACATGGTCATCGAAACTCCTATGACCTTTCCCAGTAGCCCAGACCTATTGACGCACCCTTTATCAGGCATAAGTCATCCATGTCATGACAAAGTTAACCTACTGGGTTGCAGATTATCAAAAGACCACTGCTGGGACTGGGATTGTCTGACAGGACCATCAACACGATGACACCGTATATCCACCAGGAAACAATACCTATCGAGCATCAGGAAGTGGGAAAGATACTGCTGGACTACTGGGACAACGTACTCATCTGCAACCATAACCAATGTACTGGAGTTCCTGGGGGGCCTTCACCATAATGAAGGATTGAGCTACAGCGCCATCAATACTGCCAGACGTGCGCTGTCAGCCTACTTAAAACAGGTGCCAGGACAACAGGCCATAGGGTCTCACCCGCTGGTGATCAAACTCATGAGGAGTATAGTCAACTCCAACCCTCTTAGACCTAGGTATACCCAAATCTGGGATGTCAGTGTAGTCCTGACATACCTAAGGGAATGGTCCCCAGCCAGGTCTCTCACCCTGGAAAAGCTAACCCTGAAAACGGTCATGCTGATGCCACTAGTCTCAGCACAAAGAGACCAGTCCCTCCACTTACTGCGACTGGACAACATGGTTATAACACCAGACCGGGTCTCATTCACCATTCAGGAGCTGCTAAAGCAGAGCAGGCCAGGAACTTGAGTCCTAGTTATGGATTTCTGGGCATACCCACCTGACCTACGGTTGTGTGTCATGACTCACTTATTCACTTACATCAACACAACAAGAGATTCTCGAGGGAGAAAAAAAAAAGGGAAAAAAAAGCCTTATGGGTCAGCCACAAGAAACCTCATGGTTGGGTGTCGAGCCAAACCATCTCAAGATGGCTCAAGCAGGTACTGGGAGCTGCTGGAGTAGATACTGATGTATATACATCTCACTCCACCAGGGCAGCATCCACATCGGCGGCTAAAAGAATGAACATGGAGAAAACGTTCCAAACGTTCTACAACAAGCTGCTAGCAGAACCTGTGTTATTTGTAGAAAGAGTTTTAGAATCTGCAAAAATATATAATTTAAGCCCGGGGAAGCATTTTGTCTTTTGTTATTGTTTAATAGATACCATTATTGTTTACAAACAGATTATGGTTGATTACGATAACATACTTCCTCCCTTGAATGACTTCGGCAGCGAGTGAAGTATGAACTGATACACGGTTTGAAATCACAGAGCTTTAAAATCTTCACGTAGTCACTCACATGACTCCGAAGTAAAATAGTAAGATTAAACGAGAACTTACCAGTTTGAAGTTTGATCTGTATTTTATGAGGAGTTACGATGAGGGATTACGTGCCCTCCGCTCCCACCCTCAATTATAGATCAACTGGTATCTTAGTTCTCCTTTTCTTTACTATGTTTATTTCAATTATTGTGTTTCCTGTGATTCCACACCGCTGCTTTGAAGAATGTCGCACATGCGTGCTGGACGGGCTCTTCACGTAATCCCTCATCGTAACTCCTCATAAAATACAGATCAAACTTCAAACTGGTAAGTTCTCGTTTAATCGTACTATTTTATGCCATCAGTCATGTTGCTGCTCTCTCTTATTCAGTGAGAGTCAACAAAGCTTTTACAGTAATTGAACAGAAGGGGGCCTGATTTCCTCAGTTTGTTTGTGGAGGAACTGGATTGCATTAGTGAGTTCATGTTTGGAATCATGTTTAACAGACTAGGTTCTATGGATGTCAAAATAGTTTTAATTTCAGTGCACAGTGTACATATTATTTCACATTTACAAAAGCGAGTTGGACAATTGAATGTTTGCTTCATAGAAGTTTATAAATCAGGAGAGGCATAGTTTGGAAAGTGTCAGAATCTTTTTCCAAAGTGGAAACGTCAAAGACTAGAGAGCATATGATTATGGTGAGAGGAAAGTTTAAAGGAGATGTGTGGGGTAGGTTGTTTTACACAGAGTACTAAGGTGTCTGGAATGCACTGCTAGGGTCATAGTGGAAGCAGAAACAATGACTTTTAGATCTGTCAAATATGTATAGAATGAAGGAATATGGATCATGTTCATGCAGAAAGGATTTGTTTAATCTTACATCATGTTCGGAATAGACATTGTGCGCTGTAACTTTCAGCCAATATTAGCTAAATGTGTGTTGGTATAGGCATCAAGAGTCAAGAGAGTTTAATTGTCATACGTACCGGCAATGGAACAATGAATTTCATACTCGCTGCAGCCTTATAGCCCCATTAATACAATGAAACAGAAATAAATATACAACAATCGGCAGTACAATAACTTAATAATCAGTAATATTAAGTAACAAGAAAGTGCCAGAACTGGGTTGAAAAGTATGATGTCTATCTGTGCTTCATCCAGGACCTGATGTCAAATGGTGGAAAGAAACTGGATCCAAATATTCCAGTCATTAGATGGAGTTATTAATGTCTCATATTATACTTGTCTTCCATGTTCTTGAGCCTGTTTCAGTGATCCTTTGCAATGCTACTCCAGTGACTGCAGCATGATATGTGGAAGGTTGTGAACTTGCAGGGGAGATGTTGCAGGAAGGTAATGCAAGATGACCTCAGGCCGTGCTGATTAAAAAGCCTGGTGTTGCACTGCACATTTATACCATGGATGATGGAATCTAGGCAGGCTGACTAAAAGGTTCAGACAATGGCAATGACTGAGTAGCAGTGGTGGGATCAAGATGCTTGTCACCCTGAGAGAGGATAGAAGATTTATATATCAAAGGGTCAGAGCCACATCTCGGTTGTCAGGCATCAGTGATCCCTGTGATCTGTTAAATGACAGAGGGTTGAACAGCTTTCGTTTAGAGATACAGCACAGAAACAGGGCGTTTGGCCCACCGAGTCCGCGCTGACCAGCAATCCCCGCACACTAGTACTATCCTACACAAACTTGGGACAATTTACATTTATACCAAGCCAATTAAACTACAAACCTGTACATCTTTGGAATGTGGGAGGAAACCGGAGCTTTCCGGAGAAGACCCACGTGGTCATGGGGAGAACGTGCAAACTCCATACAGACAGCACCTGTAGTCAGGATCGAACCCGGGTCTCTGGCACTGTAATGGCAGCAACTCTGTACCGCCCCTGTAACATGCCACCCAAGCTGTAACATGCTGCAAGCCCATTTAATCCATGATATCCAGGGGATGATAACAGCAGCAGTCTGAACTTCCCGGGAGCCAAACTATGCATGTGTATGAGAAGTCTGAGCACGCCTTGCTGCCAGAAATAAAGTGCCTTCTGCTTGTGATACAGTGGAAGCGGAGATGCCCACCATTGTCTCTCCCCCCGCTGTTTTAACAGTGGGTGCGCTGAGGACCTCCGAGTCTTCTACGGATAATTGACATCTCTTTGTGGTCTTTTCCATCAAGGCCACCAGAATAACATTAAAATATCATGGAGCTCAATTTCTCCTATATTGTACCATTGTTTAGCAAGGTACAATTGTCTGCACGATAACTTCCATTATTTGTTGCCTCAATGTACTCTCCCTTTCATGGGCACTGACCAGTCCCTTTGAATGTTAGTCTGATGAATGTGAGCTCCCGAACCATGAGCTAAAGCACACAACTTTGTGACCATCGATAGCTGGAAACTGCAATCATTACAAGTTGGTGGGCTCCCTGAACTGGGTCAAAGAGGAGCATATCATGATGGCTGTGCCTGTTTTTATTGCTACCCAATTTACTGTTCTTTGCACTGTTCCACTCAGTTGTACTATTGCTATATTAAAGCAGAAAAAGTAGAAATCAGGATGGATCATCTGGCATCAATCTCGACACAAATTTATATGCGGCAAATTTATTCCCAACCCAGTGGACCTTCCAAACTCCTCGCATTAATTTCTCATGGACCAGTGTCTAAATTGGGAGAGCTGAGCAACAGAGTAACCAATTGACAGCCTATTATTAGAGATATTATGATTACAGATAACATGACAGATTCCCCCTTTACAGTTGTTGGGTATGCCCTGTCCAACAGGTGAGACTGACTACCCGGGTAAGCCTGTCCACAATGAAAGTATCAGATAAAAGCACAGAAGAAGTGTTACATCTAATTTGAAAGCTGGGGGAGTGTGCAATTAAACAGTTAGCAGGTGAGACTGACTACCCGAGAGTGGGTGATTGTGAACCCTGGGAGTCCTCTATATATGTCTTCGAATCCCATGGCCTCTCTGTGTCAGACCAAACATGGGCAAGGAAATCATCTCTTATTACAATCAACTGTCCTGCCTCAAATGTTGAGTTTGAGTTTAGTTCATTGTCACGTGTACTGACGTACAGTGAAAAGATTTTGTTGCGTGCGAATCAGTCAGCGGAAAGGCAATACTTGATTACACTCAAGCCGTCCACATGGTACAAATACATAATAAATGGAAAAACATGAATATCGTTTAGTGCACGATAAAGTCCAGTAAAATCCAATCAAAGACAGTCTGTGGGTCTCCAATGAGGTAGACAGTAGCTCAAGACTGCATTCCAGTTGTTGGTAGGACAGTTCAGTTGCCTGATAACAGCTGGGCAGGCACTGTCCCTTCACACTTCTATACCTCTTGCCTGATGAGAGAGGGGAGAAGAGGGAAAATAGCTGATCTATATCCCTCTGTATCTTCTGACAACATTCCTTCTTGTCTGCAACTTCTCAAATGTTGGTGTCATCAACAAACTTACTCTTTGACCCATCTACATTTACGTCTAGGTTTATATATATATATATATATCACAAGTAGCAGAGGGTCCCAACATGCATCCCTACGGCACTTGACTGGTCACAGACCTCCAGCCAGAATATCTACATTTCACCACAACCCTCTGTCTTCTTTGAATAAACCAATTCTGAATCCATACATCCAGGTCATCGTGAATCCCGTACCTTTTAATCTCCTGGATCAACCTATCATGAGGGGACTTTATCAAAAGTCTTACTAAAATCCATGTGTACAACATCCTACCTTCACCTTACCCTCATCAATCTCCTTGCAAACTCAATGCTAGCATTTATTTCAAGAGGGCTTGTATGCAAAAACAGGGATGTAATGCTGAGGCACTGGTCAGGCCGCATTTGGAATATTGTGAGCAATTTTGGACACCATATCTGAGGAAGGATGTGCTGGCTCTGGAGAGGTTCCAGAGGAGGTTTACAAGAATGATCCCAGGAATGAGTAGGTTGACCTACGATGAGTGTTTGTTGGCACTGGGCCTGTACTCGCTGGAGTTTAGAAGAATGAGGGGGGACCTCATTGAGACATACAGAATAGTGAAAGGTTGGATTGAGTGGATGTGGGGAGGATGTTACCACTAGTGGGAGACTATAGGACTAGAGGTCGTATCCTCAGAATTAAAGGACGTTCTTTTAGGAAGGAGACAAGGAGAAATTTCTTTAGTCAGAGGGTGGTGAATCTGTGGAATTCTTTGCCACAGAAGGCTGTAGTGGCCAAGTCAGATAAATAGATAGATTTTTGAATAGTACAGGTGTCAGAGATTATGGGGAAAAGGCAGGAGAATGGGGTTAGGAGGGAGAGATAGATCATCCATGATTGAATGGTGGAGTAGACTTGATGGGCCAAATGGCCTAATTCTAATCCTATCACTTATGACCTTATGTCCTTTGTCACCTCCTCAAAAAACTCAATCAAGTTAGTGATATATGGCCTGCCAGTTACAAAGCTATGCTGTATATCCCTAATTAGACCATTCTTACAAATGGGAGTAAATCCTATCTCAAAGAATTCTCTTTGATAATTTCCTTACCTCTGACGTAATGCTCACTTGCCTATCGTTCCCTCGATTCGCTCTACTTTCCTTTTTAAACAAAGGAACATCATGGGCCAATCTCCAGTCCTTCGGGACCTCGCCTGTGGCTAGTGAAATAACAAAGATCCTCGTCAAGACCCCCACAATCTCCTCTGTTGCCTCCGTCAATAACCTGGGATAGATCCCATCAGGCCCTGGGAACTTATCTACCTTCATTTTTTTCAAGAGCCTCCTTCTTAATCTCAAACTGCCTTTGCATATTTGTATTCTCCACTCTGATCTTGCTGCCTTCCAAGTCCTTTTCCTTTGTGAATACAGATGCAAAGTACTCATTTAGTACCTCACCTACATCCTGCGATTCCATGCATAGATTCCCTCCTTTATCTTTGAGCGGTCCTACCTTCTCCCTGGATTCCCTTTTATTTTTAACATATGTATAAAATGCCTTGGGATTTTCCTTAATCTGTATCACCAATGACATTTCATGGCCCCTTTTGGCCCTTCCAATCACCTGCTTGATTTCTTTTTTACTCGCTTTATATTCCTCATTTGCCTCGTCTGATGACATCTTCCTAAACCTGACATATGCTTCCTTTTCTTCCTGACCAAGTTTACAACCTCCTTCATCATCCACGGTTCCTTTAGCTTGCCATCCTAATCCCTCCTCCTTACTGGAACATGCTGATCCTGCATTTTGATCAGCTGCTCTTCAAAGGACTTCCATATCTCATCTGTGGATTTACCCAAAAACAACTGATCCCAATGTGTCCAAATTAAGCACCCAACGTCATACATCCAACATCTAGACCTGTCCCTATTCAAAATAATCTTAAAACTTATGGAATTGTGATCAATATCTCCAAATTCATCTTCCACTGGAACAGTCACCTGGCCAGGCTCATTTCCTAGTACAAGGTCCACTATAGTCCTTCCTTGAGTCAGACTATCCACATATTGTTTAAGGAAATCTTCTTGGATACACCTAACAAATGTTGCCCCATCTAACATATAATTGATTGTTTTTGCCTCATCTCTGTCTTATATGGGCATCCCCTTACGATCCAACTAACTCCTGGCCCTAGATTCTCATGCTAGAGGAGATATTCTATCCATATCCTCCCTGTAAATACCCCTCAGAAATCTATTTTGTTTCAATCCAGTCTCGCTTCAATATTCCAAACTCCAGCAGATATAAATGTAGTTTGTCCCATAAAACAACATATCCTTTTCAAGGAAGACACAAAATGCTGGAGTAACTCGGCAGGATAGTCAGCATCTCTGGACAGAAGACATGGGTGACGTTTCAGGTCGAGACCTTTCTTCAGACCGAGAGTCAGGGGACAGGGAAACGAGATATGGAAGGATACAAAGAACATGTTAGGTGTGAAAAGAACAGATCAAAGCAGATGGTGATCAAGGAAATGTACAATTCCTCAATTGGTCAAACAAACTTTCTTTGAACAGTTTTCAATGCTTTTCAACCCTTCCTAAGGAAGAGCCCAATACTGCCCAGTCAATACCTCATTGAACTCCCTGCTTTTGTATTTAATTCTCTAGAGATAAATGATAACATGTGTTAGTTTTGTTAATTACTTGTAGCTGAATACCAGCCTGATGTAATTCATGCCCTCGGATATACAGATCCCTTTGCATCTCAGAGCAGAGTGCTCATAATTGTCCTTACTTAAATTAAAATACTAGTCTTGGATTGATTCCTCTTTCAAGTTCAATGATTGCTGATACCTCAGGGTGCCTTCACAATAAACATTAATTAATCCTGTCTCTTTCCACCATATCGAGTCTCATATAAACTGCCACTTGATTGGTTCCAGAATGCTTTTCCAAAAGAAAATTTCAGCAACACTCTATAAAATCCAAAATCCTCAACTTGGTCACTGATGCTTATCTAATTATTCCAGTCTGCATTAAATTCAATAAACATTGAATGCTCCAATTTAAAATTTATGGAGCTGTGATCACAATCTCTTTTTCTTTCCGAAGAAAGGTCTCAACCCAAAACGTCGCCCATTCTTTCTCTCCAGAGATGCTGCCTGTCCCGCTGAGTTACTCCAGCATTTTGTGTCTACCTCTTTTTCTTCTCCCCATTCACCCTCTTTCTCTTGCCCACTATGATCAGTCTGAATGGTACCGTTCTGAAAAGTCATCTATCCATTTCCTCTAGAGAAGTTGCTTGACCTGGTTCACATCCAATGTCCCACTATTCCACCCCCTTTCCCCCTTCCATCCATATCCCTCCCTCTGACTTTACATTTCATTGCTCTTTCAAACCTCACATTATCATTAACCTTTTGTCTTGTCTCCTTGTTGTCCCATTTAGTCCTCTTTTGTCACCCTTTTGTCTCCTTTTCATTTCTAGCTTTTATCCACCCAGCTGCCAATTACCTATACCCTACTATCACTTTACCTATTCCTTTTCTCCAGAGATGCTGTCTGAACCATTGAGTTACTCCAGCATTTTGTGTCTATCTTCGGTGTAAACCAGCATCTGCAGTTCCTTCCTACACACTTTGTCATTGCCAGGCTTTGTTCCACCGCCAATTTATTTTCCAACTTTCTATCTCCCACAATGATCAGTCTACCAACCAAGATTGCACACACTTTATACACACACCTCACTCTTGTCAAGTTAAACTCCATTTACCATTTCTCTACCCATCTCTCCAACTGGTCTATATCTTGCTATATCTTTGACAACCTTATTACAGTTCACAATACATGAGTACATGAAATAGTGCAAAAGAGATAATAAATGAGAAAATAATAGAGACCGAATGAGTGCTGAATGCAGTGTTACAGTTGCAAGGAAAGGACAGGTAAAACAAAGGGTCAAGATTGAGAGTCAGGGGAAAGGGAAAGGAGAGATATAGATGATATAGAGAGATAAAGGTTTAGATTTATTATTGTCACTTGTATTGAGTGAAACAATTGTGTTGCTTGCTAACCAATCAGATCAGGTTGTACGCTACATAAATTCAATTGCAATTGATATTTGCATTCTGGGAAATAGGTCCTGACTGTCTACCTTATCTATGCCTCTCATAATTGTATATCCCTATCAGGTCTCCCGGCAACTTCCTGCATTCCAGAGAAAACAATTCAAGTCTGTCCAACCTCTCCCTGTAGCATTTACTCTCTAATTCAGGCATCATTCTGGTAAATCTCCTCTGCGCCCTTTCCAAAGCCTCCACATTCTTCCTGCAATGTGGCAACCAGAACTGCTCACAATACTTCAAATGCAGCCGAACCAAAGTCCTGTAAAGTTCAGTCACTTATACTCAATGCACTTACAAATAAAGGCAAACATATCATATGCCTTTTTCACCACTCTATCTGGCTGTGTTGCCACTGTCAGGGAGTTATGGACTTGATCTCCAAGACACCTCTGTGCATCAATACAAATACAATACAAATTGCCTTTATTGTCATTTAAACAACAGAGGTTTGAACGAAATTCCGTTCCCTGCAGTCATAACAGTAAAAAACATAACACACAATTAGCACAGTTTCACACAAACATCCATCACAGTGAATCTTCAAACATCTCCTCACTGTGATGGAAGGCAAAAGTCTTATCTCTTCTCTGTTCTTTGTTCTTCTCCCGTGTCGAGGTGATCGAGGCTCTTGATGATAAAGCCCCCGGCGGGCGATGGTAAGTCCTGTGGCCGATTAAGCAGCATTGGGCGATGTAAGGCCCTGTGACGGGCCGATTCAAACCCCGCGATTCGGGGTGGGCGAAGTTGCCGTTGTGGGAGCTCCTGAAAATCGGTCTCCCACCAGGGACCTGGAGGTCCCGATTTTACCGTCCACAGAGCCTGCTGCCGAAGCCTCCAAAGCTCCGCAGTCGGGCCGCAGCCGCCACGCCACCACCAATACTGTTAAGGGTCATGCCATTTACTGCATATTTTCCCCTTACATTTTACCTCCCAGTGCATCTTTCATATTTATCCGAAGTACATACCATCTGCCTTTTCTCTGCCCATATCTGTAATTAATTTATATCCTGCTGTATACTTTGGCAGCCTACTTCACTGTGCACAACTCCACCAAATTTTGGTGATCTGCATGCTTATAAACCAACCCATTTACATGTTTATCTAAGTGATTTATATAAATCACAAACAACAGACGTCCAAACACAGATCCCTAGAGAACATCACTGGTCACAGACCTCCAGCACACATGGCACTCTTCCTCCATATTAGTGTATCCCACATTGATCTCTATGTACTTCTCCTTGGTGAATACCAATGCAAATTAATCATTTAGTACCTCTCCTGTATTCTCTTACTCCAAGCATAAGATCCTTCCTTTATCCTTGAGTGGTTTTCCCTTCTCCCTAATTACCCTCTTATTTTTTAATTAGGCATAGAATACCTTGGGGTTTAATCTGATATTTTCTGCTCTTTCTGGTCCTCCTAACTCGCCACTTGAATTATTTTCTTTCTTTATATTCTTCAAATACCCTGTCTGATTTCATTTTTCTAAACCTTATATATGCTTCATTTTTTCTATTTGACCAAACTTACCTCTCTTTTCATCTTAGACGCCCATTACCATGTCATCCTTGCCCCTCCCCCTTACTGAAACAAGCTGGTCCTGAACTCTGAAAGGCTGGTCTTTAAATGATGTGGAGTTACACGATAGCAGTTGCTCCCAATTTACCTGCCCTAGCCCCTGCCTAACAATGTTGTAATTTCCCCTCTCCCAATTCAGTGCTTCCCTCCAAGGTCCAAACCTCTCGTTATTCATAATAATCATAAGGAGTTGTGATCACTGTTCCCAAATTGTTCTCCCACTCAAACACCAATCACCTGGCCAGGCTCATTTTCCAATAAAGGTCCAGTATGTCCACTGCTCTGGTTGGCTTAATCACACACTGATGCAAGAAACCTTCTTGGATACACGTAATAAATTCTGCCCCGTCAAAGCCTCTTGTACCAAGGAAGTCCCAATCAATATTGGGGAAGTTAAAGTCACCCACTATTACAACCCTGTTGCTTTTAGATCTTTCCATAATAATCTGTCTACATATCTGTTCCTCTATCTCTCACTGGCTATTTGGACACCTATAGTGTAATCCCTTCAGAATGATTGTGTCTTTCTAATTTTTGACCTCTAGCCATTTTGCCTCACTGGATGATCCCTCCTATGTGTTTTCTCTGAGTGCAACAGTGACATTCTCCCTGATTAGTAGAGCAACCTCCACCTGTTTATCTTCCTCTCTATCATGTGTGAAACGTCAAAACACTGGAATGTGGAGCTCCAGTCCTCACATTCTTGCAGCTAAATCTCCATAATGGTCACAACATCATTGTTCCTAGCACTGATTCAGCCTGTAGATTCATCTGCTTTACCCATAGTGCATCTTACGTTAAGATGAGGGCGCCTCAGCCTATCAGTTTCACCATATTCATTAACCTGTCCCTGCCTATCCTTCCTGTCAGATTTACATGACATAACCTGTACCTACCCATCAGTTCCTTCACTTGCTGACCTGCTGCTCTGGTTACCAGCCCTCTGCCATTCTAGTTCCACCTTTCCTGAGGAGAACTAGTGAACGTCCCTGCAATGATATTGGTTCCCCTCCAATTCAGATGCATGAACCCTTGAATAGAGTGTCCCCTATTATAATTAATCACCAAGACCTAGCTCTATCCTCCTTCTCAGCGGAGCCAGACATGTGAAGCTGTTCTGTCTGCTGCTGGCCAGAGAGGCCACCCCTCTCAACTTTGAGGTGAGACGAGCAAGTTTAAAGGAGTTGTGTGAAGCAGGTTACCCGAGAGTGGTAGGTGCCTGGCCCAAACTGGTGGGATGTGGTGGTGGTGGAAGTCGATACAACCAGGAATGAGTAGATTAACATATGATGAGCGTTTGATGGCACTGGGCCTGTACTTGCTGGAGTTTAGAAGAATTTGGGGATAACCTCATTGAAATGTACAGAATAGTGAAAGGCTTGGATAGAGTGGATGTGGGGAGGATGTTTCCACGAGTGGGAGAGTCTAGGACTAGAGGTTATAGCCTCAGAATTAAAGGATGTTCTTTTAGGAAGGAGATGAGGAGGAATTTGTTAGTCAGAGGGTGGTGAATCTGTGGATTTTTTTGCCACAGAAGGTGTGGAGGACATGTCAGTGGATATTTTTAAGGCGGAGATAGTTTCTTGATTAGTGCAGGTGTCAGAAGTTATGGGGAGAAGGCAGGAGAATGGGGTTAGGAGGGAGCGATAGATCAGCCATGATTGAATGGCGGAGTAGACTTGATGGGCCAAATGGCCTAATTCTGCTCCTATCACTTATGAACCACAGAGGCATTTAGACAGACACATAAACAGAGAGGGAATGAAAGGATCTGGATTATGTGCAGGCTGATGGGGTTGGTTTAATTTGGCACCATTGTGGGCACAGTCATTATGGGCCAAAGGGCCTATTCCTGTGTAGTGTTGTGCTATCTTTGCTCAACTTGACTATCATTGACATTGCTGCCTGTAATTTGGATTTGTTGTTACAGTTGTGGCTGCTGCTGATTTTATAACTGACCTCTTTTCTGAAACAAAAATCCTTTGTATTGTTCCTTAATTAAATTGCTGTTAGAGAATTGCTTCCTAAATCAAATTTTGCCCTTTCCCCTTCCTCTCCTCATTGTCTCCTCAGCTGTTTTGCTTTTGTTTGCCTCCTTTTATTCTTTCAAATTTGCTTAACTCCAAGTAGCAAAAGATTTTCAATTCACAGAAGAATACATATCACTCCCTGTAGATCCGTAATACTTCAGCCAACTATATAGAGTTCCAAAAATGCACACATTCGCACGAACATCTCGAAGAAGTAACACCAGAAATAACTACCCAGCACATTCTGGTCCCGTTAAATTGTGCTGGTTGAGAAAACAGAATGGGTTCCCCGTTATGCTATGAAATGCCAGGTTCAGCTGTGTGAAGTGAAGACAGTTGTTGGCAGGAGAGCAGACATCAAATCAAGGATTGCAAAGTACTTGGTGTTATGATTTACTTTTGTGTTGCCCCAGCGACCATTAGAAACTGTTTGTGTATGCTCATGTGCATGTGCATGTGTGTGCGTGTGCATATGTGTCTGTGCCTGTGTGCGTGCATATCCGTGTGTGTGCACACGTGTGCATGTGTGTGTACGCATGTGTGCGCACATTCATGTGCATCTGCGCCTGCACGTGTGAGTGAGAACACGCCACTGAAAAGGTGGTACGTGACACAATACCTATAGGAGGCATGTGAGCATACCTTGAAGCCTTGATCAGAAGGTGGGTAGGCTGCACCACGATAAAGGTGCTTCTGTGCCAGTTCAGCCTCACAATTTTATTGTTTTAAAGAAGGGAACTGTAGCTAGGCACAGGGAATTTGAATGGAATTACAGACCTGAAGATGCGGGTGCCATTGATTGAGTATTGAAAATTAGAGGTGCAAAACCCGAGAGTTGGAAAAGTGTAGAAGTCCCAGTGAATTGTGCGGTTGGAGATTAGACCATAAAACCATAAGACATAGGAGCAAAACTAGGCCATTCAGCCTATCAAGTCTACTCCACCGTTCAATCGTGGCTGATTTATTTTTCCCTCTCATCCCCATTCTCCTGCCTTCTCCCCCTATCCTTTGGCACCTTTACTAATTAAAAATCTATTAATCTCTGCTTTAAAAAAACCCAATGATGGCCTCCACAGCTGTCTGTGGCAATGAGTTCCACAAATTCATCACCCTCTTGCTAAAGAAATGCCTCCTCATCTCCATTCTGAAGGTTGTCCTTTTATTCTGAGACTGTGCCCTTTGGTTCTAGAGACTCTCCCTTTACTGGAAACATCCTTTCTACATCCACTCTATCTAAGCCTTTCATTATCCATTGTTTCATTAAGATAAGACCCCCCCCCCCCATCCTTCTAAACTCAAGTGAGTACTGGCCTAGAGACTTTGAACACTCCTCATACATTAATTCAATCATCCTTGGGATCATTCTTTCAACCTTCTCCAAAGCCAACATATCCTTCCTTAGATATGGGGCTCAAAACTGCTCACAATATTCCCAATGTGGCCTCTCCAGCATCTGATAAAGCCTCAGCATCCCATCCTTGACACAAGGTATCTTTATTTGATGACAGCATTTTTTGCACTTTATTCATTCTATTATTAAAAGATCAGGTACTATTTTAGCTTACCTAAGCACAATAATTCTAATGAACTTTAATATGATTGGTAAATGTATTTATTGGTCAGTTAACTATCTGCCATATTAAAGGGGTTATCAAAAATCTGTAAAAATGCTTGGATGGGCTAGTTCTTAAAAAAATGAAAATATAAGTCTTAAAATGTTTATAAAAATCCAAAATCCTCCCTTTAATTATTGAAATAGGTAGAATATCATGAATTCTCTGAACAGCCACACAGATGGAATGAGCCAAAGATCCTCCAAGTAAAGGCCCTGTCCCACTTTCCCAAGTTACTCACGAAATCTCCTGAGTTTTCCCTTGATTCGAACTCGGGGAATATCGGGTAATGTCCGTAGCGAGGCCGTAGGAGTCCGTAGATGTTTCGTAGCGGCTCGTAATGCCAGCCGTAGGAACTCGGGGCATCAGGTAAGTCAGGACATTTTTTCAACATGTTGAAAAATGTTCATGAGTTAAAAAAATAGCCCCGAGTACCTACGAATGGCTATTACCGTAATTCTCCGAGTTCGAATCAAGGGGAAAACTCGGGAATGTCCGTGAGTAACTCGGGAAAGTGGGACAGGGCCTTTAGTTATTCTCTGCCTACAGCAAACACTATTCAAAGAAAGGCTGGGGACGATTGAGGTAATTCAACTTTTTTTGTTGCTTTGGTATAAATGACTTAAATTAATTTAATGCAAGTTATTTTGTGTTGACTATTTTGCATTAACACGACATCTTGCATTTATTTGGATAAGTTGCCATGGATTCCCTTGTAAATTCAGTTTCTTCCTCACTTTAAACAGATTGTTTAAAGGATTGGCTTTGTTTGCTGTGCAGACATCCTCATAGCCTGTTTTTGACAGTACTATCAATAAACAGCCTGCAATTGTTTTTGTGGCGAACTTATGAGCCACACAATGGCTTAAAGACTTTGCCATTGTAAAGTATGGGCTTCTTGCTGATCTGCTGATTGATTACAATTTCAAATAAACCACATTCAGCAAGGTCTTTATACATAAAAAGTCTATATATATTAATAATGGGCATAAGGTCGAGGTCAGCACAATGCATGTTCAGAATATTTAATTTAATATTTGTATTTTTGCACATTATATAACCATCAATAATTAAATCAATCAGATTTTTTCAAGGATAGTGTCTAAATCTTTACATTAGTGGCATCTCAAAGCATCAGTTTTACAAGCAGAGCAATAATATATCAAAATCCTATGAATAAGGTCCAGATCATCTGCCTGAGGTAGTGTGTCTGATGATAGTGGGTCTTTAACCCAGGATGTTAATGCTGTTTCTCTCCCCATACATGCTACTCACAATCCTGTTCATATCAATGGGACGATGGTGGAGAGAGTAAAAAAGTTCAAATTCTTGGGCATGCATATTTCCGAAGATCTTTCCTGGACCCACCACACTGATGCAATTATAAGGAAAGCACATCAGCGCCTCTACTTCCTGAGAAGATTACGGAGATTCGGTATGTCAAAGAGGATTCTCTTGAACTTCTACAGGTGCACAGTAGAGAGCATATTGACTGGTTGCATCATTGTCTGGTTTGGCAACTTGAATGTCCGGGAGTGGAAAAGACTGCAAAAAGTTGTGAACACTGCCCAGTCCATCACTGGCTCGGACTTCCCCACCATCGAAGGGATTTATCGGAGTCGCTGCCTCAAAAAGGCAGCCAACATCATCAGAGACCCACACCATCCTGGCCACGCACTCATCTCACCACTGCCATCGGGAAGAAGGTACAGGAGCCTGAAAACCGTAACGTTCAGGTTCAGGAACAGCTTCTTCCCTTCAGCCATCAGGCTATTAAACACTACAACCTCATATAGACTCTGAACTACAACAGACTATTATTATTATTATTGTTGCACTGTTTGCTTTTTTATAGAGTATGTGTACATATATATATATGTGGGTATGTTGTGATTATGTATATATATATATATACACACACTGAGCTTTTTTTTTCTCTCTCTCGTTTGTCATATCATACTATGTTTGCATATTCTGTTCCGCTGCAGCAAGTAAGAGTTTCATTGTTCTATCTGGAACATATGACAATAAAACACTCTTGACTGTTTTGCTGAATATCTCCAGCAATGATTATAAATGAGCCTCGGGTTAAGCCCCAAACCAAAATTATTGAATGAAAATACCGCTACTAAAACATTCTTGTATTATTCTTTTATTTTATTTTTATTTTAATTTTATTAGAAGTAAGTACAATCATATGGCACCAAAGTGCCTAATATATATTGACGTGTTACATTTTATGTACAGCTTCTTATATTTTTTATTATAATGAAGAAGAAAAAGAGAGAATAGATAATAAAAGATAGAAAAACGTGTGATATATAGTGTGCGAAAAAGAAAAAAGGGTGAAAGAAGAAAAGTGAAGAAAAGAAGATAGAAAGAAACAGTGTAGAAAGTTTTTTTTAAAAATTAAGGAGAGCATTATTTACAATCTTGACCATCCCTCACCCAGTCCTGGAACAGTTAGCTTCTACAATTGTGTTGCACCATATGATTCCAAAAAGACGACAAATGGAGACCAACTCGTTAAGAATTGGTCTGATTTATTTATTAGGAGGAATCGCATTTCCTCAAGGTGTGCGGTGTCCAACATGCTTGAAATCCACATTTTAAGCGTTGGTATTAGTGTATTTTTCCAAAATTTAAGTATTAGTTTTTTTGCCATTAATAAACCATAATTAAAAAATAAATTTTGAGATGAGTTCAATTTATTCCCGTCTTCCATTACTCCAAATATAATCATTTCAGTATTAGGTTCCATTTTTATCTTGAATAATTTTGTAAATATTTCAAAAATATCACTCCAAAATTTATAAAGTTTTATGCAGGAAACGAAAGAGTGTGTTATAGTTGCATTTTGGGATAAACATTTATCACAAATGGGGGACATATTTGGATATAATTTATTCAATTTAGTTTTTGAATAAGATAATCTATGTAAAATTTTAAATTGAATTAAATTATGTCTTACATTAATCGAACATTTGTGTGTATATATCAAATACTTTTCCCATGTTTCCTTCGTAATTTTTATCATTAATTCTCGTTCCCACTCTTCTCTAAGTGCCTCTGTCGATGGTAGTTCTATATTTAAAATACTATTATATAAATATGATATTAATTTCTGTGAGTCAGCCTTAATATTCATTGCTTCTTCCAGTGGATCAAAAGTTATGTTTTGATATCTTTGTATGTATTTCTTCATGAAGTCGCAAATCTGAAGATATTTAAAATATTGGTTATTTCTTGTATTATTCTAATAGTCTTTTAATTTAATCAAAATGTGTATGCTGACAAATGGGATAATGTGCTTATTAATATGCCATGGGATCAAGTAAATATATCTAGATATGCTCACCGTTAAAAATGGCAAAGGAAATAGGAGGTGGAAACTTTGTCCCAGTTCATGAAGCATGAGTCTGGGTTATAGTAGGTTATTTTATATAGTAGGGAATAGTAGGTTATTTTATTAATTTTTTTAAAGTGTTCCCCAATGCCTAGTGAGCAAAATGCTTGGTTATACTGTATCATGCTGAATCCCTGACCTCTGGAGAGTTGTATAAACCCGATTTCTGTCAAAAAGCTAAGGGCCTCTGTGTTGCTGGGTTTGCACTGAACAATTACTGAGACTATTCACTCTTGATTACTTTCAGCAGACCCTGTGGGAAAGCATACATGATGAAAAGAACCACCACACCCTTCCTTTATTAATGTAACCCCTTGCACCTCCTCAAGCTGCCCCAAAACATTGCAAGGCCACTAAGGCACTTTCAGATTCTAAAACAATAGCTTCTGTTTATATTATGTTTGTCCTATGCTAAAGCCTCTCACGCTTAGAGAGGAACTTTATCAAACAACAGACTTGAAGCTAAGCTACAGGAGGAGAGGTTTGGCCGGATGACCATAAACTCAGATGAAGAGGTAAGTTTTATGCAGAATGGGGATAGAGAGCTGGGAAGGTTTTGCAGATTCTCAGAGCTAAGGCCTCTAGCAGCTGACAAAATGGTGGCATATGTAAACTCCGAAATTACTCCAGAGGTCAGAATCAGAACGGTTCTAATTTCTTGGAAAGTTAAAGAGCAGGAGATAATCATAGAGACAGGAAAGAGTTGAAGCCATGAATGGTTTGAAGACAAAGATTACTATTTTAAAGTGGGCATTGCTTCACCAAACAATTAAGATAAGCTCCCCCCCCCCCCCTCATCATCGTTCAGACTGCCTGGATTAGAAGGTATTGCCTATAAGGAGAAGTTGGACTTGGGTGTTTTCTTGTGGAACATTGGAGGTTGAGGGGAGACCTGATAGAAGGATATCAAATGATGAGAGGTATAGATAGACAGAACATTTTTCCCAGGGTGGAAATATCAAGGACTAGAGGGCATAGCCAGGGGCAGATCTACTGTGAAACTAATGAAGCTTAAGCTTCAGGGCCCCTAATCCCGGAGGGGCCCCAGAAGCGACTTTAGTCCAGATATTCTTCCGATTTAAATTGGAATTCGATTTTTTTGTTTTTCTAGAAATGAATCTGATTTTTCACCTCGACTAAACCCCTCGCCTCAACTAATCTTCACTTCACACTTAAACCTCAACTCACTAAACCTCGCCTCGACTAAACCTCCCACCTCACACATAATCCCTGCCTCGACTAATCGCCGCCTCTCTCCCGCTCCTGCGGGGAGGGGCTGCAGCCGCCGTGAGCGGAGGGGCGGGGCTCAGGCTCAACGACAATGTCAGCGCATGTGCGCCCCTCCCCTCCCACCAGCTCTCTTGGGCAATGCGCCTGTGCCGCTCTCGGCCCCGCCCCCTTGGTTGGAGCCGCTCCGCTCACATGTGGCGCCGCCAACGGCCGGGAGGGGCTATAAATAGCGGGAGCGGGAGAGAGGCGGCAATTAGTCGAGGCGCGAATTAGGTTTGTGGTGGAGATTAGTCGTGAGGTGGGAGGTTTAGTTAAATTGAGGTGGGGGTTAAGGTGTGAGGTGAGGTAAGGTGTGAGGTTTATTTGAGGGGTGAGGTACGGTTTAGTCGAGGCGAAGTTTAGGTATGAGGAGAAGTTTGGTAGTGAGGTATCGTCGAGGTGGGGGGGTTTAGTGAGGTGAGGGGTTTAGTCGAGGTGTATGTGTGAAGTGAGGAGAAATGAGCGCAGGTGAGGTGAGGAGAAGTGGGTGTCTAAGCTCAGGAAGGGAGACCGAGGTGCTGCTGAAGGAGACGAGACCACTGCCTTCTGTGGCAGAGAATTCCACAAATTCACAACTCTGGGTGAAAAGGTTTTTCTCATCTCAGTGCTAGGCAGAGACATTTCAGGTAACATTTTTTGTAAATATTTTTTTAGTTGTATGAGGCCATTTATTGAAACATATAAAATTATTAAGGGTTTGGACACGCTAGAGGCAGGAAACATGTTTCCAATGCTGGGAGAGTCCAGAGCCAGGGGCCATAGTTTAAGATTAAGGGGTAAGCCATTTAGAAGGAGATGAGGAAATACTTTTTCACACAGAGAAGTGTGAATCTGGTGAAATGTTGTGCCTTCCACCACAGTGATGAATGCTGTGGTGGATGTTTGTGTTAAAAAAAATTATTGTGTTTTTGTGTGTTCTTTTTCATTGTACCGCTGCTGGCAAATTCATTTCACTTGCACTTTATGTGCAAATGACGAATAAAACTGATATTGATTGAAATTGATATTGAATCTGTGGAATTATCTGCCACAGAAGGCAGTGGAGGCTAATTCTCTGGAGGCTTTCAAGAGAGAGACACATAGAGCTCTTAAAGATAGCAGAGTCAAGGGATATGGGGAGAAGGCAGGAATGGGGTACTGATTGTGGATGAACAGCCATGATCACAGTGAATGGCTCGAAGAGCCGAATGGCCTACTCCTGCACCTATTGCCTATTGTCTATTTCATGAAATATATATCTTTTGGGGGTTATTTTACTGCTTATGTGTTAGAAAAATTCTAAGCTTCTATTATGTAAACTACCAGCAGAAAGGTTGAGAATCATTTTCAATTGCCCCCTGAACTCCCACCGGGCACTGCCTCTGGACCCCGCCGGGGGCCTCTTGGAACCTCGGCCAATACTTCCTACTTTTTTTCTGGAGGTGAATATCATGCTTAGTCCACATTGCTTAACATTTTTGAGTTTACTGTATGAGAAGGGGTTTTTAAATACAAAGAATAGTGTGTGTCTGAAAAGAACTGCCAGGGTTAGTGGTGGAGGCAGATAGAACAGTGGTGTTTAAGAAGCTTTTAGATAAGCACGTGTATATGCAGTGAATGGAAGGAAATGGTCACGTGAAGGGAGGTGAGATCAGTTTAACTTGGCATTATGTTTATCATGGATATTGTGGGATGAAAGGCCTGTTCCTGTGCTTTGCCCTATGCTCTATGTTTGTTCCAATATTTAAACTGGGAGGAAACATCCCATTGGGCTATCAGGCGAAAGGACTGACAATTTAGAGGCTGAGAAAGTTTGGTGTAGATGGTGGTGAGTCGGGTGCCATCAGTCACACATGAACTACGTATGGGTAACAATGAACAACCCTTGTGATAGTTGGGGCAGTAAGCTATCCCTCCTCATCCTTTCCAATCTCTGCACCCATTGGCAATGTTGAGCAGACCATCCCTGACCAGCCTCTCTACCGCCATCTAGTGGAACCGAATGGGACTGATCTTGTTTAGTGCCATTCATATCTATTCACACAGAGCCAGAAAATCACCAACACTGATAGACACAAAGTGCTGGAGTAACTTACCGGGTCAGGCAGCATCTCTGGAGGAAAAGGATAGGTAATGTTTCAGGTTGGGACCCTTTGTCAGATTGGTCTGATGTCTGAATTAGGATCCCAATCCGAAACGTCACCTATCCTTTTTGTCCAGAGATGCTGCCTGACCCATTGAGTTATTCCAGCACTTTGTGTCTATCTTTGGTACAAACCAGCATTTGCAGTTCTTTGTTTCTACAATCAACAGCTCTGATTTCCTGCCCCTACACTTTTCCCGGAGGTTCCTTTGTATTTCTCACCTGTAAACTGGCCCTTGGGAATGTCAGCCTAAAGATAATCCCTACACGCAAGGTCCAACTTTACTACATCACTACCCCGAGATTCTTCATTTTCTCTAAATGATCAGATTGCAGAGATTAAACAAGGAATTCTACCTCAAATGGGCACAATTTTGGGAGCTTAAAAACCTGAAATGATTTGATAGCCATGTTGCAGCATTTTTGTTAATTTATTAATTCATTGGATATGGGTTAAACTTGCATTTCTTAATCCATTCCTTAAAAGTGTCATCACAGGTAGATAAGGTGGTCAAGAGGCTTCAGGCAAGTTGGCCTTCATCAGTCAGGGTATTGAGTATAGAAGTTGGGACTTTACGTTACAGTTGTACAAGATGTTTGTGAGGCCACATTTGGAGCATTGTATACTGTTTTGGTTACCCTGCTGTAGGAAAGATGTTGCTATGAAAGAGAGCAGTGAAGGTTTACAAGGATGTTGCCAGGACCTGGGGGCCTGAACTTGGGCAGGCTGGGACTTTATTCCTTGTAGCGATGTGGGATCTTATAGAGGTGTATAAGATCATGAGGGAAATGAATCAATTAAATACACAGGGTCTTTTGCCCAGTGTAGGGGAATCAAGAACCAGAGGACATAGGGTTAAGGTGACAGGTGAAAGATTTAATAGGAATCTGAGGTGCAACATTTTCAAACAGAGGGTGAAGCGTATTTGGTACCTGCCAGAGGAGGTAGTTGAGGCAGGTACGACAGCAGCACTTAAAGGACATTTGGACAATTACATGGGCAGGAAAGGTTTAGAGGTATATGGGCCAAACACGTTTGGGCAGTTTGAAGTCATATAGAATCCAGACAAGACAAGGATGCAGACTACCTTTTCATTTATTTATATATATATTTTTATTTTTTATTTTTTTATTAGAAGTATTGTACAGTGCAGTGATCTCAAACAAACATAAAATTATACATTTCTTGTACCACTTCTTATTTTAAACTTTAATAAGAAAAAGGATAGAGAGAGTTAGCAGAGATAGTAAGTGAGTGAGTGAAAGAGTGGTCCAGGGACACCCATAGGGACCTAAACCACAAGAAAGAGTTAAACAAAATAGAAAAACCAAAAGAAGGGAAAAAAAAAAAAAAAAAGTAAGATAAGATAAGACAAGATAAAAGGGATGCACCTACTTCATATCTTTACTCACCCCTCGCCAGGTCCTGAAGACTACCTTTTCATAAGGACATTAATGGACCATGTGGATTTTATAACAATTTGAATCTTTTATAGTTATATTACTGAGGCTAGGTTTTAAAAAGTGCAGTTTTATTTCTCAAATCTCTTGATCGATAGTCAAATAACTTGACCATGGCACAACTAAGTCCACTTTCCGTTTCTCAAAATTGCCAAAAGACTTTGAATATCTATGAATGTCACGTATATAAAAATCCTTTAAAAAAAAGTCATACTATTAAATAACAACCATTAAAACTTTAATTTAATTAAAACACTGAAAAGAGTGAAACCACTAAATATATTTAAGTATATAAAAGCCAACTGTTGGATTCATATAAATGGAATAATTAAAATCAAGTAAATTACCTGAAAGTTTGCCCTTAGGGTCATTCCGCCTCATTGAACTTAACCGAACTTGATGCTACAGTAGGTCTATCCCGGCAGAAAGATTTTCCAGCAAAACCTCTGGGAAAACTGGGGATGCTGGGGAATGTTGGATTCATCAGGTCAGAATTTCAGAACAGTTCAAACAAATGTGAATAATTTAAAGAACAAAAAAAAGTATAAAGTAAAATAAAACAATAAGTTTACTTCAATTGCCTTTAAATACTAGAAATTAATTTTTTTTTAAAGCACACAAAGAAAGTAAAATAAATGAATCACTTATTTTTTTCGATGAAGATTGTGGACACCATTCGAATGAATGGGCTCAGATTACATCTCCAACCTAAAGGTGAGGGGCTGGATGTGAAGTGCATCCAGACCCTCAACGCACAATATTTGTTCTATCACTGCCGGACTCAGTGCCAAGTTGAGTGGTGGACATCAGTATGTGACCTTTAGCTCATGCTCAACTTCCAAGTGAAGCTAACCAGTGAGAAGCACATCACCAGCAGTTCTTGTTAGCAACCTCGGTAAAGGATATTATCTAGTCCAATAATGCACTTAAAAGGCTAATTCATACTGGGAATGGTCCTGCGGGGAACAACTAGCTATGTCTTCCTGATTAAATTTTACATTGTATGCCTCGTTGTCCTTCCCCTCGCTAACAATGATCTATTCTACATTTTCCTTGAACTTCGTCCCCTTTGATCTCTCGTTTTCACACCTTACCCTTTCATATCTCTCGTTTCCCTCTGACTCTCAGTCTGAAGAAGGGTCTCAACCTGAAACGTCACCCATTCCTTCTATCCAGAGATGCTGCCTGTCCCGCTGAGTTACTCCAGCATTTTGTGTCTATCTTTGGTGTAAACCAGCATCTGCAGTTCCTTCCTACACAACTAGCTATTATTGGTAGCTGGTCTTGTACTCTGTGCAGGCCAATGTTGGCCATACAGTTGTGAGTGTAAAGGGAGTTTGGTAGGGGGCTGAGAACTCACACTTGCAGGGCAATGGTGTTGAGAATTATTATGAAGGAGATGTTGTCACCTATTCTCACTGATTGTAGTCTCAGGGTTAGGAAGTCGAGGATCCAGTGGCAGAGGGGGTTGCTGATTCCTAGTCCAAGGTTAGCAACTTGGGAGTAATATATCAATCAGGTGCAGGACCTTGCTCGCTTTGGACTTTGAGCTGAAGAGTGGAAGTCCAGATGATTGGGCGCATAGAATTTCTATCCCCTGGAATGAACCTAGGTTAACTTCCTTCATAAAATCTCCTTACAAATCATAATGCTAAACTCTTCTGATTTGATTATTTTTAATGCTCATAAAAGTGAAGAATGCAGAATTTGGTTTTATTGATATTTGGGAAATCAGCACAATCAAGATCATAAGTGATAGGAGCCGAATTAAGCCATTCGGCCCATAAAGCTACTCTACCATTCGATCATGGCTGATCTATCTCTCTCTCCTAACCCATTCTCCTGTCTTCTTCCTATAACCCCTGATACCTGTGGTGTCAAGTGGATTCACAGATCAAATGTGTTATCAACAAAATCACAGTGGCCAAAATGATTTTAAAATATTGTTTATTTTACAATTTACAGTTTAAAGAAATGTCTGGTGCTGAGGCAGTACATGTACAAGATAGTTGATCAATAGATACATTTTCCCAAGTTTGCAAATCCCATTACACTCAGCATTTCTTCAAAATTTTATTAAAAGCAAAGAATGCAAGACAACAATATTTCAAATGTTACACTTCTAAGATCTACCATTCTATAAAGATAATTTCCAGTAACTGCACCTGAAGTAAAAATAAAAATCAATTCAGAAAGCTGCCAAATAATTTCTTCTACTATTTAAATTATTCCGGACAAGTTAATATGAAATTTCTTCCTAGAATAAAATTATTTGCAATTTACTCTTCAAATAAAGCAAAAAAATAAAACCAAAAGAGGCGACTAATGGATAAGAAATACCCTGCTTATCCATCATTGCATGCTTCTTGTTTTGTTTCACATACCAATTACCATTTTGTTCTGCAGTTTATAAATTGGCTATAGAGGAGACCTGGCTATTTTTGTATTAGTTACTGTATATGAATGAATTTGGCTATTGAAGTGCACCAGATCTGGGCATACAAAGATAAAGAAAGAGTTTCAGTACAGCTTGCTCTTTTGAGTTACAGTGTTTCAGCTTTGCCAGCATGTAGACACATGGAACAGATATCGTCAAACTAAATTTACGTGGTCAGGTCTTTTTCCACTCCTGTCTAGTTACTACAATTTGCACGGACACAAACATGTTTGCATACTTATTAACAATAATTGTCCCTCTTAGAAATAGAGCACCTTGTCAATTTGACATATTGTTCATTTTCTGATGAACACTATTTAAGTTAGCTAAGGTCCCAAGAGAGACAGACAGTCAACATTTCTGAAATAAAACATACTCATAAAAGCTCAACTTTACTTACAGTCTGTGGAGAAAATTGTGGTCGTCAAATATGTTAAGAATGAGAGCTGAATGTACAGAACTGATGCTTGTATTTGAAGTCAGCTGAGGTCAAATCTAAAATAATTAATTCCCAATAACGCAAGCCCTTAACTTTTGAAGCCTGAAACTCAATCAGCCCACCTTTAGTCTTTCAAAATGTGTTCAAAATAATGGCACTTAAGCTGAAAAGTTTATAAAAATATATATTTTAGTTATACACGGTATAGCTCGCTGTAGAGCTCTGATGCAGTGAGTAATAGAGGAATAAAAATCAGCTACTAGTTCTTTATAAACCTCCCAACTGAAAACATAGGAACTTAAAATGTATATTGTGGTGAAAATAATGTGCTCACAAACTTATCACTAAGCAGAATTTTTTAAAGTAATGTGGGTATTACTATATACCTCAGTGGCATGTAATGGAGGTAAAAAACATGCTAAATGATGTCGACAGTTAAAATCAGCATTGTGTAGCAAAACCTTGAAATTATGCTATGAATTTCCACTTAATTTAATAGAGACATTTTACTTTAAATGAATTAATACCTCCATTTAAAAAAAACAGACCAAGATCATTTTAATATTAATCAGTCTTTCAACTTATTTTTGTGTTTGTTTTATCGGAAATCACATGACTCATATAACATAAAAAACAGAAATATTATAAAGGGAGTGAAATTCTAGCAAGGGAGTTCGCCTAGGCCGGATATGTTTGCTATCCCTAAGTAGTTGCTTCCAAGGTACCTGGTTAGTGGACAAGGGTATGTAGGTCTGAGCAGATGGGCCTTCCCCATGTGGTTTTGCTGCATGGCAGCAGGGAGCATTCCCAGACTGATTCAGACAGGTTTGGAGGGATATGGACCAAACACGGGCAGGTGGGACTAGTATAGCTGGGACATGTAGGGCCTGTTTTCATACTGTATCATGCTATGACTCTGACTCTATGATTCAATGAAAGAAGGAGTACCTGCTTCTACAGAGAACAGGCAATCATCCCAGTATAGGTCTCAAATCAGAAAGACGAAGAGTAAACAATCGCAGAAAGATTGTTCCTAGTTGGATTAGGAATCACAATGCACTCAAGAGAAAATAAAATGTTTTAGAAAAATTGCTGACCCTTCACTTCATTGCAGTTCTGCTTGTGGAATATCTCACTGGGACACATGCCTCTATTACAAGAGCACTGATATTGGGACCCAGCCCTTATATTTAAGTCCCAGGAGTTTGAAATCAAGTCAGGGTGAAATTAAGGTGGCAGATAAGGATCACGCTGCTGAATTTTTGGTGACAAAATAATTTTTTGCCCTTATTTATTTTGTAGCCAATGCATATTCTGAATAATGGCATCATGGGTTTTTTTCTTTATCCAAGTTTTTGATAAAACCATCCAATGTATTACTTAATTTTTTTTAATGTTTCTGGAAATGTATAACTTGTCCAAAAGTATCCAAAAATGTTTTAAAAAAAATCACAAATAATGACTAGGGTGGAGTTATTTCTCTACACCCCTTTGAGATTTGCTGCATATTTCTGTATTTACTTCAGCCAATGCATTTTTTTTGCTTGCTTTTATCCTGTATAACGTCTGGTACAGGGTTATGTTGTGCGTTATGATCGTGAGAACTATCTTAAGCTGATTTTTCCGTGAATCAGAAATGTCAGTTCTCTATGGCTATTCCTATTATATCACTCTACCCACACTTGCCATAACTGTATCCAGTTGTTCATGAATACCACAAAACATTTTATTATTATTATTATTATTATTACTATCTTGAAAATCTCTTAAAAAAAATTAATGGGAGAATCTGAGTAAAGTCAGATTTCTGTAAGTCAGGTCTTCCATAACCAGGGGGACCCCTGTGTTTGGCAATGCACAGATGTGGAATCTTAAGCAGAAAATATTAGACGAGAGTAAATATGCCCACATTGCATGTGCATTATAAATTTAATTCTCAGAGTTGAAATCCATAATATTTTATTCTCAAAATTTAGCACCTGAAAAGTTTAGCGGATGTTTGCGGTTAATCACAATGTTCCATTCAGCACTGCTTCACAAATCTCTACGTGTAAACTGCATATAGTGAATCTTTTTACAATAATGTGGTTGACATCTATTATTGACTGTAAAACGTTAGACAGTACCTGAATGATGCAAAGTAATTCAGTGTTTCGCTCCACAGTGTTTTACTCTCAAGTCACTGTTTTTTCAAGCAATTGTTATTGTCAGTATTGATTGCATGATGAGAACTTCAATATTTTGCTACATGCTTTCTCTACAGTTTTTGAAATGTTACAGTAAGCGTTAACACCAGCTGGCTTAACGCGACCCATGAACTTAAGGCCCACTCTGGGTTAAACTACATTCTGACTTGTCAAGTATGAGCAAGTTGCAAGGTATGAGCCCATCTTAGATATAAAAAGCTAAATTATCTGAATTTTGAAAACCACTGAACAGCACTCCCAAAAAACCTTGGTAAACAAAAAATAAATTAAAATGAATAAATTATACCTAATACATCAGTACCTTGGTCTAAACAAGTTGTAGTTCTGTATTTTCATAAATTAGATTGTACTTATAAAAAATAAGTTTGGTGCTGATTGCAGGAGCAAAAGAAGGTGTCAACTTTTATGCTGTAGCTTTTGTGCATAGAAGTCTCTACAGGTTTCACAGCAACGTTGATACCACCTCATGTCCTGACAGAGGTTTGTTTCGCGTATTATTTTGCAATACACTTGCCACTGGTCCTTCAAACATTTGAACGTCAAGGCAGCTGTTTAAATAAGAGAGAAAAATAGAGAAACCAATTATTTCACAAACATTCAGTTTACATGTCATGCTTCCTTTTGAATCATTAACTCTTAGTCGGGCTTGTTCTGCCGATTTCCTTTGTTTCTCCCCTGAAAGAGTTAACTCATGCTGGCGCACTGTTTGACGAACTATGGCTATTCACCAGAATTTCTCATCTGTGGGCAGAATGCAAGAGCTTTGGGGCATTGTAGACAGATGATTTGTTCTTGATTACAGGTGTGAACACTACTGAATATGACACCAATGAATGTATGGACACTGAGAATGTCTGAAGAGTTTGTAGAGAATGTATGAGGTTTATGCACGGTTTTACTTTGGTACATATTTTATTCTGAACAAAGTTTATTTTTTAAATTAAAAAATGATTTTGAATTTCAAGATAATTCATTCAGTGAAAATTCATTTCACTGCACCTTTGGGCGCATGTGACGAATAAAATTGACTTTGACTTTAACCAAGCCTCATCTTTTCTCGCTTGACATCCACATTCCAGGAGTGAGCTGCTTCCCGAATGCTTTATTTTTTATTTAAAGAAGACTGAATAAGGGACTCGCTTGCTTCCTATCGCTACAAAACGCTATTGGAAAATTTATGGAGTTACCATAAACATTGTCCCACGTCTGTTACTGAATTGAAAACAGTTTATTTTATAAGGCTGTATGTTCCAACTTGAATGTGAGCCCAGTCAATATTTTACTGACCTGTTTAATAAGCATACATCTAAGGCTTAATTACACTGTTTAAAATGGAAATACTCTGTAGATGTTTAACTTGTATGTGTGCAAGGTCTGTTGCTGGCAATGTAATACTAAAGCCTAGGATTAGTTTTGGGTAAACAAATAACAGCATTAAATATTCCTTTTCTGTCAGTCTTGAATCAATTTTCAAAATCCTTCGATATTCTCTGTTTATTAAAAATAATTCTGAGAGCTTGAGAAGCAAGAACGCCAAGTATATAATTGAGCAACCTTGGCTAATAAAGGAGAAATTATAGCACTTAAAAAAAAAACTGAAATGAAAATGAAGAGGAGTAAAGAAATCCCCGGCCGGACAAGATGGAAAGGACAACAAAGGAACGATCAGGAAGAAGTAAGAGTTGCAAAACATGGAATGCCATAAAACGCATGAATGATATCAAGATCAGTACTAAAAGTTGTTATAAAATCATTTAGGGAAAGAGTTATATAGGCCTCTTAATGACAGATGCAAGTGATAGGGTAAAATGAACTCAGGAACTTGCCAAATTCTCTCTTGTGTCCATCTTAACTGCAGATGATGAAGATAAAATATTAAGGAAAGCTGAAACATCATCGTCCGATTTAGTTCGTCAGTTTGAGTAATAAGATTGTGATATAGAAACTTACAGGATTACCAATAGAGTCATAGAATCAGGCAGCAAGGGAGTCCCACCAGCCCAGCGTGCCCCATCCAAACCGGTCCCACCTGCCCATGTTTGGCCCATATCCCTCTAAACCTTTCCTATCCATGTACCAGTCCAAATATCTTTTGCAATAATCTTGACTCGTAACAAGGACAGAGTCCCCCTTGTCCTCACCTTCCACCCTACCAGCCGTCACATACAACAGATAATCCTCCGACATTTTCGCCATCTCCAACGGGCCTACCACTGGCGACATCTTCCCATCTCCTCCCCTTTCGGCTTCCACAGAGACCACTCCCTCCATAACTCCTTGGTCAATTGGTCCCTTCCCACCCAAACCACCCCCACCCCTGGTACTTTCCCTTGCAACCGCAGGAAATGCTACACTTGTCGCTTTACCTCCCCCCTCGACTCCATCCCAGGTCCCAAGCAGTCTTTAAAGGTGAGGCAGAGGTTCACCTGCACCTCCTCCAACCTCATCTATTGCATTCGCTGCTCTCGGTGTCAACTGCTCTACATCGGTGAGACCAAGCGTAGGCTTGGCGATCGCATTGCCCAACACCTCTGCATAGTTCGCATTAACCAATCTGATCTCCCGGTGGCTCAGCACTTCAACTCCCCATTCCGAATCCGACCTTTCTGTCCCGGGCCTCCTCCATGGCCAGAGTGAGTCCCACCGCAAATTGGAGGAGCACCACCTCATATTTTGCTTGGGTAGTTTACACCACAGCGGTATGAACATTGACTTCTCCAATTTCAGGTAGTCCTTGCTTTCTCCCGCCTTTCTCTCTCCTTCCCTCTCCCCTTCCAGAGAAACATAGAAAATAGGTGCAGGAGGAGGCCATTCGGCCCTTCGAGCCAGCACAGCCATTCATTGTGATCATGCATGATCGTTCCCTATCAATAACCCGTGCCTGCCTTCTCCCCGTGTCCCTCGAGTCCACTAGCCCCTAGAGCTCTATCTAACTCTCTCTTAAATCCATCCAGTGACTTGGCCTCCACTGCCCTCTGTGGCAGGGAATTCCATAAATTCACAACTCTCTGGGTGAAAACGTTTTTTCTCACCTCAGTTTGAAATGACCTCCCCTTTATTCTAAGACTGTGGCCCCTGGTTCTGGACTCGCCTAACATTGGGAACATTTTTCTTGCATCTAGCTTGTCCAGTCCTTTTATAATTTTATATGTTTCTATAAGATCCCCCCTCATCCTTCTAAACTCCAGTGAATACAAGCCTAGTCTTTTCAATCTTTCCTCATATGACAGTCCCGCCATCCCAGGGATCAATCTCGTGAACCTACGCTGCATTGCCTCAATCACAAGGATGTCCTTCCTCAAATTAGGAGACCAAAACTGTACACAATACTCCAGATGTGGTCTCACCAGAGCCCTATACAACTGCAGAACCTCTTTACTCCTATACTGAAATCCTCTTGTTATGAAGGCCAACATTCCATTAGCTTTCTTCACTGCCTGCTTTACCTGCACGCCAACTTTCAGTGACCAGTGTACAAGGACACCCAGGTCTCGCTGTACCTCCCCCTTACCTAACCTAACCCCATTGAGATAATAATGTGCCCCCTTGTTTTTGCCACCAAAGTAGATAACCTCACATTTATCAATATTATACTGCATCTGCCACACATCTGCCCACTTACTCAACCTGTCCAGGTCACCCTGCAACCTCCTAACATCCTCTTCACAGTTCACACTGCCACCCAGCTTTGTGTCATCCACAAACTTGCTAGTGTTGCTCCTAATTCCCTCTTCCAAATTATTAATATATATGGTAAACAGTTGCGGCCCCAACACCGAGCCTTGCGGCACTTCACTCGTCACTGCCTGCCATTCTGAAAAGTACCCGTTCACTCCTACTCTTTGCTTCCGGCATTCTACAAATTCTCTTTCTTGGGGTCCTGAACCAACCTGATTTTCCCAGTCTACCTGCATATTGAAATCCCTCATCACGACAGTGGCATTACCTTTGTTACATGCCAGTTTTAACTCCTGCTGCAACTTACACCCTACATCCTGCTGCAACTTACACCCTACATAGTCTATTTGTCTATTTGGGGGTAAAAAAGCTGGAGTAACTCAGCGGGTCATGCAGCATCTCTGGAGTAAAGGAACATTATTTTTCTTTACATGAATTGTGATACAAATCTGGTCTCCTTGTCCTCTGCAGGTTCATGAAGCAAGATCAAATGAACATTTCCATTTCTGAGGCTGATATATTTTGTTAGGTGAGGGTCTAAGGATCATGAAACAAAGGTGACTATATGGAGCGAAGTTAAAGTGCAGCCATTTTGTATTTTGAGTGTCATTATAGGCTTAGAAGCAAGAGCAGACTCTTTGCTGCTTGTGTTCCAGAAGGGCTGGATAGGAGAGAGAAATATTTTAACTAGAGGGAATTTATGTAAACTTTACGAGTGGAGATTTATAGTCTAGCCTTTGAGAGTTCTGAATTATTTGGTTCTTTGCAGTATGATATATATGCAAATATCTAACATGTTGCAATCTATTTATATTTCTTGTGCATATTTGATACCCTTCCTTTCAAAAGTAGAACACAGAAAACACAAACAATATGTAATTGCTTAAATAAATCCATCTTATGAAATCAATTATCAGGTTTTTGCAAAATGCCATATACGGTAACATTTGATTTTTGTGAAACTATAGTTCCATCCGAGGGTGCTGGCTGTTTTCTGTTAGCCTTTAGTATGATGTAGTCTAAAAGTATTTTTTGCAGAACAGCTAATTCTGATTAACTTCAGAACCAGGTCAGATAAACCTAACTAATGAAGAGCTTGTGAAAATTGTCACTGACTCCACTGGGTAGAAAGGTGGCAGTAGTGCCTTAAAAAGAATGTAGAAAAATTCACCATCTTATTTGGGCTTCTTCTCTGGTTAGTGTTGTCCTGTAAGTGAGCTACCAAAATCAAGTTAGTGTGTTTGCCTGAAATTCGATTCCATTGTTTGACTAAAGGGTGAGTTTAAGGGCGGCACAGTGGCACAGCAACAGAGACCCGGGTTTGATCCTGACTACGAGCGCTGTCTGTATGGAATTTGTACGTTCTCCCTGTGACCAGGTGCGATTTCTTTGGGTGCTCTAGTTTCCTACCATAACCCAAAGACGTGAAGGTTTGTACATCAATCAGCTTCTGTAAATTGTCTCTAGTGTGTAGGATAGAACTAGTGTGTGTGATAGAACTAGTGTATGTGTGATTGTTGGTTGACATAAACACGGTGGGCAAAGGGGCCTGATTCCATGCTGTGTCTCTAAAACTAACGAATCTCAATTGCCTATTTAGGAGATGAAGCACAGGACATATTCTGCTAGATCTGGCGTTCCACTTTCAAACCCCACAAAAATAATCTGAGGTGCTGCCATCCTCCTGTCCAGGCGTCAATGCTTTGGATGGTTTTAAGGAGATCATTCTGGGGACCACAAGAAATCAACGTAAAATAGAGACAATAAGCCCATGCCAATGCCGGTTGAAAAATAACAAGGGTCATAAATGACCTGACGGAGGACTGGAATTTCTTGGAGATGCTCTGGGTTCAGTATTTGCTGCCAACTATGCCAAATTGGGAGCAGTTCTAAACAACTTCTCATTATTAATTGCAGCTCAAATGCAGATAAATCAAATCCTGTCCTTTAGTAGTTATCTGCCACACAAACTTCTTTAAAGATTGATTGCTATAGTTACACATTAGCAACTGTCGAACCATACTAATATGAAAAACAGAAAGTGTAGGAAACACTGTCAAGCAGTCTCTGTGGAGAGAGAAGCAGAATTAATGTATCTAATCAATAAACTTTCTTGAGAATTTGGAAAGATTTGAGGTAAAACTAATTTTACGAGGTAGAGAAAGTAGAAGAGAATGGAGAATGGAAGGCAAAACCAGTGATAGAATGGGAAGCTGAGGAGAGTAAATGGCAGCGGGGGTGAAAGCACAAGATGAAGGTAATAGAAGGCCACACAAAGAAACAAAATGAGCTAGATGGTCCTAATCCTCATCATCTCTCCTTGGTACACCAAATTCTTTCTCGCTGTTTTGAACACTAATATTAAATCCAATTTTCCACTATCTACTGATGATCCATATTAATCATCAGTAGATAGATACTATAATCATTGTTCGATTAAGAACCTCAATTGCCAATTTATTGTGCACATGACGTACTCTGCTGATATATCAGCGATGAATATGATTTCTTGATTTTAAGTTCCTATATATCACATCTGCTCACAACCTCCCATTTTCCAAGGAGATTCGACTCACTTTCTGTATTTCATCCATGTCATGAAAGTCTCTTGTTGGTTAAATTATTTTGATAAATCTTTTATGATATGCCATCCTGAACAGAAAATATGTTGCTGTTCTTTCAACGCCATTCACATCTTTCCTAACAAAGGTGCTCAGGCACAATACTCTAGCTGTGATAGCAACATTGATTTATAAAGTGTAGGAAGGGACTATGCTGGTTTAAACCGAAGAGACACAAAATGCTGGAGTAACTCAGCGGGACAGGCAGCATCTCTGGAGAGAAGGAATGGGTGACGTTTCGGGTCGAGATCCTTCTTCAGACTGGTTAGGGATAAGGGAAACGAGAGATATAGATGATGATGTAGAGAGATTTATGAAGATTCTTCATCGTCTCCTTGCCCTCGTACTCCACATCGCTATTTATCAAGTTCAGGATCCCACATACTTTTTCAACCTGCCCTGCCTCTTTCAATGAACCATGCACATACACCCCTCCAGATCATTTGTTTTGCACTCCTTTGAGAATGGTTCTGTCTAGTTTATATGGTATCTTCTCATTCTGCCAAACAAAATGTAACACATCGCAATTCTCAGCATTAAATTCCATCTACCACCTTCCTGCCCATTTTACAAGTTGTCTCCCTCTTCTTAAAATCTATTCATATCCTCCTCACAGCCCCTCCAGCAATTGTGTCATTTGCAGATTTGGAAATTGTGCCCAGAGTACCCGTCCATGTCATGGATACATATTATAAGACTTTGGTTAGGCCTCGTATGAAATATAGTGTGCAGTGTACAGGATGGATGTTGTGGCTTTGGAGAGGGTGCGGAAGAGAATGCTGCTTGGATTAAAGGGTATTAGTTATAAGGAGAGGTTGGGCAAACTTGGATTGTTTTCTCTTGTCGGTCTGAAGTTGAGGAAAGACCTGATAGAAGTATATAGAATTATAAGAGGAATAGGTAGGATAGACAGTCAAATCCTTTCTCCCAGGGTGGAAGTGTTGGGTACCTGGAACACACTGCTAGGGGTGATAGTGGAAGCAGATGCAATAGTGGCATTTAAGAAGCTTTTCAATAAGCACATGATATGCAGGGAATGGACAGATATGGATCACCTTCAGGCAGAGATTTGTTTAATGTCATCACGTTTAGCATGGACATTGTGTTCCAAAGGACCTATTTCTGTTCTTTACTGTACTAGATTCCATTATGAAAAGTAGTGGTCTGGGTATTGACCCCTGCATACTCCGTTGTACACTTCTCCTCAACATGAAAATAATCTTTCACTGCTACTCTCTGTTTTCTGTTACCTAGCCATTTTTCTATCCACATTGACAAGTCTATTATTTGTCACAGTAAATCACAGACAACAAATTACTTTTAGGTGGCACGTTGGCGCAGCGGTAGAGTTACAGCCTTACAGCGTCAGAGATCCGGGTTCAAACCTGACTACGGGTGCTTGTACGGAGTTTGGACGTTCTGACCTGCATGGGTTTTCTCCGAGATCTTCAGTTTCGCCCCACGTACAGGTTTGTCGGTTAATTGGCTTGGTATCCTGGTGGGCCGAACAGCCTGTTTCTGCGCTGTATCTCTAAACTAAACTAAATATGCTGAGATGGATGATGTGGCATCCACCTCCTTTATTAGCAAGTTCAGAGATGGAAATTCAACTGAAGTATGTCCTTCACTCTATTTCATAAAATGAGCACCATGAAAACTACAGCTGAAATGAATAACTGGGATATTGCTACATACCTAGTCTGGGTGAGGTTATAGTATTCACATTGACTTTTTCATTGCATGGCTTTAAGTGGCAGGGTCTGTAGGCTGCAGGCTTTTCAGATGGGAAGCAATCATTTCCATGTCTTCCAGTCACTTTGTGCATACATTGGATCACTCGCGATTGCATTCCTTTTCCACAGGTGATGGAACACTGTAGGTAAAGACAGAAATGCTGTTAGATCTTAAACTTGTTCAATGCTGTTATTACTGAGTTGTTCTTTATAATGAGGAAGGGCAATATTTCTTTACAAGAAAGTTGAGGATCCATTGGCAGAAAGGGGAGTTGATTCCTAGGTCCTTTCCTCACGTCTGCACCCTTCAACATTATGAAGATAAAGACCACAGGTGCTTGGACACACCATCAGATACAAATACTCCCCCAAGTTAAACCTCATCTTGACTTGGAAATATATTACTGTTCCACCATCACTGGTGTGTAAAGTCCTGAAACATCAGAGCATTGGAGACCTGGGTTTGATCCTGACCTTGGTTTGCTCATTCTCCCTGTACCACGTAAGGTACCTCTGGGTGCTTCAGTTTCCTCCTACTTCCTGAAGATGTGCTGGTTTGTAGGTTAATTGCCCTCTGTAAATTGTCTCAAGTGTGTAGGGAGTGGATGAGGAAGTGGGATAACATAGAACAATTGTGAATGGGTGATTGATGGTCGGCGCGGACTCGGTAGGCCAAAAGGCCAGATTTCATGCTGTATTTTCTAAACTAAGCGAAACTTAACTACACACCAACTGTGGCAGTAACTTCACAAATGGACTTTAGTGGTTTAAGCAGGTGACTCGCCACCACCTTCTCAAGGTTAATTTGGAAAGGGCATTAATTAGTTGCCTTGTTAGAGGCCACAGTTCCCATGACAATGACTGGAGAACTATCTAATCTACCTCTCAGAGATTGTATTAAAAATCCGTAAGTACCACCCACACAGGAAGTGCATTTCAAATTCTAACCACACATCGTATAAAAACAATTTTCCTCATGTTACCTTCGATTTTTTTTCTCCAGTTGTTTTATAACTCATTTCCTTTTATTAATTTTATTAGTAGCTCTTCAGCACTGACAACAATTTCTCTTTACTTACACGAAGAGCAAGCCAATGGTTACCGAGGCAGATGTAAGATTGGCTTTCCTGAGAGAGAATCCGCAGAAAGCAACTGGCCTGGATGGAGTCCATGGCTCTATCCTCAGGACCTGTGTGGATTTGCAGGCAGAGGTATTCACAGACATCTTTAGCTTTTCACTACTCTGACATCCACCTTCACAAAGTGCTTCAAGAGACTGGTGATGGCACACATTAACTCCAGCCTCACAGCCAGCATTGATCCATTGCACAAGGTCAACAGTAGACAACATCTCCCTGGCCCTAAATTCATCTCTGCAACACCTAGACAACAAGGACTCCATGTTAGATTTTTATTTATTGGCCAGAGCTCTGCCTTCAACATCATAATCCCATCCATCTCATCTCCAAACTTCAGGACCTAGGAATCAACCCCTTTCTGCCAATAGATCCTCGACTTTCTGATTCACAGACCTCAATCAGTGAATATAGGTGACTGCACCTCCCTCTACAATAACTCTCAAAGCTACAACGCCCCGCAAAGAAGCGTTCCCATTCCCCTACTATACTCCCTTTACACTCATGACTGTACAGTCAAATTCTGTTCTATTTACATCAACAAGCTTGCAGTTGACACCAGTATGGTGGGCCGAATCTTAAACAATGACAATATGGGGTACAGGAAGGAGATAGAGAACTTAGTTATTGTCCTGGTGTCTGGACAATAACCTCTCCAATATTAACAGGACAAAGGAGCTAGTTATTGACTTCAAGAAGCATGGTGGAGTACATGTCCCAGTCAGCATCAATGGTGCGGATGTGGAAAAGGTTAAGAGCTTCAACTTGCTTGACGTTAATATAGTAATGATCTGTCATGGATCAATCATGTGCATGGAACAGCCAAGAAAACAAATGCAAACCAACACCTCTACTTCTTGAGGAGACTGACAAAATTGGCATTTCTCCCGTGATTCTTAAAAACTTCTGCAGATGCACTATATAAAGCATACTGTTGGGTTGCATCACAGGTTAATTTTGGAACAGCTCTGTTCGACCCCAAGAAATTGTAGGCTTCCATACCAGACTTCCCACCATTGACTCCATCTACACTTCACACTGCCTCAGAATAGCAGCCAACAAAATTAAAAACTTCTCCCGTCCATTCCTATTTTTCCCTTCTCCTGTTTGGCAGATGGTACAGATGTTTGAAAGCATGCACCACCAGACTCAGGAACTGCTTCTTTCCATCCATGTCAGGCTCCTGAACGGTCCTTCCATAGGCTAGGGTATTGTTCGATTCACCTCTACCCCATTAAGGACGTTGGGTTTTGTATAAGGAACTGATGCGCTACAATGTGCTGCAATGCTGAGAACTATATTCTGCACTCTGTATCGTCTCCTTTGCTCTATCTATTGTACTTGAGCTTGAATTGATTGTATGGATGGTATATCTGATCTGTTTGGATAACAGGCAAAACAAAGCTTTTCATTGTACCAAGGTACATGTAACAATAAACCTAAACTACTGTTTTTCCCAGTCCATCTAGAAAACATCTTTGTGTCTTTTTGTTAAATTATGTTAGGGGGATAAAATCAGGAGCAAAGTGAGCCATTGAAAGACAATTAATAATGATAACATAAAATGGAAATTAAAAGGTGGTAGACTTTGCATAAAATTACCTTACTTTAGAATTAACAGTGAAGAAAGAAGCGTTCGTGCATGTTCCTGGAAACTACTATTCATTCAAGAGGGAAGAGATACCAAGTGGAAAGTAAATAGAAAATAATTAAACAATTGTTAAGATCAGAGAATTTCTGATGCTGTTAAGTTATTCTTATGTTAAGAACAGGGTATCGGTCAGCATTTTAATCCTTAAAATTATAACATGAAGTTTTCCATGGCTCTGCTTAAAGGCACATTTCCCAGTCTTTGGTTGTTATCATCAATTTGCTTCCAATGTCATAGAGTCAAAGGGTGATACAGTGTAGAAACAGGCCCTTCGGCCCAACTTGCCCACACCGGCCAACATGTCCCAGCAACACCACTAGTCCCACCTGCCCGCATTTAGTCAATATCCCTCCAAACCTGTCCTATCCATGAACCTGTCTGTTTCTTAAACGCTGGGGTAGTCCCTGCCTCAACTACCTCCATTGGCAGATTGTTCCGTACACCCACCACCCTTTGTGAATCTTTGAAATAATTATTAATGGCAAATAATATCAAAGGTACATGGCCCTGCATCTTAAAGGGATAATTGTCTTGTCCTGAGGTATAGAGCAAATAATGATCCTGTTTAGTATTATAGGAGTTGTGAGATGCAACATTTTCAATCTATGATGAAGGCACCTGGAGCAACTGTAAGAAGACTTTTTCCCCAAGACAAGTGCGATTTGTTTCTCTTAATTTATGTCCAAGTTCCCCATAAGCTGCATCATGCTGGCAGAGGTCCCGAGGTTCTGCACAGTACTGCTGGGTAACTACAGCATATAGATCAGCTCACTCTTAACTTCCTTGCCAACGCACTGTGGCGATAAAGTACGGATGGCGCTGGAGGTCTGATATGAGCACACCTGTTCTACGAGGTACCGAGCCATAGCTCTGTATCGAGTTTGTATTTATCCTTATGCATGCGGCTCCGTTCCTTTGTATGGGCTTGCCAACTTTCATTAAGTGAGAGAGGTGTTTGATTTTAATTTTACTTCGGAGTCACGTGAGTGACTACGTGAAGAACCCCGTCAGGGCGCATGCGCGTCATTACGTCGGACGCATTGGCGACAACGGCAGCGGGAGCTCGGAGCTCCTTCTGCAACGTGAGTAAATACAGCTCCACCAAAGTCGGGGAGACTTTGGAGGAGTTAGGAAAAAGTAAATAAATTGTTTCTGTCTGTTTTTTTCCCCCATATACAGGAACAAGGAAGAGGTGCAGGCTGCTGCCGACAAGGAGAGAGAGAGCTGCGGGACGCAGTCTCTGAAAGGCAGTCTGTCACCTCGGGGGAGTCGCAAGCTGGTAGCGGTGCGGCCACAGACTTGGCAAAGTGCCCAGCCGGGTACACAGCCAACGCCAGTCGGGCGGTCGGCATACGCCAAGTCTGTCAGGGTTATAGACTCCGTAGAGTCGGGCCACGAGAGTCCCGTCGGGGACAGGATACCGTTCCCCAGCGGTTATCCAAAAGGAGCAGCTCATACAGGGGCTGCTCCACAGAGACGCTCCAGGAGGAGTAGTGCAGGTGGGAAGCCATAGAGAAGGCTCCACTGGCAGTGCCTAGGAGAGGTTCTGTTTCATAAAGCCACACTCCAGGAGGAGTAGTGCAGGTGGGAAGCCTTAGGGAAGGCTCCGCTGGCAGTGCCTAGGAGAGGCGTGCTTCATAAAGCCATACTCCAGGAGGAGTTGTGCAGGCGGGAGGCCGTGGGGACGGCTCCGCTGGCAGTGCCTAGTAGAGGCCTGCTTGAAAGCACCCTCTTTGCAAGAGGTGAGTGCAGAAGGGCAGATACGCTCTGACCCTGAGTCCGACGACATCCAAAGGGAGGGTAGGCAGCTGCCAGAGCTGACACCGTGTGCAGCACGGTTTGCCATGTCGTCGGATGCTGGTGAGCCTCTGGGTGAGGAACTTGCCACCAGCATAAATTACCAAGTCTCACATCAGCTACAGGAGCTGACAATGGATGAGACAGTAACGAAGTATGAAGTCCCAATCAACTGAGGACAGTTAAAAGTTCCTGTTGGGAACAGGAAGAATTGGTGCAAGATGGGCATACTAATAAAAGCCCAGGAGCATGTGAAGCTCCAGCATATTTTTAAAGTTGCTGGCATCTGGTATAACGAGCTTTGCCAGGATGGTGGATGGAGAGGCCATGACAAATTACAACAAAAGGCGCTATTGTGGAGTGCCCACTTTGAGATTAACTGCCTCCGCAAGATGCGATTAGACCAACCATCAATGATAAATATGCTTCACTCTGCCAGCCTGGCACAGTGCAACCGGCACAGCTGTTTGGCGAGGATTTCGCACAGCAGGTGAAGGAGCTGGAGGAGGAGGCTAAGAAGCCAGCCACATATTCACCAAAGCGGAAGTATCCCTATAAGGGAGCAGACTGGTCCGGGCAAGGGACGAGTCCAGCTACGATGCAGCGCAGTTGGCGTTTGGCTGTAGCACCGCCACGGAGGTGAGATATCCAGCTCAAGGCCGGGGAAGAATGCCAGGTGGTAAGGAGGTAAGAGGGTCTGGTTCTCATGTAGACAGATCTAATGTGATACAATTAAATGTTTACCTCAGATATGTTTATACTGAAGGTTATTCAAGGGCATCGAATAAAGCTTAAATGCAAATTCTGATTTACCCATGCAACATGTTCCAAAAAAGGGGTTTGTCTTCAGCTCCTAGAGGGATTACAAAGTTGTTAAAACCTATTCTAGGCATGAAGAGAAGTCAAGGTCATGTGATCATGGTTTAGCTAGATATCTTGATTGTAGGACAATCAAAGGAAACAGCTGAAGCATCAGTGGTAGTTGGTAAAAACCAATTTTTAATTGGGCTTTATAAGCTATTCTGAGGAATCTAAATTTATACCTGTGACACAAATTGACTAGTTGGGTTCACAATGGACTTAATCAACATCATTGTGACCTTGCCCAGGCAAAAAAGGGTACAGCTAATTAAGAGCTATATCAAGTTAATTGCTAACACACAGCCTTCAATTAGCCAGGTGACAAGACTGCTGTGGTAATGGCTGGCAGCATTTCCAGCAGTTCAATATGGCCACTTTATTATCTACAATTACAAAGGTCAAAGGAACAAGCATTGAGGATACATTGGGGTCATTATAATAGACCTATGCTTCTATCAATAGAGGCTGTTGCTGATGTACAATGGTGGATTCAGCATGTGTCCACTAGTAGTTCCAAAGTGTTATTGGACTAAGCTTCCATGATTTGCAGACAGATGTCAGAGCACTTCGGTAGGGTGCTACTGATACAAGATCCAGCGGTGGAGACAGATGAACATTGCTTCTGCATACATGGGGAATTAAGCAAGAGTATTTTATGGACTCAAGGCTTATGGCACTAACTAAACTAGTTTGCATGTGCAGTGCAAAATAGACAACACTGCAGCAGTTGCTGATATGAATCACATGGGTGGAATCAAATCATTATCATGTGACAGGTTGGCAAATACAATTGGACCTGGAGTAGGGATAGAGAGATTTGGATTGGAGCTATCTATCTGCCAGGGAAACTTAATGTAGTACCAGATGGCAGCTCACAAAAATTCCATCATAACACAGAGTGGATGTGGAACCAGGATGTGTTCAAGAACATAGTACTTCTATATGGAAGGCCAAAATATGTTTCATAGGCACCAGATCCAGGGGCAGTGGCAATTGATGCTTTTTCACTAAATTGGGATGATATGTTTGTGTACATTTTCCCACCATTCTGCCTCATAGGTCGGTGTTTGAGAAAATCAAGCAGGATGCCGCTTCAGGGGTTTTGGTGATACCAAATTGCCTGATTCAACCATGGTTCCCTTTGATGTTACAGATAGCGATCCAACCTCTTTTTGCTGATTCCAAACAGTAGGAATTTGCTGGAGCATCCAGTAACGCATTAAGTTCATCCGTTATGTGACGGTATGGATCTGTTAGTTTGCAGGTTTCAAGAATGCCTTACATTGGTCGAGGACTTTCTAGGCCAACGGTGTATATACTCGCTGCAGTCTGGAGAAAGAATACTCAAAAACAGTATATGACTTATGAAAAAAAAAAAAAGGAACAATATTGTGTTCAAAAGAATATTCAATATGATACTGTAGTTATTGAAAATGTGTTAGATTATCTACACTTTATTATGATGAAGGTCTTAGCTATACTGCTATCAATACAGCTAGAAGTGCTTTGTCCGCATATCTTGTAATAGGTACACGGACACAAAGTATAGGTTCTCACCCTCTCATATCTAGGTTGATGAAAGGAATCTAATTCCAAACCGCCTAAGCCTAGGTATATGGTAATCTGCGAGGTAAGCGTTGTTCGTAACATACTTCGTCATTGGGTCCCTGTCACGGCTATAACTTTGTTAAAATTAACCATGAAATTGGCTATGCTAATGGCATTGGTGTCAGTACAGAGAGTGCAGACTTTCCAAAAAACTTCAGTTCGAGAGAATGGAAGTGAATACAGAGAATGTTCTGTTTTATATTTCTGACCTGCTCAAACAAAGCAGGCCAGGTGTGACAGGTTTTAAGATTGTGTTCTCAGCATATCCTACAGCTTCATGTTTATGTGTAAGGACACATTTGTTACATTACATTGAAGCCACAAGGGCTTTAAGACAAGAAGAAACAGGATTATTTGTCAGTTACAAAAAGCCAACATAAAAGAGTGGCAGTTCAGACTATCTCAAGGTGGTTAAAGCAAGAGTTGGTTCAGGCGGGAATTAACATTTATGTGTTTACATCTCATTCCACTAGCGCAGTAGCAACATCCGCGGCCAGGGCGATGGACGTTCCCATCGACCATATATTAAAAGCCGCAGGTTGGAAAAATGAACTTGTGTTTCAGCAATACTACCATCGGCCGATTGCCGATGGAGGGCTGTTTGCTAACTCAATATTGAGTGCTGTTGCTATTGTTTAAAGTCTGTTTTCAATACTGTTTCATTCTGTTTCGTTTGTTGCCCTACATTAAGAGGGTTTATTGGTTGTTTTATGACCAAAAATAAAACTGTTTTGTTTTTGCATGATATGCAATGTCATGTTTACAGCATTATTGATGATACTCAGTCAATCGATGCAGTGAGAAGCCGGGATTTTGATCTGCGGCATAAAAATCACAGAGCTTTAAAATCTTCACGTAGTCACTCACGTGACTCCGAAGTAAAATAGTAAGATTAAACGAGAACTTACCAGTTTGAAGTTTGATCTTTATTTTATGAGGAGTTACGTTGGTGATTACGTGCCCGCCACGCCCAACCCTCTCTCATAGAAAAAAGGTCATAATGGTAGTTCTCATGTTGATCATCTTAATATGTTACTTCAATTATGGTTTTGTCTGTGATTTCATACCGCTGCTTTGAAGATTGACGCGCATGCGCCCTGACGGGGTTCTTCACGTAATCACCAACGTAACTCCTCATAAAATAAAGATCAAACTTCAAACTGGTAAGTTCTCGTTTAATCTTACTACTCTTTTAGTTAATGTTTTATGTAATGTCGAAAAAACATGTTTCCTATAATTTTTCATTAACATTTTGAAAGTAAAATATTTAAACACTTTTCAACTATTTCTAAATGTTTAGGATCATTGACCCTTAGTGTCCACTGCCTGATGAGTTGCTACTTTTCCATGGAAAGGCTGCAGCAGCAAGACATTGGCTGTGGAAGGTTTGGGCATGTTCGAGAGGTGAATGTGAGGCACAGACAAGGTCAAATGTGATCTGGCCTTATATGATTTTATTTCTTTTAATATCCTTGGATAGCACAAATAATAAAAGTTAATCAAATCTTTTTAAAGTGGATTTTCCGATAATGCAGGAAAAGCCAATTTGCACATACAGTGCCCTCCATAATGTTTGGGACAAAGACCATCATTTATTTATTTGCCTCTGTACTCCACAATTTGAGATTTGTAATAGAAAAAAATCACACGTGGTTAGAGTGCACATTGTCAGATTTTAATAAAGGCCATTTTTATACATTTTGGTTTCACATTTTGGTTACAACAGTGTTTATACATAGTCCCCCCCCCCCCCCCATTTCAGGGCACCATAATGTTTGGGACACAGCAATGTCATGTAAATGAAAGTAGTCGTGTTTAGTATTTTGTGGCATTTCCTTTGCATGCAATGACTGCTTGGTGTCTGCAATTCATGGACATCACCAGTTGCTGGGTGTCATCTCTGGTGATGCTCTGCCAGGCCTGTATTGCAGCCATCTTTAGCTTATGCTTGGTTTGGGGGCTAGTCCCCTTCGGTTTTCTCTTCAGCATATAAAAGCCATGCTCAATTGGGTTCAGATCAGGTGATTGACTTGGCCTCTCAAGAATTGACAATTTTTTAGCTTTGGAAAAACTCTTTTGTTGCTTCAGCAGTATGTTTGGGATCATTGTCTTGCTGTAGAATGAACCGCCAGCCAATGAGTTTTGAGGCATTTATTTGAACTTGAGCAGATAGGATGTGTCTATATACTTCAGAATTAATTATGCTACTACCATCAGCACTTGTATCATCAATGAAAATAAGTGAGCCAGTAGCTTCAGCAGCCACACATGCCCAGGCCACAACACCCCCACCACTGTGTTTCACAGATGAGGTGGTATGCTTTGGATCTTGGGCAGATCCATTTCTCCTCCGTACTTTGCTCTTGCCATCACTCTGAGATAAGTTAATCTTCGTCTCATCTGTCCACAAGACATTTTTTCAGAACTGTGCTTGCTCTTTTAAGTACTTCTTTGCAAACTGTAACACGGCCATCCTATTTTTGCGGCTAACCAGTGGTTTGCATTTTGCAGTGTAGCCTCTGTATTTCTGTTCTTGAAATTTTCTGCGGACAGTACTCATTGACAAATCTACAAATCCTGAAGAGTGTTTCTGATCTGTCGGACAGGTGTTTGGGGATTTTTCTTTATTATAGATAGAATTCTTCTGTCATCAGCTGTGGAGGAGCTCTCTTTCTTCTTAATGATGTCCCAAACAGTTGATTTTGGTAAGCCTAAGGTTTGGCTGATGTCTCTAACAGTTGTATTCTTGTTTCTCAAGGGCCTGTTCCACTTAGGCAATTTTTTCAGCGACTGCCGGCGGCTGTCACAGACGTATTATGTCGCCGAAAAAGCGCAGACTGGACCCCCCTACGACAATGTCTACGACAACCTACCATCTAGTCGATGTCAAGCTACAGCAAGCTACCGACAACTGGTGACCCAATCATAGCGACTGAGGACGTCCACCTGCGACCACACAGGGACAACCTACGACCGCACAGGCGATAACCTACTTCCACGCTACGACAAGCAACGACCCTGTTGGCGACAACTGAAGACAATTCAGTTGCTGGTACCTGTTGCCATTGACGTAGGTAGTGGCCAATGGAATTCACCGAAGTCAGCACCTGGCGACAACCAACGTCACCTGGCAACAACCTGCGTCATCGTGGCATCAACCTACAACAGCATCTACGACAGGAGAAGACAAGCTACGTCAAGCCCACAGTCGCCGAAAAGTTTTGAACATTTCAAAATATGTATAAACACAGCTGTAATTTCTACATGGTGAAACCAAAATGTATAAAAATGGCCTTTAATAAAATCTGACAATATGCACTTTAACCACATGTGATTTTTTCTATTACAAATCTCAAATTGTGGAGTACAGAGGCAATTAAATAATTGATGGGTCTTTGTTCCAAACATTATGGAGGGCACTGTAGTAAGACCCCTATAGACAGCAAAGACATGAACAAGGATATCATTTGCTTCTGTGCCAGATTGAGGGATAATGTTGCCAGGATTCCTTCATGATAACTCATCACTATTTTTCAGATACTGCAGTGGGATTGTTAATGTCCAGATGGGGTCTCAATACAATTAGTCACCTCCAACAGAGTAACGCTCTGTCATGAATCCACAGACCTTTTGCTGGGAAACTGTCCCAGTGATGGTATCTCTCTAGTAACTCATGCAAATGCCTCTCATCATCCAAGACAACATCTTTCCGCCAAATAGGGGGAAACGGTACATCAATCTGTCGTGATGCTATCCTCGTCAGAGTCCACTCATGTGCACTTACTCAGCTGCATTTCGTAAAGTAACTTGACACCAAAACATAAAGGCAAGGGAGGCACGGTTAACATTAAAGTCAAGAGGAATGAAATGTTTGGTGAGATGGGAAACAGCCTGCTCTGTTTTTTGCTTTAACTTAAAATTACCCTTGAAGATTTGGAGTAAATAGTGCTGCCCAATAGATAGTCTTAAAAAGTGGCATGATTCTGATGACAAAAATATGTAAATGCTACATGTAATTCTTTTGGCAGAAGCACAACTCTGGACATAACACGTTATCCATAAGGCAGCAGCTGTGGAAGGAAGGGTACTGAGCAGAGAGTGCTCTGCTCCAGCTGGCCCGCGTGCCTGCACAGACCTAACTGACAACTATGAATTGTCATCAGAACGTCCTCAGGGCTGCAAAGCACGCAATAATGGAAAATATGCAGCCCACTGAACTACTCGGCCAAAGTGTAATGAGATGCTAATATCTTCCCCAAAGAGTGAGATAATGTTCTGACCAGAATAAACCGATTTAGTTACAAAACACTTGTACTGCTTCTCAGCAACATTCAAAAACTGAAGATAGACACAAAAAGCTGGAGGAACTCAGCTGGACAGGCAGCTTCTCTGGAAAGAAGGAATGGGTGACGTTTCGGGTCGAGACCCTTCTTCAGAAGAAACACTGAAGGTCATTCTCATGAAGGATATGGCAGGATGTTCCATTCCTGTGCAATATTTCAAACAAAGAGATAATTATGGATAGGAAGGCAGTGGTTGATAACTGCCTCCAGATAACCATGGCTCACAGATGGTGCTGAAGTAATGATATTTATTATATGCTTGCTGATTTCTCTCGGTATTGTACGCGTGATCAAGTGTAGCCTTCAGGTGAAGTTAGATTAGAAAGTGGAGAGTAAATGCAACAGGCACAACAGCAGAATTCAGTCTTCAGTTTAGAGCCATAAATTCCATCTCCCTTTTCTAATTCCACCATCTGACATCCACATTTACAATGGAAATGGCAACAGTGAACTTGTTAAACTGTAAATTATATCTTCCTGCCAACAGTTAGCACCATGCCTCCTTAGGAGGAAGGACACTGCAGCAATTTGACAGATTTATGCAGGCAATCTCCAAGCTAAATTTGGAAGTAAGTGGTAGTAATTTATGTTAAGATGTCCTGATCTTCCACAGCAATAACATGGACATTTCAGAAGAATTTTAAGCAGCTGTCCTGCTTCTTGCTTACACTAATCCTCTGCCAAAGTTTTGATGGAAATTCTACCCCAAGATATATAATTGAAATTGTTGACAGGGAATGGACATTTACGGATGATTTTCATTCTATTACTGACATACCTTGCATCTGTTTCACAATTTATCGTATGCAGGCATTTCAATTCTTTATAAATAAAAAATAGCTTTGGAATTAAGTGATTTATCAAGACAAATATGGCAACCAGTCTGTACCAACAATGTCACAGAACTGCAATGTTATGAAGAATGGGTTGATCAGTTTGTGATATTAGCTGAGGGAGGAATGTTGGCTGCAGAACCTGCTGGAGCTCCCTGTTCCTCTGAGTGCGTTGACATGTTTAGCATCCAAACAGGCAGACAAAATCTTGGTCTAACACCTTATCTGAGGAATACCATCTTTAACAAGCAAAGTCCCACACTGTCTGTCTAACTGCTCTTCTTAAACTCTTGCATTGGAGCGAACCCACAATTTTCTGACCTTGGATGGTGTCCACGAATAGGATTGTGATGTGCAGAGAGGAACTGCGGATGCAGGTGTATATCGAAGATGGACACAAAGTGCTGTAGTAACTCAGCGGGTCAGGCAGCATCTCTGGAGAAAAAGGATGGGTGACCTTTATCGGTCGGAACACTTCTTCAGACCGAAGAAGGGTCCCGACCCAAAACGTCATCCATCCTTTTTCTCCAGAGATGCTGCCTGACCCGCTGAGTTACTCCAGCACTTTATGTCTCTAATAGGATTGTGATGTCTGATTAATCCAACCCAATTCAGGCAGCATGTTTTATATAGCCTGTTTATATACATATTTACTGCATGCGGCCTCCATTAACTATGTTATTCATAATCTCATCACCCCTGTGGATGGTCCAATTTTGTTGGTGTTGATCAGCCCATGAAACTACCCATAAAAGCCAGTCCCATTCCTTCTCTCCAGAGTTGTTGCCTGTCCTGCTGAGTTACTCCAGCATTTTGTGTCTACCTTTCCTGAGGTGCATTGTGTTTAGAATAGGTACTGGGACATGTTCTGAAACCTATTCTGATGCCGCTCCTGAGGTTTTTGAGGAGAAGGTGCAAAATCAGGAAGATGTAGATCAAGAAAATCATTGTTAACTGGTCACCAATGGGCTTGGTTGTGAGCCTGCTGCTTGCAAAGTCAGTAATGCCTAAAGGGCCTGTCCCACTTGCATGCGATTGCATGCGTCTGGCGCGACCAAACGTGGTTGCTCGAGGCGTACGGGCTGCGCAGGGCCGGTCCTACTTCGAAGCGCGGAGGCGTATGGAGTTGCGCGGGGCTGGTCCCGACATCGCGCGGGCCTCCGAAAATCCCGCTGTCCGGTGAGCTGAGGATCGCTGGAGAAAACATCGCGGAGCTGCGGGACTGTGGAGCGACCAGCTGCGGGCGGCGGCGTTGAACTTTACACCGGGATCCTGGGATCTCTAGATGAGATCGCAAGTTGTGGAGCTCCAACCGGCGCGGCCTTGTTGGCTTCGGAAGCTGCGGTCCCCAGTGGGTGAACTGGGGTTGGGGACTGGACTTTGTGCCTTCCCTCATGGTGGGAGCCATTGTGGGGGGATGTTCAGTGTTAAGACTATCTTGGTGTTATGTCTGTATTCTCTTTTTTGTGTGCTGCATAATGGCAAAAAGCATTTCACTTCACTACACCTGGGTGTATGTGAATGTGACTAATAAAAAAAATAAAAAAATACCTTGAAATTCAGTCGGCCCGCCTCCTGCCCAGCTGATTAGTAAGTATGATGCAAATTACGTCACGCGCGAACTTAGCACGTACTTACCACAAACTTAGCGCAAACTCCGCTTCCGTTTGGTCGTGCCAAACGCATGCAATCGCATGCAAGTGGGACAGGACCTTTAGTCACAGAATCATAGAGCTATACAGCATGGAAACTAGTCCTTTCATCCAACTTGTTCATGTTGAACAAATTGGCATCCTGGGATAGTCCCATTTGCTTGCATTTGACCCATATTCCTCCAAAACCTTCTTGTCCATATACCTGTCCAAATGTTTTTTGAAAGTCATAATTATATCCACTTCAAAAGCTTCCCCTGCAATTTCATACCTTATATGAAACACTCTTTGAATGAAACAGTTGCCCACAAGGTCCCTCTTAAAGCTCTCCCCTCTAACCTTAAGCATATGCCCTCTTGTTCTTATCTATCCCTCTTGTGATGTTGTACACTTCAATAAGGTTATCCCTCAGCCTCCCATGCTCCAAAGAAAAAAGTCCAAAAGTATCCATCTGCTCCCAATAACTGTAACCAGGGAACATCCTGGTGAACCTTTTCTGTACCAATAAGATCATATGACATTGGAGCAGAATCAGGTGATTCAGCCCATCAGATCTACTCAACCATTCAATCATGGCCAATCTAATTTTCCCTCTCAACCCCATTCTCCTGCTTCTCTCCATAACCTTTGACGCCTTTCCTAATCAAGAACTCATCTGTCTCCACTTTAAAAATACCCAATGTCTTGGCCTCTTGAAAATGAATAGAAATATATGCTTTATTATTTCATGAGTCAGGTGAGCAGAAGGAGTAAAACAGCGTAAAAAAAACTGGTCCTCGTAACTTCAGAGGTGAAGTGAAAAAGGAGATCAGAGAGACAAAGAGACAGAATGAGAAAAGTTTGGGAGAAAATGTAAATTAGAAACTGAAAACATTTTATAGGCATGTGAAGTTGTAAAGGGTTGTGAGAGAGATCTGATTGGAGACCAAAGATGAAATGTTTTCAATTGTTGGTTGAGATAATGAATATTTAACATCAGTCTTTAGCAAGTGGACAGCATATAGCAGGGATGGGAGGGGTGGCACAGTGACGCAGAAGGATGGAGCAGGGATGGCACAGTGAGTGTGGTGGTGGAGAGTGGATCGTACAATGATACAGCAGGGTGGGGGAGGTTTGGCACAGTAGGGCGGAGGGTGGTAGATGGTATGGTGATGCAGATGAGAGAGGTAGGGCTGTGGCACAGTGGTTAGTGCTGCTGCCTCACAACTTCAGTGACCTGGGTTCAATCTTGACCTCAGGTGCTGTCTGTGCAAAGAGTTTGCACATTCTTCCTCTGAGTGTTCCTGTTTCCTCCCATTTCCAAAGATGTGCCAGTGGGTTGAACAGCTACTGTAAACTGCCCCTATGTGAACGTTGCTAGTTTAAAAAAAACAATCAAAGGAAAATTGAAAGGCAAATGAGAGATAGAATAATTTGCAGGGGTGCAGAGGGAAATAAGAAAGGCTAAATCTACTAATGAGATTGTTCCTTGCAAACTGGCATGGACCAACCTAATGGATTTAATCTATATTACTAAAAGTCTGATCTTGACCACTTCCTGTTGTTCTGTATATTGATTTTAGAAAAAACGCTGCCACTTACGGCTGTGATTTTTGGCCATCTTACTCAGTCCCCCTCCGCTGCGCAGGACAAGAGGATTTTTCCCATCGATGAAAAATAAGAGTTATTAGTGTTTAAAAAATTTTGAGATTCTCTCTCCTGAAGGCCACGCCCCTTCCGGAGGGACTATAAAACCTGGAAGTGTTGAATACCTCAGTCAGTCTCTGCAAGATAGGGGAGCGAGAGGGTTACGTCTCTCAGTCTGAGCTGTGAATAACACTGAACACATGTCTACTAAACTATGAGTGGTTTTACTGACCTGTCAGTGCCCTTAATGTGGTTTGAAAATATAGTTTGGAAATGCTAAAGCGGTGTTGCCTTTGGTTTGGAAATGCTAAAGCTGTATTGCCTTTGGTTTGGAAATCCTAAAGCTGTGTTGCCTTTGGTTTGGAAATGCTAAAGCTGTGTTGCCTTTGGTTTGGAAATGCTAAAGCTGTGTTGCCTTTGGTTTGGAAATGCTAAAGCTTTGTTGCCTTTGGTTTGGAAATCCTAAAGCTGTGTTGCCTTTGGTTTGGAAATGCTAAAGCTGTGTTGCCTTTGGTTTGGAAATGCTAAAGCTGTGTTGCCTAATTAAAGTTACCTTGCCTAATTAAAGTTGCCTTGCCTAATTAAAGTTGCCTTGCCTTCTATATAATTAAAAGTCTAATCTTGACCAATTCCTGTTTGCTCTTTATATTGATTTTAGAAAAAACGCTACCATGCACGGCTGTGATTTTTGGTCATCTTACTCAGTCCCCCTCCGCTCATCAGGTGCCGAGGATTTTTCCCATCGATGAAAAATAAAAGAGTTATTAGTGTTTAAAAAATGTTGAGATTTTCTCTCCTGTCAATCACGCCATGAAGGCCACGCCCTTTCTTGTGGGAGGGGGGAGAGACTATAAAACCCAGAAGTGTGGGTGCGGCTCATTCTCTGCAAGATGGAGGAGGGAGAGGTCATGACTCACTGTCTTTAGTGGCCTTGCACCCTGCTTGAAATGGTATGAAACTGCACTTGAATTTGGTGGCCTTGCACCCTGCTTGAAGTGGTAAGAAACTGCACTTGAATTTGGTGGCCTTGCACCCTGCTTGAAATGGAATTTCAAGGAATAGCTGTGAGTCAACTGCCAGCCCACCAGCCATGAGTGACTGAGCCGCCAGCCCAAGAATCCATTCGGCCCACAATGTCCATACTAGCCCTCTGGAAACCAGTCCCTTCAGCCCACAACACCCATACTAGCGCTCCAGAAAGCCCCCCCCCTCCCCCCACTGGCCACCAATATTGGAATTGGTGGAGAGGTGGAATATTGTGTTGGGGGACCAGCCCTCCCATGTGATGCTGGGACCCAACGGGTCCCACTTAGTTTAGTATATGCTAAAGACTTGCACTTGGATGCACAGGATACATTTCCCAAATTTGCAGCTGCCACAAAACTTTGGAGGCAAAATGACGAGAATGGCAACAGGCTTCAAGGAAATATAGTCATAGTGGTAGAATGTGCGGATTTGTGGCACGTGATATTTTCATGCTGAAAATTGTAGTGTCACATTTTGGAAGGAAGACTAAGCAGAGGACGTATGCAGAGTTCAATAAGGATTCAGAATGGAATGATTTGGATGTACATGCGTATTACACACATATACTTTATCACTCATTTCTGATGAAGGATATTCTTGAGAAAGCTTCATTTTTCTTTCTGCAGACGCTGCAGATGTGTATCTTCAGCATTTACTACTTGTCTTTTATTTTATTATTGGACAAATGCATTGTTTGTTAAAAGCGGCAAAAGGGTTTTTGAATGTTGCATAAAAGCTACATGGGATCCTGTGTTTGTTACTGTAAGTAGTTTAGTTTAAAGATATACCACGGAATCAGGCCCTTCGCCCACTGAGTCGAGTGATTGGCGCACACTAACACTATCCTACACACTAGGGACAATTTACCAAAGTCAATTAACCTACAATCCTGTACGTCTTTGATGTGTGGGAGGAAACTGGAGCACTCAGAGAAAACCCACACGGTCATGGGGAAAACCTACAAACTCCATACAGACAGTACCAGTAGTCAGGATTGAACCTGGGTTTCTGGCGGTGTAAGGCAGCAATTCTACCGCTGCGCCACCAAGTAGAGCGATAGAGCTAAGGAGCAAGATAGTTATGAATGAAACACCGGTTTGGGCATAATGGGAGCATTGCATTCAGTCTGAGGCGAATTCAGACAGACTTTAGAGAGGGTGCAGAAGCGATTTGGCAAATAATTCCAGGGATGATGGAACTTAATTACACAGATTGACTGCAGAAGCTATTTATTTGGAACAGTTGAGATTGTGAGGTGATCTGACCTCAATAAGCCGTATTTAAGCTCATGAGGTGAATGGGAGTTGATGGAATAAAACTGTTGCCATCTGTTGTTATCAAAATTAGAACTTGGAATTAGTTGATTGGCAAAAGAACCAAAACTGACATGAAGAAAAGCCGTTTAGTGCATTTGATATTTGCAAAAGGGATGCGCTCAGGGGTAGTAATGACGACAAATTCAAGTGCAGCATTCAAATGAGAGCTGGGTAAGTATCTGAAAGGAAAGAATTTGCAGGGTCACGAGGAATGGGTTCAGCAAGTTTGCTCTGACTTTTGGCTGACATGGGCTCAATGGGGTGAATGGCTTCCTTGCGTGTTGTAATCATTGTGCGATGAACAGATAACCACTGTTGCCTAGTAACTACCCTGTGGCTTAACCTACTAGTGGATGGGAAAATGAACTGCGGCAGACAGAGGAAGCGATGACCGCTTTGTGATGCACGGTGTATGGTCACCGAGCAACTGGAGTCTAGTGAATAGAATCCTAGAGTTGACATCCGGTACTTACAAAGCTGCAAGCTTGCTTTCTTCAGCATGTAGATATCTTGCAGTTTGTAAAGTGTGTTGACGACTTCCTTCCTGAAACCCAAACAACTCACATACTATTCCTCACAGAGATTTGGGTAATAGAATGTTTACCAGAGCATCCTTGCGATTTTAATATCTCCGAAGGTAACTTGCGTCAACATTTGTTAGGCAGCCCTCTTCCAAAGTGCCTTGGAACATTTTTGCCTGTGGTAAATGCATTTCTATGAAGATTTCACTGTTTCTGAATTTTACTTTTTAATTCAGTCACAGGTGTCAGCATCACTGAGAAGACTGATATTTTGTTATCCATACCTAATTGCCCTCACATTGAGTGGATTGCAGGGAAATTTCAGAGGCTGTGGGTCACATTTGAGCCAGATATAATGTGTTATACCAGTAGGTAGATTTCCTTCTATGAACTAGGTGGGTTTAATGGTCACGATTACTATTGTATATATTCTAGATTTATTTAATTAATTGAATTTAAACTCCCCCTTTGTCACAGTAAACTTCAACCTCTTGTCTCTGAGTTGCTGGTCGAGTAAGGCGACCACTATTTGACCATACCCACCGCATGGTCACTGATTTATAATCGTCGTGTTTATTAATGGGGGCGGATTGTGCTTGGCCTGTGATATCAATCAAAATAAAGAAAAGAAAAACTAACTTTTTCCTTCCAAGTCAGGGACCAAATTCAAATGGTTGGAGCCAGAGGTCAGCCATGGCTGGTGTGAAGCTAAGGTGCCAAATACAAAGAGTCAGTTCCGTACAATAGACACAAAATGCTGGAGTAACTTTTCCTGTCACGCATCACCCATTCCTTCTCTCCAGAGATGCTGCCGGCCCCGCTGAGTTACTCCAGCTTTTTGTGTCTATCTTCAATTTAAACCAGCATCTGCAGTACCTTCCTACACATTGCGTCAGCTCTGTATGACTGAGCTCTGCCCTTAAACTCACCTAATTTCATTTACTGAATAGACAACAAAATAACCCTGTGCAACAATGAACACTCAATTAATTGTTATCATAAGATCATAAGTGATAGGAGTAGAATTAGGACATTCGGCCCATCAAGTCAACTCCACCATTCAATCATTGCTGACCCATCTCTCCCTCCTAACCCCATTCTCCTGCCTTCTCTCCATAACCTGACACCCATACTAATCAGAAATCTATCTCAGCCTTAAATATATCCACTGACTTTGCCTCCACAGCCTTCAGTTATGTGATTGTTATGTTCAGTCCAAAGTGATTAAAACAATTATAAATAATACTGCAGAGCACTGTGTAATTTCTAGCTCACAAAGTCAGGTTAATTCCTCAGAGGTATTTTGTAGTTATAGCTCATTTGTCCCAATAACACATATGCAGCTTGCTCAGCACGTGGCAAGAGAACAAAACCGTGTATATATATTCTTGGTGCGGGTTACTCTGCTCACACAAAAGTATAGAAAGGGAAACGGAGTGGATGAGATAATTTTAAGATTGATTGTTTACCTGAGCATTGGCAATCCTGATCCACTGATCCAAACACAATGATTTCTGCTGAATTCAGCACACCATTAATTAATGTAACAGTGGATAGTAAAGGGCCTGTCCCACTTGGACGACCTAATCCACGAGTTTAGAAGACCCTAGACGAGTTGAAAAAAATGTCAAGGCTGTGTTGACTCGCCGAAGTAAAAGACCTCCTACGACTATGTCTACGACCTCCTACGACCCCCCTCGACCTCATTCTTCCACACCTAAGACCAACTACGACGCTACGAGTGGAAATGATCACATGATAAAATGATGTCATGTTTGCATTTTTATTCTCGGGCCAGTTACCGACCTACGACTACATACGACTATCCACGACTACCATCACGACCTACTACGACCTACCTACGAGTAAAAAGTATACATTTTTTCCATGCCGGCCTTTTTTCTACTCATGGACATTTTTTATCAGGCTGGAAAAAACGGCGCGACCTACTTGAGGCCACGAGTACGCGGAGACCACTCACGAGCATGAGGAAGAGTTACGAAGACCTCCTACGACCTCGTGGCGACCATGCTGCAAGTATGAGTCAAGGGCAAACTCGGCAGAGGTCGCCAATTAGGTCGTGAAAGTGGGACAGGGGCTTAACGATATTGTGTTCTTTTGTTAAGGACCAGTTTACCAGAGGAAACAGTTTCTCTCTACAGTATCTGCTCATCTAATCATTCTGAGCATCATAATTAAATAACTATTTATACTCAAATTTAGAAACTTTGACAATACTATTTAATTTCACATCATAATAATAGCTCAACCATTATATCTTCAAAAGCGAATAATTTCCTTCTGAAGTCACATACCCAGAACTGAATGGGGTACTTTAAGTGAGAGTCTGACCGGAGCTCTTTATACATCAGACGTAACTTCCTAATTCTTTGCATTCTGCGCCTTTGTGCTGCGAGTATTTATAAAACCTCTTTAAAATGGTTCAATGGTACTTTATTGTCACACGTACCGAGGTAAAGTGAAATTCATTTTGTATACAGTTCAGTACAAGTATCACTATACATACAGTGCCCTCCATAATGTTTGGGACAAAGACCCATCAATTATTTATTTGCCTCTGTACTCCACAATTTGAGATTTGTAATAGAAAAAATCACATGTGTTTAAAGTGCACATTGTCAGATTTTAATAAAGGCCATTTTTATACATTTTGGTTTCACCTTGTAGAAAGTGTTTATACATAGTCCCCCCATTTCAGGGCACCATAATGTTTGGGACACAGCAATGTCATGTAAATGAAAGTAGTCATGTTTAGTATTTTGTTGCATATCCTTTGCATGCAATGACTGCTTGAAGTCTGTGATTCATGGACATCACCAGTTGCTGGGTGTCTTCTCTGGTGAATCTCCGCCAGGCCTGTTTTGCAGCCATCTTTAGCTTATGCTTGTTTTGGGGGCTAGTCCCCTTCAGTTTTCTCTTCAGCATATAAAAGGCATGCTCAATTGGGTTCAGATCGGGTGATTAATAATAATAATAATGGATGGGATTTATATAGCGCCTTTCTAATACTCAAGGCGCTTTACATCGCATTATTCATTCACTCCTCAGTCACACTCGGTGGTGGTGAGCTACTTCTGTAGCCACAGCTGCCCTGGGGCAGACTGACGGAAGCGTGGCTGCTAATCTGCGCCTACGGCCCTTCCGACCACCACCAATCACTCACACACATTCACACACATTCACATTCACACGCAGGCAAAGGTGGGTGAAGTGTCTTGCCCAAGGACACAACGACAGTATGCACTCCAAGCGGGATTCGAACCACTCAAGATTGACTGACTTGATTGACTTGGCCACTCAAGAATTTACCATTTTTTAGCTTTGAAAAATTCCTTTGTTGCTTTAGTAGTATGTTTGGGATCATTGTCTTGCTGTAGAATGAACCGCCGGCCAATGTTTTGAGGCATTTGTTTGAACTTGAGCAGATAGGATGTGTCTATACGCTTCGGAATTCATTATGCTACTACTATCAGTAGTTGTATAATCAATGAAGATAAGCGAGCCAGTAGCTTCAGCAGCCATACATGCCCAGGCCATAACACCCCCACCACCATGTTTCACAGATGAGGTGGTATGCTTTGGATCTTGGGCAGTCCCTTCTCTCCTCCATACTTTGCTTTTGCCATCACTCTGATATAAGTTAATATTTGTCTCATCTGTCCACAAGACCTTTTTCCAGAACTGTGGTTGCTCTTTTAAGTACTTCTTGGCAAACTGTAACCTGGCCATCCTATTTTTGCGGCTAACCAGTGGTTTGCATCTTGCAGTGTAGCCTCTGTATTTCTGTTCATGAAGTCTTCTGTGGACAGTGGTCTTTGACAATTCCACACCTGACTCCTGAAGAGTGTTTCTGATCTGTCGGAATGATCTGTTGGGGATTTTTCTTTATTATAGAGAGAATTCTTCTGCCATCAGCTGTGGAGGTCTTCCTTGGCCTGCCAGTCCCTTTGCGATTTGTAAGCTCACCAGTGCTCTCTTTCTTCTTAATGATGTTCCAAACAATTGATTTTGGTAAGTCTAAGGTTTGGCTGATGTCTCTAACAGTTTTATTCTTGTTTCTCAGTCTCATAATAGCTTCTTTGACTTTCATTGGCACCACTTTGGTCCTCATGTTGATAAACAGCAATTAAAGTTTCCAAAGGTGATGGAAAGACTGGAGGAAAGACTAGGCGCTGAGATCTAGTCTTATACCTACATTAAGGAGGCAATTAAACACACCTGAGCAATTACAACGCCTGTGAAGCAATGAGTCCCAAACATTATGGTGCCCTGAAATGGGGGGACTATGTATAAACACAGCTTTTAATTTCTACATGGTGAAACCAACATGTATAAAAATGGCCTTTAGTACAATCTGACAATGTGCACATTAACCACATGTGATTTTTTTTCTATTACAAATCTCAAATTGTGGAGTACAGAGGCAAATAAATAAATGATGGGTCTTTGTCCCAAACATTATGAAGGGCACTGTAAGCACTTAGATACATCTTCGATAAACATCTCAGATACAGTACAAGTGTATAGCAATAGTACATTGAGACAGTATATAAAGTTCACCAGATTTTGGTGCCAAATGGCAGCTGAATTTCAAAACATTATGGCTAATTTGCAGGCATGTGAGACGGAATTGTGAAAAAATAATTCTTACTGTCTTTTAATTGCAGTATTTTGTAAAATTCAGTAGAGGGGGAGGCAGACACCTTGGAAATGACTATGAGTGAGGTCAAAGACCAGAGGTACTTGAGAAGCAGGGAGGAGCTCCAAAGCAAGTGAGAGTGGCATTCCAAAACATAGACATGGCGGGTGCGATGTTACAGCAACGAGGCAGTGGCCTGAAACTGGGGGATCTGCATTCTCTTAATTTAAGAAATATTTACCCATACCTCTGCTCCTTCATACTATCTAACCCGAGTAATTTATAAAATACTTTGATCAATCTCTCTAAGGTCCAAAGTGGATGACTGCAGTTAGGAAGAGCACTGGTGATCGGGTATGGACACAATGTGCTGGAACAACTCAGCGAGTCAAGTCGCATCTCTGGACAACTGAAACGTCACCTGTCCTTATACTCCAGAGATGCTGTCTAATCCTCTGAGTTACTCCAACACGTTGTGTCTATATTTGGTGCACACCAGCATCTGCATTTCTTTGTTTCTACATTGGTAATCGAGTGATGTTTCTTTGCAATTTTACACTTTCCTCTACAATATTTATTGCGCCACTTGACATTGTATTGTCAGAATTTGTTTGATATATGATTGATCTTTCTTTCATTTAAACCATTTATAAACATAATGGTTCTGTATCGATTCTTGTTGACAATACAAGTCAAACCCTGCCCCATCTCCTAATTAATGTCATATCACTGTCACAAGATGACCTCCACTTAATACGTGTACTAGTAATGAATGCCTGTTGTTATCCACATTAATGTTATCCTTAGGTGGCTCCTCAAACAAAAAAAACTGATACTACTTAAACTTTGCAAATCTCTGCTAGTTTTTTGCAGCTTAATTCCTGTATGTTCAAGTGTTATGTCAATGTAAAATTGTAATGCCCTGTCAGGGTCAACTGTGGCTGATTTTTGTTTAAAAAAAGTTGGACTGTTGAGCCAATAAGGCCCGTTTGTTTAATATAATTAAATATAATTTGTCGTCTAATATAATTAAGTTATAGTGTCAAATGTTCCAAGCAAAGGCATAATTTCTGAATGAGAACATAATTTTTACAATAATCTCATTCACTTTTCACCCCTGCTTTGGGTGGAAACTAGAGGCGGCACAGTGGAACAGCGGTAGAGTTGCTGCTTTACAGCACCAGAGACCCAGGTTTGATCCTGACTACAGGTGATTTCTGTATGGAGTTTGTACAGTACGTTCTCCCCGTGACCAGTGTGGGTTTATTCCGGATGCTCCCGTTTCCAAAGGCGTACATGCCTGTTGGTTAATTGGCTTCGGTAAAATTGTAAATTGTCCCTATTGTGTAGGATAGTGCTAGTGTACGGGGATCGCTGGTCGGCGCAGACTCGGTGGGCCGAATGGCCTGCTTCTGCACTATATCTCTAAACTAAACTAGAGCTTGATAAATGATGAATAACAGCAGGTTATTCATTCAAACTTATGTAACCGCAATGCAAAAATATAAAATTAACTAAATCATTTGCTATTTTACAAACTGCAAATGGTACAAAGTAGTTCTTATGTAATGTGTGAGCAAATCAATATTTGTTGTACCCTAGGGATAATTGTGCATCTAAAATGCTGAAAACATCAATGCCAGCTAATATTTACATGGAACAGCTTTCAAGCATGAGCGCTGTAATTGATTAAACATGTGGTTAAGCTGTTGCTGAACACAACCTAGCCATTTGATTTACAGTACCTGCCAAAGTACACGTTTTAAAAAAAAGTACTTCTGCGCCTGCTAGAGATTTGGAAATATGAAATGTATGCTGTTAGACCTTTTTCTGTACAAGAAATTACCTGCACCTGATCTGCTGAAGGTCACCTGAAAGGTCAAAACACTGAAAACAATTATTCCACCAGCTGAAGTCTTGCACTTTGGGAAGTGAAGTTGTCTAAAAAGAAGTTTGAATTTCTAAATTGTCCAATTGAAGGTAATTTGGCATTGCAGCTTGCCAGTACAGTACCCCTGATATAGTAAAATGCCCCCCAGGTAATTTATGGAAGCATTAAGAAACAAATTCTAACATCAAGCCACATAATGTGATATTTGGACAGATGGCCAAAAGTCTGGTCAAAGAGGCAGGCTTTAAAGAGCATCTTAAGGGAGGAAAGGGGTAGAGAAATGAAAATATTTAGGAAGGATTTCTGAAGCTTAGTATTTAAGTAGTTGAAAGCAAGTCGGCCAATATTGGAAGAAAAATAATTATTCTATCATATGGCAGAGTAGGCGATTTAGCCCATTAGACTTAAGTCTCCTCTTTGAATATACTTTCTTATACTCTTTTTTATAACAGCTAGGTTGTTTTATTTTACCCATCCTAAGTTATTTTGCAGTTTCCAGGATTTGTTTGCAGTCCAGCTGATTCAATTTGGCCAACAGAGAGCAGATAAATAAAATAATTTTGCATTGCATTTCACAATCTTCCAGAAATATTCGGGGACCTAGGATCTAGTGGGAGGGAGGAACTGAAGGGAATCCACATTAGTCAGGAAATGGTGTTAGGTAAACCGTTGGGACTGAAGGCGGATAAATCCCCAGCGCCTGATAGTCTGCATCCGAGAGTTCTCGAAGTGGCCCTAGAAATCGTGGATGAATTGGTGATCATTTTCCAATGTTCCCTCGAATCTGGAGGGTAGCTAATGTAACTCCACTTTTTAAAAAAGGAGGGAGAGAGAAAACGGGAAATTATGGACCAGTTAGTCTTACATCGGTAGTGGGGAAGATGTTTGAATCTTAGTTTATTTAATTTAGAGATACAGCACGGAAAAAGGCCCTTTGGCCCACCGGATCAGCGTCGACCAGCGCCGACCGCATGTCAACACCCACTAGGGACAATTTTTACATTTACCAAGCTAATTAACCTACAAACCTGTACGTCTTTGGAATGTGGGGGAAAACGAAGATCTCGGAGAAAACCCGCGCAGGTCACGAAGAGAACGTACAAACTCCATACAGACAGCACCCATAATCGGGATTGAACCCGGGTCTCCGGCGCTGCATTCGCTGAAAGGCAGCAACTCATTGCTACATTAAAGATATAATAGCAGCGCATTTGTAAAGCAGCAACAGGATCAGTCAAAGTCAGCATGGATTTATAAAGGGAAAATCATTCTTGACTAATCTTCTGGAATTTTTTGAGGATGTAACAAGTAGAATGGATAAGGGAGAGCCAGTGGATGTGGTGTATCTGGACTTTCAAAAAGCCTTTGACGAGGTCCCACACAAGAGATTAGGGTGCAAAATTAGAGTACATGGTATTGGGGGTAGGGTATTGACGTGGATAGAGAACAGGTTGACAGACAGGAAGCAAAGAGTAGGAATTAACGGGTCCTTTTCAGAATGGCAGGCAGTGACTAGAGGGGTGCCGCTCGGTGCTGGGACCCTAGTTATTTTCAATATATATTAACAATTAGAAAAGGGAATTAAATGTGACATCTCCAAGTTTGCAAATGATACAAAGCTGGGTGGCAGTGTGAGATGCGATGAGGATGCTATGAGGCTGCAGGGTGACTTGGATAGGTTGGGTGAGTGGGCAGATGCATGGTAGATGCAGTATGTCCTACTGCAGTTGTACAGGGCCCTGGTGAGACCGTACCAGGAGTATTGTGTGCAATTTTGGTCTCCTAATTTGAGGAAGGACATTATTGCTATTGAAGGAGTGCAGCATAGGTTCACCAGGTTAATTCCTGGGATGGTGGGACTGACATATGATGAAAGAATGGGTTGACTGCGCTTGTATTCACTGGAATTTAAAAGGATGAGAGGTTATCTTATGGAAACATATAAAATTCTTAAAGGATTGGATAGGCTAGATGCAGGAAAGATGTTCTCGATGTAGGGGGAGTCCAGAACCAGGGGTCACAGTTTAAGAATTAGGGGTAGGCCATTTAGGACTAAGATGAGGTAAAACATTTTGACCCAGAGTGTCGTGAATCTGTGGAATTATCTGCCACATAAGGCAGTGAATGCAAGTCACTGAATGATTTCAAGAGAGAGTTAGATTTAGCTCTGTTGGCTAAAGGAATCAAGGGATATGTGGTAAAAGCAGGAACGGGGTACTGATTTTAGATGATCAGCCATGGCTCGAAGGGCCTATTTTGCTCGAAGGGCCTATTTTTCTATGTTTCTATACTTGATTATGTTCTGTTAATGTAGCTAAGAGAAGATCGGAGATTATACTTATGCATCATAGTAGTGGCCAGAGGATCTGGGGTGACGGAGGAACTGAAGGAAATCCACATTAGGCAGGAAATGGTGTTGGATAGACTGATGGGACTGAAGGCTGATAAATCCCCAGGGCCTGATGGTCTGCATCCCAGGGTACTTAAGGAAGTGGCTCTAGAAATCGTGGATGCATTGGTGATAATTTTCCAATGTTCTATTGACTCAGGATCAGTTCCTGTGGATTGGAGGGTAGCTAATGTTATCCCACTTTTTAAGAAATGTGGGAGAGAGAAAACAGGGAATTATAGACCAGTTAGCCTGACATCGGTGGTGGGGAAGATGCTGGAGTCAATTATTAAAGATGAGATAGTCAAACATTTGGTTAGCAGTAACAGGATCGGCCCGAGTCAGCATGGATTTATGAAGGGGAAATCATGCTTGACTAATCTTCTGGAATTTTTTGAAGATGTAACTAGGAAAATGGACAAGGGAGAGCCAGTGGATGTAGTGTACCTGGACTTTCAGAAAGCATTTGATAAGGTCCCACATAGGAGATTAGTGGGCAAAATTAGGGCACATGGTATTGGGGGTAGAGTGCTGACATGGATAGAGAAGTTGTTGGCAGACAGGAAACAAAGAGTAGGGATTCACGGGTCCATTTCAGAATGGCAGGCAGTGACTAGTGGGGTATCGCAAGGCTCGCTGCTGGGACCGCAGCTATTTACAATATACATCAATGATTTGGATTAAGGGATTCAAAGTAACATTAGCAAATTTGCAGATGACACAAAGCTGGGTGGCAGTGTGAACTGTGAGGAGGATGCTATGAGAATGCAGGGTGACGGACAGGTTGGGGGAGTGGGCAGATGCATGGCAGATGAAGTTTAATGCGGATAAATGTGATGTTATCCACTTTGGTAGCAAAAACAGGAAGGCAGATTACTATCTAAATGGCATCAAGTTGGGAAAAGGGGAAGTACAACGGGTTCTGGGGGTCCTTGTACATCAGTCTATGAAAGTAAGCATGCAGGTACAGCAGCCAGTGAAGAAAGCGAATGGCATTTTGGCCTTTATAACAAGAGGAATCGAATATAGGTGCAAAGAGGTCCTTCTGCAGTTGTACAGAGCCCTAGTGAGACCACACCTGGAGTATTGTGTACAGTTCTGGTAGCGTAAGTTTACAAGGTTAATTCCCGGGATGGCGGGACTGTCATATGCTGAGAGAATGCAGCAGCTGGGCTTGTACACTCTGGAGTTTAGAACGATGAGAGGAGATCTCATTGAAACATATAAGATTGTTAAGGGCTTGGATACGCTAGAGGCAGGAATGTTCCCGATGTTGGGGGAATCAGGGGCCACAGTTTAAGAATAAGGAGTAAGCCATTTAGAACGGAGACGAGGAAACACCTTTTCTCACAGAGAATGGTGTGTGTGGAATTCTCTGCCTCAGAGGGCAGTGGAGGCGGGTTCTCTGGATGCTTTCAAGAGAGAGCTAGATAGGGCTCTTAAAAATAGCGGAGTCAGGGGATATGGGGAGAAGGCAGGAACGGGGTACTGATTGTGGATGATCAGCCATGATCACATTGAATGGCGGTGCTGACTCGAAGGGCCGAATGGCCTACTGCACCTATTGTCTATTGTCATCATGATGGGGAATATTTATAATTCAATTTTGCAAGCTTTTGACACAATATAAATTCATAACCATAATTGCAGGAAGAACAAATGCTTGACACTTCCCAAAGATAAGGTAACTGATATAAGTGTTCAAAAGGTTTCAGGTCAGGGCTGTGAAACCTGAAAGATGTTTTGATAAGTGGAAATGTCTTATTTCACCATTGATATATTTACCTCCAGACTTTGCGTCTCTAGTGGGAATGAATTAGATGTGATGTAAATATACAATAAACTCTCAAAAGCTCGAGTAATGAGGCTGGAAGATGTGCAGGAATTGTCAGGACACATACAAATTTAAACGCAGAGTAAACGTGGAAGTGGCGGCGCCTCGCGGCAGCTGCCTCTGCAGTCCATCTGTCTTTTTTTTCTCCTTTTTGTACTGTTAAGTGCATGTTTTGGTTGTAGTTCATATATTATTTTTAGCTGTGTATATGTGTGTGGGGGGGGGGGGGGGGGGGAACTTTTAACTCTCTTCCCTGTACGGGGGACCCGACCTTTTCCCTGTCGGGTCTCTGTTGTCGTTGGGGCCTAGCACCGTGGAACGGCCTCCAACCGGAAAGTCCTGGGGGCTCCAGTCGCGGAGCCTGCGGACTCGCCATCATGGAGCTGGCCGGCCGGAGCGTGGAGAGCTGGGTGACGCGCGGCTGCGACCCGACTTCGGAGCTTCGGAGGCTCCAGCCGCAGGCCTGGTGGACGGTGGCATCGGGAGCTCGCGGGTCCCTAGTGGGAGACCGCTTTTCGGAGCTCCCGCAAAGGCAACTTCTCCTGCCCGAATCGTGGGGTTGGAAACGACCCGGAGCGGGGCCTTGCATCGCCCGGCGCGGCCTTAACGGCTGCGGGACTTACCATCGCCCGCCGAGGGCTTTAACATCGGGAGAAGAATAAAGAACAGGGGAGAGACAAGACTTTGCCTTCCATCACAGTGAGGATGTGTTTGGAGATTCACTGCGATGGATGTTTATGTAAATTGTGTTAATTGTGTGTCTTGGTTTGTTTTTACTTGTTTGTATGACTGCAGAAACGGAATTTCGTTTGAACTTAGGTTCAAATGACAATAAACGTTATTCTATTCTATTCTAAATTCCAGAGTCCCTTTTCAACAATGCCTTAAGGCCCTGTCCTACTTACGTGTCATTGGGAAGCAAAGTACGTGACCTCGTCATCGCGTTGAGGCGCACGGGCATCGTGTGGCCGCGCGGGGCCAGTCCCACTGAGAAGCGCGGAGGGGTATGGAGTTGTGCGCGGTATCGCGCGGCGCTCCGAAATTTTGTAGCGAATTAAATCTTCGCGCGCCACCGGCCTGTCGCGTAACTGATGGCAAGACCCTGGCGCGACGCAACGTCTCACCTCCAACAGCAGCAGAAGCAGGCAAACGATCGCCGAGCTCGGCCTAGGGCTCACGGCTGTTGCGGTTCGGATCCGCCCCTACTTCTACTCCCATATCGGGGCCAAGAAAATTGAAGATAGACACAAAATGCTGGAGTAACTCAGTGGAACCGGCAGCATCTCTGGAGAAAAGGAATGGATGACGTTTCGGGTCAAGACTCTTCTTTCAGATCGAAGAAGAGTCTCGACCCTGAAACAGTCATCCCATTGCTTTCTCTCAGAGATGCTGCGGTTCACCTGAGTTACTCCAGCATTTTGTGTCCATCTTCAAATGACGTCACACGCTCCAGACGGCTGTGCGTACGCATGGTCGCGCGGGACCGTCACGCCCCAACGCGACCACGAGGTTGCGTAATTAGCATGCCAAGGACACGTAAGTGGGACAGGGGCTTTACTTGCTGCATTGTTGAAGGTATTGAGGAGGTAATCTCTCTAAACAATGGTAAGAAATTCTCTCTCTTAGCTCATGAAGAAGGTATGGCTGGAGGAAGTTAACATCATCAGTATTTGGATCAAGTGCAGAAGGGATTTCACAACTTGACCTAACCTGGTCAGGAAATACAAGCACAGATTTGATTCACCTACACACTTCAGAGCACACCCCTTTCATATTGTTTTTCCAAATGTGTGCCGTCACGCCATTTCTCGCAACCACTAAAATGTGATGGCTGTCCATTGTTAATTTTCTGTGTGCTTCCTCAAATCCCATTTAATCCACTTCTCTGGAAGAAACACAATGCTGAAATAGTTCAGCTGGTCAAATAGCATCTCAGCAGAACATGGATAGACAAAGTTTTGTGTCAGGCCCTGATTCAGACTGAAATCAAGACGGTAGATGTCGCACCTGCAGTTGGAAATAAAAAGGTCCAAAGGGGGAGAGAAGGCCGGCTGGGAGGGGCTGTGTGCAGGGCAGTATCGGATCATTCGATTCATTTCTTGGGGCACTGAATACAAGAGCAGGGAGGTTTTGCTCTGACTTTATGTACTATTAGTCATACCTCAGGTGCAGTATTGTGTGCAGTTCTGGTCACCACTCAATAAGACGGATGTGATAGCGCTGGAAAGGGCACAGAGGAGATTCACCAGGATGTTTTCTGGGATGGAGTGTTTTAGTTACGAGAAGAGACTGGAGAGTCCAGGTCTATTTTCCCTGGAGAGGTTCAGAGGGAACATCATTGAGGTGACTAATATTAAGTGTATAACAGTAAATGGTAAATAAAGGTAAAGGGGATAGATTTAGAGGTAAATAAAAACTAGAGGGCATAGATTTTGGGTAAGAAGATCTGAAAGGGAGCTTTTTCACCCTGGAGTGGTGAGAACTTGGAATATACTGCCTGAGAGAGGGGTGGGAACCAGTCACCGACAGATGAGCACTTGGATCACAAATGCATAGAAGACTATGGGCCAAGTGCTGGAAGATGGGGTTCAGAAGTAAACCATTGTCTTTCGCATGGGTAACACCTCCTGCAAAGTTAATGCCTTTGTTGCTTTCCCCTCCGATGCCCCTCCTCTAACCCCCCCCCCCCCCCCAACTCTCTGTTGTACACCTTGGCTCACCGCACAGCAAGACATTGCCAGCTCTTCCTCACCCGAAGCCCAATCCAAAGCACTCTTGGCATGATCCATTTTGCGTGTGAAGAACTCCAAATACAAACAACATACTGGCAGCAAGTACTCTTGCCAAACCATTTCCCGAGACATCTGAGAATGGAGCTGTGAGCACAGAATTATTATTAATCTCGAGACACCTGACCTGTTGCCCTCTCCGTGAAAGCCATTAAACCTGCCTCCACTTAAAGACAAGTTCTGGAAAACTACTGCAGAAGAGGTCAACCTTTAAACCCAGGTGTAAATTACACTAAAAGCACTATGATTTAAAGATCCTAATTAATAACCTCCCTCCCTCTATGCGTGTTGCAATTAAACAAGAAGCAGGCATTATTTGCAACAGTTCAGATTTAGGTTTTACATTTTTGCCAATTGAATTCCCACCACCTGCAGCATCCTAATGTATACCTTTATTTTGGGGGCAGAGGGGCAGAGGTAAATTAAGTTAAAATGTCACCCAGGAGAGGGAGTGATGCAAGCCAGTCTTGGATAGATCACTTTCACCATAAAGCACTCCCTGGAGCTGTGTAAAGTTAAAAAGTAGCACAAACAGTTTATATTTGGACGTATTGAATTTTTACCAGTTTGTACATCTCCCAGTTGGCATCTAAGACAGGCCCAGATGTGAATCTATGGGAATTCAAATGAACTCATTTGCCAATAGATCTCATTACTGACGCCAGCTGACTGGCTCCCTGCTGTGTTAGGAGACCTGATGAGGTGGGTCAGTCTGGGAAGAAAAATGAAATTTAAGAAATAAAATTGCCAAGAAGCAACGGTTTCCATTTTTGACACCTCCTTGCTGGGACGATTAGGCTCCATACCGAATGTAGACCCCTTACACTTTCCTTATTTAAGAGTGGCACAGAGGTTTAGATGGAAGCTATAAGATTGCTGGAGAAAGTTTTTTTTTCTGGAGGGAGAGGCATAAGAAAACAGTGCTGTAATTGAAAGGAAAGGCACAGCACAATAATTAGCCTTAGAGGAAAAATGTAGATTTACCAAAAAAAAGGGTGCAAGTCTGCACAGAACATTCCAGATGGTTGTCACGTTTGCCAGTGAACACTTTGACTATTGTTGGGATTGAATTCAAGCGTTCACAGTCGTTTCTGTGCATGTTTCAGTTTCCTTACAGAAAGCACTGGTTCTTTGCAAGAATGGTTCCATGAAGTTTGACATCCCTCAGTGCCTTGTTCAAACAGCTTTACTTCATGTGTGAGTCTTGACAGTCAAGTATTGGTAGATTGGGTGATTGTCAGCATCGTGCCTGAACCTGATCTGGTTGTTGAGCAATATGCAATTGGTATACCGCCAGCAGAGTTTTCTGGATATTCATCCCTCTCCAATATTCATGCCTCTCCAATGTTGTCCTCTCTAACCTGGGACAAGGTTACTTCTAGCTTTACTTATACTCCGTGGTTAAGAGTAAGTCACTCAGTGACAAGTGGGTCCCAGTGGTTGAACGTGCCGCCGAGAACAAAGGGGGACCATTGGGGACTAAATAGAATACTTTCTAACTTTGTGACATGTCACATGTGATAATAAAGTATCATTCATTCATTGCAGATTACAAACCAAGCTTATTCCATGGTGATGGTCCATGGGGAGTTGGAGGTGGAGGTGTTCTTCTGTGATTTTTATATACTATATTTAACATTATGTACATATTCTTTAAGTCTAACAAATGTTCTGTTAATGTAAAATCTTTAAGTTTTCTGTTATCACCTATTCAAAAGAAACATTGAAACATAGAAAATAGGTGCAGGAGTAGGCCATTCGGCCCTTCGAGCCAGCACTGCCATTCAATATGATCATGGCTGATCATCCAAAATCAGTACCCCCGTTCCTGCTTTTTCCCCATATCCCTTGATTCCTTTAGCCCCTAGAGCTCTATCTAACTCTCTCTTAAATCCATCCAGTGACTTGGTCTCCACTGCCCTCTGTGGCAGGGAATTCCATAAATTCACAACTCTCTGGGTGAAAATGTTTTTTTCTCACCTCAGTCTTAAATGACCTCCCCTTTATTCTAAGACTGTAGCCCCTGGTTCTGGACTTGCCCCACATTGGGAACATTTTTCCTGCATCTAACTTGTCCAGTCCTTTTATAATTTTATATGTTTCTATAAGATCCTCCCTCATCCTTCTAAACTCCAGTGAATACAAGCCTAGTCTTTTCAATCTTTCCTCATATGACAGTCCCGCCATCACAGGGATCAATCTCGTGAACCTACGCTGCTCTGCCTCAATCACAAGGATGTCCTTCCTCAAATTAGGAGACCAAAACTGTACACAATACTCCAAATGTGGTCTCACCAGAGCCCTATACAACTGCAGAAGAACCTCTCTACACCTATACTGAAATCCTCTTGTTATGAAGACCAACATTCCATTAGCTTTCTTCACTGCCTGCTGTACCTGTAAGCCAACTTTCAGTGACCGGTGTACAAGGACACCCAGGTCTCGCTGCACCTCCCCTTACCTAACCTAACCCCATTGAGATAATAATCTGCCCCCTTGTTTTTGCCGCCAAAGTGGATAACCTCACATTTATCTATATTATATTGCATCTGCCACGCATCTGCCCACTCACTCAACCTGTCCAGGTCACCCTGCAATCTCCTAACATCCTCTTCACAGTTCACACTGCCACCCAGCTTTGTGTCATCCACAAACTTGCTAGTGTTGCTCCTAATTCCCTCTTCCAAATCATTAATATATATGGTAAACAGTTGCGGCCCCAACACCAAGCCTTGCGGCACTCCACTTGCCACTGCCTGCCATTCTGAAAAGGACCCGTTCACTCCTACTCTTTGCTTTCTGTCTGCCAACTAATTTTCTATCCATGTCAACACCCACCCCAATACCATGTGCTCTAATTTTAGTCACCAGTCTCCCATGCTGGACCTTATCATAGGCTTTCTGAAAGTCTAGATACACTACATCCACTGGCTCCCCTTCATCCATTTTACTTGTCACATCCCCAAAAAATTCCAGATTAGTCAAGCATGATTTCCCTTTCATAAATCCATGTTGACTTGGACTAATCCTTTTACTGCTATCCAAATGCCCCATTATTACCTCTTTAATAATTGATTCCAGCATCTTTCCCACCATCGAAGTCAGGCTAACTGGTCTGTAATTCCCCGTTTTCTCTCTCGCTCCTTTCTTGAAAAGTGGGATAACATTAGCTATCCTCCAATCCACAGGAACTGATCCTGAATCTATTGAACATTGGAAAATGATCACCAATGCGTCCACTATTTCTAGAGCCACCTCCCTGAGGACCCTGGGATGCAAACCATCAGGCCCAGGGGATTTATTATCCTTCAGTCCCATTAGCCTACCCAATACTATTTCTCGCCTAATGAAAATGTCTTTCAGTTCCTCGACCCCCTTAGATCCTCTGTCCTCCAGTTCATCAGGGAGATTGTTTGTGTCTTCCTTAGTGAAGACAGATCCGAAGTACCTGTTCAACTCTTCTGCCATTTCCTTGTTACCCATAATAATTTTACCCGTGTCTGCCTTCAACGGACCCACATTTGACTTTGCTACTCTTTTTCTCTTAACATATCTAAAGAAGCTTTTACTGTCCTTCTTTATATTCCTGGCCAGCTTCCTTTCGTACTTCATCTTTTCAGCCCGTATTACCCATTTTGTTTCCTTCTGTTGTCCTATGAAAGTTTCCCAATCCTCTGGCTTCCGGCAACTCTTTGCTGTGTCATACATCTTTTCTTTTAGTTTTATTCTATCCCTAACTTCTCTTGTCAGCCACGGTTGCCTCCTACTCCCCTTAGAATCTTTCTTCCTTTTTGGAATGAAATGATCCTGCGTCTTCCGGATTATGCCCAGAAATTCCTGCCATTGCTGTTCCACCGTCATTCATGCTAGGATCCCTTTCCAGTCTACCTTGGCCAGCTCCCCTCTCATGCCTTCATAGTCCCCTTTGTTCAACTGCATCACTGACACTTCCGATTTAACCTACTCATTCTCAAATTGCAGATTAAAACGAATCATATTATATTAACTTAAACCTATGTCCTCTAGTTCTTGATACTCCTTTCCTGGGTAAAAGATTTTGTGCATTCGCCTTATCTATTCCCCTCTTGAATTTTCACACCTCTGTAAGATCACTCCTCAGCTTCCAGCACTCCGAGGAATACAGTCCGAGCCTGCCATACCCCTCCCTGTAGCTCAGGGCCTCATGTCCGGGCAACATCTTTGCAGCTATTTTGATGCTTAATGACAATGATGTCGGTGCAGTCTGTGGAACCTTTCTGTGGATAACTTGGATGTAACATTCCCCATGTAAAGAAGAATTACCAGGCTTGGAAATGGGGAATTTGGTGGTATAGTGATGGAAATCGAGAGTGAAGGATATCGAGATTGAAATGCAACTTCTTCTGCTGGGATTGTCCCTTCCTTAAGAAGCATTTGAAAGTAAGAGAAAGGAGTTTACGGAAATTCAGAGATTTACACAAAATAACAACAGGCAGGTTACTTGATCAAAACTCTTCATGTAAAACCACATTAATGAACATATGTTAATATTTTGATTCTTTCAAAGATAAAGGACAATCATTTCTGGCTGAGCCTGATGTGGTTTTTGGCTATCTAATAATATATTTTGTAGAGTTGTCGCATGGAAGCAGGCCAGCCCACTGTGTCCACGCCGACCCATTCACTAGTTTTATGTTATCACTTTTCTTTATCGACTGCCTACACACAGGGGCAATTTACAGAAGCCAATTAACCTCTAAACAAAACGTCTTTGGGATGTGGAAGGAAACCGGAGCACCTGGAGCAAACTCAAGTGGTCACTGGGAGAATGTGCAAACTCTACACAACACCTGAGGTTGGGGTCACTGATATTGAGGCACTGGGGATTAGGGAATTAGTGAAGGGCGCCAATAAATGGGGAATTGTGTCTTGGCTGTCTTGAAATTCTCAAACATTTCCACATCCACACTATTGATACTGCCATGTATTCTCTGCAAAATCTGCAGTAGTTCTTACTGTAGAAGCACAGCGAACTGGTCCCTGACTTGTCTGGTATTGATTCAGCAACTCAGAGACTTCAAATCGCTGTGCTTTTACAGTGAGCACGACTGCACATTTTGTTAAATGATTGTGTTAAAATACTCAAGTTCCTTTTGCCACCTTATGAGGTTACAGACAAAATGCACTGAACACCCTTAATAATCTGTGTAGGAAGGAGGCTGCTTTAAACTGAAGATCGACACAAAAAGCTGGAGTAACTCAGCGGGACTGGCGGCATCTCTGGAGAGAAGGAATGGTGACGTTTCGGGTCGAGAAGGGTCTCGGGTCTGAAGAAGGGTCTCGACCCGAAACGTCACTCATTCTTTCTCTCCAGAGATGCTTCCTGTCCCGCTGAGTTACTCCAGCTTTTTGTGCCCACCCTTAATAATCTGACAGGAAGATTAAATGGGGAAAAAAGCAGATTTACTGACTGTGTACCACCTTAGACCAGTCTCCTGTTCTCCAGACGTAGCATTTCGAATAATCCTCGCAGTCTTCCGCCTCCTTTGGGCGTGTTGATAAATCGCATTTCTTGCGTGGATTAGTGCACTTTATGGTTCGGTGTCGAGCCCCTTTGCCACATTTCACAGAACACTGCAATGTACACCAACATAAGGATATAATTTACAGTAACATCACACCCTATCCAACACGACTACAGATGTTGACACAGCGCTCAACTCATCTGTTCTTAACAATCTCTAAAGGAAACTAAAACTCTGAAAACACACGACAGAGCGATCAGAGCGATCAGTGGTAAATCATCCAGCAAATGTCAGGAGTTTGTGACAGCTGGTTCTGTTCAAATCTGTTCATTTATATCCACAGGTGAATTACGTTGTCTGCATTCCTAAACTGAGTTGACAGTAAATCATATGGCTTAACTACTCTGGACGAAACCTCTGTTGGTTCTAGCAATAGGTATCTTGTCTCAATTTATCTTCCCCATAAAATTTGACATGCCAATTTATTGCATCTTTAGAAACTGCAATTTTTTTTTGCTTTGGTCAACATAACAGTGCACAATGCCAAGTACTATGTTTGTTCCCCTGTTCCTCTTCTGAACTTGCTAATTAATCATGGATTGTACACATTTTAATGTTGTTTTATTTTATGTCTTCAAATATTATGATTTATTGGGAGAAAAAATATTTTTTTTTAAGTCGTTCCCACATCTAATTTTGTTGATCAGCTTGGTTTGACTGCAGCGACCACGGGAGAACAAGAGGAAGAAGATTGAACTTTATTGCCTTCCATCACAGTGAGGAATGTGGAATCCACTGTGATGGATGTTTATGTCAACTTTTATGTGGTGATGTGTCTTGTTGCTGTTCACTTAGTATGGCTGTATGGTAACTCAAATTTCATTGTACCTTAATTGGTACACGTGACAATAAACTGACCTTGATATCTTGAAATACACTACATGAATATGAACAACCCATATGAATGAACGATATAGTTATTACAAAAGGTAATACTTTCTGATTTTGTTTCTTACAGTGTCATTCTTTTTGTAATCTTTTAGAGCAGCTGAATATCTCTGGTGCTTTGGATACTAATTTCATTTTCCATACAGATCTTTTACGTGGGTATTAACAATTAGCTTTTTAATTGAAAGTGAGAGCCTGAAGTGTACCAAAGCTTTAGGAGATTTATTTTGGTTTCTTCACAAAAAAAATAATATTCCCAGTTCACACTATTACTTAAGGATGAATCATTGACTCGTTAACGAGATGGCAGTGGTAGTGTGCAATATTCCACAACGGCTCATAGTGGTCGGTGGTCAATAGTTGTTGCCTGTGGCTTTTTGTAGTGAAACACCGTGGTTACAATAGGGAATATTCTAGTCTTGCCAGACTCACGACCAAGTGAGATTAGTGTCGTACGTCGAGCAACCCAGTGAGAGTGGAGGAGGACTTGCAATATTGTTTTATTCCTATTCCTGCAGTATCGTTGCTGATGCATTGAGGAAGGTAATAAAAAGGCCTAGCAAATGATGGCTGTGTGCATGGCTACAGTAAACAGTAGCACAATTAAATATGTTTCTCGCCTCAGGATTAGATTATACCTTGCAATCATACCAATTTTGAACCTTTACAAAGCTTAAGCCCAAATTCTGAGGAACATGTACTTATAATTTAATTTAGGCGATGAAATCCTAGACTGTTTTATTTCACAATAAATGAATATACTGAAAAATACCAAATCTACTTTGTCTTTGTGCAAAAATGGAATGAATGTTAGATACTTTACCCTATCAGTGTTACCCTGTATACTTGAAGGACAGTGATGTGGATAGAAACTAGATTTAGTTCCAAAACATGTGGGCAGAAAGGTAGCACTCATAATGCAGGTTCCCAAGGCTCAACCAAAATTAGTCCTGAGGCTTCCACAGGCAGTTTAACTAATACTGGAGATTGCATCGGGCACTCGTCCTGTTGGCAGCGTATCTGTTAAGTGCTGGGGTGGGAATAGACAAAAGCACAGGTTGTCTAGCATGGGCTGGTAACAGCTTGCAGCATGCCCCTTGTGGCTGAACAGTGTTCCTTCAGAATCGATGGTCTGAGTCCCGCACCTAACAACACTGTCGATGTACTATAACCAAATGAATTTGTTGTAAATTAAGAAGTCACCTTAACAACATCTTTTCAAGGTCGTGTAAGGATGGCCAAGAATTGCTGCATTTACTAGCGAGCAATTTAAAAGGTACTATTGTATCATGTGCCATGAATAGACAAATGGTAAATATATTTTTCCTACCCTTTTTTGACTCTTTAGGCTGGTTAGGGATTGCTTAGTGTGACCTTTAATAGTTTGACAATGTTTGCAGTAAGGCTCCAGGACACAATCAAGATCCTCCCTTACATATTTGAATTAGGCCTAATCCCTGAAGATAGAATAACGTGGTGCAGAATCTATACTGCATTGGCGTACACAGAAACTGGTAAATTAGTAACCATTTACATCCAGAGTGCAGGTCAAATTATACAAATTTTCAACCAATAATGTTTAATAGTGGTATTAACATTTTCTCGGGTGACCAATACTTGGTCTTGCAGGCTAATGTTTAAAAGACTGTCCTTGAATGTTTGCGTCTCAGATGTTATCTCCATCTGTTAATATATAAGGAGATTTAAGGCGGTTAGCGCTGCTTCCCACCCCCCCCCTCCCCCCTCAACCCCACTCCGCCCCAAACACCTGCCATGCCGAGGTCAAAGGACTTCCCAAGGCAAATGTTTAAAAAAATACACATGAAAGAAATTGCAAAGAGTCTTCAGGGAAAATATCATGACATGTATTATAACTACCTTCTGCCTCAGTGTTTGATCAAACCAATACAAGCACTTAACTCTAAGTTATTTCCAATTCATTTCCATGAAAATGAAGCAAAATATACTAGAAGTGGACGACGTGCTTCAATGTTGGGGAGGAGGGGGGGGGGAAACGTTTTTTTTTTGCAGAAAAATATGAAAGGGCTTTGAATGTCGTGGATGAGAGTAACAAATGAGATGCTGTACATCTAGATGCTGAAAATGAGATAGGGTTCTTGACCATGAGACCGAGGGAATAATTATTTATTTAATTAACTGACTTACTTAATGTCTCTGTGCAACTCAGAATTTAAAAGTGTCAGAACATGTAGTACCTAATTATAGGCTTTGTGCACCTCACCCGTACCAAACATACCAGTAAACCTCTGAACATGCTCTTCAGGCACAGCTGGAACAACAATTAACGCAGAGGTACTGTTTTTATTTGAGTCCACACTGACGCAAAAAAATCAGTGCTGACAATTGTGCTTCACAGAGGAATGTTGTAGAGCAGGAATCAAACTAATTTTGAGATATGGGAGATGTACACCATTATGTGGAAATGCACTGACAGGACACTTTGGTTTTGACTGGGTAACTGAGGCCAGAGATTTATCAGTCATGACTCTCATGAGGTTATTGTCACTGACATTAGTTAATGTTAAAAAAAAGGCCAGAGGAAATCTAAGCTTGCTTACTTCTATGGCCCAAATTACCACAGAGAGCGTGCAGTGCTTTCATGAATCCTGATACTGAAAAAAAAGGTGCTATTTAAATGTTCGGCCTTTGCAAAGGCTGGGCTATTGTTAGACCAGACTTCTAAACCAACAGAATCAACCAATTGGACTCACAAGAGACTTTCGAGTATGTTGCCAGGACTCGAGGGTCTGAGCTATAGGAGAGGTTGAGCAGGCTGGGACCATTTCTTGGAGCACAAAAGGATGAGAGGTGATCTTATAGATGTGTACAAAATCATGAGAGGAATAGATTGAGTAAATGAACAGAGTCTTTTGCCCAGAGGACATTAAGGTGAGGAGGGAAAAATTTAATAGGAACCTGAGGGGCAACTTTTTTACACAAAGGGTCGTGGGTGTATGGAATGAGCTGCCAGAAGAGGTAGTTGAGGTAGATACTATTGCAACGTTTCAAAAATATTTAGACAGGTACATGGATAGGTTAGGTTTAGAGGAATATGGGCCAAATGCAGGCAGGTGGGACGGGTGCAGATGGGGCATGTTGGCCGAAGAGTGTGTTTCCACGCTATATGACTCGATGCCCAAAACGTCACCTGTCCATTCCCTCCATAGATGTTGTGTGACCAACTTAAGCCCCTGTCCCACGATGCCAGTTTACCCAAGAGCTCTCCCGAGTTAAAAAAATAATATCAAACTCGTGGTACTTCATCACGAGTATTTTTTTACTCTTCGAAATTTTTCACACTGTTGAAAAAACATCACGAGTTTCCGTGTTTCCCGAGTACCTGCCGTTAGCATTACGAGCCGCTACGAGACATCCACGAGTTCCGACGTACCCGCTTCGTACATTCTACGTACATACCACGAGTTTTTTTGTTTTTGTTTTAACTCGGGAGAGCTCTTGGGTAAACTCGCATCGTGGGACAGGGCCTTAAGTTTCTCCTGGACTTTGTGTTTTGCTCAGGATCAGCCAATACTTTGAGTTTAAAACTGTTGTGTGGATACAAAGTACTGTAGACATTGTCTGACAGAGAAAAATAAAGTGCTGTAGTAATTCAATGGGATGGGCAGCATTTCTGGAGGACATGGATAGGTAATGTTTCAGGTTGGGACCCTCTTCAGACTGATTGAAGTGGGGGACTGATTGAACTGGAAAAGAGGAGGAAGCAGGACAGAGTGATAGGTGGACAGGTGGACACAGGTGAGGGCGGTTTGATTGGTAGACAAAGACTAATGATGAAAGGAGATAAAAGGTTATGAGTACGGAGAGAAGAGGAATGAAATGTTTAGCCAAGGGGAGAGATATATGTGGATGGAGGAAGAGAAAGGGGGGCATTATAGTGGGAGAAATGAGTGCGCACCAGAATGGGGCACAGGGAAGAGAGGGAGGAATAAAGAGGGGATGCGGGTGTTAGTTAAAATTGGAGAATTCAATGTTCATGGGTTCTTGGGTAGTTGTAAGCTACCCAAGTGGAATATGAGATGCTGTTCCTCCAGTTATATGTGGCTTTTGTGTTGAGTGTGCTTTCAGCTGTGCTAATGCATCTGACAATCAAAATGGTGAGATTCCTGCTTCATCAAATTTTTCACTGAAGAAACAATGCCCTGAAATATCTGGCAAAAAACACGTAGAGTGCTGGCTTCTACTGGCTGGAGAATGGACTTTCTTTAGATGATATGAAACATAGCTTTATACGTAAACTTATCACCCAGATGTGCCTGAACCTGAAGATGCCATAGGCCATTGAAGACTTTCCCTGCCACCCCCCCCCCCCCCCCCCCAGACAATGATGCACAGAGTAATGCAGGAGTGATCGTGTGCTATGTTTACATGGGAAACAACAATGCTGTTGTCCTAAGACGGGCACAAAATGCTGGAGTAACTCAGCGGCTCGGGCAGCATCTCTGGAGAAAAGGAATAGGTGACGTTTCGGGTCGAGACCCTTCTTCAGACTGAGAGTCGGGGGAGAGGGAAACTAATGATATGAAAAGGAACACAGAACAAATGAATGAAAGGTATGCCAGATGTCAGGATGCAGATGTGAGTTGGTGGTGTGTGGTGGTGAATCTAAGATCAACCTCCCCCTTGACCCTGCCTACGTGAGGTGAATTGTAAAGAAGTTGTGATTAGTCAATGAAAGGCAGCTCATTTGATGTAGCCATGAGTGGCTGGGGGTGGACAGTACTATGCGAGAGACAAGAGAGCCCATGACAACAAAAGACAAACTTCAATGTGAAGTTCTGCTCCTCTGGTCTGCTCCTCTGGTCTCCAAAGATGCACAGGTTTGTAGCTTAATTGGCTTGGTAAATGTAAAAATTGTCCCTAGTGGGTACAGGATAATGTTAATGTGCGCGGATCGCTGGTCGGCGCAGACCCGGTGGGCCGAAAGGGCCTGTTTCCACGCTGTATCTCTAAACTAACCATTAGCATTACAACTTACCTTAAGGGCCTCCTCTGCCTCCCCTTTATGTTTTGTTGAACAAGGCAGCTGGGCTTGCATGGCAACTACCATTGCAGCGCTAAGATTGTTCCCATTGTTATAGCAAGAAACATTGTTTAATTTAGTTTACTTTAGTTTAGAGATACAGCATGGAAACAGGCCCATTGACCCACCGAGTACACGCCTACCATCCATTCGCACTTGTTCCATGTAATCCCACTTTCCTATCAACTCCCTACACCTTGGGACAATCTACAAACCTGCACGTCTTTTGGATGTGGGAGGAAACCGGAGCACCCGGGTGAAACCCACACGGTTGCAGGGAGAACGTGCAAACTCCACCCAGGACAGCACCTGAGGTCAGGATCAAAGCGGGTCTATTCTGTACATGAGAGGGTTCATTTCTGTTTACAGGATGTAAAGTTAAAATAAGTTGAGAAAAGCTTTATACCTCTGACCATATTCCAGCCTCCCACACTGTCAGGCAGTCCTGACCCTCACAGCGTTGTAGTGATGCAGGTTTTGAGACCCGGGACAGTCTCGCTCACGAGCTCTAATCAGCGTTCCATTCCGGAGCTGTTGGGTACATGCCACTTGTCTGCTTTGACTTCCTTTACCACAAGTGCGTGAGCATGGTGTCCATTCTGTCATCATCCATCTATTGAGAAAGATATTTTATTGTAATTCCTTGTTTTTATAATTATAAAAATATAACTTAGGAAGAGAATAGGAGCATAATTAGGCCATTCGGCCCCTCGAGTCTGCTTTTAGATTAAAACAAATGGCTTGAATTTCCAATGAAATGTTGGAAATGCCAACAGCCAACTTACAGTATATTCACCATCCCTGCTTTGGATAGAGTCATAGACCCTTTAGCTGAACTTGCCCACACCAACATAACATCCCAACTTCTGTACTCAATACCTTGACTGCTGTCAACCAATGTAACTAAATGCTTCTTGTCCACCCTATCTACCTGTGACGCCACTTTCAGGGAACTATGTACCTGCACTCCTTGATCCCTCTGCTCTACATCAATCCTTAGGACCCTGTCGTTCACTGTGCAGCTCCTGCCCTGGTTTGACTTGCAAAATGCAATACCTCACACTTATTTGTATTAAACGCCATCAACCAGTTCTCTGCCCACTTGCCCAGCTGATCAAGATCCCACTTGCCTAGAATCTGGCTTTGTTATGCTATCTTTGTAATACCAAAACTCTGTTTGTACATTTTGGTACATTTCAGTAACCTGCATTTTAGAAATCTCTCAACACATTTCTGCATTAGCTAGCAAAAGAGCTATTTAGCATTTTACAGTAGCTTCCCCAGAAAGTTTACCTAGAACAGAATCAAAGGAGCTGGTCGGTGGTAGAGTGGCACTACCAGTTTCACTCCTGCGTTTCCTTATGTCCACATATTCTACCGTGCTTACAATACCACGCAATATTACTGGGTAACACGACACTTAATTTACCAGTAAATGTAATCAACTGGCATCGGTAATGTCCCGCACGTCAGACAATGGAACATTTACTGGATTCTGCTTATCAATTTATGTACCTTACCTGGTCTGACAAGGCTGCTGGTTGCATTTGCGGACAAGTGGTTCAGGCTTTCTCAGCTGTTTGCATTTCCGATTATCCACAATAGTTGTAGTTTTGCTCATGATTTTTGTACAAGTCACAAGTGTCTTTCTTTCTCCTGGAGAGGGTAAACAAAAGGCTGGTTGTTCACAAAGCTCTGGCTCTCGGGTTCCTGATCCAAGTTACTCAGAAATATGTATTATTCATGCCGCTTCTCTCTATCTTGTTTCAGAAGATAAGGCAGGGAAGCCTTCTCCTTTCTTTCAGGAGAAAACATGTTATTAGTAGAAGAGGCAAATTATAAATTCAATAAGGACAAGTAAACCTGTGTATTTGTGCACATTGACAACCACAGCATTAATCAGAACTGGTACACGAACACAAATACCAAAACTGGCTTAAGGGGCCCTGTCATTGCATTTAATTTGACAGAATATGTGCAGAGAATAAGAATACAAGAAAACAGAGCAGGATTAGATCAAAGATAGACACAAAATGCTGGAGTAACTCAGCAGGACAGGCAGCATCTCTGGAGAGAAGGAATGGGTGACGTTTCAGTTTGAGACCCTTCTTCAGACTGAAATTCATGGGAAAGGGAAACAAGAGATATAGATGATGATGTAGAGAGACATAGAGATATATGAATGAAAGATATGCAAAAAAGTAACAATGATAAACAAAACAGGTCATTGTTAGCTGTAGCTAGGTGAGAATGAAAAGGTGGTGCGAGGGAGGGATGGAGAGAGAGGGAATGCCGGGGTTAATTGAAGTTAGAGAAATTAATATTCATACCCCTAGTTTATAAGCTGCCTAAGCAACATATGAGATGCTGTTCCTCCAATTTGCATTTAGCCTCACTCTGACAATGGAGGAAACCTAGCACAGAACGGCCCGTGTGGGAATGGGAGGTGGAATTAAAGTGTTTAGCAACCGGGAGATCAGGTAGGTCCAGGCAGACTGAGTGGTCAGTCACATGAGCCTGCTCCATAATTCAATAAGATCATGAGAGTTTCCTTCACAGTTCCCTGGACAATCCCCAAATCCAGGTTTCAGGATCATTGACATAAGGTCACCCTGCAGATTTTGCCATCTCGAGAGTGCGAGTAGCTTAACATAGAACGGTACAGCAGAGAAACAGGCTATTCAGCCCATAAGGTCTGCACAACCATGATGCTGTCAAATGAATATTCTCAGCCTGTACAGGATTCATATCCCTCCATGTACCTACCTGTACCATATCCCTCCCTATACCTACCTGAAAGCCTCTTAAACACCACTATTGTATCTGCTCCACCATCACCTCTGGCAGTGCATTCACACAGAGTGGGCACCCTCCCACTGTGTGTAAATAAAATGCCCCACACATCTTTAAACTTTTCCCCTGCGATTGTAAAATTCTAGTCTTTGACATTCCTACCCTTAAAAGGTTCTGACTGCCTACCCTATCTATATAACTCATATTTCTATATGCTTCTATCATGTTTCCCCTCAACCTCCAGTTACAGGGAAAACAATCAAGTTTGTCCAACCTCTCCTTAAAGCTAATATCTGTGTTAGCCAACATTGTAATAATTGTAATGTTCAAATGCTGTAACATTGTATACTGCACTCTAGTGTTTGTTCTTTTGCACTAACAGTTGTATTTGTGTATGGCCTGTTTGTACTCGTGTATAGTATGATTTGTTTGACAGGATAGCACGCCAAGAAAATCTTTCACTATATCCCAGTGCACACAATAATAAACCAATATCAATACCCTCTAATCCAGGCAGCATTCTGGTCAACCTCTTCTGCACCCTCTCCAAAACCTCCATATTCTTCCTATAATGGGTTGACCAGAAATGCACACAATATTCCCAAAGTGGCCTAATGAATTTTTTCTAAAGATGCAACATAACTTCCTGACTCTTATTCTCAATGCCCTGACCGATGAAGGCAAGTATACCGTACGCCTTCTTTACCATTCTATTTAATTGTGTTGCTACTTTCAGGGAGCTATGGACTTTGACCTCATGGTCCCTCTGTACATCAACGCTGTTAAGATTATTGTCATTAATTCAATAGTTACCCCTTATATTCGACCTCCCAAAGTGCAACACCTCACACTTGGTCAGATTAAACTCCATCTGCCATTCTTCTGCCCATATCTGTAAAATGATCTATATCCAGCTGCATCCTTTGACTGCCATCCTCATTATCCGCAACACCATCAATTTTGGTGTCACTAAACTCACCAACAAACCCGTCGACTTTTACACCCAAGTCTTTTATATATATAGCACACATGCCATAAATTCCATATGTTTCATAAGTTACTGGCATTGCAAGGAGCTCCAAGAACTTGCCAGGTGTGCAAATAAGAACAAATGGCAAACAAATGCTCTTGGATGAATTGTTTGAAATTTCTTTCATTTTGGTTGCACTAAATTTGGTTTAATTTTGGCACCTGTGTTCCAGGAGTGATGCATTGAAACATTTTGTGTTTAGTGAACAAAAGCAGCTAATGTTCCTTTTAATAGCACTTCTCACATACTGAAACATATTTCAAAGTATTTTACGTTAAGGTTGACAAATTGGATGCCAAACAGGAAGTGAAAATGACAGGAGTTAAGTAGGAGAGAAAAAAAATGACTTTGAATAGACTGAAACAAAAGTTAGAGACTTGGAAATATGCTTAACTTAGAAAGAGATCAACATTTTCTCATATAAGCTGTAAGAAGGCACCTCATGAGCATTTAAAATTATATTCTATGTCAAGCAAACTCCTTATTTGCAGTAACAAAGTGAGACCTGGAATTTCAATTGTGTTTTTCCCTGTTTTGCTTTACAATTATATTTTTAAAATAAAAAAATGGTAACAACCATGCGCAGATTTCTACACTAGCAGAGTTTGATTGGGCTTGTTCTGTTGTTAGTCATTCTGTGACCCGTGTTATTTTCAGATCAGAGACCTATGGTTTGCCTGGTGCACCAGATAGCACCACTTGCTGCCACTTGTTTTATCTCATTCTTTCCAATGAATTTCCCAGCTGACCTCTGCCAACAAGTAGCAAGCTGCCACTGTTTCCCACCCACCATACATACACTCATGTTATTGGGGACCGGCCATCAGAGTTTTTCGGTCTGTAATTAGATCCCCCCCCCTAATCAATCTGCCAGCCCCAACACCCATAGAACAAGCAACATTGATTAGTCAGATGCATAATTTACTGGCTGTTTCCAGTATCCCCTAAATACAATCTGTCAGCCTGCTCCAAATGCAGTCTCACACACAACCTGTTGGACCCACTCCTACCCCTCTTCAACAATAAGCTGCTGGTCTATTTAAGGTGAGGGGGAAGGATTTAATAGGAACCTGAGAGTAACCTTTTCACTTAAGGGTGGTAGATGTATGGAACGAGCTGCTGGAGGAGGGTAGCTGAGGCAGGTACTATCCCAATGTTTAAGAAACATTTGGACAGGTACATGCATAGGAAATGTTTAGAGGGATATGGGCCAAATGTAGGCAGGTGGGACTAGTGTAGATGGGACTTATTGGCTGGTGTGGGCAAGTTGGGCCAAAGAGCCTGTTTCCATGCTGTATGACTCTCCACCATCCCACCCTCCTTCCCTCCCTCCCCCCACACCCCTACCTAAACAATCTGTAAATGCCACAGGCCTCAGGGGCAACTGAAATCGTTGTCAAAGATGAAACAACAACTGAATGGCTTGGTTATGCTCTTCATTTGTACCACTTGAGTACTTCATCATGGATACAGTCGGATTCTTAAACTTGTCACAACATTTAAAACACAACCTTTTGTCAAATAAGTCCAATGGAGAAATGTCCAAAAGAACTTGAACCATGACAATATTCTTGGTGGAAAAAATAGGCTTTGGTCTCCTGGCTCTGATTGATGTTTACCTCATCACACAAGAGTCCAGATCTTGCCATGGGATAAGTTAGTTACAATGGCCTCAATGGGTATTTATCCAGGCACAATCAATGCAGACACTGGGGTAACTGTGTCTCACCAAGAGCGAGCCATTGCTAATTTGGACACTCCCCGAAAATGGGCATGGGACTAGCTGTGTGTGATTAATCCTTGCCTGTTGACTGCAACAGAGGCAGAGTGCCAGCTTTGTACTGCCTGCTCACAATCATTACAGTGTACTCTCAGCATTAATTATACTGTTCATTGGCTGGATGCACAGGCAGGGGGGTGGGTGTGATAAATGGATAGCACCAGTTAAAACGAGCCTGCACTGCCCAGAGCCAGCCTGCACCTCTTAAAGGGGAAGAACCTTGGTGGTCATTCCACAAACAGAGGAAGCAGTGAAGACTGGCAGGATCCAGGAGCTCCAAGGTTTTGGATGCACCACAGGAGGCATTGGCAGGGGAAATGGAAAGTATGGAAAATATCTGACATGAGCAAGGAACCATGACGGCCTTCAGATATATCCTCAAAAGGCAGTTGAAGCAGATGTGGGGATAAGCCTTCTTACGGAGGGTGTAGTCATGATTTTGAACCCATTGCTTGCAAAAGTGGAAGAATCATCGTTAGAAGGGCATTAGAAAGGCAAGGAAAGGAAAATAATTTATGCATGCTTTGGGGAAAGTAAGATAAATGGGCTGAATGAATTGCTATTTCGACTTGATGGGTTGAGTAGTTTCCTTGTATGCTGTTAAGATGTTTTGTTTCTATGTCGAAACGTGGAGATTTATGAGGGGAATTCCAGAGCTTAGGGCCTTGACAACTGATGCTGAAGAGGCAATCATGTAACTGTGAAATGTTGGGGTTCTGAGGCAGTCTGAAATGGATGACAGCGGATAAAGCAAAGGCTTGTATGACTTGAGAAAATCACACTGAAGGAGGAAAAGACCATGGAGAGATTTGAAAACCAGAATGAGAACTTTAGAATGAAGGCATAACTTAACCAGGACCAATTGCAGGTCCACAAGTTCAGGGATAATTTATCACATGGAGTTAGTGAGAGATCAGACCCAGTCAGTAGATATTTTAATCAACATTAGTTTACAATGAGGGAAGCTGTTGAGGAGTGGAACAAGAAGACAGACACAAAAAACTGGAGAAGGGATGGGAGATGTTTCGGGTCGAGACCTTCCGTCAGTCTGAAGAAAGGTCTCGATCCGAAATGTCACCCATCCCTTCTCACTAGAGATGCTGCCTGTCCCGCTGCGTTACTCCAGCTTTTTGTGTCTATATTCGCTTTAAACCAGCATCTGCAGTTCCTTCCTACAGGAGGAGTGGAACAAAGTCTGGGATGCGTGTGTCAGCACCAGTGAAGACAATGAAGGATATTTCAGAAGTGGGAAGTGATGGGCTGCAGCTCAGCTCAGAATCAAACACTGTTCCTCCTCAGACAGTTGCCAGAGGGAGGTATGCAGTTGGTGGCGAGGAAACAGCGCTTGTGATGGAGACCAAAGACAGAGGTGCTCGCGTTCATGATACTTAATTGGCAAAACATCGCGAGCTGACAAATTTGATCTGGCAAAATACGAAGAGATCTGACAGATTAGGATTTGGAAGCTTGGCTAGAATAATAAAACAATGATGAATAATCACAACGTTCCTATTTATACACATAAGTAAATGTGACAAAAGTGTGCGGCTGCCTTGGGATATGGGAATCCATGCCAGAAAAGATCGGCTTGTCCATTGGGTAAAAACGGCTTTGTTCATTTCAGTATCACATTGGAGAAACTAGGTAGGGAATTCCACTTCAAATGCAAACTTAGCATATGTCTGCTGACCTGAACCAAGTATTAACTCTTACTTATGATTCCGACTGCATTTTCACAGGTCTGTCTCGACTATACAATTTAATGGCCAGGGATGTTGCCTGACGCGCTGAAATACTCCGGTATTTTGTTTCTATCTTCAATGTAAACCAGCATCTGCAGTTCCTTCCTGCACAATTCAATGGCTTTGATGGAGTTCCACTAACCAAGCTAAATATCTGAAATGGGATTGAACTTCTCTTAGACCACCAAAAACTGCCATTGTTGGAAATCTGAAATAATTGGAAAATATTGGAAAAGCCCAGCAGGTCAGGCAGCATCCGTTTCAGTATGTGTTTGGCTGCATTTCCAGTTTTCATCATTGATTTTCTTGTCCCTAGACATTTTTGTAGCAAGTCTGTCATCAAAGTCAGCATCGTAGAATAGAATCATGAAATCTAATTGAAAAAAGAGCATCTTCATTTTTGTAAACAGGCATCTATAGTTCCTTGCATCTCCATAGTATCTAACAGCACTTGTTAGGTTGGAAGCCACTTGGATGATCCTATTTGTGTCTTGGGGCTGTTACTGGAAGGCGTACATGACCCAAGGGATGACTGACTCTGATTTTCCCTTTATTGTTGAGAGCTGCCATAAATTAGAATTAAAGTTCAATTTAGCCTTTAAGGTTGTCTCCATTGAATGCATTTCTAATAAGTCAGAGCTAGGTAAGAATGTTGAAAAAAAAAGCAGTTCCCAAACAATTTTGCAAATCTGCAAAATAATATGGTGTATGAAGACTTACGACACCTCGCACAAGCATCCTGCCTGTGGAGAAAAGCCAGTTGCAATAATACATCAGTATTGGCATAAAAACACTTAACTTGAATATTTTACTAAGATGTCACGTACAATACCAAAAAGAAAATGAAATATGCCTGCACAGTCCTTCAAAAGCTATTGTTCCCAGGAGGAGATGATTTGAAAATAATCTGCTGTTATTTAAGTCTAGACAGAATTTGATTACTGTTAAAGAAACACAAAAGTTTTGGACTGCTGTAGTAATTACACAGCCAATCCACCATCAATCAATATGCATTACCCATTTTTTCTGCAGCAACAGACCTTGTACTTGTTTCCATAGAAACAAGTGCTTTTAACTATCTACAACAAAAGTTACTTAATAGAAAAGAAATGCAATTGAAAAGCACCATAAAGACAGTTTAATCACCCATTGCTTCATCAAAGTGAAGGTGAGCTAACATACAAAGACATTTCTTACTGCTATTCATTTACTGAAATTCATTTATTTTCAATTTTGTGGAAAAATGCAAAAGGGACAATTTCATATTGTTGGTTAGACCTGGAGCTAGGCTTGGAGATGGCTGCGTTTTTTTTAGATATGTTCTCTCTCACTATGCATTCACTTTCTGCTTATTTTTTAATGTATATGTTAAATTTGAATGAGATAATTTCAAATAAACGTTTCAAAATAACTCTAGTCCAGAATCAGAGACTAGGTATTATCTAAAGTTCCAATTTCAATTAACTTTCCAGCAGTCTTTTCATTTGGTGCAGCTAATTATATTGAGTTGCATAAAATAATTACTATTCATTAACTAGGAAATCTTCTAACTCTATTGATGGGAACTTAAAACACTTACAAGCTACAATTCAAGATGCAATAAAGGGATGGTTTCCATTGCCTTGCACACACTTTTTGCCATTCTTTTCAAATAAATGTGGTATTCAGATTTCATTTTCACCTCAATCTTGCCTATTGATTTGATGTTAAATGGGCGAGCCCCCATTTAAGGACAAAACATAATTTAAAAATATGACTTAAATTACATTTGCATGGTAACAACTATTTGACATCTCCTTCACAACTTGAGCAACTGCACATTATGTGATGAGGGATCTGCAATTTATTGATAATATGTGCTACAAATATCATGCATTGTGAATCCAGTGGTGGATCTAATATGCTGGACATTACCCATACTTTGGCTAACTGTTCCTGTATGGGTCAATTCCTATAAATCGCCAATGTTGTTGTGTTTTTAATCACACTTAAGGGGCTGTCCCACTTGGGCGACCTAATCTGCGAGTTTAGAAGAGTGTCTTCAACCTTCAAACTCGCAGCATGGTCGACACGTGGTCCTTGGAGGTCCTATGAGGTCGCTGGAACTCTCCTTCATGCTCAAGGGAAGTTCCCGAATACTCGTGGCCTCAGCTAGGTCGTGGAAAATTTTTCAGCATGTTGAATCTTTTTCCGCGAGTATAATTTGGTCGGCATGGTTCTTTTTGACTCGTGGTGTAGTGGAGGGGGTCGCTATTTAGTTACAGGCAGTTGAGGGCAGCCGTAGGCAATCTCCTCGCTGACCGGGCATTTTGATTGGCTCATTGGAGTTTTCAGGACCAAGGAAAACCTACCATAAGTAAAATGGCCGCTAAACTTTATTAAACTTCTTAAAAGTGTCTCCACTCCTTCTCCCCCCCTTCTCTTCTTCTCCCCCCTTCTCCCCCCTTCTCCCCCCCCCCCTCCCCGCGCTCTCTAAAGGACTTACCGTACACTGTGGCAACCGTTTACCTTCCTCTTCATTGTGCAGACAGCGCTCCCCCGTTTTCCCTGGCCCCCTTCGCGACGTGTGTGTGTGTGTGTGTGTGTGTGTGTGTGTGTGTGTGTGTGTGTGTGTGTGTGTGTGTGTGTGTGTGTGTGTGTGTGTGTGTGTGTGTGTGTGTGTGTGAGTGCGGTTGGTCGATCCAGCTTGCGGTTTTAACGCGGACGGTCAATTCAGCTCGAGGTTTTCCAGGTGAGTGCCCTCGAGCTTGAAGGTCGAAGACACTCTTCTTAACTCGCGGATTAGGTCGCCTAAGTGGGACAGCCCCTTTATGAAGATCAAAAGTTTGAAAAGACTTTCCTCACCCCAACACCCACTTCTTGATGCGGACACAACAGTTGATTTATTTTCTAAGAGCAAAGTAGTCCATACACATAGAATGGGCACCACACCCATTTATAATAGTATTGTGATGGGGTCCTTATGAGACATAGGGTGCTAAGATGGGGTCACGGATGGTGGGGAATGACTGGCAGGTGGCGTACTGACAGAAAGAGACGTGTAAGAATAAATCACTGCAGTCTATACCAGAGGCTGGCAGTGGCTGAAGTAAAACAACTTTCCTACAATATTCTGAATATTTAATTTGATCCGATGATTGAGGCAATCTTTCATTCTGTAATGAACAGTCTTTTGCAATATGTTCTTTTCAATTTAAATCTTCAATCCGACTGTTAACAGTAAATCATAATTACTGATTATGATGAGACTCGTTGCCTCATATCAGAAAATATCAGGACTGTTTGAAAGAAATGAACATGAGATTTAAGAGCAAATAAACTTTTCCTCAGTTTGGAAAATCTAGCACTAATCAAGGGAAAAGAAAGCTCCACCAACACCTTAAGGTCAAGATCCACCAGAAAACCTGTGATCTAATGAATAGATGCTAGGTAGAAATAGTGCCGAGGGTCCAGTGATGTGCTTATAACCATGACATGTGTGGACTAGTTCACGGCTACCTCTGGTCCAACCAGCTATAGGTCAACCATAACAAAAACCAAGGACAGACGGGAACTGAGAGGCAGTCAGCAAATGGAGGAAACATTTTGAGTAAGTTCTCAACCATAACATTGACTTCTCCAATTTCAGGTAGTCCTTGCTTTCTCCTTCCTTCCCCTCCCCTTCCCAGCTCTCCCACAGCCTACTGTGTCCGCCTCTTCCTTTATTTTTCCGGCCCCCCCCCCCCGACATCAGTCTGAAGAAGGGTCTCGACCCAAAATGTCGCCTATTCCTTCGCTCCATAGATGCTGCCTCACCTGCTGAGTTTCTCCAGCGTTTTTGTCTACCTTAGATTTTCCAGCATCTGCAGTTCTTTCTTAAACAACCATAATACTGTTCTGTTTTTGAGAATTTACAAAAAAACGGTTTGGTCTAACTATAGCCACATGTGACTGAAGTTGGAAAGGCTGTATGCCAGCTGAAAAAAAAAAGTATTGGGAACAGGCGGTATCCCTGTTCAAGTATTAAAATTTAACAGAGAGAACTATGCAACATCTGATAAATCCACTGACAGTATAAACAAATCAACATCAGTATCATCTCCCAGGCCAACATTTAAAGCATTAAGGCCCTAATTACATTTAGACAGGCCCGATGGGCAGATAAGATTTGTTAGCATGCCCAATACATGATTCCTGAAGCAGACATTGTACATTGAGCTCTATGTCTTAGCACGACAAATCCTGTATGTTCCCAAAGCATTCTCAATGACAGGTAGGAATCTCTGCCCCATAACTTCTCGAAGTGGAGGAATGATATTCAGGATGGTTTTGAGATAAGTGAGTCCAATCATCAGAAGCATGCTGAACCTCTGTGTATATGGGAGAAGGATGCTCCCATCACCTTCCAAACCACTCATCCACTTCCACTATCAAACAATACATCCTCCAAGTTTGGCTGAATCTACAGGACTCAGATTGGTCTCATCAGTCATCTCAGAACCCACAGAACCACAAGTCATCCTCTACCTTGAGAAACTGCCAAAGATGAAAAGCAAAGAAGATGGCTTAAACACGATTGTGAGAAAAGTGAACTAGTTACCTTGTTTTTTTAGCATTCACCGATTCAAATGAAGGAGCTTTGAACACAGTCTCATTCAGTAATGAGTTGCGTCATTCAGTCATTCAGTTTTGCGTTGAGCTAAAAAAAACATCAGCTAGTAAACACATTTTTGGAAGAACTCAGTGGGTCAGACAGCAACTGTGGAAGAGTGGACAGAAGACAAATGATGAACATTGCCTGTCCTCTTCCCTCCTTAGATGCTGCCTGACCCAACGAGTTCCTCCAGCGGTTTCTCTTCTGCTCAAAATGCCAGCATCTGCAGTCTCTTGTGTCAACATCAGGTAATGCTCTCCTACAGCCAGCTGTAAACATGACCATTTCGCTAAAAGATTAGGATTTAACTGCTTCGCTGTTGTCTTTCAGAATAACATTGGGAATTCCTGATTGCGTACAATGTCCTCGCATTAATTTGTTATTGTAATGATTTTGGTACAACAAAGTAATTTCATAATTCAAAGTAAAAATTAAAAACCTTCCCAATCACTCATTTGTAGGAATAGGACTCACTTCTTGGATACTGACTTGACGAATGGATCTGGTCTTAGCAGTGGGTCATGGTATTTATTATGTGAGAACAGTCACAGCACTGGCATCTGCTTTGGCTGTACTTAAAAAAAAAGTGATTTATCAGCAAAGGCACTTGGCACAATATTTCAAGATCGTTATCCAAGAAACTACAGACAATTGGCACTAGTATGGAACACTGATTGTTGGTCTCCACACCACTCTGACAGTGAAACCTTTCCTTGCTCCTCTGTGACTTGAGTGACTGGGATTGCTAATTTAACATGAATATGACTTGAGACTTTAGAGATACAGCACAGAAACAGGACCTTCGGCCCACCGAGTCCACGCCAATCAGTAATCACCGTATACACTAACCTACACACACTACAGACAATTTCACAACTTACCAAAGCCAATGAACCTGTAAAATTGTATTTCTTTAGTATGGGAGGAAATCGGAGCATCACAGGGAGAATGTACAAACTCCATGCAGACAACACCCATAGTCAGGATCGAACCCGGGTCTGTAAGGCAGCAACTCTATCGTTGCGCCACTGCCCACCCCCAAATATATATATAACAACAATCTTTTTTGGCGTCCTCAATGAAGAAGGTTTAGCTTGTAGACACAAAATGCTGGAGTAACTCAACGGGTGAGGCAGCATCTATGGAGAAGGAATGGGTGACGTTTCGGGTCGAGTCCGTTCTTCAGACTGATGTCGGGGGGGGGGGGGGTAAAAGAGAGAAAGTAGGCGGAGACAGTAGGACTGGTCGGAGAACTGGGAAGGGGAGGGGAAGGAAGGAGAAAGCAAGGGCTAGCTTATTAGCTTAGGTATTTAACTGACATGGTAATGCAAATATTTCCTGAATACTTTGTTCAGATTAAGGCAAATCACACAATTAAATAGCCATGTCCATACCTATGTACAATTACTTTGATTCATTTTGTATTCATTCCCATTACCTACAATTGAAATTCAATTGTTACAATTTGGCACTGCATTCAACATGCTTCCACCTGACTGCAGGGCTGTAATGCATTAGGAATTAAATAAGCTAAAATACAAAAATGGGCAAGAGGGCCATTGTGTTTAACGTATCAAGGGGTAAAATGGTTGGAGTCATAGCTTTTACAAAGGAAGATAGTTGTAGTTGTTTGAAGTTAATCATAACTACAGCAGCTCCTCAAGGGAGTGTCCTCGGCCCAACATCTTCAGCTGCTCTATCAATAAACTTTTATGATAAGGTCAAAATTTGAGATATTTACTGAAGAATGCACAATGTTCAATTCTGTTTGCAACACATGAGCGAGTGAAGCAATCTGTCAAGACCAAGACAACATTGAGGCATGGGCTGATAAATGGCAAGTGACATTAATGCCACAAATGTCCACAACTATCTTCAGCAAGGAGGACTCTAACCACCAATCCTTGACATTCAGTAGCAGTACAATCACCATGTCCCTGACCAGCAACGTCACAAGGATCACCGTTAATTAGAAACCCAATTGGACTGGCTGCATAAATGCTGTAGCTACAAGAACAAGTCAGAGGCTGGATATCCTGTGGCCATTGATTCATCTTCTGATCCTAAAGCCTTTCTACCATCTATAAGTTGCAAACTAGCACTGTGATCGAAATCTCTCTACTAGACTGGACCAGCGCAATGGTCGTGATTCTCAAGAAGCTCAGTGTGACCAAGTATGAATAGCACTGTTATCAACCACTCTAAATATCATTATACCTCACTGCCAGTCCACACTGTTTGTACTTTGTACCATGCACAAAAGGTACTGCAGTTTCCTGCTCAGGCTACTTCAGCAGCTCCCCACAAACATGAAACTTCTATCACGAAGAAGGACAAGGTGTTCATGTGCATGGGAGCACTACCATCTGCAAGTTTGCTTTCAAGTACCACACCATCCTGACTGAAATATATTGCTATTCCTTCATCACCTATGCAATTCTACCCCCAAGAGAATTCCGTGAATATGTTAACAACAAGCATCACAGAGGTCCTCCACAGATGCTGCCTGACCCACTGAGTTCCTCCGGCACTTAGTGTTTTATTATACAGGGCTGACAGGTGACTAAGGATGAAGCTTGTTCTTCAGGTTTCCAAGTAAGCAAATAGAAAAGGTAAAGTCAAAGCTGATGTTTGGATTCATTTCTTCGACCACTATTCCTATTTTTATGCTTTCTCTGAGTACCATGGAAGTCATAAATTGGCTGTAAAAATTTATTGCAAAAATGAAACTAAAAATGAAGAAGTGATGACCGAAGGGCCTGTTCCGATGCTGTGCTTTTCTGTGTTCTATGACGGTCAACAGTGTAGGAAAAATGGCCTTTCATTCATGTCTGAGATTTATATAGAGCTTATTTATAACCAAGGATGAGGTATTGATGTTGGCAGAAACTATTAATTTGCCCGAAAATAAATTTGATTTACTAGTACTGTTGTACCACCTTCTATGACTCTTAGATATGTAATATCTTGGTTTATTGGGCTTGCCCCTCATTTATTGGTAGGCATGAATACTGTGGGCATTATTTACACACTGTATCACAGCAACTCTTGTTTTGTATTTTATTTGCTAACGTATTTCAGCTGTGGTTTTGCTCTGTGGGAAACGACTTCAAGGTACAGCATGATTATTCCTGAATGGAATTCCATTATGCCAACATGCCACTGAGGTAGCAACAGAAGCATTAAACACGGCCTTTCTTTCTTCTTAGTAAGGGATTAATGTGGGTCGTGGGCTTCCCAAAAGCACCGGAAAGTAATGATTGCATGCAAATGTCCTTGAGAGTGACACATGAGAATCCAGAGCTATGCAAGAACCACAAAGGATTTAATTGCTTGAATGTTCAACTCATTTGTGGCTAATTGCAGATGATGACGTTTAATGCCCGTTGGTGGTTACTTCCAGACACGGGTCATCCCTCTGATGCTTGGCTTCTGGCACCACTCCAATGGAGAACGTTGATATAACAACAGCTCTCCTGCTGCCTGGACACTGGAAGAGGCGGCCTGGTGTATACCACCGTGAGAGTCTCTGACTTTGTCATTAAATATAGATCTTCCACAATACGGCAATAACACAGCCTTAACTATAAAAGGTGGAGAATGTGTAAATGGAAGAGGAGGAGAAGGAAAGCAGAGAATAACATCAGGAGCCCTACAGTACGGTCAGGTATGACTAACTAGACCGTGATTTAATGAAACAAATTTAAATCAACTGTTCAGTTCCCTTTACTGCTTCATTTCACCAGTTGACAAATCATATCATGTGGTCATTGTAGATCTTATCTTTTCTTCATGCCATTGATTTCTATACACGGAAAGTGATTCTTGCTATCAGATAACAACCGATTTAAGGAAAGCCAAAATGGACTTAAATTAGTATACAGTAGTTACAGGCTATTTTAAATGAGTGGTATCACTGGGCTATGGGTGGATAAATTATCACATGTCACCAGAAATTATAGGAGCGTTGCATCCAATTGTTACTGCTGATCTTATCTATGCTCCTTTGAATATTACAACTTAAATTAATGAAGAGACCGTGTTGAGTGTCATATTGTCCTTCCAGATTTCTTTGAAATTGGTATTTTAGTTCGTAATGTTTTAACAAAATAATGAAAAATGGCAGTTTGGGTTCTACTCATCAATTTGCCCGTGGTCCACCGACTTTAAAGAACAAACAGCAAAAAAGCAGACGAGCAGTGCTTTTGTAGTACAAATTTGGATTAAATTATGCTGTCTATTTCTTATTTATATTGTCTGTATATTTTACATATGCAACAGGTTGAAGCTTTAAATAGTTTTAATTATAAAAATAGTCTTGAGTTAATAAAATCAGAAAAGGGTGTTTTACTGATGGTTGCAGTATATTCAATTCTCTTCACAACTTTTCAGAAAACAAAGTATCCACACTTGCATGTACTCAGAACGATGATATTCTTGCATGGACTGAAAAGTTAGAAGTAACATCAACGTCACACAAGTATCTGGCAATGAGCATCTCTGACATGACAACCATTGACCATTTACATTCAATTGCAATACCATTGCTGAATCCTGCATTATTAATGTTGTGGGGTGAGGAGTGTCACTATTAACCAGTGACATGTAAATACTGCGGCTACACAGTAACATCTTCCTAATTGAAAACATTTTCACCATGTACAAATCAATTACGTGATGGAACATTCTTCAGTAGTCAGGATGATCGCTGATCCTCCAACACCCAAGAGATTTAACTTCATGTAAAGCATCCCATTATATTGATACCTACCCATAACATTCACTAGTTCCACATGACAACTGTGCAATTGGCAAAATTTACCATAGTGATTCACTAGCCCCCTCTGTTATCATCTCCTAAACCTGCAAATTCCAACTCCATTGAGACAAAGACTGCGAGTGAAAGGGAAATCCTCCACCAACAGGCTTTGCTCCAAGTCACACAACGTAGATGAACTGGAAATATATTGCCAGCCCGTCATTGTTACTGGGACTGATTACTGGAAATCTCCACCCAACACATTGTGGGATATCTTCACTGGGAGGACTAAAATGGTTGAAGATCGCAGCTCTCCACCATCTTTTCAATGTAAATAGTGGAAGGGTAATAGAAAACTGGCCAGGCCAACAACATTAACATCCTATAAAATGAAACAAAATAATTCTCAAGATTAATCTCTCACTAAAATGATTTTGCATATGTCACTTTCAAATAGAATATAAAAAAAAGTACATTTCCCAACCTCCACCACACATGGCAGCGCAATCTTCCCAACCAGAGTGAGTCCACATAAAGTGAGGCACACTGGTCTTAGCACTGTGATTTCCTGGCCTTGGCTCAATTGGAATTGTGTATTCATAGTGAATGCCATAATTCTGATCATTGAAGAGCAACACCTGTAGACAAAAAATAGACCAGTCACATAAACCCCCAAAATAAAATACATTACTGGGAATTAATCAAATTGCATGTACAAAACTAAGCCTGGCAATAAAGCCAATACATTCAATGCCCAAACAAACTCACATCTACTCACAGCATGGATTTACCCAGCTGAACAGTTCATTTATGACCAGTGGAAGACTGATCACCAAGATCTTAATAATAATCTGGCTAATGCATAAAGTTTAAGATAAAATTAATGATTATTCAAATTTCATTGGATCTTGTATACTTGTTCTTCTTTTATACTGTAATCTCTCCCAATCCCACAAACCTCTGAGATAACTGCACACATCCAGTTCTACCATATTTATCACCCAGGAACTTAACCATTCTACCATTGGCAGGAAGGCACTCAAATGCTCATGTCCTCTTCTCTGATTTTTTTTAACTTTGCTCCCCCTCTCTAATTGCTAAAATTGCAAATTGTCCCCAGTGTGTAGGATAGTGCTAGTATACAGGGATCGCTGGTCAGTGTGGACTCAGTGGGCCGAAGGGCCTCTTTCTGCTCTGTATTTCTAAACTAAACTAAACTAAATTAAAAAATATATTTTCTAGTTACCCGCTCTACTTACCCAATATTTACCAGCTGGTACTGAATTTAAAAATAAATTGTACTGCTTAGAAATGGGATTTAGACTGGTCCCTGCTGACCCCATGAAGCAGCTCACTAAAGGAATTGTCGCTGACATCAGTTCAGTGGCTGCTTGCCCAATGACAAAATCAAAATGTTAGCGCACTACAAGGCTGTTGGGAGCCAACCCAATTCTTCCTTGCAGCACGGCAAGATCATAAATATGTTAAGCATTTTTATCCCAAAGTATTTTAATCTTAAATATTTCCTTCAGCATTATAACCAATTTACAATGAAAAGAATAATTATAACAAATAGTGCAACTATCCAGTTACCAAGGAGATAGGCTGCTTCAGTATATTTTTTTTAATAATGAGTATTGCAGCTGGAACAGCTTCACCTCGTATTCTATAAAAGCACTTGTAGAAAATTATGACCATTTCCAGAGATAAATGGTGGGAGCTCTTTGCCACGGATGAAACCACGGCAGCTCTGGCCTGGGCAGAAAGGGAAGGGCAGAAAGGGAAGAATCCTGCTCTCACTCCTTCAGTTCCTTGAAGCCAAGATCCATTATTACCTTATTACCTTAGATGTTACCATAGATGTATTGACTCTGCACTCAATAGCCTAAGTATACAGCAAGAAAATAACTCTGGCGCTTTAACTCCCCAAATACATTTGGAAATTTTGCCTGGAAATCCATCCTTGACTTGTTGCGCCCGATTAGCCCTGTAGTCATGTCAGTATGATTTACTCTACCTTCACAATTCATTTATCAAAGAAATGAACTAGACCACAGTGCACTGACGTTAATGATTTTCCAGGCACTTAAATTTTACATCACCATAGAAGTGATTTTTTTGAATTACTTTCAAACTTCATTTAATCCAAGTAGTTGGATCGTAAAATTATACTTCGGTTAATTTGTCGTTTCAATGATTTACTCTAATTTTTAATGCAACACTATCATCATAGTATCAAATGCTTGTATTTTCCAAACTAATCTGTGTGTTGATGATAATAATTCTGCATGTAAATAGGTCACGTGCACCTGGATTTTGATCAGTGTAATTTGGCATAATGCTCTATTAAAATGTTATGATATGTGTGGTCAGTTGATCTGCCAAGGTCAACTTGTATCATGATGATGAAATATCCATGATAGATTAGATATACCTTTATTCATCTTCATTTGTGCAAATAGTCTTCTATACCCATCCCATAGACAAGAGTAGCCCTAAGACTACATATACGTTCATATAGAACAGCCCTGATCAAGGTGGTGCCATTTGGAAAATTGTAGCATTTTTCTAGTCCACTTTAATTTATCCCAAAACATTTCATTTTGTTGGCTGACCCCATTTTCAAATGAAATAAAGATGTAAAACCATTGTGAAGACAATAAAACTACTTGGATAACCAATGCTGGCAAATATGTTTATTTCTAATAAATTCTCTTCCTTCACAGTTTGCAGACTGCAGACCCGACAAGGCTTCTACCATAAAACAAAACAAAAAAGTCATAAATCACTTGCATCATGAGACGTTGCAGTAGACTCAAAGAGGACATAGCCAGAATAATGAAAGGTGCAAGCATGTTTGACAGAGAAATGTAAAAATATGTGGTCTGTTAGGAAGCTATAAGATAAATAATATTGAGGGGATACAGGCTTAGTGAGAAGGTAGAAGGATCACCTGAAAAAGTTGTTATAAAGCATGCAAGATCCTTTGCTTCATCAGAAGGTAGAACATTACGAACAGGTCCTTCGGCCCATAACGTCCGTGTCAAATATGATCAACTAATCTCCTCTGCCTTCATCACTCCATTCTCTGCATTCTGAGGCACCTATCTAAAAGCCTCTTAATTGTTCATGTTCATAAGTCATTGGAGCAGAATTAGGCCATTTGGCCCATCAAGTCTACTCAGCCATTCAATCATGGCTGATTTATCTCTCCCTCACAGCCCCATTCGCCTGCCTTTTCCCCATAACCCCTGACATTTGTACTAATCAATTGTATATCAGTATCATATCTGCCTCCACCATCACCATCACCACCACCTCCTGGTACCCACCAGTCTCTGTGTAAAAAACTTGCCTGCACATCTCCTTTACCCCCTCACCTTAAAGCTATGCCCACTAATTAAGTACGGAAATTGTGCTAAACCTTTATAAATTTATGGTTAATAACAGTTCTGGTACTATAAAATCTATTATTATTATTATTATTATTATCCTTCAAGGAAGGTGTCCAGTCTAGAAACAATAGACGATAGTTGGGGGGGGGGGGGGGGGTGAGGGATTGACAAATTGGGTGTATAAAGATGGAGTTAAAGGGGAAGTGAATACAGGAAAAGTTACAAAGACTCCCGAATTAATGGAAAGAAAAGTTCGAGAAGGGATAAGAGAGTAAGGTCAGGGCCAATAGTGACCAGTGTGAGAGGGGAGGTGAATACCAAAGTCAAAGTGTTGAGCAGCTTGTACTGGAGCCTATCAGGGAGAAGGCAATTCTGGATTTAATGAACCGGATTTGATAAGGGAACTCGAGATAAAGGAGCCATTTGGAGGTAGTGACCATAATATGATGTTTAATCTACAATTTGAGAGGGAGAAGGGTAAATCCTAGGTGTCAGTATTATAGGATCAAAGGGGACTATGGAGCCATGAGGAGGAGCTGGCCAAAGTTGACTGGAAAGATACCCTGGCATGGATGACAGTGGAACAACAATGGCAGGTATTTCTGGGAATAATACAGAAGGTGCAGGATCAGTCAGTCCAAAGAGGGAAGAATGATTCCAAGGGGAGTAAAGGGCGACCGTGGCTGACAAGGGACGTCAGGGACAGTATAAAAACAAAAGAGAACAAGTATAACATAGCAAAGATTAGCGGGAAGCCAGAGGATTGGGTAACTTGTAAAGAGCAACAGAAGATAACTAAAACGGCAATACGGGAGAAAATATGAAGTACGAAGGTAAGCTAGCAAGAATATAAAGGAGGATATAAAAAGCTTCTTTAGGTATGTGAAGAGGGAAACATTTTGTTAAGACCAAAGTTGGACCATTGAAGACTGAAAAAGATGAATTTATTATGAGGAATAAGGAAATGGCAGATGAGTTGAACAGGTACTTTGGATCCGTCTTCACTAAGGAGGACATAAACAATCTCCCTGATGTACTTGTTCCAGAGGATCTGGGGTGATGGAGGAACTGAAGGAAATGCACATTAGGCAGGAAATGGTGTTGGGTAGACTGATGGGACTGAAGACTGATAAATCCCCAGGGCCTGATGGTACATCCCAGGGTACTTACGGAGGTGGTTCTGGAAATCGTGGACGCATTGGTGATCATTTTCCAATGTTCTAAAGATCAGGATCAGTTCCTGTCGATTGGAGGGTAGCTAATGTTATCCCACTTTTTAGGAAAGGCGGGAGAGAGAAAACAGGGAATTATAGACCAGTTAGCCTGGCAACCTTTATAAATAAGGAGATAAATGTATCACGAATGGCACCAGGGATGCAGACTTCAGCCAAGTGGTTAGGAAGATGGAAAGGTTTCCATGAAGCTGAGAACATTAAGGGAAAGATTTACCGAAGATGCCCAAAATCATGAAGGATTCTAAAACAGAATAAAACATTGCTACCAGCAACAATATTGGGAAAGATGATTGGAGAAAAAAGTCAAGTTAAGATTACTTCCCTCAAATTTTATGAGTGATGAACATCGGGAACAGTTGGCGGAAACAGAATTAATATTCCTCAAAAGGAAATTAGATAAACATTTGATTATGAAAATGTGCTGGGCAGCAGGAGTAGGACAGGGACCTGGGTCTAAATCACAGAGATGACACAGACACAATGAATCATTTGGCATTGTCTCTGTGCGATGTCACTCTCTGATAATCATTTATTTGTTTGTTCATTTATTCAAGGGGCGCACGGCGGCACAGCAGTAGAGTTGCTGCCTTACAGCACCAGAGACCCGGGTTCGATTCTGTCTGCGGGTGCTGTCTGTACAAATTTTGTATGTTCTCCCCAGGACCGTGTGGGGTTTCTCCCAATTGCTCTGGTTTCCTCCAACACTCCAAAGACATAAGGTTTGTAGGTTAATTGGCTTTGGTAAGAATTGTAAATTGTCCTTAGTGTGTAGGATAGTATTAATGTACAGGGTGATCTCTGGTCGACATGGACTAAAGTGGGCCGAAGGGCCGGTTTTCAAGCCATATCTCGAAACTAAACTAAATTCAGGTGACCATTATATATCATGATGTTTAAGGTATGCTGATGGACACAGCGAGATTTGAGACATCTCAAAGACAGAGTTGGTTTTATTATTATACACTTTGAAATGACATATACAGTGCCATCCATAATGTTTGGGACAAAGACCCATCATTTATTTATTTGCCTTTGTACTCCACGATTTGAGATTTGTAATAGAAAAAATCACGTGGCTAAAGTGCACATTGTCAGATTTTATTAAAGGCCATTTTTATACATTTTTATTTCACCATGTAGATATTACAGCAGCGTTTATACATAGTCCCCCCATTTCAGGACACCATGTTTGTGACACAGCAATGTCATGTTCATGAAAGTAGTCATGTTTAGTATTTTGTGGCATATCCTTTGCATGCATTGACTGCTTGAAATCTGCGATTCGTGGACATCACCAGTTGCTGGGTGTCTTCTCGGATGATGCTCTGCCAGGCCTGTATTGCAGCCATCTTTAGCTTATGCTTGTTTTGGGGGCTTGTCCCCTTCAGTTTTCTCTTCAGCATTTAAAAGGCATGTTCAATTGGGTTCAGATCAGGTGATTGACTTGGCCACTCAAGAATTGACCATTTTTTAGCTTTGAAAAACTCCTTTGTTGCTTTAGCAGTATGTTTGGAATAATTGTCTTGCTGTAGAATGAACCACTAATGACTTTTGGGTTCATGTAGCTAATGACTTTTGAGGCATTTGCACTTTGGAATTCATTATGCTACTACCATCATCAATGAAGATAAGTGAGTCAGTACCTTCAGCAGTCATAATTGCCCAGGCCATAACACCCCAACCACCGTGTTTCACAGATAAGGTGGTATGCTTTGGATCTTAGGCTATTCCTTCTGTCCTCCATACTTTGCTCTTGCCATCACTCTGATATAAGTTAATCTTCGTCTTATCTGTCCACAAGACCTTTTCCAGAACTGTGGTTGCTCTTTTAAGTACTTCTTGGCAAACTGTAACCCGGCCATCCTATTTTTGCAGCTAACCAGTGGTTTGCATCTTGCAGTGCAGCCTCTGTATTTCTGTTCATGAAGTCTTCTGCGGACAGTGGTCATTGACAAATCCACAGCTGACTCATGAAGAGTGTTACTGATCTGTCTGACAGGTGTTTGGGGGTTGTTCTTTATTATTTAGAGAATTCTTCTGTCATCAGCTGTGGAGGTCTTCCTTGGCCTGCCAGTCCCTTTGCGATTAGTAAGCTCACCAGTGCTCTCTTTCTTCTTAATGATGTTCCAAACAGTTGATTTTGATAAGCGTAAGGTTTGGCTGATGTCTCTAACAGTTTTATTCTTGTTTCTCATCTCATAATGGCTTCTTTGACTTTGGTCCTCATGTTGACAAACAGCAATAAAAGTTTCCAAAGTGATGGAAAGACTGGAGGAAAGACTAGGTGCTGAGAGCTCTCTTATACCTGCATTAAGGAGGCAATTAAACACACCTGAGCATTTACAAACGCCTGTGAAGACATGTGTCCCAAACATTATGGTGCCCTGAAATGCGGGGACTATGTCTAAACACAGCTGCAATTTCTACATAGTGAAACCAAAATGTATAAAAATCCCTTTCACAAAATCTGACAACGTGCACTTTAACCACATGTGATTTTTTTTAAATTGCAAATCTCAAGTTGTGGAGTACAGAGGCAAATAAATAAATGATGGGTCTTTGTCCCAAACATTATGGAGGGCACTGTATCTAGAGCAAAGATAGAGGCAAGCACAAACTAAGCTTTTGGGACCTCAAAGATACCAACCTCCCTATATCTCTGGTCAAAATATGTCACTGAAAAGCTACTTCACCCAATCAGGAAGAAAGCTTTCACAGTAACCTGTCTACTTTCAAACCAATGTTGATCGATGTGGAAGTCTTTGCAGATTCCACAGCTTCATCATCAGCTTTATGAGAGATTGTGGTTTAGACCCCTAGAGGATATCTTGCCATGCGCAGGCTATCTTGTTACTCCAGATGTGCAAATTGAGTGTTTTGTACCAGGTTTAGGCATCAATGGTTGCTTAGTGCAGATCTTGTGTGCTGGAATTTGGGAAAGAGTCTGATCTGCCGTTAGGCTGAGATCATTTCATGATAAGTGTAAGATGGCTGTGGATTTCAATCATTTTTCATGCTGGAGATTGGTAGAAGATCCAGGACATTAGCTCTGATGTGTGCAATATGACCAAAGTACTGAAAAGGGACCAGGAGGAACTGTGCCTAATTTTCTGCCAGGGTAGTTTAAACCTGCCGCATGAAGATTGAATTCTCTAGTTTCAGGTAACCTGTTCCCCATTTGTTCCTTTGTCTCTGTTTCTGACGTTCTCTCACACACTTTTCTTTTTCCCCCTTGCACTCTTTCCCCTCCTTCACCCAATCCAGCTGTCCATTACCCAAACACTCCTCCCACAGCATCCCCTCCCGCTGTTCCCATCCAGCCATCCTACATGTTATTGGTTCCATCCTACACCTTCTTTCCTATCAGATTCCGTCATCTACAGCCCTTTGTTGCCATTGCTTCCACCTATCACTTCCTCTGTCGCTGTCTCCACCCTTCTCTCCCCCAGCTGACTCCATCTTTCAGTCATCCCCTCCTCACCTGGATCCACCTATTGCTTGCTTCCTCATCTCTTTAAACTGGCTATCTCCTCTCTAGTCTTTCAGGCCAGTTGAAGAGTCCCGATCCAATACCTGAACTGTCAATTTCCCTCCACAGATAAGGTAGTTCATAAGTTATAGGAGCAGAATTAGGCCATTCGTCCCATCAAGTCTACATCACCATTCAATCATGGCTGATCTATCTTTCCCTCTCAACCCCATTCTCCTGCCTTCTCCCCATAACCCCTGATGCCTGTACTAATCAAGAATTTGGCAATCTGCATCTTTAGAAAAACACAATGACTTGGCCTCCATAGCCTCGTGTGCATAGATGCTGCATGACCAGCAGATTATTTGTTGACCTGTAGGACCAGTTGACCAGTTAATGTCAGGCTCCATGTAACTAATGTCAAGGTAAGTCTTTAACCCTTCGGCTGAAGTAGGCTAAAGCATGTGCAAGGTCCATTTTGCCTTCAGGTCTTGTGTGTGAGGACAGACAAGAGATGTCAAAATCTATAGTGCATACCATTAGGCATCATTCACATGTCCACTGATCTTAGGACATGCAGGATCAAGGTTGGTTACAGGAGTGGTGTTGGGGTTTAACAAGGGAAGTCATGGTGGAGGGGGTGGGAGAAGGAGAAGAACAATCCTGTGTGGCAGAGCGGATGATGGTGGAGACTGTGTAAGAGGTTAGGTCAGGGATTGTGGGGTTGGGAGTTGTTCAGTTGAATGGCCATGTTGGTAAAGATCAGATGACTGAGTCATAGGACTAAGCTGCAGGATGTCATGAGCATAACAAGGGGGTTTGAAGCTCTTGGTTCAATGGGCGTCAATGGGGGGCCAAGGCCTTTGGGATGGGTGTCAGGAATGGCCAGGTTGGGAGTGACATGATGTCTGGAGCAAGATCATGGAGGGGAGGTTGGCGTTGTAGTGGGCTTGTGGTGGGAAGAAAGCCAGGAGTGAAACTGGGAGTGGTTGTGAGGAGTGGGAGTGAGGGTGGAGGTGGGGGTGGGGGAAGGCAGTGTAAATTGAAACTGCTGCCATATTTTGAGGTGGAGTTTAGGATCAAAGGTAACCATTGGACGTTTCCTACAGCAACTATAATATCTTGTATTAGTGATATAATTCCCAAGCAAATCAAAGGTTTACATCATATATCCAAAGCTAGATATGCTGTCATGGAAAACGGCTGATCAAACTGTTGGCCCCTTCCATAGAGTTCTCTGGGGAACAGTATTATATGAACCACTGAACAAATGACATGTCCACTACGACAACATCCCACACATCATCTGACTGAAAGATACAGCATTGAACCAGGCCATTCGACCAACCATGTCCAAGCTAACCATCGATCATCCAATCACAATAGTTTTATGCTATCCTACTTTCTCATTCACTGCTTACAGACTAAGGACAATTTTAGAGGCCAATTAACTTACAAACAACACGTCTTTGAAATATGGGAGGAAACCGGAGCACGTGGAGCAAACCCGTACAGTCACAGGGAGAACGTGTGGACCCTGAACAAACAGTACCCGAGGTCAGCATTAAACCCGGGTCTCTGGCATTGTGAGGTAGCAGCTCTAACAGTTCTTGAATGTTCGTGGTCAATCACTAATGATTTGCTAAAATCATACCCCAAATTTTTGTAAAAATGATAAGTATCTCCTTACAAATACAACTGAGAGCTACCTTGAGAATAAACAGAGTGGAAAAAGACATGACAGTCCAAAGGGCATACCATGAGGTGCAGAGGAGATGTGGTCGGACCTTTTGCAGAAATCTTCTCCCAAAATCCTCTTCTAACATAATGCACGATCGTTCCAGCAATGTTAAAGGTTCCTGGATGTTCGATCTTCCAATCACTGTTGATGGAGTGTTTACTGGTATCTCGCAGAGCTACAAGAAACATTACATTTTAGAAGATGATCTTTTAATAATGGATTGAAAGAGTAATAGGGAAATAAATTGCAGTGTATCTTGTTGCACTATTACGGTTTTCAAATATACTGATCTTTTTGTTGTTGTTATGGCGTTTACAGAGTACCATGTTTACATATATATATGTGGTGCTGCAAGTAAGAGTTTTATTGTTCTGTTTCAGGACATATAACAATAAGACACTTGACTTGATATTGAAAATGCACAGATGCCATGAGAAATGGTAAAGTGAGCAACCTCTGATATAAGTACACATATTAATTGGAATAACTTTCCTTTTTCCTTTCATGGCTTGACAGAGGACTGGCAGGAGGGTTGGGAGTGCGATCTGTTGATGGGAATGTGCAAAAGAGCTAGATTGTAATGGTTGAGGGAGAGCTGTCACGACGTGGAAGTAGACTACTAAAGAGGACCTGGCTGGATTCCACAGCCTGGGACCTGCAGAAGCAGGAACATTAAACACGGCAAAGGAGGCTCGTAAGTGTTATTAAAGCTTCCTTCTGCATGAGAAAAATGTGCCAGCTGTGGACCACAATGCATCAATCAAAATTACACCACTGTGCTCATTGCACATGCCCAGAATCCTCTGTGGGCTGCTATTCCTGCATGGAGGGCCCAGACTTTCCACAACTTGTGGTAAAGACCACAATCTTCACTTGCCAATTAAAAAAACCTGAATATGAATCATATAGAGCACCAAAGAGTGGCAATGTGATTATTTCTAAATTCATGTGCAGTAAATCTACCAGATTCCAATGGAAGTTTACTGCAAATGTTTTAGTTTCCTCCACTGCCTTGGAAAAAGGCCTGTGCATGTGAGCTCTGTGGTTATACTTGGCAATCAATGAATGATATAACTCTGAGCAAACCGTTTGCTCAAGTTGAAGGAGGAGTGAGCTCTTAGACCACCACTATTCTTTCTCTTGTAAATCGTTTTTGGAAAGCCCATTATTTGGAGGGTAACCTAATAAATGCAGCCACAACTTGAGGACATTATGAACACAGCATATGGCAAACATCTGGCTAGATTTATAGTTATATAAATAGAACATCTAACACAGGACCTTTATGATTTTGCCAAATGATTAATGAACACCATTGATAATGTCTGTTTCATTCAGTTCATTTAGTTAATAGAAGAATCCTGGATGTATACCTTTAGGATGCCCATAAACTATTACCCATAAAGTATTTCATGCTGACATTAGAACAGCATAACCTACCATAAAACTATAACATTTCTACTTTTGTCAGACTTGAGGTTTTAAATTAATGATTCTATAAATATGAACTTATATTTTATTTTGTGACAGCTCTAATCAAGTACTGTGTGCCATGTAAACCTTTCCAAATGCACCATACTCCTTTAATGACATCTTAGTTGATTAATGCCTCACTTCATAATCTTACACAAAGTGAAGCCAATGCTGCATTACTGATTTGCTACATTTCTAAAAAATAAATGACAGAAACTCAAGCTTTCTCTGCAAACTCCGTGTGTTCTTTTCTTTCATTTCATGCAGATTTGTGGTTGTAATTAAAAATAGGTTTAGTTTTGTTTTAGTTTTAGAGATACAGCATGGAGACATGCCCTTCGGCCCATCGAGTCCGCACTGACCAGCAATCCCCGCACACTATCCTACACACACTAGGGACAATTTTACATTTCTACCAAGCCAATCAATCTACAAACCTGTACGTCTTTGGAGTGTGGGAGGAACCCGAAGATTTCGGAATAAACCCACTCAGGTCACGGGAAGGATGTACAAACTCCCTACAGACAAGCACCCATAGTTGGGATTGAACACGGGTCTCTGGCGCTGTGAGGCAGAAACTATAACTACGCCACCGTGCAGCCCATTTGTGATAAGGTTTGTGAGACAGAGAGTGGTGGCTGCCTGGAATGTGCACTGGTGGAGGTGGTGGTGGAGGCAGATACAATAGTGGCATTTATGAGGATTTTGGATAGGTACATGGATATTTATGGAGGGATATGGATCGTCTGCAGGCAGAAAATATTAGTTTTAAAAATTGGCATCATGTTCGATGAGGACATTGAGGGACGAAGAGCATGTTCCTGTGCTGTCCTGTTCTATATTCTATGATAGGTTTACAGTCAGTTTGTGTACTTGGAATTCAGGGTTGAAATCCCAGATTAAATAATATAAATGGAAAGCAAATTCTGATGGATAAATATCTATACACAGCAGTTGACTAAATCATAACCTCTGTTACCTGTCAGGAAAGTTAAGGAGTTCTAAATACCTGCCTCTAATTTCAAAAACATTATGTGGAGCCATTACCGTAATAATATCAACAAGACTGCCTTATTGTGAAAGTGTCTTTTGTTTATGTTCATTTGAGTAGTAATGAATCCATTATGAAATGATCCACTTTGCAAACTCCCTTTGGTGTTACATACTTCAAAAGAAATGTGGACAATTCATCTTTGTATCATTTCCTATTCTGGAGACAAGTAAATCGATGGCCCTCCATCATTCTGTTAATTGCTTCTTAATTAAATTGTCTATATGTAACTGCAAAGTAAGAACAAATGGCTTGAAGAGAATAGCTTATCCCAGCACAATAAGTGGTATAAATACAATGTTTGTGGAAGTTGCAGGTATCAGCATTATTTTCAAAAATAACATCAATGTTTAACTATCTTAAATCTGATATATAGTTTCCCCATATTTTTAATCTTTTATGTTGACTATTCTGGAATAATTAAAATCATATTATCCTTTGTAAAGTCGCATTAATGGAAAACACTCAACAGAATATGCAATCATTATATTAATTTTGATTTACTGAAAAATAAAATTTGGTCAAGAAACAGTACTACATGGCACTTCTTCGATATTGGAAATTTGTCCTGTCATGAGTTAGCAACTTCGGGGCGGAAGGATGAGAAAAGGAAGTTGGGACATAAAAAAGGATTGAGGGAATACCATGGAATGAAGTACTTCCCTGAGATTTTCTCTTTAAAGAAGAAGATATTGGCCAGTTAGACATAAGCAACTATAAATTACCAAGATAACTGTGCGCTGGTTTTTCTTCAACAACTCGAATCCTTCTTGCTCCTGCAGGTATAACTAGAGCTTCCACATAGCCTGCAAACAAAATACAAACATTAGAGAACTGTTGGGCAAACAAGACCATGTCCCCGTGTGTAGGAAGGAACTGCAGATGCCGGTTTACACTGAAGATAGACAAATGCTGGAATAACTCAGAGGGACAGGCAGCTTCTCTGGATAGAAGGAAAGTGGCTGTGATGCGTGGGTTTTCTCCGGGTACTCCATTTTCTCCATTTCCACATGCCAAAGATGTGCAGGTTTGTAGGACCGATTTGGCATGGGATCCTTAATTTCAGTTTAAAGATGAACCAAATATAATACACAATTCGTTGGATTGCAGCAGAGTTCAAGTGGACACTAATGATACAGGCAAATATGACAGATACAAAGTAAATTAACACATTACACCATCACAATGTTGGTCATGTAACAATGAGAAGAAGATAGAGGAGCAATTTGACAGCAAGGTTGAAACATATGCAAGAATTCTGGAGCATTGGTAAGTTGGTTAGGTGGTATATATGTCCCATGTCTCTTTTAAAGGTGATATTCGAATGGTACTGGGCTCCCAGACTGTTACTTTGAAGATTTATTCCGGATCAGATATTCAGGCATCTGCAGTGGGACACAAACCCACAAATTTCTATCTCAGAGGCAAAATAGCTGCAAAAGAGGAGCAAAGAGGTCCTTCTGCAGTTGTGAAGGGCCCTAGTGAGACCACACCTGGAGTATTGCGTGCAGTTTTGGTCTCCAAATTTAAGGAAGGACATTCTTGCTATTGAGGGAATGCAGCGTAGGTTCACATGGTTAATTCCCAGGATGGCGGGACTGTCATATGCTGAGAGAATGAAGCGGCTAGGCTTGTATACTCGAATTTAGAAGGATGAGAGAGGATCTTATTGAAACGTATAAGATTATTATGGGTTTGGACACGCTAGAGGCAAGAAACATGTTCCCGATGTTGGAGGAGTCTAGAACCAGGGGCCACAGTTTAAGAATAAGGGTAAGCCATTTAGAACGGAGATGAGGAAACACTTTTTCTCACAGAGAGTTGTGAGTCTCTAGAATTCTCTACCTGTGAAGGCTGGTTCTCTGGATACTTTCAAGAGAGAGCTAGATAGGGCTCTTAAAGATAGCGGAGTCAGGGGAGATGGGGAGAAGGCAGGAACGGGGTACTGACTGTGGATGATCAGCCATGATCACGTTGAATGGAGGTGCTGGCTCGAAGGGCCAAATGGCCTACTCCTGCACCTATTGTCTACTGTCACTCTGTCATTAGAAATGCATCCAAACATATGTACTGATATGAAATAAATAAAAATATTGATTCAAAATTAATTATTAGTTCAAAATTAATCAAAATTTTTGATTAGTTTAGTTTAGTTTAGAGATACAGTGTGGAAACAAGACCAGCGCCAACCAGCGATCAACCCATACAGTAACACTATCCTATACCCTCGGGACAATTTACAATTTTTACCGAAGTCAATCAACCTACAAACCTGTACGTCTTTAGAGTGTGCGAGGAAACCAGAGCACTTGGGGAAAACTCACACGGTCACAGGGAGAAAGTACAAACTCCATACAGACAGCACCTGTAGGCAGGATCGAATCTGGGTCTCTGGCACTGTAAGGGTGCAACTCTACTGCTGCACCACCATGCCACCCACGTATTTTTTGATGAAAATACAAACATAGTCAAGATTCCCTATGATCTACATAAATGCAATTTAGAAAATTATCAAATAACAATTATGGATAAATATATACAAATGTTATTGTGTAGATATTTCTAGTGATTCAGTTTGTCATGGTATTATTTTGAATATTCATTCCTGTACAAAGCAATATAATTCTAGGAATGGACAAAGTTTGAGTTGAAGATTGGGATGATCTGGAGATACTAGTACTCAGTTTGTTGATTGCATAAGCTTTTTGGAAGAATGTAATGATAGATAACATAAAGAAAATGATGATATTTGACAAACAAGCAGTACATGCAGAGCTAAATGTCACAGCTGAACTGCCATTGATGAGTGTAAAAAGCTCAAACACACAGGTTGAAACACAAGCATCTTTATTGTTCAGGTCATGATCTTGTAAGCAGGTCATTACACGTTCACACTGCTACAGCTACTGGCAGGCAGTGGGCGAGTCCTTACACTATGAATGTTATAATTAGGCGGAGTTATAATTACTAAGCATTCTAATTGGCTAACATGCAATAGCCAATCTACATCTCTTCTTGTATAAATGAAAAGCAAATAAAGCATTACAACTACAACGAGTAAATAAAATGTTAAATGTAAATCGCCACATCTAATAATAATGGGGTTAAACATAATCGCCATATCTAACAGGTGGCTTGCTAACCCGCCCGGTCCTCGTACGGTATGGAGCTGCCTCATCAACCTTTTCCTCCGAAAAGTTGAGGGCGCGGTTCAGTGAGCCCGACGGGCTATGGGGAGACACCATAGGGGAACCCAAGTAAGACCATTGTGGGGGCACCGGAGAGCCCGTTACAAAAGAGGACGTGGGGGCAGACTGACGCGGGGAGTGGACGGGACTGGCGGCGGCAGATGCTGGAATGGCTGGAACAGCGATCACTTTAAAGTTGAGCAGTGGGGCATCAGGACACTGGAGCGCCGGACGCCGTTCCTTCTCAGGAAGGAGGTGTTGACGGTTGCGTCTATACATGGTACCACCGACATCGACCAGGTAGGAACGCGGTACCTTCGAGGGGCCATAAATGTACCCCAGTTTGGTTTGTCCTTTGTTTGTTTGTAGTCGGACCACTTGGCCTTGAATGAGTGGCTTGAGTGGTTTGCTGGTCTTATCGTAATTTCGTTTCTGCGCGTCTCGGTTAGACTGTATGCGCTTTTGTACTACAGCGGGGGTGACGACTTTAGGTTTTAGATGATCATGGGTGACGGACCACGGAGGTCGCATTCGGCGGGACATCAGATGCTGGGCTGGAGAACCTAGAATGTTATCTCTTGCAATATTTCGCAGGTTCAACAGGTCCAGGTAGACATCAGATTTTGCTAGGTAGGAGCGCTCCATGAGTTGTTTAGCGCTCCGAACAGCACGCTTGGCAAGTCCATTGGACTGTGGGTATTCTGGGCTGTTGTCTATTGTCTATCATGCGTTGAAGTCTGGCTGGGGCAGCATGGATCGGTTTGCTCAGAATGGTGACAAGTGGTTGGTGATCAGTCTCTACCGTGAAGGCTTTGCCAAAAATAAAGTCCCTGAATTTAGAACAGGGCGAAAACCATGGCAAGCAGTTCCTTCTCTATCTGTGCGTACCGTTGTTCAGTATCAGTTAGGGTGCGCGATGTGTAGGACACGGGCATCACGTCATCAAGTTTGCAGACATGCTGCGCCTAGTCCGTATTGGGATGCATCGCAGGTGATTGTGACTGGCAGATTGATGTTGAAGTATGCCAGGGTTGGTGCACTGGTGAGCTGTCATTTTAAAGTCTCAAAAGCTCGTTGATGTTGCCAGTACCAGGACCAGGTGTTGTCCTTGTGGGTCAATTGCCGTAGTGGGGCTGATAATTCGCTGAGATTGGGGATGAATTTGCCCAGGTAATTGACCATACCTAAAACTCATTGTAGGCTGGTGACGTCGGTTGGTACTGGCAGCTCGTTGATCGCTGCGGTCTTCAGCGGGTCGGGCTTTAACCCGTTGCTGGTGAACACGTGACTGACGTAAGTGACTTCTGGAACTCTGAACTTGCATTTCAGAGGGTTGAGTTTTAAATTAATGTCTCTGGCACGGTTCAACACCCTTCGTAGGTTGGCATCATGCTCGGTTGCGTCTCGGCCGTATACTAGGATGTCGTCAACAATGATGGCACAAGGATATTCTGCGAACAGCTGTTCCATTGCGCGCTGGAAGACTTCGCTAGCAGAGTTGATACCAAAAGGCTTTCTTAGAAATCGGTAGCGGCCGAACGGAGTGGCGAAAGTTGTTAGTGCAGATGACGCACGGTCTCAAGGGATTTACCAAAAGGAACTTTTGGCATCTAGGATTGAGAACACAGTTGCGTTACCGATCCGTGCCGCTACGTCTTCGGTGGTTCTCATCGGGTAGTGTTGGCGTTTAATTGCTGTGCTCAAATCTTTAGGATTGATGCAGATGCGTAATTCCTTCTTGTCTTTCTTGGTGGTGACGACCATGGTGGAGACCCAGTCTGAGGGTTCGCTGACCTCGGCAATAACTCCGATAGAGACCATACGTTTCTGTTTGTCGTGTATTCTCTCTCGCATGCCGTGGGGGACGCGGTGAGGTGCACGTACAATCGGGTACTAATTGGCTAACAGTATATCAGGGACCCAAAGAATCTAGTGTGTGGGAAAAGGCCAATGACTTTCATCTCTTATTCCCTTCAGCATCTCTAAAGTACGTTAGTTGATTGTAACAAATTCCTCAGAGAGATTTTTCCCTCCTCTTTGCAATATATGTTTTAATTGTTCCAAACTGATAACTGCTTGTTTAGCTCACAATGTTTATTTATAATGACCATTAATCTTTATGTACATCGCACAACATAACAAAAATAGATAATACTTTCATAGTTACTACCTTTAGTCATTTCTGCATTTTTGTACATGTATATTTTCAACCATCCTCAGGAAAATTATCCTTATTTACACCAATAGGCATTACTACTGGAAACATTAGAAGAGTTCTATTATTACAACAGCCTGTAACAAAGAGCTGGAGGAACTTGGAGGATCGAGCAGCGTCTGTGACGGGAAAGGAACTGTTGACATTATGTGTCGATGTCCTGTATGAGGAATGAGTAGAGAGGGAGGAAATCAACCAAGTTTACAGAGTAGTGATATTGCGAGTTTATGTCCAGGTTAGACAATTGATGAAGATACCAAATAGGGAAAGTGGTCCCAGACACACTGGTTTTTATTTGAACAGTTTGGAAGATTAGTTTCGGAACGATGCTAACGTTATACCTCGATCCCCACTGATCCAGTATGTGTGGGTATGTTTATTCAGAACTCATTGTAGCCTGGCTTAGGATCATTATGCCAAATTCAACAGAAATTACATAGAAAATAGGTGCAGGAGTAGGCCATTCCGCCCTTCGAGCCAGCACCGCCATTCAATATGATCATGGCTGATCATCCAAAATCAGTACCCCGTTCCGTCTTTTTCCCCATATCCCTTGATTCCCTTAGCCCTAAGAGCTAAATCTAACTCTCTCTTGAAATTGAGTGGAACCTGCACTGTACATGCAATAGAAACAAGGAACTGCACAAAAAGGCACAACATGCTGGAGTAACTTGGATATACAGTGGCTTGCAAAAGTTTTCATACCCCTTGAACTTTTCCACATGTTGTCACGTTACAACCACAAACGTAAATGTATTTTATTGGGATTTTATGTGATAGACCAACACAAAGTGGTGCATAATTGTGAAGTGGAAGGAAAATGATACATGGTTTTCAAATTTTTTTACAAATATAAAACTGAAAAGTGTCACGTGCAAAAGTATTCAGCCCCCGAGTCAATACTTTGTAGAACCACCTTTCGCTGCAATTACAGCTGCAAGTCTTTTGGGGTATGTCTCTACCAGCTTTGCACATCTAGAGACTTAAATTTGTGCCCATTCTTCTTTGCAAAATAGCTCAAGCTCAGTCAGATTGGATGGAGAGCGTCTGTGAACAGCAATTTTCAAGTCTTGCCAGAGTTTCTCAATTGGATTTAGGTCTGGACTTTGACTGGGCCATTCTAACACATGAATATGCTTTGATCTAAACCATTCCATTGTAGCTCTGGCTGTATGTTTAGGGTCGTTGTCCTGCTGGAAGGTGAACCTCCGCCCCAGTCTCAAGTCTTTTGCAGACAGGTTTTCTTCCAAGATTGCCCTGTATTTGGCTCCATCCATCTTCCCATCAACTCTGACCAGCTTCCCTGTCCCTGCTGAAGAAAAGCATCCCCACAGCATGATGCTGCCACCACCATGTTTCACAGTGGGGATGGTGTGTTCAGGGTGATGTGCAGTGTTAGGTTTCTGCCACACATAGCGTTTTGCATTTAGGCCAAAAACTTCAATTTTGGTCTCATCTGACCAGAGCACCTTCCTCCGCATGTTTGCTGTGTCCCCCACATGGCTTGTGGCAAACTGCAAACGGGACTTCTTATGGCTTTTTTGCAACAATGGCTTTCTTCTTGCCACTCTTCCATAAAGGCCCCATTTGTGGAGTGCACGACTAATAGTTGTCCTGTGGACAGATTCTCCCACCTGAGCTGTGGATCTCTGCAGCTCCTCCAGAGTTACCATGGGCCTCTTGGCTGCTTCTCTGATCAATGCTCTCCTTGCCCGGCCTGTCAGTTCAGGTGGACGGCCATGTCTTGGTAGGTTTGCAGTTGTGCCATACTCTTTCCATTTTCGGATGATGGATTGAACAGTGCTCCGTGAGTTGATCAAAGCTTGGGATATTTTTTTATAACCTAACCCTGCTTTAAACTTCTCCACAACTTTATCCCTGACCTGTCTGGTGTGTTCCTTGGGCTTCATGATGCTGTTTGTTCACTAATGTTCTCTAACAAACCTCTGAGGCCTTCACAGAACAGCTGTATTTATACTGAGATTAGATTATACACAAGTGGACTCTATTTACTAATTAGGTGACTTCTGAAGGCAATTGGTTGCACTGGATTTTATTTAGGGGTATCAGAGTAAAGGGGGCTGAATACTTTGCACGCGACACTTTTCAGTTTTTTATTTGTAAAAAAAATTGAAAACCATGTATCATTTTCCTTCCACAATTATGCGCCACTTTGTGTTGGTCTATCACATAAAATCCCAATAAAATACATTTACGTTTGTGGTTGTAACGTGACAAAATGTGGAAAAGTTCAGGGGTATGAATACTTTTGCAAGCCACTGTACATGGTTGCAGGATGGTTGTGATTGGAAACTAAATATTCCAGGATTTCGTTGCTTCAGGTGTGATAGAATTGGAGGGGCAAGAGGTGGAGGTGTTGCATTGCTTGTCAGGGAAGATATTACAGCAGTGCATTGGCAGGATAGATTAGAGGGCTCGTCTAGGGAGGCTATTTGGGTGGAACTGAGAAATGGGAAAGGTGTAGCAACACTTATAGGGGTGTATTATAGACCTCCTAATGGGGAGCGAGAATTGGAAGAGCAAATATGCAAGGAGATAGCAGATATTAGTAGTAAGCACAAGGTAGTGATTGTGGGAGATTTCAATTTTCCACACATAGACTGGGAACACATTCTGTAAAAGGGCTGGATGGTTTGGAGTTTGTAAAATGTGTGCAGGATAGTTTTTTGCAGCAATACATAGAGGTACCTACTAGAGAAGGGGCAGTGCTGGACCTCCTGTTAGGAAATGAGACAGGTCTGGTGGCGGAGGTATGTGTTGGGGAGCACTTCGGGTCCAATGATCACAATACCTTTAGTTTCAATATAATTATGGAGAAGGTCAGAACTGGACCAAGGGTTGAGATTTTTGATTGGAGAAAGGCTAACTTTGAGGAGATGCGAAAGGATCTAAAAGGAGTGAATTGGGACATTTTGTTTTATGGGAAGGATGTAGAAGAGAAATGGAGGACATTTAAAGGTGAAATTATAAGAGCACAGAATCTTTATGTCCGTTCGGTTGAAAGGAAATAGAAATAATTGGAAAGAGCCATGGTTTTCAAGGGAAGTTGGACACGGTTCGGAAAAAGAGAGAGATCTACAATAATTATAGGCAGCATGGAGTAAATGAGGTGCTTGAGGAGTATAAAAAATGTAAGAAGAATCTTAAGAAAGAAATTAGAAAAGCTAAAAGATATGAGGTTGCTTTGGCAAGTAAGGTGAAAGTAAATCCAAAGGGTTTCTACAGCTATATTAATAGCAAAAGGATAACGAGGGATAAAATTGGTCCATTAGAGAGTCAGAGTGGACAGCTATCTGCAGAGCCAAAAGGGAGAGATATTGAACAATTTATTTTCTTCGGTATTCACCAAGGAGAAGGATATTGAATTATGTGAGGTAAGGGAAACAAGTAGAGTAGCTATGGAAACTATGAGATTCAAAGAAGAGGAAGTACTGACACTTTTGAAAAATATAAAAGTGGATAAGTCTCCAGGTCCTGACAGGATATTCCCTAGGACATTAAGGGAAGTTAGTGTAGAAATAGCAGGGGCTACAACAGAAATATTTCAAATGTCATTAGAAATGGGAATGGTGCCGGAGGATTGCCGTACTGTGCATGTTGTTCCATTGTTTAAAAATGGTTCTAAGAGTAAACCTAGTAATTACAGACCTGTTAGTTTGACGTCAGTGGTGGGCAAATTAATGGAAAGGATACTTAGAGATAATATATATAAGCATCTGGATAAACAGGGTCTGATTAGGAACAGTCAACATGGATTTGTGCCTGGAAGGTCATGTTTGACTAATTTTCTTGAATTTTTTGAAGAGGTTACTAGGGAAATTAATGAGGGTAAAGCGGTGGATGTTGTCTATATGGATTTCAGTAAGGCCTTTGACAAGGTTCCACATGGAAGGTTGGTTAAGAAGGTTCAATTGTTGGGTATTAATGGTGGAGTAGCAAGATGGATCCAACAGTGGCTGAATGGGAGATGCCAGAGAGTAATGGTGGATGGCTGTTTGTCAGGTTGGAGGCCGGTGACTAGTGGGGTGCCTCAGGGATCTGTGTTGGGTCCACTGTTGTTTGTCATATACATCAATGATCTGGATGATGGTATGGTAAATTGGATTAGTAAGTATGCAGATGATACTAAGATAGGTGGTGTTGTGGATAATGAAGGAGATTTTCAAAGTCTACAGAGAGATTTAGGCCATTTGGAAGAGTGGGCTGAAAGATGGCAGATGGAGTTTAATGCTGATAAGTGTGAGGTGCTAGATCTTGGCAGGACAAATCAAAATAGGACGTACATGGTAAATGGTAGCGAATTGAGGAATGCAGTTGAACAGAGGGATCCAGGAATAACAGTGCATAGTTCCCTGAAGGTGGAATCTCATGTAGATAGGGTGGTAAAGAAAGCTTTTGGTGTGCTAGCCTTTATAAATCAGAGCATTGAGTATAGAAGTTGGGATGTAATGTTAAAATTGTACAAAGCATTGGTGAGGCCAATTCTGGAGTATGGTGTACAATTTTGGTCGCCAAATTATAGGAAAGATGTCAACAAAATAGAGAGAGTACAGAGGAGATTTACTAGAATGTTGCCTGGGTTTCAGCAACTAAGTTACAGAGAAAGGTTGAACAAGTTAGGTCTTTATTCTTTGGAGCGCAGAAGGTTAAGGGGGGACGATAGTCTTTAAAATGATGAGAGGGATAGACTGAGTTGACGTGGATAAGCTTTTTCCATTGAGAGTAGGGAAGATTCAAACAAGAGGACATGATTTGAGAATTAAGGGACAGAAGTTTAGGGGTAACATGAGGGGGAACTTCTTTACTCAGAGAGTGGTAGCTGTGTGGAATGAGCTTCCAGTGGAAGTGGTGGAGGCGGGTTCGATTTTATCATAAAAATAAATTGGATAGGTATATGGACGGGAAAGGAATGGAGGGTTATGGTCTGAGTGCAGGTAGATGGGACTAGGGGAGAATAAGTGTTCGGCACGGACTAGAAGGGCCGAGATGGCCTGTTTCCGTGCTGTAATTGTTATATGGTTATTACTCAGCAGATCAGCAGCATGTCTGGAGACCATGGATAGATGTTGTTTCAGATCAGTCTGAAGAAGGGTCTCGATCTGAAATGTCACCTTTCCAAGTTCTCCACAGATACTGCCTGACCTGCTGTAAATGCAGAGTTATGCCATCTACCACAAGGATACCTCTCCTTAAAATGCTCCGGTGTGGGGTGATACTTCCCATTGCAGAGATATTCAGTCATATTCCTCACCCCTTAGTCCCTTTAGACTTGTTGCAATATAATCCAGTGGGAAAGTATTGCCACAGCAAGTGGGAGCAAATGCCTCTTGACAGTTCGTTCTGAGCTACTTGCAGTTGGAAGCCTTATAACAGGAGTTTCACAGTTCTCACATAAATGATTTCTTGTCACCAGCTTTGTCGTGCCAGTAAATACTTTAAAAAAAAAACTTGCGTGATGTTCAAAGAACGCATTTGAATTTCTCAAATCCTAATGGGGCTGTCCCACTGTACGAGCTAATTCAAGAGTTCACCCGAGTTTCCCCTGATTCGAACTCGGAGAATTATGGTAATAGCCGCTCGTAGGTACTCGGGACTCTGTTGGACATTTTTCAACATGTTGAAAAATCTTCATGAGTCTACACGAGCTTACCGCGTTTTCCGAGTACCTGCCGTTAGTGTTACGAGCCGCTAAGAGACGTCCCGAGCTCCGACGTACACGCTCCGTACATTCTACGTGCTTACCACGAGTTTGATTTTTTTTTAACTCGGGAGAGCTCTTGAATTAGCTCGTACAGTGGGACAGCCCCTTTAATCTTTCAAGATTTTTAGCTTGAAAACGCAGTTGTCATTTTTTACTTTATACACCCACTCTGGTGATGGCTCCCCACATTTTGTAAGTGAATCAATTGCCCCATTCAAAAATTCCAGTCACAAAAGGAAAAACCTTTTTTCACATTTGCTTTGTGCAGTGTGGAGGCAGAGGCAGAGGCAATGGTTTGCAGCAGGGCAGCAGGGCTACGAAAACAGAGAAGTATTTTCCTTTTATTCTTTTTTGTTTGCGAAAGATTTGGAGCTAAAGTCTTTAAATATAATCATGTTAAAAATCCTCATCCAGAAATAAATCCCATGAGTGTATCACTATATACAGTACCTAGTATGAATTATGATCTACCACCTGGTTGGGGCACAACATGGTGATGGTGCTAAATAGCCCGTTCAATACTACCGACTAGGATTGAATTACCAAGCAATTATTTTTCAAAAGTATACGCTGCGATTCTAAATATAGACTGTCATAAAAAAGTGTACTAGAGTGCTTGAAAATTTACTGCCCTTTTAATGTAGTGTACCTTGACAGATACATGCTTACCTCAGTTTGTGCCTTGGGAAAATTACTTGCCAATTTTAAGTGCCTGCCATAAGTAAATAATGCCATTGAAATTTTCAAAGGAAACACTATTAAAATAAAGCAGGAACACAATCATAGTTTCTCAGGGAGTTAATCGAGCAGCTCTGCTTAGAGTCTGTTTCTTTGTACTTTAACTGCCATTTATTAACTTTGATGGACAGGTTCCGACGCACAATTAGAGCCTTGTATATTCAGGAATGATAATGATAATGGGAGTTAAAATTTAATTATTTGTCAGAGGAAACGTCATGCAAAAGGTAGTGCCTCAACAGGTTATAAGAACAAATGAATATTCATTCAGCGAGATTTGATTGTCTTGGCTGATTTTGTGTAAGTACTTGGCAATGAGCAAGTCCATTGCAGTTCAAAGACAGAAAATAATCTGTGCCAATCTTCCCCAAATCACTTCCCGTGCTTTTATGTTCTTTGTTTAAGTGAAAGCAGACAATGATGCACCTGTGGTAGGTGCTGCCACAATGTGCTGCTGCTAAGAATCTGTTCTTGGACCTCTTCAAATTGACACCACTTGAACTATTCTTCCAACTAACATTGTGAAGAACAAAGTCATCCAGTACGGTTACCTTATCCTTATGTCACTTACAGCACTGCACTATCGGAGGCTCGACCTTTAGTCATTTTGGTGCTCCTTGTCTGTAAGTATTTTTCTAAATCTCTTAACCTCTCTACTAATCTAATTCACAGCACAGCACAGTAGTGCAACTGGTAGAGTTGCTGCCTCACAGCGCTGGACACCCTGGTTCGATCCCGACCTTTGGAGTTGTACATGTGGAGTTTGCACATTCTCCCTGTGACTGAGTGGGTTTCCTCTGGATGCTCCGGTTTCCCCCCAATCCCAAGGATTTGTAGGTTGATTGGCCTCTGTAAAATTGCCCCCTGTGTGTAGGGAGTGGATGAGAAAGTGGGGTGACATGAAACTATTGTGAGCTTAGTGGGCCAAAGGCCCTGTTTCCATGCTATATCTTTCATTGATTCATTGCGCCCACACCACAAACAATTAGCTCCAACTCCCCAATCCCTTCCATCTTCCTGGCAACTGCCTGAGGTTGACAACACAATGAGCTTCTGATAATACATGAACTACCTCACTTGGAATACCTGCTATTATCTGTGAAATATTGGTTGGCTCTGAAGACGTACAGGTTTGTCGGTTAATTGGCTTGGGTTTGTATACTTGGTATAAGTGTAAACTGTTCCAAGTGTGTGTAGGATAGTGCTAATGTACGGGGATCGCTGGTCGGCACGGACTCAGTGGGCCGAAGGGCCTGTTTCCGTGCTGTATCTCTAAACTAAACTTCCTTTCTCTCTTCTTAAGATTGTTCATCCATTTCCTTTTAAAATTCTCAGCCTTGTTTTCAAATCAAAATATCTTTATCTCCTCCAATTTCTGTGATCTTCTGCAACTGTACTACCCACCAGGTTCCCTCCTTGACACCAGTGGTGATGATGCTTTCAGTTGCCTGGGCACCAAATTCCATAATTTTCACTCCAGGTTTCTCCACCTCAACCTCTATGACATCCAATGTTTTCATCATCTGTCCCAATATTTCTTGATGATATTCGTGTCAAAATCTTCCCACGTTTTTCTATATTAAAATTGATATAGGTGCAACATCTTGTTTGTTGTATTTACATTCCAACACCAATCCTCCTCAAAAAATATCCAGTCTGAAGAACAGTCTTGACCCGAATTATCACCTATCCATGTTCTCCAGGGATGCTGCCTGACCCACTCAGTTACTCTATCACTTTGTGTCTTCTTCCCTCAAACAATATATTTGTTTAGTTTACGCTCATTTCTGTTTATAAATCATATTATTCACCAATACACTCTATCTTCGTTTTCTAACTTCAAATAGTAACTGCTTTGTCTCTGCAGAATTCCTTCTCTTTAAGCACAGCTTTTAAAGTGCATTCTTACTACACCGGGGAACAATTTTTTTTAGTTTTAAGATCTTTTCAAGCCTAACAATGCTTCCATTATTGATACCGGTCACTTTTCATATCACTCATGTTTGTATTATGCATTGAGGTAGAAATTATTCCGCTGGGAATCTGGTCACTGCATTTAAAATAAGCCAGACAGCACGAATGGTACATCCCATCTGTGTCGCATTAAGAAGCATTTACCCTGAAGATTAATTTCTCACTCTGAACCCTAAAGGTTACATTGCACATGTTCTACTTCATCAAACTTTGACCAGGCTGCTGTAATATTTCTTTCAAATTTTCAATTGATTAGCATATATTTAAAATTCGAACCAGTTGATTGTAAAATATCTATTGAATGTCTGTCTGTTGCCATTACACGCTGATGACTAAAGTGTGTTGCCGCCAACAATGTGTGCTGCTGAGATGCATTGTCAGTCTCCTTGTTCAACTTAGTTTTTGATGTCTAACAGCTTGTTTCTTTATCTACTGAAATGATCCAATGTGCTTTACAGTTGAGTTTAGTCTATGGTCGCACGTACCGAGGTACAGTGAGAAGGTAAAAATTGAACCAAGGCGAAGGAAGGAAGTTGTCCTGCAAATATCTTTAAGAAGAGGGAATAGGTGGAGAAATTTAAGGAGAAAATTCCCGAGCTCTGGGCTTAACTGATAGAATGATGGGTCCCGGGAAGAGAGGGCTGCATCGGGTGCCTGCTTTGCAGGATATCCATGTTCTCAGAAAGCTTTGGAGGTTACCGAGGCACCGGGATGAGTTGGATTCAGCAGGAAGGTGAGAATTTTAAAATTAAGTTTAGGTAGATTGGACGCTAATGTAGATCAGTGAATATTGGGGTTGAGTCAGGATGAAGGCAACAAACTATTTTTACAGAGACACAAGGGACTGCAGATGCACAAAGTGCTGGGGGAACTCAATAGGTCAGGAAGCATCTGGGGAGGGCATGGACAGACATCATAGACTCCTGACGAAGGGTCCCAACCTGAAACGTTGCCTGTAAGTAAGACTTATCTAAAGTAATACTACTTTTTTTTTCAATAATAGGAGGCCAGTTATGAGAGCACTGGACATCAGAAAAGCATGGGGTGTGGCATAATGAAAGCAAACGTAGGGAGAACAAGGAGGGGAATTACAGGTTATGAAAGTTATGACAGTTCAGATTGAGTCACAGAGTTAGACAGCACAGAAACAGATCCTTCAACTCAGCTCATCCATGTCGACCAAGATGATATGCCCTGGCTGATGAAGGCCATTGTGCCAAAAGCCTTCTTCACTACCTTTTCTACCTGTGACACCACTTTCAGGTCAACTTTTATTTATACTCCTGGATCCCTGAGCTACAAAAAAACTCACTGTTCACTATGATGGCTGTGCCCTGGTTTGACTTCTCAAAATGCAACACCTCATACTTATGTGAATTAAACCCAATTTGCCACTCCTCAACCCATTTACCCAGCTGATCAAGATCCTGCTGTAATTCACTGCCTATGATGCCATCTATTTTAGTGTCATCTGTAAACTTACTAATTATGCCTTGTGCATTCTCATCCCAATCGTTGATATAGATGACAAACAGCAATGGATGCTGTACAAATCCCTGCGGCTCACCACTCTTCATGGGACTTCAGTCCAAAAAACAACCTTCCACCACCAAGTTTCGCTTCCTACAATCAAGCCAATTCTGTGTCGAGCTATCTAGTTCTCCCTGGATCCCAGAGCAGCCTATTCTGCACAGCATTATCAAAGGCCTTACTGAAGTCTATATAGACGACATCTATGCCCACGCCTGCATCATCCTTCTTGGTTACTTCGTCAGTGAGACACAATTTGCCCCACATAAATCCATGCTGACATTCCGTAATTAACCCTTCGAAATGCATGTCTATCTTATCCCTGAGAATGCTTTCCAGTAACCTTTCTACCATCGATGTTAAGCTTACTGGTCTATCGCACCTAGGTTTTTCTTTGCAGTCCTTCTTAAATAGAGACACTACATTAGCCACCCTCCTGTTCTCCAGCACTCCATCACTTCATCAGAATGGCAGGCAGTGACTAGTGGGGTACCGCAAGGCTCGGTGCTGGGACTGCAGCTATTTACAATATACATCAATGATTTGGATGAAGGGATTCAAAGTAACATTAGCAAATTTACAGATGACACAAAGCTGGGTGGCAGTGTGAACTGTGAGGAGGATGCATTGAGAATGCAGGGTGACTTGGGCAGGTTGGGGGAATGGGCAGATGTGTGGCAGATGAAGTATAATGTGGATAAATGTGATGTTATCCACTTTGGTAGCAAAAACAGGAAGGCAGATTACTATCTAAATTGCGTCAAGTTGGGAAAAGGGGAAGTACAACGTGATCTGGGGGTCCTTGTTCATCAGTCTATGAAAGTAAGCATGCAGGTACAGCAGGCAGTGAAGAAAGCGAATGGCATGTTGGCCTTTATAACAAGAGGAGTCGAGTATAGGAGCAAAGAGGTCCTTCTGCAGTTGTACAGAGCCCTAGTGAGACCACACCTGGATTATTGTGTGCAGTTTTGGTCCCCTAATTTGAGGAAGGACATTCTTGCTTATGAGGGAGTGCAGCGTAGGTTTACAATGTTAATTCCCGGGATGGCGGGACTGTCATACGCTGAGAGAATGGAGCGGCTGGGCTTGTACACTCTGGAGTTTAGAAGGATGAGAGGGCATCTCATTGAAACATATAAGATTGTTAAGGGTTTGGACACGCTAGAGGCAGGAAACATGTTCCTGATGTTGGGGGAGTCCAGAACCAGGGGCCACAGTTGAAGAATAAGGGGTAAGCCATTTAGAACGGGGACGAGGAAACACTTTTTCTCACAGAGAGTTGTGAGTCTGGAATTCTCTGCTCAGAGGGCGGTGGTGGCCGGTTCTCTGGATACTTTCAAGAGAGAGCTAGATAGGGCTCTTAAAGATAGCGGAGTCAGGGGATATGGGGAGAAGGCAGGAACGGGGTACTGATTGGGGATGATCAGCCATGATCACATTGAATGGCGGTGCTGGCTCGAAGGGCCAAATGGCCTACTCCTGCACCTATTGTCTATTGTCTAACAATGATTCATATTTCTCATCCAGGACTCCTGTAATTTATTTTCTAGCTTCTCACAATGCCTTTGGGACATATGTCTACCTTCATACATTTTAGGGGATCCAGCACCTCCTTGACTGTAATACAGACCGCAAGACATCTCCATGACTGCAATACAGACAGCAAGACATGTTCTCCAGTCTTCATGTCTTTCTACACGGTGAAAGCAGAGGAGAAATATTATTTGAGAATCTACAACCTCCAACCTCCTACAGTTCCATACATAGATGACCATTTTGGTTTCAGCAGGGATCTATTCTCCCTCTAGTATCCTTTTTCCCTTAATAAACATACAATCTCTTTAGATTCTCCTTCATCTTATCAGTCGGAGCAATCTCATGTCCTCATTTTGCCCTCCTGATTTCCTTCTTATGATCTTCAGTCCCCTATATTTTTCTATGGATACACTTGATTCTAGCTGACTATACCATTCCTCCTTCTGTTTCCTGACCAGAGTCTAAATTTCTCTCATCGTAAAAAGCTTCGTTACTCCTAGCTGTCTTGCCCTGCAATCTTTAAAAACTGCGCTGGAGTAACTGAGTGTATCAGGCAGCATCTCCGGTCGATATGGCCCTGTGAAGTTTCGGCTTGGGACCCTTCTTCAGTCTTCCAGAGGACTTCCAGAGAAGCTGCCTGATCCACAGAGTTACTCCAGCATTTTGATGATTTGCTTTGTAAATCAGCATCTGCAGTTAAGGGCCTGTCCCACTTGGGCGACCTAATTGGCCAGTTTAGAAGAGTTTGAAAAAATGACATGTTGAAGACCTCCTTCGACTATGTTGAAGACCTCCTTCGACTATGTTGAAGACCAGCTTCGACTAGCTACGACCAACTTCGGGAAAATTGGACACCGAATAGTGGAGAGTGAAGACGACCTCCTTCGACCTCGCTTCGACTATGATGAAGACTATCTACGACTTCCTTTGATTACCCACGATTACCTACGACTAACATGCCGACCTACTACGACCGACTACGACTAAACCTACGAGTAAAAAAAGTATCGATTTTTTCCATGCCGACCTTTTTTTACTCGTGGGCATTTTTTAACATATTGTAAAAAGCGCCGTGACCTAGCTGAGGCCTAGAGTACGCGGAGCCCACTCTCAAGCATGAAGGAGAGTTACGAAGACCTCCTGCGACCTTTTGTCGACCATGCTGCGTATGAGTCGAGGGCAAGCTCGCCAGAACTCGAGGATTAGGTCGCCCAAGTGGGACAGGCCCATACACTCGTCTACATTATATTTCTTTCTAACGGGGATATGCATACATTGAGCTCTCATTATTACTATTTTAAAAGCATCTGACTTTCCAGACGTTCCAGTTACGTCAAGGATTTAATGCTCCACAAGTTTAATTTGGGCAGTTTGCAAATGTCTGTAATACAACACACAGCTGGAATGGAAGCAACATTTTGCAAGTAACAGTGTACTTTCAAATGCAATCATCAGAATAAGCACCACAGGCAAAACAATCTGGGTCCTCAAAGGAGATTAAACAGCAATAATTTCATGAATATTTTTGTCTTTAAATGCATTTTATGATACATTTTTGATCGGTAACATTAATTTTTTGACTGTTTTCTGAAAAAAAGGATGCGAGAATTTGACCCAATTATTACATCAATCTAATATTATTCTCTCACAAGCATTAAGAATTGTGATGCCTAAACAGATATCAATACTCATTGACACATAGGGCTCAAGGGAACTCAAGATCAAAAGATCAATGTTTAAAAGTGACTAACCATACACATCCACAGTCATTTTGTACATCATTCTGAGGCCCAAAATCATGAGTAATTAGCATCAGTTTATGTTAGCTGGCCTATCAGTTAAAGCCAGCCTGTTTTTCTTAAAGGGGAGGTGTGTTGAGGCAGGTGGTGGAAATTATTTCAATGATCAGAACAGTTTCCTACAAGATATGGCATGAGACACAGGAGAGTGAGTTCTAGAACTTTCTGACATGGCATTGGAAGCTTTCTAAATTGGTGAGTAGGAGTGGAGATCAGATCTCTGGATACAGATTGAACAAGCAGTGGCATGAGATGGTAAATGCAAGTGTGCAGATCAAAAACCTAGATGGAAAACTCCTGCATGTCACTGCACATCCAATAGTTGAATCCCACCAAAAACAGTACTCATATCAGACCAGATTCCCGCTGATCAAAGTTGAGGACCGACTGGCATGTTCCAGGAAGTAGGTGGGATAAGGATGACAAAGTAAGGGAAACTTGAATGACTATAGAGATTGGAAATTTGGTCAAAAAGAAAAAAGGTAAGCAAGTTTGAAGATGATGACATTCCTTTGAAAACTTTAATGCAAGTGGGAAAGAGTTCAAGTGGGCAATTAGAAGGCTTTTTCCCAGGATGACAATTGAGTACAAGAGGTGGAACATCATGTTACAGCTGAACAAGATTTTGTTGAGACCGCATCTGGAATATTGTGTGAAATTCTGGTTGCCATATGAAAGGAAGAATGTGATAAAGTTAGAATAGGTGCAGAGAACATTCACAAGGATGTTGCTAAAACTGGAAGACTTGAGATTTAAGGAGAGACTGTGATTGTTTTCCCTGAAGTAAAGGATGCAGACGATTGACTTTGTAGAAGTTTATAAAATCATGATGGGCAGAGAGAATGGTGTCATTCTGTTCTCCACAGAAGGAGAGTCTAAAACTAGAGGGCATAGGTTTAAGGTGAGAGGGGAAAGATTAAAGAGCAGCTGAGAGGGAAGTTTTTCACACCGAGAATGGTGGGTACATAGAACCAGCTGCCAGAGAAAAGTGGTAAAGGTAGGTGCAATTACATTTAAAAGACATTTGAACAGGTTAATGATTATAAAATTATGAAAGATTTAGAGGGATATCAGTCAAATGCAGCTAAATGGGACTGCCTCAGAAAAGTCTCTTGGTCAGTGTGGATGAGGTAGGCGAAAGGGTCTGTTTCCATGCTGTGTAACTCCATGACACTATAACAAGCTGTCACAATAATATTAATTAGTTTATGTAAATTGCATTGAGATAAAAGTTAATGTCCATCAAAAAATGGTTTCTTGTTGTAAACAACATAGGAGGAGTTTTCAAATGGAGACTGTTACCTGGAGATTTAAATCTATTATACATATAAACCTTAATGAAATGTTTTCCATCAAAACTACTAATAAGGTGGACAACTTGACCCCACACTTCTAGAAGAACCACCTTAACCTGGGTGACTTACATAGACAGGTTGGTAGAGTTTCAAATGGCATACCTAGAAGGCAGGACTTTTAAATGTTTTTTTACAGAACAAAATCCCTGTCTAAACATTAGCCTGATTAAAGGGCCTGTCCCACTTGGATGACCTAATCCACGAGTTTAGAAGACCTGAGACGAGTTGAAAAAAATGTCAAGGTCGTGTTGACTCGCTGAAGTAAAAGACCTCCTACGATATGTCTACGACCTCCTACAACTATGTTTACGACCTCCTATGACCCCCCTCGACCTCAGTCTTCCACACCTAAGACCAAATACGACGTAGCTACGAGTGGAAAATGATCACGTGATAAAATGATGTCATGTTTGCATTTTTGTTCTCGGGCCAGTTACCGACCTACGAGTACCTACGACTATCTACGACTACCATCACGACCTACTACGACCTGCCTAAGACCTACCTATGAGTAAAAAGTATCAATTTTTTCCATGCCGACCTTTTATTTACTCGTGGACATTTTTTATCAGGCTGGAAAAAACGCCGCAACCTACTTGAGGCCACGAGTACGCGGAGACCACTCACGAGCATGAGGAAGAGTTACGAAGACCTCCTACGACCTCCTGGCAACCATGCTGCGAGTATGAATCAAGGGCAAACTCGGCAGAGGTCGCCAATTAGGTTGTGAAAGAGGGACAGGGGCTTACCTGGTTTGACTTCCAATCTGGAGGGGCCTAAAAGGATGGTGATGATGCTACAGCAGCAACTGGTCATTGGATAAGGGTCGACTCCTAGTGAGTCAAGGGAACTGATCTGTGATTCTCAACCTGGAGATGTACAATGTGGTGAGGGCGTGAACCATGAACCCATGGGTGTCAGAGGTTATGGGGAGAAGGCAGGAGAATGGGTTTGGAGGGAGAGATAGATCAGCCATGATTGAATGGCGGAGTAGACTTGGTGGGCCGAATTATACTCCTACTCCTTATAACTTATGAATAAGGGATGCTTGACTGGTTAATTTTTGGGTCAAAAATAGTGTGGTAAATGTTTTCCTCCTTCCCCCTCCCCATATTGATGGAAGTAATTCAGTGTGCAATGCAAATTGTACAGCTTGTGTTTGTTCTGTGTAAGCAAAGGCCAAATTGCTAACTTTAAATGAGAACGGACTTAGGCTCCTTTCCCTGGCCTTTGAAACAATTCCACACCAAGTTTAAGACCTTTTGAATTTGGCTTTGCATTGAGCTGGAAATGATGCAAGATTATTTGCCAGAGATAGTCTACCCCAACACTTTAATATATTGCACTTGGAAGTGCAATTTTGCGTTGATCTATATGCAAACACATCACCCATTGCTGGCAGCAAAGATTATTTATTTAATTTTTCAGCAACAATGTTGTAGAAAAAAATTAGAGGTGTTCATGATTTAATTATGTACTTCAAAAATTTAAGAAACAAACTGACTAGTTTCTGTACTTGGCCCTATGAATAGTAAGATTAAACGAGAACTTACCAGTTTGAAGTTTGATCTTTATTTTATGAGGAGTTACGTTGGTGATTACGTGAAGAAGACCCGTCAGGGCGCATGCGCGTCAATCTTCAAAGCAGCGGTATGAAATCACAGACAACACCATAATTGAAGTAACATATTAAGATGATCAACATGAGAACTACCATTATGACCTTTTTTCTATGAGAGAGGGTTGGGCGTGGCGGGCACGTAATCACCAACGTAACTCCTCATAAAATAAAGATCAAACTTCAAACTGGTAAGTTCTCGTTTAATCTTACTATTTTACTTCGGAGTCACGTGAGTGACTACGTGAAGATTTTAAAGCTCTGTGATTTTTATGCCGCAGATCAAAATCCCGGCTTCTCACTGCATCGATTGACTGAGTATCATCAATAATGCTGTAAACATGACATTGCATATCATGCAAAAACAAAACAGTTTTATTTTTGGTCATAAAACAACCAATAAACCCTCTTAATGTAGGGCAACAAACGAAACAGAATGAAACAGTATTGAAAACAGACTTTAAACAATAGCAACAGCACTCAATATTGAGTTAGCAAACAGCCCTCCATCGGCAATCGGCCGATGGTAGTATTGCTGAAACACAAGTTCATTTTTCCAACCTGCGGCTTTTAATATATGGTCGATGGGAACGTCCATCGCCCTGGCCGCGGATGTTGCTACTGCGCTAGTGGAATGAGATGTAAACACATAAATGTTAATTCCTGCCTGAACCAACTCTTGCTTTAACCACCTTGAGATAGTCTGAACTGCCACTCTTTTATGGTGGCTTTTTGTAACTGACAAATAATCCTGTTTCTTCTTGTCTTAAAGCCCTTGTGGCTTCAATGTAATGTAACAAATGTGTCCTTACACATAAACATGGAGCTGTAGGATATGCTGAGAACACAATCTTAAAACCTGTCTCACCTGGCCTGCTTTGTTTGAGCAGGTCAGAAATATAAAACAGAACATTCTCTGTATTCACTTCCATTCTCTCGAACTGAAGTTTTTTGGAAAATCTGCACTCTCTGTACTGACACATAGAAACATAGAAACATAGAAAGTAGGTGCGAGAGTAGACCACCAGGCCCATCGAGCCCGCACCGCCATTCGCTCATGGCTGAACACTAAACAGACACCCTTACCCACAAACAGTAGACACAAGACACAGAACACAAGACACTACCCTCCCTTTATACCGCTATCACCCCTCTCCACCCCAAGAACCGCGTGATCTCCTGGGGGAGGTAAAAAAACGGATAAAAACCCAGGTCCAATTCGGGAAAAAAATCTGGGAAATTCCTCTCCGACCCCAATCCAGGCGATCGACACTTGTCCAGGAGATCACTCAGGTCTTACTATACTAACCATACCTAGGTCCATATCCCTGCCTTCTCCCGTAGCCCCTTATCCCCTTGGCAGCTAAAAAACCATCTATTTTAGACTTAAATATATTTAATGTTTCTGCTTCCACTGCTCCCTGGGGCAGTGAATTCCATAAATTAACCACCCTCTGGGTGAAGAAGTTCTTCCTCATCTCAGTTTTAAAAGAGCCCCCCCTTATTCTACAACTATGTCCCCTAGTTCTAGTGACACCAATGCCATTAGCATAGCCAATTTCATGGTTAATTTTAACAAAGTTATAGCTGTGACAGGGACCCAATGACGAAGTATGTTACGAACAACACTTACCTCGCAGATTACCATATACTTAGGCTTAGGCGGTTTGGAATTAGATTCTTTTCATCAACCTAGTTATGAGAGGGTGAGAACCTATACTTTGTGTCCGTGTACCTATTACAAGATATGCGGACAAAGCACTTCTAGCTGTATTGATAGCAGTATAGCTAAGACCATCATAATAAAGTGTAGATAAACTCTAACACATTTTCAATAACTACAGTATCATATTGAATATTCTTTTGAACACAATATTGTTCCTTTTTTTTCTTTTTTTTTCCATAAGTCATATACTGTTTTTGAGTACTCTTTCTCCAGACTGCAGCGAGTATATACACCGTTGGCCTAGAAAGTCCTCGACCAATGTAAGGCATTCTTGAAACCTGCAAACTAACAGATCCATACCGTCACATAACGGATGAACTTAATGCGTTACTGGATGCTCCAGCAAATTCCTACTGTTTGGAATCAGCAAAAAGAGGTTGGATCGCTATCTGTAACATCAAAAGGAACCATGGTTGAATCAGGCAATTTGGTATGACCAAAACCCCTGAAGCGGCATCCTGCTTGATTTTCTCAAACACCGACCTATGAGGCAGAATGGTGGGAAAATATACACAAACATATCATCCCAATTTAGTGAAAAAGCATCAATTGCCACTGCCCCTGGATCTGGTGCCTATGAAACATATTTTGGCCTTCCATATAGAAGTACTATGTTCTTGAACACATCCTGGTTCCACATCCACTCTGTGTTATGATGGAATTTTCGTGAACTGCCATCTGGTACTACATTAAGTTTCCCTGGCAGATAGATAGCTCCAATCCAAATCTCTCTATCCCTACTCCAGGTCCAATTGTATTTGCCAACCTGTCACATGATAACGATTTGATTCCACCCATGTGATTCATATCAGCAACTGCTGCAGTGTTGTCTATTTTGCACTGTTTAGTTTAGTTAGTGCCATGAGCCTTGAGTCCATAAAATACTCTTGGTTAATTCCCCATGTATGCAGAAGCAATGTTCATCTGTCTCCACCGCTGGATCTTGTATCAGTAGCACCCTACCCAAGTGCTCTGACATCTGTCTGCAAATCATGGAAGCTTGGTCCAATAACACTTTGGAACTACTAGTGGACACAAGCTGAATCCACCATTGTACATCAGCAACAGCCTCTATTGATAGAAGCATAGGTCTATTATAATGACCCCAATGTATCCTCAATGCTTGTTCCTTTGACCTTTGTAATTGTAGATAATAAAGTGGCCAATTGAACTGCTGGAAATGCTGCCAGCCATTACCACAGCAGTCTTGTCACCTGGCTAATTGAAGGCTGTGTGTTAGCAATTAACTTGATATAGCTCTTAATTAGCTGTACCCTTTTTTGCCTGGGCAAGGTCACAATGATGTTGATTAAGTCCATTGTGAACCCAACTAGTCAATTTGTGTCACAGGTATAAATTTAGATTCCTCAGAATAGCTTATAAAGCCCAATTAAAATTGGTTTTTACCAACTGCCACTGATGCTTCAGCTGTTTCCTTTGATTGTCCTACAATCAAGATATTATTTAGCTAAGCCATGAGCACATGACCTTGACTTCTCATCATGCCTAGAATAGGTTTTAACAACTTTGTAATCCCTCTAGGAGCTGAAGACAAACCATTAGGCAGTGGATTGTATTGGCATAATTCCCCATCCAGCTGAATTTTAAATCTTCTATCCTGCAAATGAACAGACACTGAATCCGCATCTTTAAGATCTCCTTCACAAACATTTCCATCTTAAAATGTCTATACCGTACAAAAGGGTTAAACCTATTCAGGTCTGTATAATTCTGCATCCCCCATCCTTTTTTGGTCTGGGAAAGATATTGGACACAAACTGATGGCTTTGGTAAACTGCCTTAGCAATTATACCTTTATTACATAAGCTTGCAAGTTCCAGCTGAACTTCCAATTGTTCAGTGATACTGAAGTCAAACTCCTATTTTTGGAACATGTTGCATGGGTAATCAGAATTTGCATTTAAGCTTTATTCGATGCCCTTGAATAACCTTCAGTATAAACATATCTGAGGTAAACATTTAATTGTATCACATTAGATCTGTCTACATGAGAACCAGACCCTCTTACCTCCTTACCACCTGGCATTCTTCCCCGGTCTTAAGCTGGATATCTCACTTCCGTGGCGGTGCTACAGCCGAACACCAACTGCGCTGCATCGTAGCTGGGACTCGTCCCTTGCCCGACCAGTCTGCTCCCTTATAGGGATACTCCGCTTTGGTGAATATGTGGCTGCCCGTCTTAGCCTCCTCCTCCAGCTCCTTCACCTGCTGTGCGAAATCCTCGCCAAACAGCTGTGCCAGTTGCACTGTGCCAGGCTGGCATTTATGCTGGTGGCAAGTTCCTCACCCAGAGGCTCACCAGCATCCGACGACATGGCAAACCGTGCTGCACACGGTGTCAGCTCTGACAGCTGCCTGCCCTCCCTTTGGAAGTCATCGGACTCAGGGTCAGAGCGTATCTGCCCTTCTGCACTCACCTCTTGCAAAGAGGGGTGCTTTCAAGCAGGCCTCTACTAGGCATTGCCAGCGGAGCCGTCCCCACGGCCTCCCGCCTGCCCAACTCCTCCTGGAGTATGGCTTTACGAAGCAGGCCTCTCCAAGGCACTGCCAGCGGAGCCTTCCATAAGGCTTCCCGCCTGCACAACTCCTCCTGGAGTTGTGGCTTTATGAGGCAGACCTCTCCTAGGCACTGCCAGTGGAGCCTTCTCTGTGGCTTCCCACCTGCACTACTCCTCCTGGAGCGTCTCTGTGGAGCAGCCCCTGTATGAGCTGCTCCTTTTGGATAACCGCTGGGGAACGGTATCCTGTCCCCGACGGGACTCTCGTGGCCCGACTCTGCGGAGTCTATAGCCGTTAACTTATGCCGACCCGCCCGACTGGCGTTGGCTGTGTACCCGGCTGGGCACTTTCTGAAGTCTGTCGCCGCACCGCTACGGCTTGCGACTCCCCCGAGGTGACAGGCTGCATTTCAGAGACTGCGCTCCCGCAGCTCCTCTCTCTCCTTGTCGCAGCAGCCTGCACCTTTCCCTTGTTCCTGCATATGGGGCAAAAACAGACAGAAACAATTTCTATACTTTCTTATAACTCCTCCAAAGGTCTCCCCGACTTTAGTGGAGTTGTATTTACTCACGTTGCAGCAGGACGTCCGTGCTCCCTGCTGCCGTTCGCACCAATGCGTCCGACGTAATGACGCGCATGCACCCTGACGGGTCTTCTTCACGTAGTCACTCACGTGACTCCGAAGTAAAATCATTAATTAACCAAGTTGCCTGCACTTGCTTAATCCAGGAGTAGCATAATCTACCTCAAAATCCTTCCACATGTCTTATAAACTTTTTTATTTTGCAAACATGATCTTTACAGTCAATGTATGTGCACTGTGAGAAATGCAGCAGTCTATGTTAGCAAATAGTGCCACAACCTTTAAAATATCAATATAAATAATTTGCAAATTTAATCTAATCGTTTATAATAATACAATAGCTCAGTGTTTCATGTAAAAAATCACGAGGTTCTCATTTGACAGAGCAAGATAATTAGAAAGTGAGGCATGAAGTAATGATTTACAGTTAATCATTAAACAAGGGGACCTTACCGTACCTGATTTCAACTCGATGGTGTACAAACATAAATCAAAATTGATTTACCATTGAATAAAACATAAAGCTAAAGAAGTTTGTGAGTATTAAGTATAGTATTAAGTTTTGAATATTTATGTAAAGTCTTTTATGGTGATCTTAACTGATTATATTGGAAACCCAGAAGAGCAGGGTGGTCAAATTTGTACTTTCTGGTCTAGGCTAAATAGCTGGTATTTAGTTCCTTAGCTTATTTTCAGATTTTTGTTCACAGGTCTGTATACGTTCTAGTTGTATCAGCCTCAGATAATTAATACCGAAAGCAGAAAGAATAAGGTTACTTGAAAATATTGCACTGACAATGAAGTGTCGCTATACTTATTTCATTGTCAAGCAGCCATTCCACTACTGAAGTCTACAATTTTTGTGTGATTCCAGTTAGATGACATAGTTACTTTATGAATATGTGCCATTTAAAGAGTAGTTATGCTTCCAGTAATGCATTTCTATTAAATGTGAGGATCCAGTAGAAAACATTCACAATTATGTATGTCAAATAATTGGGCTGGCTTTAAGGGCTTTTTGCCATTCAGTCAGCTCTAAGGTGGCAAATTAGTACCTCAATGACAACTCTTATCAGAACTCCTATACAATGTAACTAAATATTCTTATTAATAGAATGTACATTTTACATGCCACAGATTAAAAATGTCCTCCTGGTTAAACATTGAAAAGCCCAGACCATTGTCTGCTCCCACCACAATCAATGACCACTGATGATGACCATTTCCAGCACAAACAGACCTCAGGTGAGCCTTTAACTCCTCTCCACTGTTTGACTAAGATAACATCGAATGGTCTTTTACTTTGCCTCAGTTTAGCTACTGCTTTTGCCACTTGAGTATTGTACACAGTTTTCTTCCCGAAGAAAAGATGCATTTACCACTTTGGAGTGCAGATTGGTTTTGGGGGATGCCTTATTAGAAGAGATTGACCTGACTGAGGGTTCAAAAGGAGATACATTACAACTAAGAAAAGTCAGAAGAAGGCCCCGACTTGAAATATCACCTATCCGTGTTCTCCTGAGATGCTGCCTGACATGTTCATAAGTTCTAGGAGCAGAATTAGGCCATTCGGCCCATCAAGTCTACTCTGCCATTCAATCACGGCTGATCTAAGTTTCCCTGTCAACCCCATTCTCCTGCCTTATCCCCATAACCCCTGCAAATCAAGAATCTGTCAATCTCCACTATAAAAATATCCATTGACTTGGCCTCCACAGATGTCAGTGGCAATGAATTGCACATTCACCAACCTCTGAATAAAAACATTCTTTCTAATATTTCTAAACTACAGTGCCCTCCATAATGTTTGGGACAAAGACTCATCATTTATTTATTTGCCTCTGTACTCCACATTTGAGATTTGTAATAGAAAAAATCACAAGTGGTTAAAGTGTACATTGTCAGATTTTAATAAGGCCATTTTTATACATTTGGTTTCATCATGTAGAAATTACAGCAGTGTTTATACATAGTCCTCCCCTTTCAGGGCACCATAATGTTTGGGACACAGCAATGTCATGTAAGGAAAGTAGTCATGTTTAGTATTTTGTGGCATTTCCTTTGCATGCAATGACTGCTTGAAGTCTGTGATTCATGGACATCACCTGTTGCTGGGTGTCTTCTCTGGTGATGCTCTGCCAGGCCTGTATTGCAGCCATCTTTAGCTTATGCTTGTTTTTGGGGCTAGCCCCCCTTCAGTTTTCTCTTCAGCATATAAAAGGCATGCTCAATTGGGTTCAGATTGGGTGATTGACTTGGCCACTCTAAGAATTTACATTTTTAGCTTTGAAAAAATTCCTTTGTTGCTTTAGCAGTATGTTTTGGGATCATTGTCTTGCTGTAGAATGAACCGCCGGCCAATGTTTTGAGGCATTTGTTTGAACTTGAGCAGATAGGATCTGTCTATACGCTTCGGAATTCATTATGCTACTGCTATCAGTAGTTGTATATCAATGAAGATAAGCGAGCCAGTAGCTTCAGCAGCCATACATGCCCAGGCCATAACACCCCACACAACCATGTTTCACAGATGAGGTGGTATGCTTTGGATCTTGGCAGTTCCTTCTCTCCTCCATACTTTGCTTTTGCCATCACTCTGATATAAGTTAATATTTGTCTCATCTGTCCACACGACATTTTTCCAGACTGTGGTTGCTCTTTTAAGTACTTCTTGACAAGCTGTAACCAGGCCATCCTATTTTTGAGGCTAACCAGTAGTTTGCATCTTACAGTGTAGCGTCTGTATTTCTGTTCATGAAGTCTTCTGCAGAAAGTGGTCATTGACAAATCCACACCTGACTCCTGAAGAGTGTTTCTGATCTGTCGGACAGGTGTTTGGGGATTTGTATTATTATAGAGAGAATTCTTCTGTCATCAGCTGTGGAGGTCTTCCTTGGCCTGCCAGTCCCTTTGCGAGTAAGCTCACCAGTGCTCTCTTTCTTCTTAATAACGTTCCAAACAGTTGATTTTGGTAAGCCTAAGGTTTGGCTGATGTCTCTAACAGTTTTATTCTTGTTTCTCAGTCTCATAATGGCTTTTTTGACTTTCATTGGCACAACTTTGGTCATGTTGATAAACAGTAAAAGAATTTCCAAAGGTGATGGAAAGACTGGAGGAAAGACTAGAAATGCTGAGAGCTCTCTTATGGGTTGTCCCACAGGCGATTTTTCAGGCGACTGCCGTCTACTGTCAAGTTGCCGGCAGTTGCCTGAAAAACCGGCAACTGGAACGGCGACTGTCAGAGTGGAACACACACACACACACACACACACGCACACGCACACGCATGCGCACGCACACCCCCCCCCCCCACACACACACACACCGCGATGAACAGGAAGGTTGGCGCTGTAATTAAGATGGCTGAAGCACAGTGTACGGTAAGTCCTTTAATAGAGGGGGGGAGAAGTGGAGAGAAGGAGTGGAGAGAACTTTTAAGATGCCTGAGATACACGGCTGTGAAGCTCGGCGGACATTTAACATTACCAGTCGGTTATCCTTGCTTCTGAAAACTACTGCTTATGGTTTTTTTCCCAATGAGCCAATGAAATTCACCGGTCAGCACTGGCTACAACCTATGAGAATCTATGAGAACCTTCGACCTCCTGGTGACCCACTAGGACCTCCTGGCGACCCACCTACGGCACGAGAATTCTTGCTACTCTCCATGGCGGCTTCATTCTGGTCGCCACTAATATTTCAACATGTTGAAAAATTCGCGGCGACCATAATGAGCCCGCGACTAGTTCCCAGAATGCGGGAACTCCTCACGACCATGAAGGCGACTCCCCGGCAACCACCCGCAAACATGTGGTGACCGCAGAGTTTCCTGCAGTCGCAGTTATGGTGCCCTGAAATGGGGGGGGATTATGTATAAACACAGCTGTAATTTCAACATGGTGAAACCAAAATGTATAAAAATGGCCTTTATTAAAATCTGACAATGTGCACTTCAACCACATGTGATTTTTCTGTTACAAATCTCAAATTATGGAGTACAGAGGCAAACAAATAAGTGATGGGTCTTTGTCCAAAACATTATAGAGGGTCCTCTGGGGCTAGACTCTCCCACTAGTGGAAACATCCTCTCCACGTCACTTTATCCGGGCCTGCTGACCCACTGAGTTACTCCAGCACTTTGTGTCTTTTGTTTGAAGAAAATTCTTAAAGTGCTTGCCAGGCTAGATGCAAGGAGGGTGTTTCCCTAACCAAGGATTGACTGATTGAAAGATACTGTGGAAACAGGCCTTCGGCTCACTGAGTCCACAATGACCATGGATCACCCATTCACACTGGTTCTATGTTATCCCACTTCGCTCTCCTCCCTACACACTAATGGGAATTTATAGAAGCCAATTAACGTACAAAGGAATCTAAGGAGGCCTAGTTTGAGAATAAGGGGACATTTTGCGACTTAGACGCCCATTGCCGAGAGATCATCATGATGATATTTCATAGCAGGAGAGACTCAACAGACCAGAAACATTGAAAGTTCACAGAATGAGCCAACATACCTGCTCCTCTGGTATGATTAAAGTCTCCTTTGATGACTTTACATGATCTTCCATTCCCATTACAAACACCACAATGATCTTCTCTGGCTGACGATCCTAATACATCATCACAACCAATTTTCTGTGAAAAAAAGATAGCATATTCTTGTTGAATTATAGATAACTGCTTCCTTGTAACAATAGCAATTTATATTACACTTGCAGATATATGCACAGAAAATCGATGGAATGAATGCAACCTTGCCCACCGAGTGGGAATGAATCAGGCTAGTGGCTAAAGTAGTCCTGGATATCAACCCAGTGAGGTTCCAATCTTTTTCCTCATTTTCCTTTCTTTTTACAGCAATTTTCTGAACTGGCGGGGAGGACATTTGCTGGAACAGCAGCTTCCTCTTTAAATATCTGATCTGGATTCCAATTACAATGTGTAGGACATCATGAAGAGCAAAGCCAACTGGATACTACTCCTAAATGTTATTTCATTTCTTTTGTGGTACCAGGAGGACCAAAGATAACATTCTGAGCACCAGAGAGAAATTAATCCATTAGGACTATCTGAAAGCCACGAATATTCCTTCTAACATCTGGAATCACACTCCTACCGCAACCAACCTGCATCTTGTTGCCTAGGTTTGATTCTGGTGCTGCCTCTGCCTGCAATATATATTACATGGTTATATGGTTAATTGCCTGGTTAAAAGTGAGCTTTACAACTATCAGTACCAGGTACCACCAGGGTTAATCTTTCCCAAACATAAGGCTTTAGTTGAACAGGATATGTCCGAGTGATCAGTCCAGTTGTAGAAGAGGCAGGATTATCTCTGGTCTATCTGATTCGTACAAACTTCAGTATACACAAAACCCATGGATGTTTTTTTGCTGTGAAAACCGAAGGGGCCTGGGGATTATGTATTGTGCATGGGGAAAGGGATCCCTCATTTCCCAGTAAGACATACAATGTGTGGTTAGACTGGCACAAGTTCTATGGGGCTCTGCCAGGTTTAATTAATGGTAACTGCACTGCACACTTAATGCGGCTTAAAACTAGAACTATTCACACTATTCAATGGTTAAAGTTACTTTTTAATTGTTATAAAAATGTTTAATTTCCCTCTGGGATGAATAAAGATCTATTGTATCGTATCATAAATAATGACCATTTTTATTTACTTCAGCTTTAATGGTCTTTAAGTGCCTCTAAAAGCTTTTCCCTGTTACCTCGGTACATGTGACAAAGATAAACTAAACTAAACGCCTGTGGAAAGGAATCCCTCATCTCCCAGTAAGACATACAATGTGTGGTTAGACTGGCACAAGTTCTAGGGGCTCTGCCAGGTTTAATTATGGTAACTGCTGCACTGCACACTTAATGCGGCTTAAAACTAGAACTATTCAAACGCAAGCTGTGGGAGGTCTTGTTCCCTTGGCAAGTGTGTTGAGCTAGCAAAGTACTAGTGTACAGATATGGCTCCTGTACCATTTAGAACATAGTTCTGACAAAACTCCAAACTATGTGCAGTCGTGTTCTTTAACTACCTTTCTCCTAGTAGTTATCATCAAGGGCAAGGCGGAATTTGTGCAAACTTAAACAAGATTTACATGCACCACAAGGAATTATAAAATAAAACTTTTATCGAGACAATCAGGGTACTTATGGCCAGCAGTCACAAATTGACTGGCATTTATTTAGAATAAAATGTCGATGTTCTTTATAAGGAAGAAATGGGGAACTTTAAACATGGTAATGTGTTTTAGATTTGGGCACTGTGAGGGTTTGTCTCAAAAACACTGACAATAATGTGGTACTTTTCCAATGGTTTAAATATTGGCTCAAATTGATTGCACGATCATAAACATTAAATCTATTGTGAACAAGCACAATAGATAGTCTTTTACAATATAATTTGTGTTTTTTTTCCCCTGTAAAAACTAAACCAAAATAAAAATCAAAAATGCTGGGGAAACTCAGCAGTTTAGGCAGAAGAAGGAGGTATGCAATTAGTGTTAATAGGACCACAAGCTGGTCATTGGCCAGAACCAGCCGCTGACAAGTCCGGTAATTTGATGCACATGCTAAAAAAACGAGCAAATCCAGGACCTACTGCCACTGATTCCCTCATTGTCTGGCAGAGTAGCCCTAATGAATTGATTCACCTCACGGATCCTGAGCAACACCCATGGCTCCCTTGATTTCACAGGGATTACAAGGCATAGAGTTAGAGACACAACTGCAGGGCAGGTTAACTCTTTTATTCATTTAGTGTTTTTTTTAATGTTTTTAACTGTGGATATGGTTAAAGTTACTTTTAATTGTTGTAAAAATGTTTAATATCCCTCCGGGGATGACCAATTTCTCTCCGGGGATGATTAAAGTTCTATCGTATCGTATCATTAATAATGACCATTTGTATTTACTTCAGTTTAATGGTCTTCAAAGCTTTTCCCTGTACCTCCATACATGTGACAAAGATAAACTAAACTAAATGAAAATAACAAACTAAGGTAGACTAAATGTTAGTGATATATGAAGGAACAAAGCTTCTTCCCCAGCTGTTCTATGGGGTCGGGGAGGGCTTGCTCTCCCTTCAATCGGATTGTGGGGCAATATCCAGGATCACTGTTGTTGGGACTGTCCATAAGAGTTCAGTCATTCCAGCTCCCAATTGATGACGGATGTTGCTAGGTAAAGCCCTGGTTACAAAAGCATTTCATTGCTGAGAATTGCTCATTATCCGAATTTTTCCAATCTGTCAGAAATGATGAACAAACAGCCCGTGGTGGGAGAGTGAGCAGGCGTGGCTCGATCCAGCTCACCAACACAGTGAGTGGGTAGGGTGAGTCTGCCCAGCCCTCCTAGCCTCTGCTTGGCTCAAACCAGCCACTGATTGTTGAAGCTTGCTTGTATGTACCAGGTGTCCATAGGTCAGGCACGTAACCCAGGGAGGGCCTGGACACAACTGCCACATGCATTCAATGAGAGAGGTCCTGAACAGTGGCCAGGGTCTTGTGAAGGCCAAACATTACAAAGCTCAGTTACAGCTGGCAAAGCTCTGTTGGCTGTCAAAGGCTGTCAGTGGCGGTTTGGTTTCTGCAGAGTTTTCCCATTGCTCTCTCTCAGGCCAGCTGAGATCACACTGCTGAAAATTCTGTGAGATTAGCCTGGGTGTCTGCACAAGCTAAACATAGGCAGCTAGCAGCAATTTCACACAGGAACAAGATCAGGTAAGTCCTGGCCCATATTCCAGGCACTAATCTTTCATGAGAAAGCAAAATGGATTTTTAGTTAAGTTTTAATTTCAACGTGGAACATTAACCCATATGTTAGTTCTAACCTACATATTAGGGACAATTTACAGAAGCCAATTAACTTACAAACCTGCACGTCCTTTGGAATGTGGGATGAAACCGACCACCCGAAGAAAATCTATGTGGTCGAAGGGAGAACATACAAACTCCATACCAGACAGCATAGTCCATAGTCGGGATTGATGCCGTGTCACTGTTGCTGTATCATAGCAAGTCTACCACTGTCGCCATTGTGCCGCCCTATCAATAACCATGGTATTACCTGACACCCAGAGAATTTATGGCAGTTTTTTGTGTTTGGTTCATATGAGTCATACATGTGAAAACAGGCCCTTCGGCTCAACTTGCCCATGCAGACCACCATGGCCCAACAAGACAACAAGACAGACAGGTGGGCAGAGGGGATGGGGTTGCCCTGTTGGTGGAGGAATGAAATTCAGCTCCTTGCAAGGGGTGACATTGAAACAGGAGATGTGGAGTCAGTATGGGTAGAACTAAGGAATTGTAAGGGTAAAAATACCCTAATGGGACATAGAAACATAGAAACATAGAAAATTAAAAATTAGGTGCAGGAGTAGGCCATTCGCGCCCCCTCTCGCAGCCCCCTCCCCCCCACCGCCCCATACTCCCCTATGATCCCCCCCCCCCCCACTCGGCCCCCCCCCCCCCCCCCCCCCGATCATCCAACTCAGTATCCCGTACCTGCCTTCTCTCCATACCTCTGATCCCTTAGCCACAAGGGCCACATCTAACTCCCTCTTAAATATAGCCAATGAACTGGCCTCGACTACCCTCTGTGGCAGAGAGTTCCAGAGATTCACCAACTCTCTGTGAAAAAAGTTATTCTCATCTCGGTTTTAAAGGATTTCCCCCTTATCCTTAAGCTGTGACCCCTTGTCCTGGACTTCCCCCAACATCGGGAGCAATCTTCCTGCATCTAGCCTGTCCAACCCCTTAAGAATTTTGTAAGTTTCTATAGATCCCCTCTCAATCTCCTAAATTCTAGAGAGTATAAACCAAGTCTATCCAGTCTTTCTTCATAAGACAGTCCTGACATCCCAGGAATCAGTCTGGTGAACCTTCTCTGCACTCCCTCTATGGCAATAATGTCCTTCCTCAGATTTGGAGACCAAAACTGTACGCAATACTCCAGGTGTGGTCTCACCAAGACCCTGTACAACTGCAGTAGAACCTCCCTGCTCCTATACTCAAATCCTTTTGCTATGAAAGCTAACATACTATTCGCTTTCTTCACTGCCTGCTGCACCTGCATGCCTACTTTCAATGACTGGTGTACCATGACACCCAGGTCTCGCTGCATCTCCCCTTTTCCTAGTCGGCCACCATTTAGATAATAGTCTGCTTTCCTGTTTTTGCCACCAAAATGGATAACCTCACATTTATCCACATTATACTGCATCTGCCAAACATTTGCCCACTCACCCAGCCTATCCAAGTCACCTTGCAGTCTCCTAGCATCCTCCTCACAGCTAACACTGCCCCCCCAGCTTAGTGTCATCTGCAAACTTGGAGATATTGCCTTCAATTCCCTCATCCAGATCATTAATATATATTGTAAATAGCTGGGGTCCCAGCACTGAGCCTTGCGGTACCCCACTAGTCACTGCCTGCCATTGTGAAAAGGACCCGTTTACTCCTACTCTTTGCTTCCTGTTTGCCAGCCAGTTCTCTATCCACATCAATACTGAACCCCCAAAGCCATGTGCTTTAAGTTTGTATACTAATCTCTTATGTGGGACCTTGTCGAAAGCCTTCTGGAAGTCCAGATACACCACATCCACTGGTTCTCCCCTATCCACGCTACTAGTTACATCCTCGAAATGGGACTAATCTACAGGCCCCCAAGCAGTAGCCTGGACATAGGGCGCAAGTTGAACCAGGAGTTAAAATTGGCATGTAGTAAAAGTAATGCTGTGGTTGTTATGGGAGATTTCAACATGCAGGTAGACTGGGAAAATCAGGTTGGTACTGGACCCCAAGAAAGGGACTTTGTGGAGTGCCTTTGTGATGGATTCTTAGAACAGCTTGTATTGGAGCCTACCAGGGAGAAGACAATTCTGGATTTAGTGTTATGTAATGAACCGGATTTGATAAAGGACCTCGAGGTTAATGAGCCATTAGGAGGCAGTGACCATAACATGGTCAGGTTTAATCTACAATTGGAGAGGGAGAAGAGTAGATTGGAGGTGTCAGTGTTGCAGTTGAATAAAGGGGCTATGGGGCCATGAGGGAGGAGCTGGCCAAAGTAGACTGGAAATATACACTAGCAGGGATGACAGTGGAACAAAAATGGCAGGTGTTTCCAGGAATAATACAGAAGGTGCAGGATCAGTTCATTCTTAGGAGGAAGAAAGATTCCAAGGGGAGAAAGGGACGACCATGGCTGACAAGGGACGTCAGGAGCAGTATAAAATTATTATTATTATTTTTTAATTTTTTTTCAAATTTTATTAGAATGTATTTTACATTACAGTAATCTGCAATAACGTAAGTTTATACTTTTCTTGTACCACTTCTTATTTTAATCTTTAATAGGAAAAAAGGATAGAAACAGTTAGTAAAGATAGTCAGTGAGTGATTGAAAGAGTGGTCCAGGAACACCCATATGGACCTAAACCACAAGAAATAGTATTTTTTTTTAAATTAAAAAAAAAGAGAAAAACCAAAAGGAGGAAAAAGAAAAAAGAAAAAAAGAAAGTAAGATAGGACAATATGAAAGGGATGTACCTACTTCTTATCTACAGCAGTATACAAATTAAAGCGAAGAAGTACAACGTAGCAAAGATGAGCGGGAAGCAAGAGGATTGGGTAATGTTTAAAGAACAACAGAAGATAACCAAAAAGACAATACGGGGAGAAAAGATGAGGTACGAAGGTAAGCTAGCCAAGAATATAAAGCAGGATAGTAAAAGCTTCTTTAGGTATGTGAAGAGGAAAAAATTAGTTAAGACCAAAGTTGGACCCTTGAAGACCAAAAAAGGTGAATTTATTAGAACAAGGACATGGCAGATGAGTTGAACAGGTACTTTGGATCTGTCTTCACTAAGGAGAACACAAACAATCTTCCTGAAATAGTAGTGGCCAGAGGATCTGGGGTGACGGAGGAAATCCACATTAGGCAGGAAATGGTGTTGGATAGACTGATGGGACTGAAGGCTGATAAATCCCCAGGGGTTGATAAATCCCCAGGGCCTGATGGTCTGCATCCCAGGGTACTTAAGGAAGTGGCTCTAGAAATCGTGGATGCATTGGTGATAATTTTCCAATGTTCTATAGACTCAGGATCAGTTCCTGTGGATTGGAGGGTAGCTAATGTTATCCCACTTTTTATGAAAGGCGGGAGAGAGAAAACAGGGAATTATAGATCAGTTAGCCTGACATTGGTGGTGGGGAAGATGCTGGAGTCAATTATAAAAGATGAGATAGCCGAACATTTGGATAGCAGTAACAGGATTGTTCCGAGTCAGCATGGATTTACGAAGGGGAAATCATGCTTGACTAATCTTCTGGAATTTTTTGAAGATGTAACTAGGAAAATGGACAAGGGAGAGCCAGTGGATGTAGTGTACCTGGACTTTCAGAAAGCATTTGATAAGGTCCCACATAGGAGATTATTGGGCAAAATTAGGGCACATGGTATTGGGGGTAGAGTGCTGACATGGATAGAGAAGTGGTTGGCAGACAGGAAACAAAGAGTAGGGATTAACGGGTCCCTTTCAGAATGGCAGGCAGTGACTAGTGGGGTACCGCAAGGCTCGCTGCTGGGACCGCAGCTATTTACAATATACATCAATGATTTGTATTGAGGCCCAGGAGCCGTTGGAGCGGGAGGAGCAGCGTCCGGGCGGTGAGTTTAAAAACGGAGCGCGGGGCTTTGTTTCACAGAGGCCCAGGAGCCGTTGGAGCGGGAGGAGTACCCAATCTGTAACGTTCCACATTTCAAAATAAGTGGGCTTGAGGAAGCCGCTGATTGGTGGAAGCGGACTAGAGGAAGCAGCTGAGTGGAAGTCAGATCCCTGCTGATTTCTTCCAGCACTTTGTATTGTATCCAGGGTAAGGGGGGAGTATGATGGCCAGGGCAGTTTACCGTTATGGATGTCAGATGTGGGAAGTCATCGAGTCTCATAGCCTTCCAGACGTCCACATCAGCACCAGGTGCGTCGAGATGGGGCTCCTAAGGGACCGTATTAGGAACCTGGAGCAGCAGCTCGATGACCTCTGTCTGGTCAGGGAGAGTGAGGAGGTCATAGAAAGGATTTATAGAGAGGTGGTCACTCCAAGACCACGGGAGGCAGACAAGTGGGTCACGGTTAGGAAGGGCAAGGGGCAGAGGCAGGAACTAGAGAGTACCCCGGTGGCTGTACACCTTCGCAATAAGTACTCCTGTTTGAGTACTGTTGGGGGGACAGCCTACCTGGGGGTAGCGACAGCGGCAAGGCCTCCAGCACAGAGACCGGCCCTGTTGCTCAGAAGGGTAGGGAAAAGAAGAGGAGGGCAATAGTAATAGGGGACTCTATAGTTAGGGGGTCAGATAGGCGATTCTGTGGACACAGTCAGGAGACCCGGATGGTAGTTTGCCTCCCTGGTGCCAGGGTCTGGGATGTGTCCTGAACGTGTCCAAGATATCCTGAAATGGGAGGGAGAGGAGCCCGAGTCGTGGTACATATAGGTACCAATGACATAGGTAGAAAAAGAGAAGAGGTCCTGAAAGGAGAATTTAGGGAGTTAGGAGGAGAGTTAAGGAGAAGGCCCGCAAAAGTAACAATCTCAGGATTACTCTGCCTGTGCCACGCGACAGTGAGAGTAGGAATAGAGTGAGGTGGAGGATAAATGCGTGACTGAAGGACTGGTGCAGAGGCAGGGATTCAAGTTTCTGGATCATTGGGACCTCTTTTGGGGAAGGTGTGACCTGTACAAAAAGGACGGGTTGCACTTGAACCCGAGGGGGACCAATATCCTGGCAGGGAGATTTGCAAAGGCTACTGGGGAGACTTTAAACGAGAACGGTTGGGGGGAGGGACTCAAATAGGGAAAGCTAGTAGACAGTGTGTGAGGCAGGAGGCAGAGAAGGGAAGCACTCAGACCCAACATGTAGGGGAGATAGAAGAAAAAGATAATAAACAGAGAAGAAGAGGTGGTGGGTTTCTTAAATGTGTATATTTTAATGCTAGGGAGCATTGTAAGAAAGGTGGATGAGCTTAGAGCCTGGATTGACACCTGGAAGTATGATGTTGTGCGATTAGTGAAACATGGTTGCAGGAGGGCTGTGATTGGAAACTAAATATTCCAGGATTTCGTTGCTTCAGGTGTGATAGTATTGGAGGGGCAAGAGGTGGAGGTGTTGCATTGCTTGTCAGGGAAGATAATACTGCAGTGCTTTGGCAGGATAGATTAGAGGGCTAGTCTAGGGAGGCTATTTAGGTGGAACTGAGAAATGGGAAAGGTGTAGCAACACTTATAGGGGTGTATTATAGACCGCCTAATGGGGAGCGAGAATTGGAAGAGCAAATATGTAAGGAGATAGCAGATATTAGTAGTAAGCACAAGGTAGTGATTGTGGGAGATTTCAATTTTCCACACATAGACTGGGAAACACATTCTGTAAAAGGGCTGGATGGTTTGGAGTTTGTAAAATGTGTGCAGGATAGTTTTTTGCAGCAATACATAGAGGTACCTACTAGAGAAGGGGCAGTGCTGGACCTCCTGTTAGGAAATGAGACAGGTCAGGTGGAGGAGGTATGTGTTGGGGAGCACTTCGGGTCCAGTGATCACAATACCATTAGTTTCAATATAATTATGGAGATGGTCAGAACTGAACCAAGGGTTGAGATTTTTGATTGGAGAAAGGGCTAACTTTGAGGAGATGCGAAAGGATTTAAAAGGAGTGTATTGGGACATTTTGTTTTATGGGAAGGATGTAGAAGAGAAATGGAGGACATTTAAAGGTGACATTTTAAGAGTACAGAATCTATATGTCCCTGATCGGTTGAAAGGAAATAGTAATAATTGGAAAGAGCCATGGTTTTCAAGGGAAATTGGACACGGTTCGGAAAAAGAGAGAGATCTACAATAATTATAGGTAGCATGGAGTAAATGAGGTGCTTGAGGAGTATAAAGAATGTAAAAAGAATCTTAAGAAAGAAATTAGAAAAGCTAAAAGAAGATATGAGGTTGCTTTGGCAAGTAAGGTGAAAGTAAATCCAAAGGGTTTCTACAGCTATATTAATAGCAAAAGGATAACGAGGGATAAAATTAGTCCATTAGAGAGTCAGAGTGGACAGCTATCTGCAGAGCCAAAAGATGGGGGAGATATTGAACAATTTCTTTTCTTCGGTATTCACTAAGGAGAAGGATATTGAATTATGTGAGGTAAGGGAAACAAGTAGAGTAGCTATGGAAACTATGAGATTCAAAGAAGAGGAAGTACTTACACTTTTGAAAAATATAAAAAGTGGATAAGTCTCCAGGTTCCGACAGGATATTCCCTAGGACATTGAGGGAAGTTAGTGTAGAAATAGCAGGGGCTATGACAGAAATATTTCAAATGTCATTAGAAACGGGAATAGTGCCGGAGGATTGGCGTACTGCGCATGTTGTTCCATTCTTTAAAAAGGGTTCTAAGAGTAAATCTAGCAATTATAGACCTGTTAGTTTGACGTCAGTGGTGGGCAAATTAATGGAAAGGATACTTAGAGATAATATATATAAGCATCTGGATAAACAGGGTCTGATTAGGAACAGTCAACATGGATTTGTGCCTGGAAGGTCATGTTTGACTAATCTTCTTGAATTTTTTGAAGAGGTTACTAGGGAAATTGATGAGGGTAAAGCGATGGATGTTGTCTATATGGACTTCAGTAAGGCCATTGACAAGGTTCCACATGGAAGGTTGGTTAAGAAGGTTCAATTGTTGGGTATTAATGGTGGAGTAGCAAGATGGATTCAACAGTGGCTGTATGGGAGATGCCAGAGAGTAATGGTGGATGGCTGTTTGTCAGGTTGGAGGCCGGTGACTAGTGGGGTGCCTCAGGGATCTGTGTTGGGTCCACTGTTGTTTGTCATATACATCAATGATCTGGATGATGGTATGGTAAATTGTATTAGTAAGTATGCAGATGATACTAAGATAGGAGGTGTTGTGGATAATGAAGTAGCTTTTTCAAAGTCTACAGAGAGATTTAGGCCATTTGGAAGAGTTGGCTGAAAGATGGCAGATGGAGTTTAATGCTGATAAGTGTGAGGTGCTAGATCTTGGCAGGACAAATCAAAATAGGACGTACATGGTAAATGGTAGCGAATTGAGGAATGCAGTTGAACAGAGGGATCTAGGAATAACAGTGCATAGTTCCCTGAAGGTGGAATCTCATGTAGATAGGGTGGTAAAGAAAGCTTTTGGTGTGCTGGCCTTTATAAATCAGAGCATTGAGTATAGAAGTTGGGATGTAATGTTAAAATTGTACAAGGCATTGGTGAGGCCAATTCTGGAGTATGGTGTACAATTTTGGTCGCCAAATTATAGGAAAGATGTCAACAAAATAGAGAGAGTACAGAGGAGATTTACTAGAATGTTGCCTGGGTTTCAGCAACTAAGTTACAGAGAAAGGTTGAACAAGTTAGGTCTTTATTCTTTGGAGCGCAGAAGGTTAAGGGAGGACTTGATTGAGGTCTTTAAAATGATGAGAGGGATAGAGTTGACGTGGATAAGCTTTTTCCATTGAGAGTAGGGAAGATTCAAACAAGAGGACATGAATTGAGAATTAAGGGACAGAAGTTTAGGGGTAACATGAGGGGGAACTTCTTTACTCAGAGAGTGGTAGCTGTGTGGAATGAGCTTCCAGTGGAAGTGGTGGAGGCAGGTTTGATTTTATAATTTAAAAATAAATTGGATAGGTATATGGACGGGAAAGGAATGGAGGGTTATGGTCTGAGTGCAGGTAGATAGGACTAGGGGAGAATAAGTGTTCGGCACGGACTAGAAGGGCCGAGATGGCCTGTTTCCATGCTGTAATTGTTATATGGTTATATGGTTATTATATGATTTGGATGAAGGAATTCAAAGTAACATTAGCAAATTTGCAGATGACACAAAGCTGGGTGGCAGTGTGAACTGTGAGGAGGATGGTATGAGAATGCAGGGTGACTTGGACAGGTTGGGGGAGTGGGCAGATGCATGGCAGATGAAGTTTAATGCGGATAAATGTGAGGTTATCCACTTTGGTAGCAAAAACAGGAAGGCAGATTACTATGTAAATGGCGTCAAGTTGGGAAAAGGGGAAGTACAACGGGATCTGGGGGTCCTTGTACATCAGTCTATGAAAGTAAGCATGCAGGTACAGCAGGCAGTGACGAAAGCGAATGGCATGTTGGCCTTTATAACAAGAGGAATCGAATATAGGAGCAAAGAGGTCCTTCTGCAGTTGTACAGAGCCCTAGTGAGACCACACCTGGAGTATTGTGTGCAGTTTTGGTCCCCTAATTTGGGGAAGGAAATTCTTGCTATTGAGGGAGTGCAGCGTAGGTTTACAAGGTTAATTCCCGGGATGGCGGGACTGTCATATGCTGAGAGAATGGAGCAGCTGGGCTTGTACACTCTGGAGTTTAGAAGGATGAGAGGGTATCTCATTGAAACATATAAGATTGTTAAGGGTTTGGACACGCTAGAGGCAGGAAACATGTTCCCGATGTTGGGGGAGTCCAGAACCAGAGGCCACAGTTTAAGAATAAGGACTAAGCCATTTAGAAATGAGACGAGGAAACACTTTTTCTCACAGTGAGTGGTGGGTCTGTGGAATTCTCTGCCTCAGAGGGCGGTGGAGGCAGGTTCTCTGGATGCTTTCAAGAGAGAGCTAGATAGGGCTCTTAAAAATAGCAGAGTCAGGGGATATGGGGAGAAGGCAGGAACGGGGTACTGATTGGGGATGATCAGCCATGATCACATTGAATGGCGGTGTTGGCTCGAAGGGCCGAATGGCCTACTCCTGCACCTATTGTCTATTGTCCATTGGCCCATTTACACGAGTCCTACATGCCTGTGTTTGGCCCACCTCCCTCTAAACCTGTCCTATCCATGTGTCTGTCTAGTGTTTCTTAAACGTTGCGATCGTACCTGCCTCCAACTACCTCCTCTAGCAGCTCATTCCATACACACACTAGCTTTTGATTAAAAAAACCTGCAGATATTTAAAACCAGTTACCAGGTGGACTTTTATGAATGCAGTTCAACATTTAATTTATCATAAAACATGAGATGTTTTGAAAACATCTCCTGTGAATAATGCGATTTCAAAATGCTTTATGAGATCATCTCTTTGCCTTACTGATGTTAGTTTCTTAGTAACTGAAATACATATTCATATTTTACAATATTTAGTAGGTAACTAATAGTGCCCTGCACCAATAAATAATGCTATTTTCAGAGCTTCCTTGAAAATGAGCTTAATCAGTGGAAATTTGCAATGATGATTCATCCACTTGGACTGAGGGCATTTTTCTGAGCAGGGTTGGCTTCTGGAGTAACATTTATCAGACAACATTAATGACCACATGCACTTTAACTGCAATTAATTTTCTTCTGATAATTCATCTTTTGCACTGCTTTGGGAAAATTGCAGCTTTTTTTCCGGTGGAATCTCTGAGCCTTTATGGGTACATATAGAAAAACATGACAAATGTCTATCACACATTTTTGCTTCTTTTAGCCTGCACTCATTGTCAAATGTTCCGAAACATTTGTTGCGATTGCTGAGACCAAGGTTTTACTGATTACAACCATACAACCTGCTCGGTTTACATACCTAAATAAGTCAGGAGGTAGTATTACACAACTTAATGTTGTTATCTATAAAATCCTTACCTATCATATTACTGAATCTTGCTATGTATGTCGGTGATTAAAGCAATGAACAAAATGTTCTTTATAGTAACACTCATGCTCATGTCTATTTTGTTCATCTTGAATATTTATCCCAAATCATGCAATGAATGCGTTGTTAAAGTAATGCTATCTGCTTCATTTTAATCCAATTGTCCCCAACCCACTGAACTTTCTCTTAGTTTCATCTGTATGTGTCTTACACAATCTGTTAACAGTTACGAATATTGTCAAATGTATTGCTAAGTGGATGACGTACCTCATTTTTCCACAACGTTTTTCCTAAATCACGGAAAAAAAGTCTCTAAAATTGGTTGTTTAATTCATTTAAAGTCTAAAAGATACATTATGATTATGTTTAAGGCACTAAATCTAAAGTAGCAGTTGCATCACAGAAATTTTCGACGGATCATCTACAATGCAAAAGACACATAATTAAAGGATAAGTAAATGTTTGATGTTCACTTAGATGGACAGATGGAAAGGTTTACGGGTACAGTTTAGAGAAAGGCAATGATGGAGGTCCAGCAGCTGCTCAATAGCCTGCCCTATGGCAATTCGCTTTAACATTTAAACTTGTCTACCTTACTAACATCATCTATCAAACAACACAGGGCTCATTCTACGTTCACTATAGGAATCGGCTACAAATAAAAACTGAATACAGTATGTGTTAAAAAGTTACAATGGTACAAGTCTCATTTCTAACAATTTGTTTCATGAGTTGCCTGCTGCATACTTCCTATAAACAGAATAGACTGTGACAAGAGTGATAATATCTGCTTACACACAATCAATGCCCTTCTATTCCCTACATATCCATGTGCCTCTCTAAAAGCTTCTCAAACGTCACTGACGTATCTGCCTCCTCCACCACCCCTGGCAGCGCATTCTAGGCACCTACCACTATCTGCATATAAAACGTCCCACTCTGCCTTCAAACTCTGCCCCTATCACCTTAAACTGATGCACTCTGGTCATTGATATTTCCACTCTGGGGAAATGATTCTGACTGTCTACACTATATATTTGCCTCTCATAATTTTATATACTTTTATCAAGTCTCTCCTAAGCCTCTGACATGGCTGAGAAAACAATCCAAGTTTGTTCAGTGCAGGTCTGTGCAAACCTGGCACATTTTAGCCAGCACTTCCTTTGGATTCACTGGCCACAGCCAAAAAGATTCAGCCCCATATAATTAATTGGTGTTGGAAAAGCTATTAATACAATCTACAGTTTTTTGTTGCTTTGAACCTGATTTCAGCAGCTGTCTAATTCATCTGAAAACATGCTTGGTTCAATTACTATACTGTAAGATTGTCATCATGATTATCTGCATGGAGAATTCCTGGTGGTAAATGCAGGTATTATACCCTTTTTACAAAGTAAACTTTTGTGGTTGGTTCATCGTGAAAAAGCATTTGCAATAAATGAGGCCAATTTTACAGATATCCAACGCGTGGCCGTTTAGCAATTTGCTACGGAATTCCTCATAAATTTATTTGGTAACATTTTTCTGCAACATCATTATTACTGAGATTATAGTGGGTTCTCTGGGTTGTCATTCTTTTGAACGTGGCTGAACTCGTCTTTCACAGCTGCCACACAGTGCAGAAATATTCAATGCAGTCATTTCTTTTCAAAGGTGTTCAGTTTGTAACACTTGACAATCCTCAGCAATAAATAGTATGAACTGGATTTAAACCCACCCGTGATATATGATCATTTAAAAAGAAAACCTCACACTTCAGTAATAGTAGTGTTACTGATTTGTTATTTGTCTTTGAGTCTTCTGTTTAGATTTTAGGTCACAAACCTTTATATGAGGGAAGAGTTATTTGACATGTTATTATATTTGATTTAAAAGCCAGTGGGCTAAAATCTAACTGATGGATTCAACAAAATGAGTGATCTTCTGATTTGTGTTACTGCTCAATTTTTTTTCTCTTAAATGTATATCAATGACATTGATGCAAAAATGGTTTGTGACCACTTAACACATGGAAAATCCTGCATAATTGGTACTGTAAATTGTCCTTGTAAGTGAGTGAATGTCAAATAAATAAAATGGAACAAGTGTGGGATTAGTACAACTAGCTGCTTCATGGTTGATGTAGAGTTGATGGGCTGAAGGACCTGCTTCAATACTGAATGACTCCATAACTGTATAACTTTGAAAATGTGGCCTTGTCATTTTTTTTGTGCTTTTTAACGAACTGTCAGCAAAGAAAGAGTGGATGGCTCGTGAATAAAAGTTTATTGTTTTAAATGCGATTTTAAATTAAAACTTGAACAATCTTAATATTAGATGGACAATGCCAAAACAATGAAGTACAAGTTCATCTTTAATTGCAAGTACAAAACTCAGTTGTGAGCATGGGCCATTTGACCTATAATTCCACTGAATTCAATGCCAGTTTTGAGAAGTGAATTCCTTTGAGAAATGATAATCTAGCATTCATATGGTGGTGAAGGCTTTGAGATGAATTTCTACAGCACTATGTCCAAGAACATACTATTTAACTATTCCATTTCTCCAGAGATGCTACCTGACCCACTGACCCAGCATTTTGTGTCTATTTTGTGTAAACCAGCATCTGCAGTTCCTTCCTACATATTTTGTGTTTTATTACCACTAAGTTTATGCTATTTCTGAGGTTCAGAAGAATGTATAATTATTTGTTTTAGTATTAAACAGCTGTAATTGCAATTATATTTTATAATTGCTTTAAAATAAACACACAGTCTTGGAGTAATGTTAGATGTTGAAAGATTGCATGGAAGTTTCAAAGAGGAATAACAATAGATTATTTGCAGCATTTAATATTAACATTTATTGTACATACCTGGCATGTGCCATTAGCACAGATGTCTGCTTCATGTAGACCACATGGCGTTCCATCGAGCACTTTCTCTGAGATCAGCATAGGCTGATCTTTCCCCAGGGGAGAACAAAAGAGTGCGCAAGGTTCCTCTGGACAGGAAATCAAACAATATGAAACACATCATACATTAGTCTAGTTTATATTTTATAACCAAGCCTTGTGTAGAAATATTTCCTGATCATTTAACTTGTCAGTTCGCATGCTGATTTTGATTGAATTCACAATATTCCAACATTTGATTGAATTTCTATTAATGTATTTCTCTAAAAAGTAAAAAAATATTTAAAACAGTGAACAATCAAAATATGAATTCTACCATCTAAATCTATGTGCCCCACTACACATCAAACATAATACAATATGGGTGAAATTACCTCCTCAAAATGTAAGAAATGCTGTAACATGTATTATTTAAAGAGAGGTAGTAACTAGTTCAAAAAATTGGTCAATGCTTCATAATTATCTTTAATAGTTATGATTTATTAAAATAGAATGCAAAATAATTCAATCTGAACACATTCATGTGTTTAGACCAATTATTGAACTATAAATTACCCACTTAAAAATCCTCACAAAATGACCCTAATCTAAATCTATGACTCAGTTTTGTCTCAAAAGAACATTTACCAAATATTTCCAGAGAAGTTAATGGTATCTGCTCTATGGGACATGCAGATGTGAAAAGATAGTAAAAATAGAATTCTGACAGGTAGTGTTATAATAATACTGAAGACACTGTTGCTGAATCAACAATGAAGTCATATTCAACTTGTTCCATACTGTACAACAGAGCTACTAAAAGGGTGATGTATCTCTCAAACATCCGACATCTCTTTTATGCAATATTGTTCTTTTTATCTGTGCCAGTTTTTTTCTCTTCATTTCCTGAAGGCACTGACTCACTGCTGCCACATGGCTCCAGAATATTGACAGCTAAGGCTGATCTTATCTTTCAGCAAGAGTGAATCATACTAATGTAGAATGTAGGTGGCTACTTTTTCTCCTTACTGTCTCAAGATACTGAGGTCAATGCAATTTCCTGCACACTCTCCCCAGTTCACTCTGTTAGTATTGAAAAGGATGGTACATGGACCCGCTGCAGTTCGCATACCGTTCAAACAGATCCACGGATGATGCGGTCTCCCAGGTTCTGCACACCACTCTCTCTCACCTTGACAGCCAGAAGGGGGGCTATGTGTGGATGCTGTTCATTGATTTCAGTTCAGCTTTCATTACCATAGTCACCACCAGCCTTGCTGAGAAGCTGCTGGAACTGGGGCTGAACACTCCCCTGTGTGCCTGGGTCCTGGACTTTCTCACGACCAGGCCCCAGGTGGTCAAGATGGGGAGACATACCTCCAACCCCCTCACCCTGAACACAGGATCCCCCCCAGGGTTGTGACCTCAGCCCCCTACTGTACTCCCTGTACACACATGACTGTGTGGCCAGGTTCAGCTCCAAATCTATAATCAAGTTTGCTGATGACACTGTGGTGGTGGGCCTGATCTCCGATAACGATGAGAAGGCCTACCGGGAGGAGGTGGCCGACCTGGCATTCTGGTGTCAGGACAATAGCCTCCTCCTGAATGTCATGAAAACTAAGGAGCTGATTGTGGACTTTAGAAGGGCTCAACATCCGAGGACGTATACGCCACTGGAGATAAATGGGACTACTGTGGATAGGGTGAGCAGCTTCAAATACCTGGGAGTCCACATCACAGAGGATCTGACATGGACAACACACACTGCCGCACTGGTGAGGAAGGCAAGGCAGCGCCTTTGCCACCTCAGGCAGCTGATGAAATTCATAGTCTCTCTGAGGATCCTTCAGTGCTTCTACTCTGGGGCTGTAGAAAACATCTTGTCCGGCAACATCTCAATCTAGTTTGGGAACAGCTCTGCCCAGGACAGGAAGGCTCTGCAGAGAGTAGTGCGTTCGGCCGAACGCACTATGGGAACAACATTCACCCCCCTGCAGGACCTATACACCAGGAGGTGCAGATCCAGAGCCAGCAACATAATGAGGGACCCCTACCACCCCAGCAACAGACTGTTCCAGCTGCTATATCAGGGAAGCGCCTCCGCTGTCATGCTGTGAAAACAGAGAGGATGAGACAGATTTTCTCTTATCTCACCAGGGACTAATTTACTGTTGTGTTGTGGCTTTAAAAAAAATAAAAAAATCTAAAATGTAAATACTGGTTCTGTTCTATTTGGTTCTGTTGTTCTGTTGTTTTTGCACAATCCGCATGCATTGCCACTTTAATTTCTCTGCACATTTTGTATGTGTACGTGACAAATAAACTTGACTTGACTTGACTTCAGAAGGGTATCAAAACTCAGCATAATTTCTAAATTTGGTTTATACATAAATACAATCAAGTGAAACGCAAGTAAAATAGATTGGCCAAAGCGGAAGATACAGAGTGCAGAATATAGTTCCCTGCATTGTCAGCACATCAGTTCCATAGACAAAGTACAATGTCCTCAATGGGGTGGAGGTGAATTGGACAGTACCCTAGTTTATAGAAGAACTGTTCAAACAGAGGTGAAGAAGTTGTTTGTGAGTCAGGTGGTGCACGGTTTCATGCTTCTGGGTGGGACCAGGGACAAGAAGGAATGACCAGGATGGGACAAGGATATTAGTCTTTCCGGAGCCCAATGGTCTGGTATGTCGCAAATAATAATGTCATTATTGAATATTATATCCCAACTTGCACATTCTTTAAATAGCATTAGCCAAATAAAATATATTGACCTGATCAGGAGCAAGGTGAGGCCATCTGTCAATTTAATGAGACTACAATAAAGCAGGAGCAGATGACCTTTTCAAGTGTCAAGTCAAGTGTGTTTTATTGTCATATATCCCGGATGGGACAATGAAATGCTTACTTGCTGCAGCATAGCAGAATATGTGAATATGTAAACATAGTACATAACGGGGCAAGAGAAAAAAGTTCAATAAATAACAAATATAGTGCAGTAATAATAGTCTTTTGCAGTTCAGAGCTCAGAGCTTATTTGTTATTGTGTTTAATAGCCTGATGGCTGTAGGGAAGAAGATGTTCCTGAACCTGGACGTTACAATTTTCAGGCTCCTGTACCTTCTTCCCGATGACAATGGTGAAATGAGCGTGTGGCCAGGATGGTGTGGGTCCTTGATGATTTTGGCTGCCATTTTGAGGCAGCGACTATGATAGATCCCTTCGATGGTGGGGAGGTCAAAGCCGGTGATGGACTGGGCAGTAGTCACAACTTTTTGTAGTCTTTTCCGCTCCTGGACCTTCAACTTCCCGAACCAGGCCACGATGCAACCAGTCAGAATGCTCTTTACCGTGTACCTGTAGAAGTTTAGGAGAATCCTCTTTGACATACCGAATCACCGTAATCTTCTCAGGAAGTATAGTCGCCGATGTGCCTTCTTTATAATTGCATCTGTGTGCTGGGTCCAGGAAAGATCTTCGGAAATATGCACACCCAGGAATTTGAAGTTTTTGACCCTCTCAACCATCATCCCATTGATGTGAACACGATTGTGGGTCCTCATTCTTCCCCTACCAAAGTCCACAATCAGTTCCTTGGTCTTATTGATGTTGAGAGCCAGGTTGTTGTGCTGGAACCATTTGGTCAATTGGTTGATCTCACTTCTATACTCTACCTCATCCCCATCTGTGATTCGTACAACAGCAGTGGTGTCGTCGGCGAACGTCAAAGATCCCTTGCTTGTCAAGTCTCTCCTGACCTTTTTTTGGGCACTCATTTCTCAATGGATATAATCCCTTCATCTGGCACCATGAACTGTAATTCCATGGCTGGGTTAATTGCTGATGAAATCACATTTTGTTTGATGCTTCTGACACTTAGAGAGGACTTCCCTGGGTACTCCAATACATGCTGATTGAGTGCAATTCATGCAGTTGCAGATTGAGTTTAGTCAAGCAAAAAGCAAGATATCCTTAGTAAGGCAGCAAAAATACTGTGTTACATCTTCATAAGATGCCACCATCACTTCCAGTTGGCAGAAAAGTTCAAATTGGCTAGTTTTTTTTGAGTAGGTGACGATAGCCTAGGTCAATCTAAGTCAAGTATAGTTATTTTGAATAAGAATACAACTTTCTCAATCAAATCAAGTTTTTGCTGCAACCAGAAAATACAGTTCTGGGGAGTGGAGCAGAAGATCAGCCCCAAAGTTTGCAATAGTTTTACAGACACAAGGATGATTGTTTTGAGAGGGGATGAAATTCCTCCTGGTTGAAAGTCCCCTAGTTTTTCTCGGGCTGAATGCTATTTTATAGCACAGATTTATTTCACAGATCAATGTCGCAACTTGTCCCGGTGAAGTGTAACATCTACATTTAGAGTGACAGTGTGTGCATTGTGCATCAGCAGGGAGCAAGATTCCACAATACGGCAACATGCCGGGTGGGCCATTTAAAATGCATTTTGAGATTTGACACTTAATGTAACCAATTTTATAAATGAAAATAAATCTGAACCCTGATACTGTGAAAAATGATATCACCGCAGTTAGAATAAATGGAGCAAGAAAAGTATTTGTCACAAATCATTTTCCATGGAGCTAATAGATATTTTCAAAACAAATCATGTAATTACAAATAATCTTCACAGTTTTAAATAGTCAGAATGTGCTGTGGCAATAATATGACTGAATTCTTGAAAATAATTTCTTAATGTGTTTAACTTATTTTGGAATGTGCTGCATGGAGAGAATACCATTAAAATACTTTTGAGGAACTCGACTGTCCTTTTGCCTTCTGACTGATTGCCAGCAGCCTATAAATCTCTTCACTGTCTTTCAGCAGTTAAGTTCACTAATTGTGATGCTAGTTTTTTTTAACCAAACTTGTATCAGAAGCTCACAACTTCCAGAGGAGTGGTTACAAATCAATAAAAAAGATTCAATACTGTTGTTGAAAACTGCCATTAAGATAGTATAGAAGGCACAGAATACATTGTGATTCACTTCCTCGTGTCCTTTCCCCTCTGGTCCTGCATGGCGGGAGAGAGAAACAGAGAGTGAGTGAGAGAGTGAGAGAGATGGTGCTGAGAAAGAGATGGCAGTATGTAAGGAGAGAGTGCACCAGGGGGAACAGCTTGAATAACTACTGTTTAAAGTTAAATGTTTTTATGTGGTTTAAACTACATATTCCCAGAAATGATTACATGTGTTGTAAATTACTGCTAAGTTAATTTTTTGCCATTATATCTCACTCGTCAGCAAATCTGACATCTCATAACACTGAAGTGCAAAGAAAAGCCTGGATTATTCCCTAAATATAAAATGTCAAGGCCAACAATAGTCATCACCATTAAAAAATAAATTGGAGAGCATTTTCTGGAGCGTACATATGCACAGTTAAACATGGAATCGATCCAGCTCCTCCATAGAATGTGCAACAGTTGTAACTCACAGATGAACTGGGCATTGAAATCAAAGTTAAGGGTGCCCATTAATTATCCATGATACACGACCAAATTAAAAACAGGTTGGTGCATTCAGGTGTGGATAAACTTTTAATGGCATGACCGGCATATAACCTCTTTGGCCCTAAAGATTTAATCTACAAGTTTGATGATTCATTCTGACAATGTTTCATTAGTACTAAAAAGTTTCAAGGAGAAACTTTTTTTAACATATTTTATTTTTGTTCCAGATATCACTAGCAATGTTCATTTATTTTTGTGTAGAGATTTTTTTTTAAAGTCAAGTCAAGTCACATTTATTTATATCGCACATTTTAAAAGCAACTCTCGTTGGCCAAAGTGCTTTACATTTGTTATCAGAATAGTATAAACAAACAAACTACATACATATATACATATAGCCCTCGCTCAGAGGACGTCAAGAAAGGCTTGGGAGTATAGATAAGTTTTTAGTCTTGACTTAAAGGAGTCGATGGAGGGGGCAGTTCTGATGGGAAGGGGGATGCTGCTCCACAGTCTAGGAGCTGCAACCGCAAAGGCGCGGTCGCCCCTGAGCTTATGCCTAGACCGCGGGATATTCAGCAACCCCAAGTCGGACGATCTGAGGGACCTGGAGGTGGAGTGGTGGGTAAGAAGACTTTTAATATAGGTGGGGGCAAGCCCATTGAGGGCTTGGTAGACATAGAGGAGGATCTTGAAATGTATACGGAACCGCACAGGGAGCCAGTGGAGAGAGGCCAGGATCGGGGTGATGTGGTCCCTTTTTCGGGTGCCCATCAGGAGTCTCGCTGCGGCGTTTTGGACCAGTTGCAGGCGGGACAGGGAAGATTGGCTGATGCCAGTGTAAAGGGAGTTGCAGTAATCTAGGCGGGAGGAGATAAATTTGTGGATGATCTTTTCGAGGTCATCAAAGTGGAGGAATTGTTTTATTTTAGCTATCGTCCGAAGCTGAAAGAAGCTAGCTTTTACCACGGCATTGACTTGTTTGTCAAATTTCAGTGCTGAGTCAAATATCACGCCAAGGTTTTTGACGTGAGGTTTGAGTAGTGGGGTAAGGCTTCCAAGGCTGCCTGCTATCATTTTGATTGTCGGAGGGGCCGAGAAGGATGACCTCAGACTTACTCTTGTTTAGTTGGAGGAAGTTATGGGCCATCCAGCACTTTATATCCTCGAGGCAGTGGGTAAGGTTAAGCAGATTTGATTGGATTTTGGGCTTCAGGGGGAGATAGAATTGTGTATCGTCTGCGTAGCATGAAAGCAGTGCTGCAACTCAGTTAAAATTCTTCAATCTGATTCAGTGAGGAACGTCTCTGTTGCTTTCCTGCTCCCACATGCTACAGATAATCTCTATACACTGATGCACTGGATACAATGTCGGATGATATCTGATTTGTGGGCAAAACCTCAGAAAAGCCTAAGGCAATTTTCAGTAAGGTGAACATTAGTGTGATTCCTTCACTACCGACCGCAAAAAAATAAGCTTTTATGCTGTTGCACATACCAGCTATTGCTTCAAAATACATTAAGGCAATACATTTTGTCTCTTGGATAATGAAAATATATTTTTGTGTCTAGCTTTTCCTTAACGCACAAATATTCAGGGAAGAAAACTACCACTCTCAAGGTCAACCTTCCTTAAAAATGTTGTTAAAGTATTTATGATATGAGACCTGTTCTATAGAAGAACATTTATGTTTGTAATAGAGATTGTAAGAATAGTACTATGGCTATGCTCTGTCACACATCAAACACAATCTGTGGTTAATGACTTTACAAGCCTGGCTGCTTGAATTAGAGCCAAGTGAAAAAAAGTTTTTATTATGAAAGAGAGTACTATGAGCCGATGATGTAGTGCTCAAGGTAATGGTTGTGTGCCATGATATGCAATGCTCTTCGCATCTACCAGAGGAATACATTCCAGAGACAATGATGTAAAGGAGAATGTTATTTCATCAATGTTGCTATCAAAGCAATACAGGCGCTTTCAATTGGGCCGCAGCACATTTATATGGTTTTGAACATTGAAAGTTATTCCTCTTGATTCTTTTTGAAATATATATAGCTTCAATAAATGTGATGAAAAAATTGTATAACATTCTTAAAATCTTTCTCTTTAAAAGTTACTTCATCCAAATGTTTTATGCCAATAACTGCTACAAATGTTCCTTGCTTTCTCCCTCCTTCCCCTCCCCAGCTCTCCCACAGCCTACTGTCTCGGCCACTTCCTTTCTTCTTCCCGACCCCCCCCCCCCCCACCCCCACATCAGTCTGAAGAAGGGTCTTGACCCGAAACGTCACCTATTCCTTCGCTCCATAGATGCTGCCTCACCCGCTGAGTTGCTCCAGCATTTTTGTCTACCTTAGATTTCTTTCAATGATTGGTTTTCTAATTCTTTTTTATTTTACGGCAAAGGTCAGACACACCAATCTCAAGAACCTTGTCATGAACACATATCAATATTCCTGTTCTTGCTGGAACAATGCTTCCATTAGTTCATAATGATCAAAATCTCCATTTTAAAATTAATTTTATGGAAGGGGAGCATTGCCGACATTGCCACCATCAGTTGTTCATCCCCCACTGCCCTTAAGCCACCTTCTTGAACATCAGTAATTCATCTAGGTTTAACAATGAAGGAACACCAAACTGTTTCTAACTTAGGATATTGGGCAACATGGAGGAGTTCCAACAAATGGTGGTTGTTCCCAAGTGGATAGCAGTCGTAGATTTGGCAGGTGCTATCAATTTGTCTTGGTAGTAACTGAAGTGAATATTTTTCAAAACCGTGCAGCCATGGTGAAATGACCTGTCAGGGTGGTGGATGGAATGCCAATCAGATAGACTGTTTGGGGCCAAATGGCATCCAGGTTCATGCGTGTTGTGGGAGCTGCACTCATCTCGGAAAGATTCTTGATGGGAATTCTTTGGGGAGAAAGTATGTGAACTGCTTGCTGCAGGTTACCTCATTTCCAACCTGCTCTTATTGCCAGGATATCTCTCTGGCAGATCTGGGTAAGTTTCTCATCAATGGTACAATCCCTCCTTCCCTTAACTCGAGATTCTCATGATGTCAATGCCTGAATGTCATGGGTTGGTGGTGAGGTGGGAGGCTGAATAATTTGCTGCTATTAACTGCAAGTGATATTGCGTTATAACTGAGAGCTTAAAAGGGAAAGTGTATCCAAAATTATGATTAATTTGTTAAATGTTATAGGGTTGATTAACAGTCATATATGAATACACAAACCTTATGTATACAGTCATATAATTAAAATAGCTTGTTTATTGTGTCTCATTCATGTCTGGGAACATTACATGCATAGAGCTTGTTAAGTAATTGTTTATAATAGTCATTTATAGTACATAGAATTTCTCATTTTAGCAACTGACTCTCGGCAGACTTTGAGTCTTCAGCCACTGTTCCTGCCCCGTCCACTTCTCATGAGGTATTAATTGAACTTCACTTTTCTAATTGTCTGTTGCATCAGCCTCAACACTCAAGTTATCATTTATTCTTAAGATAGACACAAAGGGCAGGAATAACTCTCCCCGACCCAAAACGTCACCTATCCTTTTTCTCCAGTGAAGCTGCCAGACACGCTGAGCAGCATTTTGTTACTCCAGCATTTTGTGTCTATCTTTGGTATAAACCAGCATCTGCAGTTCATTTTTTATTATATTTATTCTTAAGACTTCTTCAAGCTGCTGCTCTATCTTCATTGTTGAACATACTAGAAGATCTTCTCATCAACTATCCTGTTTAGAAACTGCATTGGATCTCGGGTACCAATTTCATGTCTCCAAGCTACAAATAGCTTTAACAGACAAAATTCCTTAAATGCTCAGTGGCCAGGAACATACAGCCTCTCAGCTCAGGCTCCAGTCTGGGTTTCTGCTGCAATTCTTTAAAAATAGGCACTGCCGTCACAACTTCTCATAGTCTGTTGACGATTGAAGTGCCTCCTGCCCTGTTCTAATTTTCCTTTCTGTCATGACCTCTGAGATAGGGCTCCCTGGAGCCTCTCACCTTTCATGCTGCGGCATTTGCACCTCCCCACACTTGTTTCTGCCTCTGCTCCCCTGCCCTGATGTATCATTGTGCTTTGTTCCACTCTGCTGGGACCACTGCGTTCCTTGTAGTTTCTGCCTGTCCAACTACAGAATCTCTGCCTTTCTTCAGTTAATTCTGCATAAATAGTTTTACAATGACATGTCCATATTAATGGACACTTCAACCAACCGTGGCCCAAATGAACAAAAGCCTGGAAAATGTACCTGCATGTTATTAAAATCTGTAAATCCTGCCAACACCGTTGGTTAATTCTGTCCATAACTTTGGTACTGTATGACTCCAATTAAATACTAATATTATGGCAGCTGCACTTGTCACTCTACTCCTGAAATGTAGTTGTATTTCCATGATTAATCACACTTCTGCAATAGTTAGTTGTTGTATGATCATATGAAGATTGATACTGGATGTCTAGACCACAAGTGATAGCAGTTTCCTCCTGTTGCTAGCTGGATCTGAGTGCAAACAGCAAATCATTGTGATAATTACTGTGCCACTGCTAAAGTGGACAATGACTCAAACGCAGCCCATTCACATGGGCAATATAGGCATGAGATAGAAGTACAGGCAAACCCAATCTTATGGCCATTTGGGTTATAGCAATTTGTCCTTATGGAATTCACAAATCACTCCCAACAATTTGAGATAGGGAATAAAATTTACTCTTACAGAATTTATGCGATATCAAAATAAATACAAAATGTGAAAGAAACAGCAAATTTGTTCACTTTTTATTTTTAGCCACTCAATATTGTGTGCAGATAGATTTGGATCTAATGCAACCGTGCCGACTGGGTTTACAGTCACAGTGAAGTCTCTCCCTTGCGAGGCCCTCTCCAGTCCAAGGTCCCAGTGCAGTGTTACATTGTGGGGAGCTGCAGTAACCGTGGCTCCTTCAAGTAATCCCTCGGCCTTTACTCCACTTCCACTAAGTCCCCATTTAACCCATTACCCCCCCCTCCCCCCCCCACCCCCCGAGCTCCTAGACATAGACCAAGGACAGTCTTGCACAGAAATAGGCTCTTTAGCCCTTAATGTTTGTGCCAAACAGGATGCCTGGTTAAACTGATCTCATCTGTCTGTATATGATCCATATCCCTCTATTCCCTGCACTTCCATGTGCCTATCTAAATGCTTCTAAATGCCATTGTAAAAGCCTCTTCAATGCTATTGTATCTGGCTTCACCACCATCCCATGCACATACCAGACCCATACCATGTGTAAAACATTTGTCCCGCACATCTCAATTAAACTTCCCCCCTCTGACCTTATAGCAATGCCCTCTAGTGTTGGAAATTTCCACCCTTCTATGTCACCTTTCTCCCATGAACCCTCGATTCTTGAATACCATCCCATTCCCTGATATCCACGTATCCTAAACTGATTCCTCATCCACAAGACGTGCGTCAGAGCAAACTATTCGTACATGACGATCACGGCAATGCTGCAGTCAGAGACACCTGTTCACAAGACCTCGTACTGGAGAGGGTCATAAGATCATATGTGATAGGCGCAGAATTAGGCCATTCAGCCCATCAAGTCTACTCCACAATTCAATCATGGCTGATCTAACTCTCCCTCCCTAATTATCTTGCCTTCTCCCCATAACCCCTGAAACTGGTACTAATCAAGAAAAGGGTGCAGGAAAGGAGGGGCCAGTTGTGAGTGTCAACCCAAACAACACCATGCACAAGTCTTACTGCCCCACAACCTTGAGTGGCTAAAAACAAAACCTGCCAAATTTGTTATTTTTTGTGCACTTTTCTATCCTCTGACCTTCTTGTCAGCCTCAGTCGTTAATTAATGGCAATGGGTTACTTTATCATCATTGTTAAAATAAGGGAGAACAGCAGCCGTCATCTCGGCTTATAACATGAGGAGACTCCTTGGAAAAAGGAGGTTCGCGTAACAGAACATTTCAATACAGGTGGTCTAGTAGGAACGCAGTCCCCAGTAACACGGGGGTTGGCTGCAATACTCTGCTGCTGTGAACCACTGGAGGACCGACAAAGGCAACATCAAGATCTGCAGAGGTTCAAAGCATCATGAGCGAAATGAACATCACAAGTTATACAACAATCGGCTGAGGAGCAGGAGGAGGAGGAAGATAAGTAATACAATAAAGGAGAGCCGGAAGGGAGGAGGCAACATGGACGGTCTTATCCATCAAGGCTGCCTGCAAAGAGATCATGTCAGCATCTGTAACTTCTTAGGCAGTTCTTCTCAACATCTTTACTTCACATCTATAGTTTTTTTTTGTTTAGTTTAGTTTAGAGATACAGCACGGAAACAGGCCCTTCGGCCTACTGAGTCCGCACCAACCAGCGATCCCCGCAAACTAACACTATCCTACACACACTAGGGACAATTTTACATACACCGAGCCAATTAACCTACATATCTGTACGTATTTGGAATGTGGGAGGAAACCGAAGATCTCGGAGAAAACCCACGCGGTCAAATGGAGAACGTACAAACTCCGTACACACAGCACCTGCAGTCGGGATCGAACCCGGGTCTCCAGCGCTGCAAGGCAGCAACTCTACCGCTGCACCACAGTGGCTGCCCTCTGGCATCTCTGCCGATGGCCTTGATGTTGAGTGTCAGACAGCAAGCCAAGACCACTGGCTCCTCTGGCATAAAAGGGACAGAGCTGCTTGAAGAGATTCTCCAAGGATTGAAGCCACTTCCACTTCATTTTTGTGGGGTCTGAGGTGGCAGATGAGAATAACGTGAGAAATGTAGACTCTTCTACTGATGGGGCGAGGATGGCATATGGGACAAGTGGGTAATTTGGGAGGTCCTTTCTACCCACTACTTTATAAAGGGCCACTGTTTGCTGTTGATGCCTTGAAATCCTCAATTAAATCTTGAGTGTTTCTGAACTTACAACAGTTGAGATTGGGGTTCCCAGGAGGTACTCTGCTTATGAAACTTGTACTACTTGCGGCAGGTCTATTAAGGCATTGAAAGCAAAACATCAATGTTCTCCATGTAAAATTTATTGTAAACCCAAGTGAACCAATATCCCAGGCCAGCGTCGCTAGCATTCATGTCCTGGTCATGTCCACTCAGCTGGCTACATGGGGCAGACCACAGTGTTTGCATGCATGGCACCAGACTCCTGAAACTTTATCAGTAACAGTAAACCCCAGTACACATCCAACCTTCCTTCTGTCACTGATTAACACAACATTTACTTGGAATGGAAGCACAAAAGTCGTCGTAAAATAAATATTGGAAACAAAAAATTTTGAATTAGTTTACAACATAATTCATGCAAAGTCACCAAATCATCCTTTCTTGATTTCATAAGTGCTTATTTTTTTATGCCTTTTTGGTGTTTCTAAGCAGTGTCCTCAGTGGCTGCAGCAGAGCTAGTGCTTGGCTGCTAAAAGGCCTGTCTCACGAGTCTGCGGTCATTGGCGGCGAAACAGGAACTATCTACCGCTCCTGGGCCGCCAGAGACCGCGGGCTTGGTCAAACGCACAATTCCGGGGCCGTGCGGCGTTGTTCCCAACACCGCACGGTGCTAAAAAAAAACCAACACTGTCCAAAAATATGTTCCTACCGCACAGCCACCGCCAATGAGGCACGAGTGCGGCACGGTCACCGCCACAGCTGCCGCCAGTGAGGCACGAGTGCGGCACGGTCACCGCCACAGCCGCCGCCAGTGAGGCACGGGCACCGTGAGTCGAACCTGCACCGCCACAACCTCCGCCAGTGAGGTACGTGTGCCGCACGGCCGCCGCCACAGCCGCCGCCAGTGAGGTACGTGTGCGGCACGGCCGCCGCCACAGCCCCGCGATCCGAAAGACGTCATCAGCCGAAACCGCAAGCTCGTTGAACCGGCCGTACTTGGGCCCCCGCGCAGCATCCGTGCGGCGCTCTCGTGGTTGCCGTGTGGTCCCCTCTTCCGGCGATGCCGCGCTTCACCGCCAACGACCGCAAACTCGTGGGACAGAGGGTAATGGCTGTCCTTGGAGAGTGACCGTAAGCAGATGTGCAACTTTTTAGTTTAGTTTAGTTTAGAGGTAGTGGAAACAGGCCTTTTGGCCCACGGGATCCGCGCCGAACAACAATCTCCGTACACTAGCACTATCCAACACATTTGGGACAATTTTACAATTTTTACCGAAGCCAATTAACCTACAAACCTGTATGTCTTTAGAGTGTGGGAGGAAATCGGAGCACCCGGGGAAAACCCCCACGGTCACGGGGAGGAGGTACAAACTACATACTGACAGCACCTGCAGTCAGGATTGAACCCGGGTCTCTGGCAGGTAAAGCAGCAACTCTACCACTGTGCCAAGGTGCCGCCCATCTATAGTGTCAGGAAAGCCAGTGTAGACCTAGTTTGCTGACAGACAATTCACATCCAGGCCACGAGCAGAGTGAGAGGGAAGGCTGCTGAGAGGACAGTGGGGTCCTACTTTAGGAAGCTCTAGCAGTTTTCCAGGGTGGTGTTCAGAAATCCTTGAGCATGGAATTTTTAGAATTCTGGTACACTGTGTAAGCATGATGACGATAATTACCAAAACTTGCAAGGCATGTGGGTGACGATACATGATGGTTGCCTCGATTTCCATTATTCGATGCCCCATTATGTTGCAGTGGAGGATACAATGACAACTATTGCCTTTAGCTGGGTCCACAATTGTGTGAGTGAAGCTAACTTCCATTCATGAAAGCATTGGCATCAAGTCATTCTGAAAGTCATGTGCTAAGTGGTATTGAACTCCTTCATGTATATTAAGTACTTCATTGTGCATAATCCACAGCCTTCTTAAGTTGTCAGCGTCAATTTCCCAGCTATGTTTTCTGCACCAGAACTTGCATATGACCTCACTCTCTAGCTATCAGGGTTGTGTCCTGGCTACCTGCCTTGGCCATTGTCTGCCTGGTAATTCATCAAATGCAAATCCTGGCTCTATGCTCTACTAAGAAACAGTGTCAGTATGCGAACTGCGGGCTGTTAGTGTGAAGTCAAGCATCAATGATTTTTTTAATCTTCATCTTCTTCCTGCAGTTCAGTGTTTTTTCCCTGATTGCAGTGCATTCTAAATGCAGAGCAAAAGGCATAAATGCTATGTTGTGATAACCGAATGGAGGCAAAATGAAAGAAACCTAATAAACTATTTGTGGCTTTTAACAGAAGAACAGAAAGCAATGTTTGGAAGAAGATTAGATGTCATCTTTGACGGTTTCAACCCTGGCACTGGCAACAGTCTTGCTAATTCCCCCACACATGGGCGGAAATCCTGGGGGGGGGACGGGGGGCATGTCTCCCCCCCCCCGGCTCTGAGAGGAGGGGGACAATCTCCCCCAATGTTTTGTAATCCGGACTTTATCTGACGCTTTCTAAGGGTCTTTCAGCGCCCAGAGCGGCTTAAAATCAAACTGCTGTATCGAGGCGATCGAGGCTCCCCATGTTGAAGCCCCCGCCGGCCGATGAAAGGCCCTGTTGACAGGCCGATCCAAGCCCCATGATTCAGGGTGAACGAAGCTGCTGTTGCTGGAGTTCGAAGTCGGTCACCAACCAGGTCAGCTTCCGATGTTACCGTCCACAAGGCCCACGGCCAAAGCCTCGCGTGTGTGCGCATGCGCGCACGGCCGCCAAGAAATTGTGTCCCCCCTATGTTTTGAGAGCGATTTCCATGCCTGCCTCCACATGAACTGGGTCTGCAGGCATGCTAGTTAGATTCTACTGTGTCTGATTGTGTGCCAATTATCCTACAAAAGAAGTAAGAGAAAACGAGTGATGAGGAGCCAATGAAAGAATGCCATACAATCACTCTGAAGAAAGGTCCTGATCCGAAACGTCACATATCCATGCTCAGGCCACTAATTTACTTCAGCAACTTGTGTCTAGCTTTTGTCAAAATCAAATGCTGGCAGCATGTGGCGGCTGTGCAGTGATGGTGTGAGGCTTGGCAGCTCTATTGTATGTCTGAAGGCAGAGTGAAGCAATGCATGTTAAGTACATGTACAGATTGATCAATATTGTTTGTAGGTGAGAGTTGGAGATGAGGAGATGTGTATAGTTCCTGTAGCTAGTAATGCAGCTGATGTGGTAAGGCAGTAGAAGATGCATTCACTGATCTTGGCCATTTGATATCATTGAATGTCTTGAGGCACTGCATCCAGGTCCTTGGAGCTTGACCACTGACACTGCTCCCCATATACCAGCACCAATCACCTTCAGAATATGTGCATTGGTGGGCTTTTGATACTCTATGCATACAGCCCATCTCCCACTTTCGCCAATAAAACTTCCAGTACAGCAATCAGGGTGGCAGGGCGGTGCAGCAGTAAAGTTGCTGCCTTATAGTGCCAGAGACCTGGGTTCGATCTGGACTACGGGTGCTGCCTGTATGGAGTTTGTACTTTCTCCCTGTGACCACATGGTTTTTCTCTGGGTGCTCTGGTTTCCTCCCACATTCCAAAAAGCGCAGGTTTGTAGCTTAGTTGGCTTCTATAAATTGCCCCTAATGGGGTGCAGGATGGGATAACATAGAACTAGTGTATTGGTCGGTGCGGATTTGCTGGGCCGACAGGCATGTTTCCATGCTATATCTCTAGACTAAACCAAAAAAACTATTTGCATTATTTTACACATAACAATTTCCACGATCAGATTTACTAATAGAATAACAGTCAGTAATTTCTCAGGTCACAGTGCACCTACCTTTTAAAAAAGATAGGCTAACTTTAATCAGTGCTGGCTATCTATAACTGGATATAATAAGTCAGAAAATGTTGGATGCCTGAGCAGACAATAATTATTGCTGGTACAAGAGTTAATCCTGGCTAAATTGGAGCAGCCAGGACATTAAAATTGATGTACAGCTAGGCCATTTTGGTCAAGTTAAATGTGCTTTTGCAGAACTGTGACAAGCTGCTGAATGGTGCCAGTTTGTCTGTAGCCTAGATAAGAGCCGAGAGAAAGAATGGGACATATGCAGAGTCTTTCTATAAGGTGTATAGTCAAGTCAAGTCAAGTTTATTGTATGGAACTGATAGGGTCAATGCAAACCAGATATACTTAGTTTAAATAATGTTGCAAAGCTTTATTTGGACAGTTGTTGATTGATTGAAATGTTCAGCTTTGTCTGGGTTGTCTGAATCCCAGGGCACGTTGCATAATTCATCTGTGTTAACTTCCATCTTGAAGCTTCACCAGATACAATGTATTAGTTACTGTGTTATTGGGTTAGGGAACTGTCTATCATGTGCTGTGTTAATCGATATGTGTTATTCGACTGTGCAAAGACCACCCCCATTTGGTCCGGCCTCTCAAGGTTCGGGGACCTATAAAAGGTAGCTCCCACGAGGTCTGATGTCGATCTTCTGGAAGAACGCTTGGGACTGCGTGACCTTTTGGAGTGTCTCTGCTTGCACAAGGCTAGAAGGGCTTGGCAAAACAGATACAAGGATCGAACCCACGGTGGTTAGGTATTGTATAGGGGAATTTGTGTTGTGTTATCCAAAATAAAGTTTAGTTGCTCAAGTGCTTGATTCAGTATTTTATTGACTGAATCTAGACTGCGGCTATCTATAACTGGATATAATAAGTCCGAAGATGTTGGATGCTTGAGCAGACAATAATTATTGCTGGTGCAAGCACAAACACTTTGATGAGCAAAAGGTTGCCTGCATTGTAATCAATGGACGTGAATGAAAAACTACATCACTTTAGGAAGTGTGCATGGTATCCTTAGTTTTAATTTTCATTATAAATTTCCCTGTGCATGTTTGACATAAAAATGTCATATTTAATATGAGTAAAATCTCGAGAACAGCCATCATTAGGACAGGAACAGATAGTAGGTCCTTATAACATAATATTTACTGTGGCATTGGGGATGACGCCAGGTTCGACAGTGTCCACACCGACAGGCGCAGTAGGGTGAACACACGTGATTTGTTTTATTTACAGTAAAAGGGAAGTCCAGGACCACAAGGGACACTGTCTCTCATCGTCAGGATGCAAATGCAGTGGCTCTGGTGATCTCAAGTGGTGGTCCTGACTGCTCCGTCCTGGTCTCGAAGGATTCGGGCTTCTCCCTGCAGTTCACCCTTGCCTTGAGCTCTTTGCTTTTCTCTTTTCAAATTTTAAAAATCATTTTCATTTCACTCGCCCTACCTCTTGTCCCGTTCCTTGTCATTTTCTTTTAGACCATTCCCCTCTCTCCATTTTACTTTGATTCTTTTGCTTTTTGTGTAAACTAGTCCAACTCCCACAACTTTCTCTCTGGTTTCTGCTTCTCTATGTACTTATTAAATGGCAATACATTATCTTCTCGAATATAATCGATTAACATTTTCTCTGTGAGCTCAGGCTGTATCAGATATCTGGCTAAGACCATGAAACCAGTATTGGGAACAAGACAGAATATTGTAGCTCCTCAAAATCGCCTGGCCAAGAATTCTAGAAAAAGTTTCAATGGAAAAAATACAATGACACTTCTTATGTGCCGGGATTGTTCAAAATCCACCATGCAAAGAACAGGCGTTCTCAGTCCTTCATGCTTGGCAGTTTTGGACAGCTTGAAAGCACTGAAGTCAGCGTATTGCACAGCTGAAATGAGGAAATGTAATGAACATCTTGATAGGCATCAAAGCTGTTTGTCGGCCAAATTTGGCTGGTGTATTGAATCTTAATACCAGGAGCAGCATACCGAAGAGATTCAAATGCAATGCCACTAAGAATGAGGGTAACATTCTGCCATGACTTCTAGGAGATGGATCTATCGAGTCACTTATAACCATGTTAGACTGGGTATCAGTTTTCAACTGTTATAAACAATCATAACACACATCAGAACTGCAACCTGTCAATTCGCAAAATTGATAGCTGGAAATCCTGTAGAATGCTAACATAATTTTAAGTTCTTAAAGGAGACTTTTAAGAACATATTTACCTTCATCGGTGACAGCATACCACTGCACGGAATGCTTTTGGTATGATGGCCTTTTGAATGACTGGCATTGTAAGTTTCGAAAGTTTGGCACTCCTGTTGGACAGGGGGGATTCTTGCATATCCTGTACTGTACAGGGGAACCCTGACAATTTTTGCCTTCAGGACCAGGCCTGTGATGGAAAGAAAATAATTTTAATTTTTGTCTGAGTTCAGTTTATTGTCATGTACACCAAGGTACAGTGAAGAGCTTCTTGTTGCATGCTATCCAGTCAGCAGAAAGACAATACATGATTACAATCGAACCATCCACAGTGTACAGATACAGACTAAAGGGGATAATAATTTGAACATCTGTTGAGAAAGCACAATTCAACTGCGATAGATCCTTCAGCTCAGCTTGTAAACAATCTCCTAAACTTCCTCAGAATCTGGAAGGCCAATATCAACTCAGGTGTTATTGCAATTTTTCTCTGCAATTGGTGGAGCTTCTGTTCCTTAAAAGGCTCTTGACAGAACAAGTCATTTTCACTGGCATATGATTTTTGCCCCAAATAATTTTCCATTGTCCTCACCACTTCTATAGCTATCAATTTGAACACCAATTGCATGTTGCACTTTAAGAAAGTAATTTACTTTGAGCTGCATCTGCATTCTCCACAATATATTCACACACACACCCTTTAAGGTGAAGGGGAATAAATTTAATAGGAAACTGAGGGGTAACTTTCCCCCCCATGGTGGTGGGTGTATGGGACCAGCTGCCAGAGGAGGAAGTTGAGGCAGGGACTATCCCAACATTTAAGAAACAGTTAGATAGGTACATGGATAGGATAGGTTTGGAGGGATATGGACCAAACGCGGGCAGGTGGGACTCGTGTAGCTGGGACATGTTGGGCGGTGTGGGCACGTTGGGCTGAAGGGCTTGTTTCCACACTGTATCACTCTATGACATTAAGATAAAAGTAACTCTTTCTGCTGGTGCCAGCAGTTTTAACATCAGAAAGAAATGAAAATGTTTTATTCTCAGCAAGACAATGATGCCTTCTTTACTTATTCCAACTGGTTGAGCAGAACATGTAAAAAGACATTGAGATCTGTTGAAAAAGAACCAGATCCCGATGGTTTGTTTTCTCCACATGGATTATCTCATTGACCGTCCAAACTATACCTGCTAATCAGGACGTGCGATCAGGGAGGCGGGGGAGGCAGAGCCTCACCTGTCATATTCCCAATGAAAATAACTGTTAAGAAAAGTAAAGAAAATAATAATAAAATAAAATAAATATAAAGATGTTTCCACTGATCTGTTATAAATGTCATTTCTATATGAATCTAATCATTTTTTATAGTCAAAATTGCAACATTTTCGCAGCTCCGCTGCAAATTCATGGAGAAATGAGAGGTGAGGCAGCTACGAGCTGAGCCTCCCCATGATTGTGCAACCCCTTAGAAACTGCATGGAGCACGGGCAATAAGCCTGTTACTATCCTGTGTGCCTGTTACTATCTCTATGTATGTCACCAAAGTAATGTGTGTAAACCCCTTCATTACATGTCCTTACCTTCCATAGTCCAGGTAACGTATTTCACATACAAAGATATTAAATTTGTGCTCACTGGTCTCACATAAAACTGCATTGAAAAAGCTCCAGGGGAGGCAGCGATCACGTCTGCCTCACAAAGGGGCGTGTCTTGAGCCCAGTGGAGGAAGAGCGAGCGTCAATTACGTAGGCTCAGCCCATGTAATTGACGCTACCTCACTCTCCCTCCACGTTAGCTAGCTTCAGCAGCGGCGGTGCAGACCAAAGATCATGGAGCGGAACAATATACGCCACTTGGGAAGGTAGACTTTGTCGGTACATTTGAAAGTTATTAGATTTTTAAAAAATAGATCTATACTTATCGCAATAATAAAGTCATCAATTTTTGTACTTCTGTACATTTTTGTTTAGTTCATGTAAGGCAGGAGTCTCCAAAATATGGCCCGCGGGACACATCAGGCCCACCACCTGATTTTTCAAGCTCAGATTCGAGTCAGGGAGCGCGGCGGCCAAGGGCTGCTCTTAGTGTTGTTACCGGTTAGATCCCTCGAATTGTCAGAGCCGAGATATCACTGGGCCGCAGTGAAGAAGGGTGCAATGGTGCGGTGGGGGTTCGACGGCGGTCAGAATGGGACGGCTGCGGGTTATAACATGCCATCGTTCCTCTCTCCCTTCTCTCTCTCTCCCCATTCTCTCTCTCTCCCCATTCTCTCTCTCTCCTTCTCTCTCCCCATTCTCTCTCTCCTTTCTCTTTCTCTCTCTCTCTCTCCCTTCTATCTCTCTCCCTTCTATCTCTCCCCCCATTCTCTCTCTCATTTTCTCTCTCTCTCCACTCTCTCCCCATTCTCTCTCTCTCCTTTCTCTCTCTCTCCCTTCTCTCTCCCTTCTCTCTCTCTCCTCTCTCTCTCTCTCTCTCTCCCCTCCCTTCTCTCTCTCTCCCTTCTCTCTCTCTCTCCCTCCCTTTCTCTCTCTCCCTCCCTTCTCTCTACCCCCCCTTCTCTCTCTCTCTCCCCCTTCTCTCTCCCTTCTCTCTCTCTCTCCCTTCTCTCTCTCTCCCTCCCTTCTCTTCTCTATCCCTCCCTCCCAGCCACGGCTCCATCCCTCTCTCTCCTCGGGGAGACGTGGTGATCAATACAGGGAGGGCCGGGCCACCGATAGTAGCCTGTGCCTCCCCAGCCATTGACCTCACCGCACGTCACTGCTGCTAATGTAATGCTTGACACAAAGTTGCTATGGGGAATTGCAAAATCGCACACTCGATTAAAAAAATGGTTAGGTTAAAATTCAACCTTTGCATTATTGTTCAGCTTGTGCAACAGCTTTAAGAAGCTTTGGACCGAGTTACATCTTCTAATGTTAATAGAAGATATAACACCGAAAACAAAAAAACAACACAACATGGCATCATCTTCACGAACATTTTTGGTAATCCTTTTTTTTGTTTGTTTGCAAAATATAACATTTATCCAAATGACCCATCAGGAGTAAAACAGGTAAAAGCTCGTCTGGATATTCTACGTTTCTTATTACTCCCCCTCATGCTAGAATTTAGAACATACATACAACATATAACAGATCAACACAGGTACAGACCCTCTACCCACTGTGCCTGTGAAGTCAATTTAATCTCCTCTGCCTGATGCATGATTGAGATGAAAGGAAAGGCAGACTGAGGAGAACATACAGTGGCTTGCAAAAGTATTCATACCCCTTGAACTTTTCCACATTTTGTCATGTAACAACCACAGACGTAAATGTATTTTATTGGGATTTTATGTGACAGACCAACACAAAGTGGCGCATAATTGTGAAGTGGAAGGAAAATGATACATTGTTTTCAAATTTATTTACAAATAAAAAACTGAAAAGTGTTGCGTGCAAAAGTATTCAGCCCCCTTTACTCTGATACCCCTAAATAAAATCCAGTGCAACCAATTGCCTTCAGAAGTCACCTAATTAGTAAATAGAGTCCACTTGTGTGTAATCTAATCTCAGTATAAATACAGCTGTTCTGTGAAGGCCTCAGAGGTTTGTTAGAGAACATTAGTGAACAAACAGCATCATGACGCCCAAGGAACGCACCAGACAGGTCAGGGATAAAGTTCTGGAGAAGTTTAAAGCAGGGTTAGGTTATTAAAAAATATCCCAAGCTTTGAACATCTCACGAGCACTGTTCAATCCATCATCCGAAAATGGAAAGAGTATGGCACAACTGCAAACCTACCAAGACATGGCCGTCCACCTAAACTGACAAGGAGAGCATTGATCAGAGAAGCAGCCAAGAGGCCCATGGTAACTCTGGAGGAGCTGCAGAGATCCACAGCTCAGGAGGGAGAATCTGTCCACAGGACAACTATTAGTCGTGCACTCCACAAATCGGGCCTTTATGGAAGAGTGGCAAGAAGAAAGCCATTGTTGAAAAAAAGCCATAAGAAGTCCCGTTTGCAATTTGCCACAAGCCATGTGGGGGACACAGCAAACATGTGGAGGAAGGTGCTCTGGTCAGATGAGACCAAAATTGAAGTTTTTGGCCTAAATGCAAAATGCTATGTGTGGCGGAAACCTAACACTGCACATCATCCTGAACACACCATCCCCACTGTGAAACATGGTGGTGGCAGCATCATGCTGTGGGGATGCTTTTCTTCAGCAGGGACAGGGAAGCTAGTCAGAGTTGATGGGAAGATGGATGGAGCCAAATACAGGGCAATCTTGGAAGAAAACCTGTTAGAGTCTGCAAAAGACTTGAGACTGGGGTGGAGGTTCACCTTCCAGCAGGACAATGACCCTAAACATACAGCCAGAGCTACAATGGAATGGTTTAGATCAAAGCATATTCATGTGTTAGAATGGCCCAGTCAAAGTCCAGACCTAAATCCAATTGAGAATCTCTGGCAAGACTTGAAAATTGCTGTTCACAGATGCTCTCCATCCAATCTGACTGAGCTTGAGCTATTTTGCAAAGAAGAATGGGCAAAAATGTCAGTCTCTAGATGTGCAAAGCTGGTAGAGACATACCCCAAAAGACTTGCAGCTGTAATTGCAGCGAAAGGAGGTTCTACAAAGTATTGACTCAGGGGGGCTGAATACTTTTGCACGCCACACTTTTCAGTTTTATATTTGTAAAAAAATTTGAAAACCATGTATCATTTCCTTCCACTTCACAATTATGCACCACTTTGTGTTGGTCCATCACATAAAATCCAATAAAATACATTTACGTTTGTGGTTGTAACGTGACAAAATGTGGAAAAGTTCAAGGGCGTGAAAACTTTTGCAAGCCACTGTAAGCAGATGCTGGATTTCAAATAGGAAACATTCTTGGTTTACATAATTGCTTCAAAGAGCATATTAAACTGAAGGTAGATACAAGATGCTGAAGTAACTCAGCAGGACAGGCAGCATCTCAGGAGAGAAGGAATGAGTGACGTTTCGGGTCGAGACACTTCTTCAGACTGAATATGTATATCATTTAAAACAGCTCTGACTGACTTATTCAAGTGTTTCATGCAAGAATATGTTAAGCCATACAAACAAATAAAATGATTAAGATAACGCAGCTGACATACCTGGGATTATCACATGTCCGCTGCCGGGAAATGTACCCCTGCATCACATGTTCGACTACAAGTGCTCATGTACTCCAGGTGCTCCACTCTTCCATCTATGTAGTCAGGAAGAGGTGTTTTACTAACACATTCACCAGCCTTACACCACTGCAAAGGGAAAAAGATCACCTTAATTGTCTTTACTTCCAGCGAGCATAGCGATCAAGTTACATGAAAATTCACCACAGGAATTCATTTGTAATTAACACATCACCATTACTTGTAAATATGAACATGAGTTTGTCAGTAGAAAATATCACTCAATTAATCATTTAAGAAATGTATCTCTTATAGGGATCGGAAAAAAAAAGGAACAGTCGAATTCCCTTTAAAACTAAAATTAATCAGCTGTAGACAACTGGTGAAAGGACTCTCAACCTGAAATTTAAT
>CM075977.1:150776024-150983532 GCA_038087875.1 Malacoraja senta
AAATAAATATAAAGATGTTTCCACTGATCTGTTATAAATGTCATTTCTATATGAATCTAATCATTTTTTATAGTCAAAATTGCAACATTTTCGCAGCTCCGCTGCAAATTCATGGAGAAATGAGAGGTGAGGCAGCTACGAGCTGAGCCTCCCCATGATTGTGCAACCCCTTAGAAACTGCATGGAGCACGGGCAATAAGCCTGTTACTATCCTGTGTGCCTGTTACTATCTCTATGTATGTCACCAAAGTAATGTGTGTAAACCCCTTCATTACATGTCCTTACCTTCCATAGTCCAGGTAACGTATTTCACATACAAAGATATTAAATTTGTGCTCACTGGTCTCACATAAAACTGCATTGAAAAAGCTCCAGGGGAGGCAGCGATCACGTCTGCCTCACAAAGGGGCGTGTCTTGAGCCCAGTGGAGGAAGAGCGAGCGTCAATTACGTAGGCTCAGCCCATGTAATTGACGCTACCTCACTCTCCCTCCACGTTAGCTAGCTTCAGCAGCGGCGGTGCAGACCAAAGATCATGGAGCGGAACAATATACGCCACTTGGGAAGGTAGACTTTGTCGGTACATTTGAAAGTTATTAGATTTTTAAAAAATAGATCTATACTTATCGCAATAATAAAGTCATCAATTTTTGTACTTCTGTACATTTTTGTTTAGTTCATGTAAGGCAGGAGTCTCCAAAATATGGCCCGCGGGACACATCAGGCCCACCACCTGATTTTTCAAGCTCAGATTCGAGTCAGGGAGCGCGGCGGCCAAGGGCTGCTCTTAGTGTTGTTACCGGTTAGATCCCTCGAATTGTCAGAGCCGAGATATCACTGGGCCGCAGTGAAGAAGGGTGCAATGGTGCGGTGGGGGTTCGACGGCGGTCAGAATGGGACGGCTGCGGGTTATAACATGCCATCGTTCCTCTCTCCCTTCTCTCTCTCTCCCCATTCTCTCTCTCTCCCCATTCTCTCTCTCTCCTTCTCTCTCCCCATTCTCTCTCTCCTTTCTCTTTCTCTCTCTCTCTCTCCCTTCTATCTCTCTCCCTTCTATCTCTCCCCCATTCTCTCTCTCATTTTCTCTCTCTCTCCACTCTCTCCCCATTCTCTCTCTCTCCTTTCTCTCTCTCTCCCTTCTCTCTCCCTTCTCTCTCTCTCCTCTCTCTCTCTCTCTCTCTCCCCTCCCTTCTCTCTCTCTCCCTTCTCTCTCTCTCTCCCTCCCTTTCTCTCTCTCCCTCCCTTCTCTCTACCCCCCCTTCTCTCTCTCTCTCCCCCTTCTCTCTCCCTTCTCTCTCTCTCTCCCTTCTCTCTCTCTCCCTCCCTTCTCTTCTCTATCCCTCCCTCCCAGCCACGGCTCCATCCCTCTCTCTCCTCGGGGAGACGTGGTGATCAATACAGGGAGGGCCGGGCCACCGATAGTAGCCTGTGCCTCCCCAGCCATTGACCTCACCGCACGTCACTGCTGCTAATGTAATGCTTGACACAAAGTTGCTATGGGGAATTGCAAAATCGCACACTCGATTAAAAAAATGGTTAGGTTAAAATTCAACCTTTGCATTATTGTTCAGCTTGTGCAACAGCTTTAAGAAGCTTTGGACCGAGTTACATCTTCTAATGTTAATAGAAGATATAACACCGAAAACAAAAAAACAACACAACATGGCATCATCTTCACGAACATTTTTGGTAATCCTTTTTTTTGTTTGTTTGCAAAATATAACATTTATCCAAATGACCCATCAGGAGTAAAACAGGTAAAAGCTCGTCTGGATATTCTACGTTTCTTATTACTCCCCCTCATGCTAGAATTTAGAACATACATACAACATATAACAGATCAACACAGGTACAGACCCTCTACCCACTGTGCCTGTGAAGTCAATTTAATCTCCTCTGCCTGATGCATGATTGAGATGAAAGGAAAGGCAGACTGAGGAGAACATACAGTGGCTTGCAAAAGTATTCATACCCCTTGAACTTTTCCACATTTTGTCATGTAACAACCACAGACGTAAATGTATTTTATTGGGATTTTATGTGACAGACCAACACAAAGTGGCGCATAATTGTGAAGTGGAAGGAAAATGATACATTGTTTTCAAATTTATTTACAAATAAAAAACTGAAAAGTGTTGCGTGCAAAAGTATTCAGCCCCCTTTACTCTGATACCCCTAAATAAAATCCAGTGCAACCAATTGCCTTCAGAAGTCACCTAATTAGTAAATAGAGTCCACTTGTGTGTAATCTAATCTCAGTATAAATACAGCTGTTCTGTGAAGGCCTCAGAGGTTTGTTAGAGAACATTAGTGAACAAACAGCATCATGACGCCCAAGGAACGCACCAGACAGGTCAGGGATAAAGTTCTGGAGAAGTTTAAAGCAGGGTTAGGTTATTAAAAAATATCCCAAGCTTTGAACATCTCACGAGCACTGTTCAATCCATCATCCGAAAATGGAAAGAGTATGGCACAACTGCAAACCTACCAAGACATGGCCGTCCACCTAAACTGACAAGGAGAGCATTGATCAGAGAAGCAGCCAAGAGGCCCATGGTAACTCTGGAGGAGCTGCAGAGATCCACAGCTCAGGAGGGAGAATCTGTCCACAGGACAACTATTAGTCGTGCACTCCACAAATCGGGCCTTTATGGAAGAGTGGCAAGAAGAAAGCCATTGTTGAAAAAAAGCCATAAGAAGTCCCGTTTGCAATTTGCCACAAGCCATGTGGGGGACACAGCAAACATGTGGAGGAAGGTGCTCTGGTCAGATGAGACCAAAATTGAAGTTTTTGGCCTAAATGCAAAATGCTATGTGTGGCGGAAACCTAACACTGCACATCATCCTGAACACACCATCCCCACTGTGAAACATGGTGGTGGCAGCATCATGCTGTGGGGATGCTTTTCTTCAGCAGGGACAGGGAAGCTAGTCAGAGTTGATGGGAAGATGGATGGAGCCAAATACAGGGCAATCTTGGAAGAAAACCTGTTAGAGTCTGCAAAAGACTTGAGACTGGGGTGGAGGTTCACCTTCCAGCAGGACAATGACCCTAAACATACAGCCAGAGCTACAATGGAATGGTTTAGATCAAAGCATATTCATGTGTTAGAATGGCCCAGTCAAAGTCCAGACCTAAATCCAATTGAGAATCTCTGGCAAGACTTGAAAATTGCTGTTCACAGATGCTCTCCATCCAATCTGACTGAGCTTGAGCTATTTTGCAAAGAAGAATGGGCAAAAATGTCAGTCTCTAGATGTGCAAAGCTGGTAGAGACATACCCCAAAAGACTTGCAGCTGTAATTGCAGCGAAAGGAGGTTCTACAAAGTATTGACTCAGGGGGGCTGAATACTTTTGCACGCCACACTTTTCAGTTTTATATTTGTAAAAAAATTTGAAAACCATGTATCATTTTCCTTCCACTTCACAATTATGCACCACTTTGTGTTGGTCCATCACATAAAATCCCAATAAAATACATTTACGTTTGTGGTTGTAACGTGACAAAATGTGGAAAAGTTCAAGGGGCGTGAAAACTTTTGCAAGCCACTGTAAGCAGATGCTGGATTTCAAATAGGAAACATTCTTGGTTTACATAATTGCTTCAAAGAGCATATTAAACTGAAGGTAGATACAAGATGCTGAAGTAACTCAGCAGGACAGGCAGCATCTCAGGAGAGAAGGAATGAGTGACGTTTCGGGTCGAGACACTTCTTCAGACTGAATATGTATATCATTTAAAACAGCTCTGACTGACTTATTCAAGTGTTTCATGCAAGAATATGTTAAGCCATACAAACAAATAAAATGATTAAGATAACGCAGCTGACATACCTGGGATTATCACATGTCCGCTGCCGGAAATGTACCCCTGCATCACATGTTCGACTACAAGTGCTCCATGTACTCCAGGTGCTCCACTCTCCATCTATGTAGTCAGGAAGAGGTGTTTTACTAACACATTCACCAGCCTTACACCACTGCAAAGGGAAAAAGATCACCTTAATTGTCTTTACTTCCAGCGAGCATAGCGATCAAGTTACATGAAAATTCACCACAGGAATTCATTTGTAATTAACACATCACCATTACTTGTAAATATGAACATGAGTTTGTCAGTAGAAAATATCACTCAATTAATCATTTAAGAAATGTATCTCTTATAGGGATCGGAAAAAAAAAGGAACAGTCGAATTCCCTTTAAAACTAAAATTAATCAGCTGTAGACAACTGGTGAAAGGACTTCAACCTGAAATTTAACTGTTCCTCTTTCTACAGATACGGCCTAACATGATAAGTATTTCCAGTAATTTCTTTTTTTTTAATTTTAGATTTCTCGATCTGAAGGTGCTTCAGTTCAACCTGACACCTAAACTCGTGTAATAATAACTCAGTGTAGGAAGGAACTGCAGATGCTGGTTTCCACCGAAGATAGACAAAATGCTGGAGTAACTTAGCTGGAGAGAAGGAATGGGTGATGTTTCTGGTCTGAAGAAGTGACTCGACCCAGAACATTACCCATTCCTTTGCTCCAGAGATGCTGCCTGTCTAGCTGAGTTACTCCAGCATCTTGTGTAAAACAAACTCAGTCATGATTCGTGAATTGGCTGGTAGTTTGAGAAAGGGGGGCCATGGTGGCACAGTAGTAGAGTTCCTGCCTTATAGCACTTGCAGCGCCGGAGACCTGGGTTAGATCCCGACTACGGGTGCTATCTGTACGGAGTTTGTATGTTTTCCCCGTGACCGCGTGGGTTTTCTCCACGATCTTTGGTTTCATCCCACACTCCAAAAAGGAACAACAGAGGATGTACTTCCTGCGGCAGCTGAGGAAGCACAATCTGCCACAGGTAATGATGGTCCAATTCTATACGGCCATCGCAGAGTCTGTCCTCACCTTCTCCATCATGGTTTAGTTTGGCTCAGACACCAAGCACGACATCCGGAGGCTGCAGCAAATCGTCCGATCAGCTGAGAAGGTTATTGGCTGCAACCTTCCCTCCATTGACGAACTGTACACTGCAAGGGCCAGGAAGTGAGCGGATAAGATCATCTCTGACCCCTCTCACCCTGGCCCCAAACTCTTTGAATCGCTTCCTTCTGGAAGGCGACTCCGGACTGTCAAAGCTGCCACAGCCAGACATAAAAACAGCTTTTTTCCACGAGTAGTAGCTCTACTCAATAACCAAAAATCTGTAGCATCCTTTTGCTCTGGTATTTTATTTTAATTCACATGTTTAATCAATAATGTTTTATTATTAATGTTTAATGTTTTGTAACATTACTAACTGTCACTGTCTGTCATGTTGTCACTTGCGGCGGAGCACCAAGGCAAATTCCTTGTATGTGAATACTTGGCCAATAAACTTATTCATTCATTCATTCAAAGACGTACAGGTATGGAGATGTATGTGCAAATTGTCCCTAGTGTGTGTGGGAGAGTGTTAATGTGCGGGGATTGCTGATTGGTGCGGACTCGATGGGTCGAAGGGCCTGTTTCCACGATGTATTTCTAAACTAAACTAAATGACAGTAAAAGGTATGACAATAAATAAGAAATGGCAAACTTAAAAATAATTAATACAAAGTTTATGTTAAATATATCCATTTAAGGTAAAAACAAAGCAGGACAATTGTTTAGCTGTACCTATTAAGAGAAGTTTGAGACTGTATTAGATCAAATAAAGTTTTATAATGTTGCCAAAAAGCAGTAAGCCTGTGGATTGGAGTAACAAAAAAAACTACATTAAGTTACTAAAATGAATGTATTAATAAGAAAATTGAAATAGAATACTGTAGTAGGTAAGTGTGAAACATGCCAACTTGATTGTCAGAGCTTAAATGGGTACATAAAAAGTGAAAACAAAGCTAAAGTAAACATGGATACCTTACAGACTGAGACCAGAAACGTTACATTAGGGATATGAACAGGAAAGAGTAAATTAAACAAATATTTTGAGCCTGTCATCACAGAAAGACACAGAACACCTCCCAGAATTACACGCTAGAGGCAATTTACAGTGGACAATTAACATATGCTTTTAGCATGTGGGAGGGAACAGGAGCACCATGGTGAAACTGGCGTGGTCATGGTGTGAATATGAAGACTCCACAAGGACAGGGAGTGTGAATAAGAAATGCCTCGTTCAAACTTGTTGATTGGGAAGGGTCGCTGAAAACCTCGCGGTCAATTAACTTTGAAAGTAGCTTTACTATTGTATATATATATATATATATATATATATATATATATATATATATATATACACTAGACCAAGTGCAGACCCGTTGGGTCTGTTCCCCCAACGTGCGGTTGCGGGGGGGGGGGCAGCATGTGGCATCACACACACTAACTACCACCCCGCACACACGCTAACTACCCCCCTTGATATTATAAATATTATTAATTTGCTCCTTTTACCCCATACCCGCCCTATCCACTGACGCATAGCCCCCAACTCGCAGGTGCGTCTAGAGAGGGGGGGGGTAGAGAGAGAATGGGGAGAGGCAGAGAGGGGTGGAGGGGAGGAGGAGAGGATGGGTGGGTGTGGGGGGAGGGTGGGGGAGGATGGGAGAGGGAGATGGGGAGAGAGTGGGGAGGGGGAGATGTGGAGAGAGTGGGGAGGGGGAGATGGGGAGAGAGTGGGGAGGGGGAGGAGAGGGGAGGGGGAAGGGAGAGAGAGGGGGATGAGGATGGGGGGAGGGGAGGAGAGCAGGGAGGGTGAAGGCGAGACAGGGGTAGGGGGAAGAGGGTGGTAGAGGGGGGAGGGGGAAGGGGGGTGAGGGGGGAGAGAGGGGAAGGGGAGTGAGGGGGAGAGAGGGGTGGGGGGAGAAGAGGGGAGAGGGGGAGGAAGAGGGGGAGGGGAGAGGTGGAGAGAGTGTGGAGTGGGAGAGAGAGGAGAGGGAGTGAGTGGAGGTGGAGAGAGAGGAGGGGGAGAGAGAGAGGGGAGAGAGAGAGAGAGGAAGGGGGAGAGAGAGAAGGGGGGAGAGAGAGAAGGGGGGAGTGGGGGAAAGGCACGGAGTGGAAGGGAGGGAGGGAGGGGAGAGATCTCCCACCCTGTCCCATTGTGATGGCATATGTAAATGAGATCCATTGTGATTAGACATCTGTGAGATGGCACTGACTCGTGCAGCAGTTTGATTTTAGTGGAACCACGTGAAGGTTCCAATCTCCCACACCTGTCCCATTGTGATGTCACATATGTAAATTAGATCCATTGTGATTGGACATCTGTGAGGTGCACTGACTCATGCAGCAGTTTGATTTTAGTGGAACCACGTGAAGGTTCCAATCTCCCACACCTGTCCCGTTGTGATGTCATATATGTAAATGAGATCCATTGTGATTGGACATCTGTGAGGTGGCACTGACTCATGCAGCAGTTTGATTTTAATTTTTTTGATGTTTTGTGAACAATTTAATTCAAAATCTGGGGAAATAATTGACCAAATCTAGAGAGGATTGCATTTATGAAATCGTAAGTTAAATCCCTACCGTAATTGTAAAAATCTCCGCGTTTTTGCGTCTGGTTTTCGAGGAGATATGTTTCAAAGGCAAAATGACATACACCCACACACACACAGAGTTTTAATAGATATGTGATATGATATATATATACACACACACACTGAACATTTTTTTTCCCTCTCTCGTATATCATATTGTTTACAGCGTACTGTGTTTACATGCTCTGTGCTGCTGAAAGTAAGAATTTCAATTTTTCTATCTGAGACATATGACAATGAAACACTCTTCACTCTCTTAGGGGATTCTTACACTGGAAAGATAATGTTTGGGAGAAATAAAGGGCTATGGAGAAAGAAGGAGATTTATTTTCTGTCCTACATTAAAGCAACCAGATTACACTAAAATTTGCAATGATGCTAAAATAGGTCGTAACATAAACTGTGAAGATGGTTATCACGAATTACAGCAGATCTTGATCAGTTAAGCAAGTGTGCCATGGAATGGCTAATGGAGTTTAATTCAGATAAGTGTGAGGCATTACATTTTGGGAAGTCATACGAGGGCAGGACCTTCACAGTGATGGTAGGGCCCTGGGGAATGTTATGGAGCAGAGAGATATTGGAGTACAAGCACCTAGTTCCCTGCAAGTAGCATCACAATTAAATTAGTCCCTAGAGGAGCACAAGAGTTCTTTTGCAAGGAGGGCAGAAAAGGTAGATCAGGTAGCGTTGGCAGATAAAATGTGAGATAATCTAAAGATATCCTAGGGGCAAAAGGGAAACTAGGGAATTAATAGGGCACCTTGAAGACCAACAAGGTTGTCCAGGTGTGGAGCACGGGTGACGGGTGACTTCCTAAACAAATATTTCTCATCTGTATTTACTATGGAGAAAGATGTGGATGCTCGGGAACTTGGGGTAATAAATAATGATGTCTTGAAGAATGTCCACAATACAGCAGAGGAGGTGCTGGAGGTTTTAAAATGCATAAAGATAAATAAAACCCCGAGGGCAGCACAGTGGTAGAGTTGCTACTTTACAGCGCCAGGGACCCAGGTTTGATCCTGACTTTGGATGATGTCTGTACAAAGTTTGTACATTCTCCCTATGAACACATGGGTTTCTACTGGGCACTCTGGTTTCCTTCCATATTCCAAAGACATATGGGTTTGTAAATTGTCCCAAGTGTGTAGGTTAGAACTAGTGTATGGGGAACGCTGGTTAGCAATCGAGGGTGAGCTACCAAAATGGATGCAAAATTGTCTTGAAGGTAGGTGACATAGCATGAGAGTAGCGGATGTTTTTTTTAAACTGGAGGTCTTTAACAAGTGAGGTGTCACAGGTTTCGTTGTTGGGTACACGGTTGTTTATCTACATTTATGATTTATGTAGTTGGCATGATTAGTAAATTTGCAGATTACCCTAAAATTGGTGGCATAGTGGACAATGAAGATGGATAATTAACATTACAATGGGATATTAATCAAATGGGCCAACGGGCCGAGGGACCAGGCACTGAAATCGCTATCAAAATATGGGGGGGACCGGGGGACAGGGGGAACACAATTTTTTGGCTGCAGCGCACGCTCACACACACACTCGCGAAGCTTCGGAGGCTCAATCCAGCGCAAAACCCAACTCAACTCTGCCTGTCTCGCCGGGTTAACCTACAGCCCTGCCAGGACACCAGTGCTGCTTCTCCGCGCTGGCCATATTTCCCGCAAGTCCAGGCAGGGCTGTAGGTTAACCTGGCGGGACAGGCAGAGTTGAGCTGGGTTTTGCGCTGCTTCTCTGCGCTGGCTGTGGGCCTGGGGGTACAGCTCCCGTCTGACTCCCGACCTCTCTGGCCACCTGTGGGGGAGGGGGGGGGGCACTCGGTAGGGACGGGACAGCGCCGGAGAGCCGGGATCGATCCTGGCTGCGGATGAGGTGCAGGTCTGTGCCGAGAGTATTTTGGCACATCTCCCTCCTCCAATCACCGCACTCAGTCCCACCCACCTCCCCCCTTACTCCTCTCTCTTCCAATGATCGCGGTGAACCATCATGTCCCGACCCCATTGCCTGCTGACCGACGTCTCTCTCGTCCAATCGGCGCCCTCGATCAGCAGTCCCACCCCTACTGTCTCACGGAAAGCGGAGATTTCACCGGGTTTTAAAATCCGGATTACAAAAACTTGGGGGGGACGTGTCCCCCCTGCACCCCCCGGGATTTCTGCCCCTGCGAGGAACGGCAGATGGAGTTTAATTCAGATAAATGTGAGGTGTTGAAAAGACTAACCAGGGTAAGAAATACGCAGTAAATGAAAGAGCTGTGGGAGTGCTGTAGAATAGGCAGAATGAGGGATGCAGATACATCGTTTCATCAAGGAGGTGACACAACTAAAAAGGTTGGTGAATAAAGAATTTGAAATGCCTGCCTTTATCCATCACAGTATTGAGTACATGGATTGAAATGTCACTTTACAGCTCTACAAGGTATTGATAAGGTCACATTTGAAGCACTGTGCACAAATGTGGTCTCCCTGCGATTGGAAGGTTAACTTTAAACTGGAAAGGCTGCAAATATGATTTACAAGATGTTACTGGGTCTGAAGGATTTAAGTTATAATGAAAGACTGGATAGGCTGGGTCTTTTCTCCCCTGAAGTGCCTGGATTACCGTATAAAATCATGGGGGCAGAGATAATGTGAATAGCCATAGTCTTTTCTCAAGGGCAGGGGAATCGAAAACACGAGGGCATAGGATAAAGATGAGTAGAAAAGTATTGAAAAGGTACCAGAGGAAGAACTTTTCACAGAGGGTGTTGGGTTGGCAGAAGAAATGGTAGAGGCAGGTACAATTATGACATTTCAAAGGCATTTGGACGTATGCATGGATTGGAAAGGTTTGGAGGAATGTGGGCCAGACAGGCAAGTGGGACTCACTCAGTTAGGCAACCTGGTCGGCATGGACAAGTTGGGCCGAAGGGCCTGTTTCCATGCTGTAGAGCTCTATGAATCTATAACCTGTGTATCTCCTCTATTTTTGTTTGATGCGCATTGAGTTGCTTGGCACTGACGATAGGTTCAATAGATTTCTTACAAAAATAAAAAAAGTATTAATATGGTACATCTATAGCTATACTATTACTAAAACTCTCATCTTGACCACTTCCGGTCTGCGTGTTTTTAAATTTGCGCAAAAACGATCCCCCATAGCACTACGATTTTCTCCACCTTACTCACCATTCTCCTCTGCTGCAAGTCAAATAAGTTTTGTTCCGATCGGTGAAATAGTACAAAAGTTATGAAGGTTTAAAAATCGTAAAAACAACCCCTTCCGGAACCCGCTGTCAATAACAGCGGCGAGGATAATAAAAAGCTGAAGGGGCGCAGTGTGTTGAACAGCTTGCAGAGAGTGAGCAGCTCGCGGAGAGTGTACAGCTCGTGGAGAGTGAGCTGCTTCTGCGAAGACCTGCACGACCAGCTGTTGAGTTGAACCGGAAGCCTCTGAGTGAAGCCGGAGTAGGACCGGGATCTGCTGCGTGAGGCCGAAAGCTGAAGGTGCGGGGTGAGCAGAGTGCGAGCTGCGTCTGATGCGACCACACCCCCTTCCCCCGCCCCCCCTTTCCCCCTACCGCCCCGTTTCCCCACACACCCCCTTTCCCCACCCCCCCTTCCCCCCACACCCCTCCCCCCCACACCCCACACCCCCTTACCCCACCCCCCTTCCCCCTCCCCCACAACCCCCCTTCCCCACCCCCCACAACCCCCCTTCCCCACCCCCCACTTCCCCACATCCCCCCTCCCCCACCCCCCCTCCCCACACCCCCCCTCCCCCACCCCCCCTTCCCCACAACCCCCCCCTCCCCACCCCACCCCTTCCTCCCCCCCCCCCACACAAATTCTCTCTGGTGAGGATTTACTTCCGTTTTCTGTTTCTCTTTCAGTATTGGTTCAAAAGGCTTATAGTGACAATGATAAAAGTATCACTTCCAGCCATAGTTTGAAAAATAAATTATTTATTATCGCTGAACATAAAACTAGTCTGTAACAGCCTTTTTCCGAAAACAGAGACATGGAATATGTTTAGCTACACAACCTAAAGGCAGTTCCACTATAACTTTACAGTCCTCTGGGAAGACTTGAACATTTTAATAAGCTGAACACTCAATGCCATTCAACAGTACTCTTCAATGCTGAATTCTGAATAAAGCTGGCTTCATCAACATGTGGAAGACCACATGACAAGTCATCGCACATGCTGATAATGTCGATCTTGGAGTCACACCTCTCTGCTCCAACTATCCAAGTCATTTAGAATCGAAGGCATCTTACACAGCGGCCACTTGCCCTTTCTGGACTCTAAGATTCAGACGACCACAATGCAAACAATCATTTTCTATGAGGCATGACTTTGTGAAGGAGTCTAACTTCCATTTTTCAACCCCATTAAACATCACAGGAAAGGTACAATTTAAATTATAAACACAAAGTGTTGAAGTAACTAAATGGGTCAGGAATCATCTCTGGAGAACATGGATTAGTGGCATTTTGGATTGGGATCCTTCTTCATAAGTCTGAAGAAAGGTCTCAACCCAAAATATCACCTATCCATGTTCTCCAGAGATGCTGCCTGACCCGCTCAGTTACTCCAGCACTTTGTGTCCTTTTTTGTACACCAGCATCCGCAGTTCCTTGTATCGTTATTTCCACCTTGGTCAAGTTTAATATAATTTTGTAATTGCATCTACTGTGCACGTAACGCAGCCTTTGCCTAAGAACTGCAGTCACAGGTTCAATCTTGACCTCTGGTACTATCTGTGTAGAGCTTGTATATTCTGCTTGTGACTGTGCTCGTTTCTTTCTGGTCCTCCAGATTATATCCACATGCCAAAGACATGCAGGATAATAGCTCATTGGCCACTGAAATTGTGAGCAGTGCATTAATGAATGGCAGAACCTGAGGTAAATTGATAGGAATGAGGGGAGAATAAAATAGGATCAGTGTAAATGAGTGCTTGCTGGTCGGTGTAGATGGTGCATCGAAGTGCCTGTTTCCCTGCAGTATGAGTCTATGCAGGGCTCGAAATTAGCGGTTGCCCGGGTGCCAATGGCAACCTACTGTCCCGCCGGGTAACCTAAAAGCCATGCCATTTTGCCCGGCTTGGTAAGCAACCGGGACACCTAGTGTTTAATTCTGAGCGGGCCCCCTCTCTATCGCTCTCTCTCTGTCAATCTCCGTTTCCGCCCGCCATCCGTGTCCGGGTCTCGGCTAGGCGCTAGGCTCTCGGCTCACCGCTCGGCTCTTGGGTCTCCGCTCGGCATGGCCGGCCGCCTTATACATGCGCATTGCCACGGCCAGCACATCATCGGCCGGGGTTGTGCGCATGTGCGGCCCTGCACATGCGCACTGCCACAGCAACTGGTCGACGTCGGCCACTTTCTCCCTCCCTTTGCATTGTGGGAGCTCTGGCCGCCATTGCTGTCCGGTCGCTGCCTCACCGCGACTGCTGAAAAACAACGCAGAATCACTCCCTGGAGCTGGAGTAACTCACTGGAGTAACTCTTGCTTCTTGGTTCCTGGTCCTCCAAAAATATTCGAAATGGAATTTAAACTGGTGGACCCACCACCACCAAACTCCAAACTCTGAAAAATAACAGCCTATTGCATTTTATCTGTTTCTTTGTGTATATATATGGTCTATGGTTATATAGACACACTGAACTTTTATCTCCTGTTCTGTATTATGTTTACATATTCTGTTGTGCTGCAGCAAGCAAGAATTTCATTGCCCTATCTGGGACACATGACAATAAAACTCTCTTGACTTAAGCAAAAAAGGGTTCTTGGGGAAAAAAAAGCTACCTTAAATTTAGTTGCATCTGGTTGATACCTATGGTAGGGTGAAGACTATTCCATGCTTTAATTGTGCGTTGGAACTCCATGGAGCAGCCAGCATCTCTGGATAGAAGAAATTGGGTGATGTTTCGGGTAGAAACCCTTCTTTACATTTCCTCTGGTTTGAGTGTTTTTAGTTTAATTTAAAGATACAGCGTGGAAACAGGCCCTTCGGCCCACCGAGTCCACGCCGACCACCGATCACCCGTACTCTAGTTCTATCCCACACATCAGCGACGTAAGTCAAGAGTCAAGCGTGTTTTATTTTCTCACGTCCCAGTTAGAACAATGAAATCCTTACTTGCAGCAGCACAGCAGAATATGTAAACATAGTACTCTGTAAACAATGTTATAAATGAGAAAACAAAACTCCATACAGACAGCACCCATATTCAGGATCAATTCCGGGTCTCTGGCAATTTTAAGCAGCAACTTTATGGCCAATGTACTGCCCCAATAGCATTGAACTGAATTAAAACATACAGTAGCTGTAAAGGGGGACATAGCATCACTTAGAGATTTAAGACTGAAAATGGATAGTTTCTTTTTTTTTAGTAACCAAAGTTATCAACGTATACTTTTTTGTGTGTTGGAAAATAAAATATAGTGGCACAGCTGGTGGACTTGCTGCCTCACACGCCAGAGATCTGTGTTCGATCCTGTTCTCGGGCACTGTGTTGAATTTGCACATTCTCCCTGCAAGCATGTGGGTTTCCTCCCACATCCCAAAGATGCATTGGCTTTGTAGGTTAACTTGTCTCTGTAAAATTTCCCCTAATGTGCAGGGAGTGGGTAAGGAAAGTGGGAATACAGAACTTGTGTGAATGGGTAGACAAAAATGCTGGAGAAACTCAGCAGGTGAGGCAGCATCTATGGAACGAAGGAATAGGCGACGTTTCGGGTCGAGACCCTTCTTCAGACTGATGTCGGGAGGGGTGGGGGGCGGGAAAAAGAAAGGAAGAGGTGGAGACAGTAGGCTGTGGGAGAGCTGGGAATGGAAGGGGAAGGAGGGAGAAAGCAAGGACTACCTGAAATTGGAGAAGCCAATGTTCATACCGCTGGGGTGTAAACTACCCAAGCAAAATATGAGGTGCTGTTCCTCCAATTTGCAGTGGGCCTCACTCTGGCGATGGAGGAGGCCCAGGACAGAAAGGTCGGATTCAGAATGGGAGGGGAAGTGTTGTGCCACCGGGAGATCAGGTTGGTTATTGCGAACTGAGTGGAGGTGTTGTGCGAAGCGATCGCCAAGCCATACACTGAATAACTATATTTTTGTTTGGAAGTGGAAAGAGATAATAGAAATTGCATTCATTGCAACGTGTAAAAAGAGATGAGATACTGTATTGTAACTTTGCCGCATGTCATTGTGTTATATATCATGTCTTGATTGGTGAATATGTTTAGTTTGCGACTTTATTTGAAGCAGAAATAATATGTGAATGCTTCATTGACCATAATTCCGACTGGTACTACGCACTTTGTCCGAGCACATTATCGCACACGACATGCAAGCCATCTTAAATGACCACCTAAACTGTCATTTGGCAACCTAAAAAGCTGCCGAGGTTGCCTGGCTGGCAACAGGGGGAAAAAGTTAAGCGAGAGCCCTGCTATGGCTCAGAAACATTTCATAATACTTCCTGTCATGATCCTGACTGCAGATTTCTGCCCTGCCTGAATCATTGCTTTTACATCACACCAGAGTTAATAGATGCTTCATATTCAGTTGGCCCCATTGTATCGATAACAAGATTTCAAATCTTAGTGTAGATAACAAGGAATCTTAATGAAAAGTGACAAATTGAAGATAGAAGCACATAGTGATTTACACTGTGGAACGAGTTAGGAGATTTGAGATATGAAAGACCATTCTGTGAGATTTTGCTCCAAGCATGAGCGCCGACATTTCAAGCCTGCGAAGTAATGCAGGAGGTCACGTTCACAACAGGCTTGACAAAGCAATAACCAGTCCATAACATATCTACCATTAGGACTGCATCAATCACTTACCTTGGTGGAATACACTCAACCTCAGCTTGTTGGTACATGTGGAAGTGACATTTCTGTAGACTGATGATAAAGAACGTCCTGCATATAGCTACCGTCTGCCACAAGATTTATTTCCACCTTTGTCAATTTCAACAATCTGGAGTCACCGCGAGATGAATACCTGTCTTTATCTTACACATGGTGGATTCTAAGATTTTGAGGGTTTCCACCAAGGAGTTGCAAAGGATCTTTGCATGCGGTAGATGAGTATTTTTTTCGTTTTTTCTTTATTAATCTCATACACTTCTGATACTGTAAAGTAGTAAATGAATTTCTTCTCTAATTTCAGATTCAGATTCAACTTTATTGTCATTGTGCAGTGTACAGTACAGAGACAACGAAATGCAGTTAGCATCTCCCTAGAAGAGCGACATAAATATGAGCAATAAATCAATCTAATAAATCCTGGTGGGAGGAGTGTCTGGGGGGGGGGGGGGGGTGATTGGCAGTCACCGAGGTACAGTGTTGAGTAGTGTAACAGCCGCAGGGAAGAAGCTGTTCCTGGACCTGCTGGTCCGGCAACGGAGAGACCTGTAGCGTTTTTGTTTTATTTGTTTTATGCATGGAAACTGGAACAATTAGGGTAATCTATACATCTTTGCCACATGGAAAAAAATATAGATTAAATAATTTATTTATCCAAAGGTATATTTTGGATTAAGTTACAAGGTTTGGGAGGACTCATCACCCAGTTTAATCTTTGAGGCCAAGACACGCTCTCGTTCTGAATTCATTTGACATCCATGGTGATCAACCTACCTTTCTTTCAAAGCATCCACCAGATTTGTGTCCATACACAGAACTCATGGTAGAACAAACCCGGAAATACTTTCAAATCATTTTATATGGTGATTGCATCATCAAATATTGATATATTCTGAGTATAGGTCAAATCAGATTTCTGCCTGACAATAATCAAATTTCTATACTTCCATATTTATTGACTGATGTTATTGCAAGTTGGTCCCTATCAGAATGCCCCAAAGCAATTTGTATCTATGTTGTACTTGTGATTTCCTCTCTTCTGCAAATAGTAATTCATATGGTTATAAGTGATAGGACGAGAATTAGGCCATTTGGCCCATCAATACTCTGCCATTCAATCATGGCTGATCTATCTCTCCCTCCTAACCCCATTCTCCTGCTTTCTCCCCAAAACCTCTGACACCCACCCAATTAGCACTCCCCCAATTGTGTTGGGGGAGTGATAATTTAAATACAAAATACTGAAATGGGGCAAAATTATTGAGATGAAAATAGATTGTGAATTGATCATGTTCTTATTTACAGGGGGGCGATAAGATGAGGTAATCAAAAGGCTTATTCTTGTTCCGATAGAAACAGGATTAATAATAATTATCAAAATGGATCTGGAGAAACATTTGCATGGAGAAAGTTTGGAGGGATATGGAAGAAAATCAAGGGAGTGGGACAATTTAAGGAGCACGTTCAAAGCCCTGGTACAGTGGGTCAAATGGTGTTATTCTCGACAGTATGATTCTAAAATAGCAAAGACAAAAGACTCCAGTGTTCAAACCCTAGGTAGCGTTAAAGTGGCACCACAGCCAGAATCATAGTACTAAATGGGGATAGTGATTGTTGAGTTGCTGCCTAGGGTAGTGGTAGTGTCTGTGCAGAGCACATATCTCGCACTCTCTCAGGATGGCAGGATTTGAGATGTCAGATATGCTGTTCCACCATACAATCTTGCTGTTTGTCTGTCAGTCCCTCATGATGCGATGATGTGGTAAGGAACTGGGCCGACTTACCCTAGAACTGCTGAAGAAGTCTGCCTCTCTAACGGCTTTTGAAGTCTCAACTTAGAAACCTCTGACCAGAATGGTGCACCTGATAACAACTGCATGCAGGCACCAGGACGGTGAAAGATACATAGAAGACAAACTATGAAGGATGCACAAGGACATCTCATTCAGCTTTGTGTTGTATTTGGCATGGTTTATTGGGCAGAGTTGCCTTGGTGTAGAATTTAATTTTGTGGTGGCTGTAATTTTTGAATTGCGGTCAGGGCAATAAAACTTATTCTTGAGATTCCTGCTCAAAGGTTTTAAATTCTGCATAAAGAGTGTTCACTGTTAAATCATAAATAAATTAACTAAAATGCAGAACTTCTGGGTTTTATGAGTGAAATAAATGGAAATTCCAAATGTTTGCTAGTCTGAAATCCAAGTAAAGCAAATCAAATCACTCAATAAATTAATAGAGAAAGAAAGCTCCAAACCACAAGAGGTTGGGTGGTTCAGCGGTTTCTAAATGACCTTTTACTGGGTTCAAATCCAGATAGATGGTTGAACGTTTCTTTGTTTCTTGGCTCAATTATTACAACGCACAATGATTTTAAGCAGTCGCAAACAGTTTCATTTGGCAGGGACATAAAGGATAACATTTTCCTGATTTTGCATGAATTGGCAATCTCACAATACGAGGCAACAGAAAATGGGAATGTCACACTAATGCATTAAGTTGGGGTTGAAACGGAAGAATCCTGATGAAATGGCATACAGAGACATGTGTTCAACTAATTCTACTTTCACTAATTATTGCAAGGATAACATTATACATGCATGCTTTTGGTGAAGAGTTTTGTCCTAATGCATATTGAAAATAACTGGCAGTTCATAATTATCCACTCATTTGAAGCAAGAAGCAAAATGCATATTTAAGATTTACAATTAAGATTACCCATTAGTGAAAGTGTGTTCCATAATGCATTCCAAAAGTTGATGTCAGAAAACCCTGGTCCTATAGAAATCATGGTTTATGCCTTATGACTAGAGTGAGGAGAGACACCACCGAGGATGACACAAAACACTATGAGAACTTAAGAAACACCGCATAATTATGCTGTCTTATACAATTCATGGAATATTTTGAGTTCTGACACTTATCTTAAAGATATAAATTAAACACACCACAAAATGTTAAACTTTAACCTAAATAACCTTTTAACGAGATTTGAAACTGCACAAACTACGTTTATATTCTCTGGAATTCAAAAATGAAGTGATGATTTGATTAAAGTTTTTAAAATGTCAAGGAGAATGGTAAGGGTCTATGGCAATGGGAAGTAAGTGCCGTTGTCACTCTTTCCACCCTTCTCTCCTCCACCTGACTCCATCAGCCAAACTGCTCCTCTTCACCAATCATGATCCTGCTTCCACCAGTTGGCGATGCAAGGATAGGGGCAATAGTCTTAACATTGGAGGAAGCCTTTCCAGAACGCAGTTCGGAAAAACTTATATATTGATAGAAATGAAACACTCTTCCTTACGCATAATTGATTCTATGTCAATTGAGAACTTTGTATGATATTTGTTCCCCAAACCTATTAAGAAATAAGGGGCAAAGGAAGATGTGTGAAGTTACCTCACAGAACAGCCGCAATGTCTGTGAATGGTCTAACATGATGACATGGCGAAATTACCATTTCAAATTTCTTAGTTCCTTGTGATGTGATCAGTGTTAAGTATTACCAAATAATTTCACCTGCTCTTAATTCATCTTTTGGAATTGTGGAATTGTTACAAAATGTATCTTTTATTGTTGAATTTAATTTTGTTTTGATTTTTTTCACTCTTATAATTGATATTTATTTTAGTTCTCTTCTTTCTTAACCTGATTTAACTGAATTAAATATCCAATATTTTGTGGTTTAGTTCCTGATTTGATCATGAAAGGTGCTTCATTCTGATTGTCTAAGGAGATATACCACAACTTTTTCATACATTTTAGATAATTGCTGAAAAACTTCAAGTGCAAAAATCCATTAAAAAAATAACGCATGAAATTGTTAGAAATTTATGTATGCTGCTTACCATAGAATCTGCAAAATTTATGTATGAATTATAGCTTCTACCATTTCAGTAAATTAAAATGAATTTTGTAGTAAAAGCAGATGCAGTAGCTACATATTTTTTTATGGCACAGTACCTCATGTTCCACCTGAGTAGCCTACAACCTGAATTCTTCAACTTTAGGAAACCAATGTCCCATTTGTCCTTTTTCTCTCTCTTTCTAATCTACCACATTCCTCTCATGCACACTCTTCAACCCCTTATCACCCCAGTATCTTTCCACCCACTCACTCACTCACTCACCCACTCTGTCCATCCCACACACTCTTACCACTATCCCCCCCTCCCCCCCTCACTGTTCCCATCTATCCACTCTACCTCCATTATTTGGTTCTGTGCATCCTTTCCTATCAGATTCCACCATCTGCAGCCCTTTGTTACCTCCACCTATCACCTCCCAGCCTCTCTCACTCTTTCTGCCTTCCTCTCCTCCACCAGACCCATCTGCCCCATCTTCTCTTCACCTAGATCCACCTTTCACCATCTACCTCTTGCCTTCCCCGCCCTTGTCTCTTTATACTCTTATTATTGTCAAGTGTACTGCAATACAACTAAAAGTTTTGTTTTGCAAGCTATCCAGTCAAATAATGCGATACACGAGTACAAACAAGCAATACATTAGCACAGCAGTAGTGCAAAGAAGAAAAACAACCAGAATGTGGAATATACCTTTACAGTTACAGAAATAGTGATGTCACAAATGAATAGCAGAGTTCACAAAATGTTACAATAACATTTGATAAAATGCACACTGAATGTAGCCAAAGCAAAATAGGACTTCATGGTATAATCAATATTGGTTTGGAAGGGAGCGGAAATTTTGAGAAAACTACAGATTTCAATGTTTATAGTGTGAAAGCACCAAAGGCAAGAGCATTTCCTCTTTAATCAGCACATCAATGACATCATGCATTTTATGAATTTTAATTAGTCAGATAATAGATACCAATTAATCATGCTCTAGTGCAAAAGACACTTAAAGACTGGGCGGCACGGTGGCACAGCAGTAGAGTTGCTGCCTTACAGTGCTTTCAGTGCCAGAGACGCGGGTTCAACCCTAACTACGGATGCTATCTGTACGGAGTTTGTACGTTCTCCCCATGACTGTGTTGGTTTTCTCCGAGATATTCAATTTCCTTCCATACTCCAAAGACGTACGGGTTTGTAGGTTAATTGGCTTGGTATAAATGTAAATTGTCTCTAGTGTGTGTAGGATAATGTTAATGTGAGGGGATCGCTGGTCGACGCAGACTCGTTGGGCCGACGAGCCTGTTTCCGCTCTATATCTATAAACTAAACTACAATGCTGCCTCACCTGCTGGGTTTCTCCAGCATTTTTGTCTACCTTCGATTTTTCCAGCATCTGCAGTTCTTTCTTAAACTACAATGGATATAGGGTAATATTTGATTTCTTACAATGTACATTTCAGCATATTAGGTATTTCTACTGCAAATTCACAAAATGTGCTGAAATGCAGTCTGTAGAAAGAGAACCCGACCTAAGTCTTCAATTTGAAATATTAGCATTATTAATATTGAATATAGGACAGTACAGCACAGGAACAAGCCTTTAGGCTCACAATGTCCATGCCAAAAATGATACCAAGTTAAACTAATCTCCTGTACTCGGTGTTGCTTAATCTTCCAAAGAGTTTTCAACATTTTCTATTTACATTTCATGTCTGGGATTTTGTTGAAAAAGTCATTTTTAAAATTGTACGGCCTGCATGATTTCCCCCCTCGATTATAGTCCACCGATATCTGTGGTTTAAAACTTCTGTATCATTCTTCAGAAAAGTGGATCTTGGGATACAACTTGGAACATTTGCTATGAGCAAGTTTTTCAAGCATCACAAAGAAAGATATGAAAGCATAAATGAGCTTTAAATGCTGAGTTTGGAATTCTTACCTTTTCTCGCTCACACTCAGTTCCATCTAGTGGTGGGTCCAGTTTGGTTTTACACTCTTGTTCACCTTCTAATTTACACCATAGTCCAGTACATATAACATGCTGTAACAAAGAGAAAAAAGAGAGAATACGATGACATACTATGGGATAATCATTAAAAAACATATAATTTTTAGAGAAGAACTAATTAATATGATCAAAATTCTGAAAAACTGCAGCTGTTGGAAATCTAATAAAGAACTGAGATAGTTGGAAGTATTCAGCAGGCCAGGCTGCATCTGTAGGAAGGAAAACCGAGTCAATGTTTGAATCCAGCGACCATATGTCAGAACATTTCCATTTTGAGTTCTGACAAGGGGTCTCTGAACTGAAATATTGAGTGTTTTCCTTCCCACAGATTATTTCCAACAATTTTAGTATTTTTTAAATTAATTTGGATGCAAGTTTTGAGGTACAAAGGAGTAAATCACACAGCAATTTACACCAAACATTGCACATGCACAATTAAGTGCAGTAATGGTAATCTGAATTGTCCCGATTATCCATAGGTTTTGCCATGATAGCATCTCACTTAGAGATTAAGCATTAAGATATTCCATGAAATTACTAAAATCACTAAATGTTCACCAATAAATATTATCATAGAACAGTCAAGTGTTTATTGACTTTTAGTAGAGGGATAACCTTTCTGACGCTGAAGATTTAATTGTTTTTTTTAATTTTAAAGACACAGATACAGCACAACAAGTCTTCAGCCCACTATGTCCACACCGACCATCAACACAAATTCTATGTTATCCCACTTTCTTATCCACTCCCTACACATTAGGGGCAATTTGCAGAGGTGAACTAACCTACACACCTGCATATCTTTGGGATGGAGGAGTAAACCGGAGCTCACGGAGGAAACCCTCGGGTCACAGAGAGAACATGTAAACTCCACACAGGCAGTGCCCGTGGTCAGGTTCGAAGCAAGGTCTCGGCGCTATAAGGCAGTAGCTCCACCAGTTGTGCCACTGTGGCACTCTCCTATTGCTTTAGAATTTAATTATTGCTGGAATAATATAAATTGATTTTTAGGAACTTTTTCATTTTTTCTATTTTCTCTTTTTTAATAGTACAATTTTTCTTCAATTATGCAGTACATTATTTTACATTTAATTAAATATGTTTATACCACCAATTTTAAACTATGGGTGTTACTTCAGTTAACGGGTTGTATTCTAATAAAATGTCCTTTTTTGATTGTCCAGTTTTAGAATATAGTCAATTCTAAATGATGATCATCAGAATTTGACTTGTTTTGTGTTATTAAACTAGATACCCACAGATTTATCACTCAAGTTTAGATTAGATGCAATTTTCACGAAGCTGTTTACAAGAGTTTCTTGCAGCTACTTTCCCTGAGGCTGGATCATGTACTGGAAAAAATTGTTTATAGGATGGTTCAGCGAATAAATGAGAATGCACCGATTCTTGGACTAGGCATTAGTGATGGGCTCAAAGATAGACACAAAAAGCTGGAGTAACTCAGCACTACAGGCAGCATCTCTGGAGAGAAGCTGACGTTTTGGTTCAAGACCCTTCTTAAACCAGCATCTGCAGTTCCTTCACACATGTTAGTGGTGGGCTGTTGGTCAAGTTCTATTTTGAGGTCCCAGAAAGTATTTTCAATGTACTTACTAAAAGCAATAACATGCAGTGAATAGTGATAAATTATGTACCTTTAAACTGCATCCAATATCCTCAATTTATTAGGAATTTATACTCAATCACTCAGGTGATTATTATAAAGGGATATCATTAAGTGAAATGCAAAAATGTGCTGCAGACTTATTAATGACTAGCACACACTGCAAGAAGCAATCAACTCCTGAACAATCGCCTGGTGTTTGTTCCTAAATCAAACAGCTTCTGGATCTAACCATAGATTGATTAATGTAAGTTTTTCTTTAGTTTGCCATTCTTGGTTTCATTCAATTGATAGTTTAACCAGCAGGATATAGTGAATATTATCCCCCAGTAACCTGTGTTGGGGCCACAAGTATTTATAGAAGCCATTGTCACAAGGATGAGCAACACTTTAAATAGCTTTGATGGAAATACAAAATTACAAGGTATTAAATGATTGTTAATTGACAAATCTTTGGCAAATGAATTTCAAAATAGACTCGTGTCAGTCATGTTCTATGGACATCAAAGGAATGGAACTGAATATTTTCAAAAGATTATAACAGCAGAGGATCAATGATGTTGTGTATATAGACACAGAAAATAATGAAAAATGATAACCGAATGCTGATCAGAATGGGAGGGAGGAATCTAATCTAGAGGTCTATGCCGATCCCATTCGAGCACACCTAGATTACTATGAGCAGTCCTGTATAGCACACTGCCCGTGAAAATAGTTGAGTACACATTTACCTGTTAGACAGAATACACTGAAGGTAGACACAAAATGCTGGAGTAACTCAGCGGGTGAGGTTGCATCTCTGAAGAGAAGGAATGAACGACGTTTCCGGTCGAGACCCTTCTTCAGACTGAAGAAGGGTCTCGACCCGAAACATCGGCCATTCCTTCTCTCCAGAGATGCTGCCTCACCCGCTGTTACTCCAACATTTTGAGTCCACCTTCGATTAAAACCAGCATCTGCAGTTCTTTCTTACACTAACAGAATACACTGGTATGGCACAAAGGGACACGTGGAGCATAAATGCATGCTTTGTCCAGTTGGGCTAAAGGGCAAGTACACTAAACCCTCATTATAACGGATCATAGGTGTGGTAATGTTGTTTGTTATTGCTGATTGCCGTTATAACTGAGTAAGGGTTTTTCCCCCATTGATATCACTGCCCGGGCGCCGGGTCAGAATCCTGGAACCCCATCACTGGGAGCCGAGTGGGACCTCCCTCACCACACGGAGCACAGCAAGCCAAAAAGGTCACCTGGCACCACCTTGTCCAGTGCAGCTGGGGAACGACAACAACCACTGCCCCTGCTGCTGATTTCCGCATTCAGAGATTCAGAGGAAAATGGGAGGTGTGGGGCATTGGGGGTGGCAATGTGGCGGGGTGAGAAACCCTGTCCCGTGCTAAACAAGACTCCCATGATCAAGTGCCTGCCTGGAGATCAAGGTGAAAGGACATTGACCTTAAATGTCAACTCCATTTCTCCTTCCAATGACACAACCCTGTCTAACCAGCTGAGTGTATGAAGTTCTTTTTAAAGGCTAAATACTTATTTTAGTAACTGCAAGCTAAAAATACTAAAGGCTGTTTGTTACATGGTTCAATAGGGCATCATGACAGAAGTGTTGATCGAAGCAATTGCTTGTCAATTTCAATGACCTTCGTAGTGTAACAAGCAGCCGGTGTTCTTAAAGGGACAGTGGTGTTTGATTATTGTGGGGTCACTCTCCGTACTCTATAACCAAAATCTGTTATATAGAGGTCTGTATTAAAACAACGGATTTACTGTATCTATCTACCTTAAACGCATTTGTACTGCTTGCCGTAATGGGTCCTTGTGACTGCAAATTTCACGTTCAAAACCATTTCAAAATTGTAAATTTTAAGCTAGGTGGCAGTGCACTCACTGTGGTTGACAGAGATATCACATGTTAATGCCAGCAGATCAATTGTTTCCAGTGGTATGAGAATCAAAAGGTGCTGCTCCACAGAGGTCAATAGTCAAGTCAAGAGGGTTTAATTGTCATACACACTGAAATAGCACAATTAAATTCTTACTTGCAGCAGCACAACAGGGTTGTTAACAGTACTCAACAGATAACATAATAAACACATTTTAAAAATCAATAAATAAAAAGCCCAATATAGTGCAAAACAAAACAACGCCCAAAGTCCCTCGTGCAACTACAATTCATAGTTCGAAGTTTAGTTGGAATTTGTAGTGTTCAATAGTTGATGGTTGTTGGGAAGCAGCTGTTCCTGAACATCCCAGTTTTCAGACTTCTTTTCGATGGTGGGAGTGAAATGAGAGTGTGGCCAGGTTGCCTTTTTGAGGCAGCACCTCCTATAGATCCCATCAATGGTGGGGAGGTTGGTACCCATGGTGGATAGGGCAGTGTTCACCACATTTTGTACGATCTTTCATTCATGGGTGTTCAAGTTGCTGAACCAGGCCATGATGCAATTAGTCAATATGCTCTCTACCACATACCTGTAGAAAGTCAAGAGAGTATTCGTCGACATACCAAATTTCCTCAATCTAATGACGTGGAGGCATTGATGGGCTTACTTTATGATTGCATCAATGTGCTGAGTCCAGGACAGCTCTTCAGAGATTTTATACCCAGGAATTTGAAGTTCTCGGCTCTCTTCACCACCAACCCGCTGACGAAGGAAGACAGCCTCAGCCTTCTAAAGTCAACAATCAGTTCTTTGGTTTTACTGTCATTGAGAACAAGATTGTTATTCTGTCACCATTCAATCTGATGATCGATCTCCCTCCTATACTCTAACTCATCATTACCTGTAATTCGTCCAACAATGGTGGTGTTGTTGGTGACTTTAAAGATGGAGTTGGAACTGTGTTCGGTTACACAGTGATGGGTATTGAGTGAGTAGACCAGGGGACCAAGTACACGGCCTTGAGATGCCCTTGTGCTGATGGTTATCGAGCAGAAAGTGTTCTTGCCAGTTTGTAGCAAAATGAAAGTACATTCAATTATTGCTACAATGTCAATCCTTGGAAAAAGAGTAGCGAGGGATTTTGAGTTAAAGTACCACAGGTGATGAAAAGTCCTTAAAGGCTCTGTCTCACGGTGTTGCGGTCATCGGCGGTGAAGCGCGGCGTCGACGGTAGAGGGGACCACACGGCAACGGTGAGAGCGCCGAGCCTATGCCACGGGACGCCGCACGGGTGCTGCGCGGGGGCCGAGTGATTTAGTCCCACGAGCTTGCGGTAAGTAAAAAAAAAGGGCGGGCCGACTGCGATGACGTCATTTTGGATCTGCGGGGCTGTGTCGGCGGCAGTGCTGATCGCGGCGCTGTGCTGGTGGCCGTGCCTCACACGTGCCTCACTGGCGGAGGCTGTGGCGGCGGCTGTGGCGGCGGTCGTGCCTCACTGGCGGAGGCTGTGGCGGTGCAAGTTCGACGCACGGCGCTTGTGCCACACTGGCGGCGGCTGTGGCGGCGGCCGTGCCGCACTCGTGCCTCACTGGCGGCGGCTGTGCGGTAGGAAAAGTTTTTTGAACAGTGTTGGTTTTATTTTAGCACCGTGCGGTGTTGGGAACAACGCCGCACGGCCCCGGAATTGTGCGTTTGACCGAGTGCGCGGTCTATGGCGGCCCAGGAGCGGTTGATTCTTCCTGTTTCGCCGCCAATGACCGCAGACTCGTGAGACAGGCCTTTAACTTCTCTTATATTTTTGATGAAGCCAGGATAAACTGGATTAATTTATGGTCTCTCCTTTCATTGTTAATTTTTGGATTGGTGTTGGAGAATTTAAATACTATATTTTTGTGCATCAATAGAACACGTGAAGGTGGTATGTAATAATGTATACATTGCAAAACTGCTCTATTAATCTGCTAATGTCTCAAATTCACAGCAATTTCTTGCTGTATCAAAAAGGATTGTGATTATCGGAATGGCTTCCTAAATGATCTCACAAAATGGAAGGCAAATTAACAATAATTGCACTATATTTCAGGTCAATATGGTTAATTTGCTTTGGTAAGTTGATAAAAAAATTGTCCCTGAGTATGTGTAGGTTAATGTACAGTATGGCTGGTCAGTGTGGACTCGATGGAACTGAAGGGCCTGTTTCCCAAAAATGGCCCAATGAGAAATACCAAAGCTTTCCCACCAAGACTAAGGTATGGGGAATTGTGCACAAACCTATCTAATAACTGTGATGATGTTAGTTCTGTAATGTTTTTAACAAGTATTTACAGAGCTGCCAACTCTCACGCATTGAGCGTAAGAATCATGCATTTTGCCCAATTCTCATGCTCTCATGCTGATCACAGAATCTCTCACGCTCTGTCATGTGAAATTCTGTGATCAACGCGAATTTCAAATCTAATATCAACTGCATGGGCCACGGGTGTGGGGAGCCTGGGCGGAGGGAGGGATGGAAGCAGAAGCAGCAGCGGGGTCAGATGCAGACGGGGAGCAGGGGCTGGTGAATGTTTGTCGGGCTGGCGAGTCGCTCGCTGCAACTCCAGCCATGGAGCAGCCTCAGTGCAAGAGTCCCGGGCCGTCGGAGGCATCAGAAGCGTTGCGCCGCCGCGTGAGAGTCTCTGTGCCGAATTCGCCCTGGTGACCGGCATGGACCAGGCTGCGGCTCAGTGCATCCTGGAGGACAACCAGTGGCTGCTGGAAGTAGGTATCAAGCACTGGGAAGAAGCGGTGGAAGATAGTGGCCTTCAAATCGGGGTGGTTTGAGAAAGCATCCTGCTTGTCTGCTAGATTTTCACATACTGTAACTGCAGGAAAATTGTTCCCGATGTTGGTGGAGATCAGAACCAGGGGTCAAAGTTAAAAAATAAGGGGTAGGCCATTTAGGACTGAGATGAGGACGAACTTTCTTCACCCAGAGAGTTGTGAATCTGTGGAATTCTCTGCCACAGAAGGCAGTGGCAGCCAATTCACTGGATGCTTTCAAGAGAGAGTTACATTTAGCTCTTGGGGCTAGAGAAATCAAGGGATATGGGGAAAAAACGAATTTTAGATGAACAGCCATGATCATATTGAATGGCAGTGCTGGCTCGAAGGGCCGAATGGCCTATTCCTGCACCTATTTTCTATGGTTCTATGCTTGAGTATATGGCAATAAAACGCGACCACTTGATTTTGAAGCATTCATGCATGGTGGAGGTATAATGTAGTCGGAGAGTGATAGAGTGTGAAAATAGGCCCTTCGGCCCAACTTGCCCACACCCGCCATCATGTCCATATCCCTCCAAACCTGTCCTATCCATGGATCAGTCTAACTGTTTCTTAAATGTTGCGATAGTCCTTGCTTCAACTACCTCCTCTGGCAGCTTGTTCCATACACCCACCACCCTTTGTGGGGAAAAAGTTACCCCATAAAAAGTTACCTCTTAAAAATACTTCAAACAAACAACATTGAAATCATACCTGCACTAAAACATGATTTTAATGCATCAAATTTCAAAAAGTCCCTATTTAAAGCAGAAATATTGCATTCAAGCGTAAGTTAAAAGACTCGCTACAGTATGCACCAGATTGCACAATTTCAAGCTGAAAAATGCAAAAGCTCCGTACCATTGGGAAGAGGACACCCCCCTCCCACCCCCCCCACGATCGCTACGCTCCCTCGGGCTTGGTCTCTCGTAATTTCTCACTCCCAACTCTCACCCAATGTTGGTATCCCTGTATTTAGTACATCCATCCCTGGATTTGTGCAGGGGCCGAATAATGACTGCAGACTCACTAAACCTTGCATTGTTCATTCCATACCATCAACACCAGTGCTGAAAGGTTTGCTCTTCACATTTATATTTTTAGGACTAAATGCTGGTCCTGGATAATTGAGTGGTGGCGCCATCGAGTGTGGCAGCCTCGTCAGCAGCTGTCTGTCCTTTCATCCTTTTTGTTATTTTTAGTCTGTCTAAAAGTTTGTTTTTGGAGGTCATTTAGTCTTGTTTACGTGGGGTGTGGGGGATGGAAGGGGGAAACTGTTTTTCTCAGTCACTACCTGGTCAAGGATGCGTCTTTTCTCCGAGCCGCATCTTCGCCCCCTCCTCGCGGCCTACCTTCTGGATTGGCGCAGCCTTTCCTGCCGGAGACCGGCCAGAGCTTCAGCGGCGGCACAGCACTGAATTCCATCGCGGAGCGGGCGATGCCTTACGGGGATTGCCGGGTGGAGCTCCGGAGGGCCTGCTGACTAACACCGTGGAGCTGTGGTCTGCGGCGCTTCCAGCCGCGGGCGACGCTGACTCTAACATCGCGGAGCCCTGGGATCTTTCGCCAAGGAACGCCAGTGTTGGAGCTCCGCCCAGCTCGACCTGTGGCGGAAGCCGCGGTCTCTGGTAGGAAGCGGACGATTCGGAAACTCCAAGCCGCTGAGAGTGTTCTTCCGTTCCGACGTCGGAGTTTCATCAGCCTGAAACATCGGGCTGCCGTTGCGGCGACTGCGGAGGCCCTGACCATGGGTGAACATGAGGAAGATGACTGAACTTTATTGCCTTCCCTCACAGTGGGAAACGTTGATTCCGCTGTGGGGTATGTTTTATGTTTTATGTTTTATGTTAAATTCTGTAGTGTTGCGTTTATCTTATTGTGCTGCATGTTAACTCAAATTTCACTGCACCAATTGGTGTACGTGACAATAAATAAATGTCCATTGTCCTTTGTAAATGTTTGAATTTCCCCAAGATTTCAGAATCCAAGTTCATAGTGTGTTTAATTTTTGTTTAGTTTTGAGATACCGCGCGGAAACTGGCGCACAGACCAGAGATCCCCGTACATTAACACTACCCTACACACACACTAGGGTCAATTTTATATTTACACCAAGCCAATTAACCTGCAAACTTGTATGTCTTTGGAGTGTGGGGGGAAACTGAAGATCTTGGCAAAAACCCACGCAGGTCACGGGGAGAATGTACAAACTCCGTACAGATAAGCACCCTTAGTCAGGATCGAACCCAGGTCTCTGGCGCTGTACCACTACGCCACTGTGCTGCCCCAAAGAGAAAAACAGTTTTTATCTCTTTTTTTAATCTTGATCCAAAAGATGGCACAAATCAAAACAATTCGTATCTATATTTGTGACCTATGAATATTGAAAAAAATTGGCATTCCAAGTACAGATTTTACTTCAGGCTTAAAAGTACCATGCCAAAAATTTTACATGACATTACACCGTCTATATTTTGGATGTGAGTGTTAATTCTTGCAAAGAACTGGCATCAACTCAAAGAGATGAAAAGTCGCTGTGGGTGGTATTACCGTTCTATGATTTCATGAGGTTAACATCTCTGTTAATATAGCAGACAGGGAATGCAATAAAAGATAAAAATAACTGCTATAATCAGCAAGAGCAATTTCATGTGTACCTTTAAAAATCACTTGCCAGGCTTTGCTCTTCCCCCAACTCTCTCCCAATTTACTCCCCGTTAATACAATCAGTCTGAAGAAGAGCCATAATCCAAAACATCAACTAGCCATGTCCTCCAGAGATGCTGCCTGACCCGTTGAGTTATTCCAGCATTAGTGTATTTTTTTTTAATATGTTACCGACATGATCATTCATCTTAGATTCATCTTACTCAGAACGTACCAAAAGTATAAAAGGAAACAATCTGCAGTTTCAGAAGGAAACCATCTCATACTTTCTGACATTAATAACCAAAAGACTGGATTTAGGGACTTACAAGTCGTCCTTAGATGCAGAAGATTAAAAATAATACAGCACCCCTTTCTTTTGCTCCAGTTACAATTCAATTCCGACATTTTTGTTTCAGGAAAGCCTATTTAGAAGAGATTCTACTTCTCCCTTTTCCAACCTCAATGGTTTATGTTTCTCTTCTTGTCTTCATTAATGTGTTGATCAAAACTCATTTGTACAGCCACATTTCTTTAGTTAACAACTGCCTCCAGCTCCACATTTTCCACATTCATTCAATTGCTATGCATCGGCACATACACATGTTCTTGACCTCTCCCTTTAACAGTACTGACTCGTTCTTTATCAAAGCTATCCTTGTTTGCAATTCCACCATCTCCTTCGTCAGATTCAGTAATATGACAACAAAAAAATCCTTCCTTTAGGACATCAAAGATCGTATATTTCACCAGTTCTTGATTTCAAATATTCTTCTGAATCCTTCACCCTCTCTGCTTTCTGCTGAATCTATCTCTAGTCCCAATCTCATTTTTTATTCTATTTTTTATCATTCTGGATAAAAAATGTTGGGCCTTTTTTAAGAAGGGCTGAAAGGACAATCAAGGGAACGGCAAGCGAGTTAACGGAGAGGATTCTAAGAGACAGGATCCACATGTATTTGGAAAGACAGGGTCCTCCATTGCACTCCCCCCCTCCCTCACAGGTCCCCCCATGCCGGGTCCTCCTTTGTTCCTTCCCTGGCGTCCTTGTCCTTGTCTGTCGGTCGGCCTTTCCAGATGCCTCTGTGGTTCCTCTATGGTGCCACAGGCTCAATCGACCCAGGCATTGTCTGCCGTGAGCTCTGCCGGCCCAGGCACCGTTGGCTGCGGGCTCTGTCGACTCGAGGGACTCTGGCCTGTCAACTCGCTGGACACCGCGGCCTTCCGAGAGGCGTCTGTGCTGCTGCGCCACTGTGCCGCTGTACTTGTATTGGGAGTAGAGCAGGAGAATGAGCACCTGTGTAGAGGGTCAAGCGGAGTAAATGTTATGGCCAACTCAAACTTACTGAGACCTGCCAGCTAGAATGTCTAGAAGGCAGTTGTAGATGGAGGCCCCAAGGCTAAGGTCAAGAAGATAAAAGATGAGCCTGTTTGGCACTGTGGTGTTGAAGCCTGACCTGTAGTCCACGAATAGCATCCTGATTGTGAGAATGTTGCCAGGACTAGAGGGTCTGAGCTATAGGGAGTGGTTGAGTAGGCTGGGTCTATTCCATGGAGCGTAGGAGGATGAAGGGAGATCTTATATACAAAATCATGAGAGGAATAGATCATGTAGATGCACAGAATATTTTACCCAGAGTAGGGAAATCGAGGACCAGAGGACATAGGTTCAAGGTGAAGGGGGAAAGATTTAAAAGAGGGTGGTGGGTGTATGAAACAAGCTGCCAGATAAGGTAGTTGAGGCTGGGATTATCCCATCGTTTAAGAAACAGTTGGACAGGTACATGGATAGGACAGGTTTGGAGGGTTATGGACCAAGCGCAGGCAAGTGGGACTAGTGTAGCTGGTACATTGTTGGCCGGTGTGGGCGTGTTGGGTCGAAAGGCCTGTTTCCACATTGTATTAAACTATGACTCTATCTATGACTCTAGGTGCTGTCTGTACGTAGTTTGTACGTTCATCCTGTGACCTGCCTGGGTTTTCTCCGGGTGCTCTGGTTTCCTCACACATTCCAAAGACATACAGGTTTGTAGCTTGGCTTGATATAAATGTAAAATTGTCCCTAGTATGTGTAGGATAGTGTTAATGTGCGGGATTGCTGGTCGGTGTGGACTCAGTGGGCCAAAGGGCTCTCTAAACTAAACTGTAATGGCCAATGCGCCAGGGCTAGGGTATCAATGTTTTCCTTGTTCCTTTCCAGCAGCAAAGTCACAAGATCTCACAATATATGGAATTCCTTTTGTAACTTCTCCCCCCTCCTGTGTGAGCAGCTACATTTGGGGCAGGCAGAGGCCCTGCTGCCAACAGACCACCATGAGGATTTTGACCCCTGACTAGACATGACCTCTTATCAGGCTTTTCCAGCATAAGCTGGTTTAAGTTACAGAAGCGACGTGTCATGGATTTTAACGTTAGTCACTGTAAAAATTAGAGAATCTTAGACACACAAAATATATTTCAAAATGAAACATCCACCATCATATTTCTTGGTTTGCTTATGGCACAAGGTTCATACATCTGGCTTACAAAGGCTTTTAGTACATTCAAGTCACAGTTGAACGATCAGAAACAAAAGCCCCCACAATGATCGCACTGAAATAAGCGGAGCAATGTCTGTCGATTCCACTCAGACTTCGTGCGTTCAAGTTTAGTAAAACCCAGATTACTTAATTCCTGCATTTGTAAAGTTAGCTCAACTCCCTCGAATTCATTTAGCAGTAAAGGAAGGAGTACTTCAAGACAAGATTCAAGAGACATTTTTTGTCACATGTTCCAATTGAAACAGTGAAATGTGTGGTCACCATACAGCCATACCAATAATAAAGAGCACAGAACACGATAGTCTTTAACATAGACATCCCCACACAGCAGAATCAAAGTTTCCACTGTGGGGGAAGGCACCAAAGTTCAGTCATCCTCCTCTGTTATCCTCTGTTGTTCACCCGTGGTCGGGGGGCTCCTGAACCCCTCGCTGTCGCCGCTACGGGCGGCCCGATATTCAGGCCCGCTCGCCGGATGATGGAACTCCGACGTCAGAAAGGGAGAACATTCTCAGAGGCTTGGACTTCCGAATCAGCCACTTCTTACCGTAGACCGCTGCTCCCAAAGTCCACAGGCCGAGCTGGGCGGAAATTCACGCTGGCGGCCCTCGGCAAAGGGATCCCAGGACTCCGCGATGTTGAAGTCAGCGCCGCCCACGTTGGAAGCTCTACGAACCGCAGTTCCGCGATGTTGAAGCAGCAGGCCCAACACTCCGGAGCTTCAAACGGCGATCCAGGTAAGGCATCGCCCGCTCCGCGGTGAATCCAGTGCTGCACTGCTGCTGAAGCTTTGTTCCGGTCCCTGGCAGGAAAGGCCGCGCCAATCCAGTTGGTAGGCCGCGGGGGGGGGGCGAAGATGCGACTCGGAGAAGAATCACATCCTCGCCAGGAAATGACTGAAAAACAGTTTCCCCCTTACCCTACCCCCTTCCCCACATAGAAATACTAGAAATACTCCAAAACGTACTTTTAAACGAACTAAAAATAAAAAAAAATAGAAAAACAGACAGACTGTAGGCAGAGGCTGCCATCATGCGGCGCCCCTAGTGGCCAAAAAAGTGCAGTTCCAGGAATTAGTGCAATACAATTTCAACAGTTAGTGTGCAATACGGAATGCTTTCACCAAAATCAAGTACTTAATGGTTTGGTAAAATCAAAAAAGATTAGCAAAATTCTTAAAGCTATTTGACATTTAATTTAGTGTAATAGACCAAATATAATGGTGCTGAAACATGCTGAAAGCAATCCACTGAGATAAAATAACTAATATACTTCTACTGCCATTAAGTAATTCTCATTTAATTGCTCAATCTCATAATTATTTTTTAAAAAAGAGTTAAAATAGTAACTAAATGAGAAGTTTTTGAGTGGGTTTCAATACACAATGCGCACATGCAGGATTGGGATGGAGATTGAGTATTGAGAATTACTGCAATAACTTAGAACTCGAGTGCCTGAGTGCCTTGATAGAGTTTAGACAGGCTAGGATTTTATTCATTCGAATGCGGACAGATGAGGGGAGATCTCACAGAAGTGTATAAAATCATGAGGGAAAGAGACATGGTTAATGCCTGTGGTAGGGTAGTCAAGAATTAGAGGACATAGTTTAAGGTAGAGACTTAAGGCTCTGTCTTACCTGTTTGCGGTCATCGGCGGTGAAGCGCGGCGTCGCCGGTAGCGAGGACCGCGCGGCAACGGCGAGAGCGTCGAGCCTATCCACCGGAGCGCCGCATGGATGCTGCGCGGTGGCCGAGTTAATTCAAACACGGCGGGTCCCACGTGCTTGCGGTAAGTAAAAAAAGGGCGGGCCGACTGCGATGACGTCGGCCCGCCGCACGTGACTCACCAGCGGCGGCTGTGGCGGCAGCCATCCTGATCGCGGCGCTGTAGCGGTGGCTGTGCCTGCGGCCGTGCAGCACACGTGCGTCACTGGCGGCGGCACGTGCCTCACTGGCGGAGGCTGTGGCAGTGGAGGTTTGACGCACGGCGCTCGACCCACACTGGCGGCGGCCCGTGCGAGCGGCCGTGCCGCACTTGTGCATCACTGGTGGAGGTTGTGCGGTGAGTATAGTGTTTTCGACATTGTCGATTTTATTTTAGCACCGCGCGGTGTTGGGAACACCGTCGCACGGCACGGGAATTGTACGTTCTCACGAGTGCGCGGTCTATGGCGGCAGATTCTTCCCGTTTCGCCGCGAATGACCGCAGATTCGTGAGACAGGCCTTTAAAGATTTGATAGGAAGCTGAAGGACAACATTTTCCACACAGAGCATGGTGGGCATATGGAATGAATTACCGCAGGATGTGATTGAGAAAGACACAATAACAGCATGTAAATGTCATTTGGACAGTTACATGTATAGGAAAGGTTGAGAGAGAGAGATGGGCCAAAGGTGGATAAATGGAAATAGCTTAGATGGGGCATTTTGTTGGGATGTAAGTTTGGCTCTTGTTTCTCTGCTGTAGCTGCCATTCCTCCCTGCATTTTGATTTAGAAGGTGTTTTAGCTCAACAGAGCCATGCAGCCTTTGTGAAAACACTAGCTTTGTGACTACCTGCTTGCTGTTCCTTTGTCACACCCCCAAAAGCTGGAATTTCCTGGTCTCTGAGTCAGCTACCACCAAGCTAGCTCCACTGAGATTTTACAACATCTGGACCACTGAATGGTGGGAGGCTTCTGACTGAGTGGACCCTGGGGCCAAATAAGTTTGCTGGCTCAGTTTGGGACTTTCAAGATTAAGTGGGCTGCAAGTGAAGGGGGAAACAACACTCCAAGAATTTGTATATGACAGGAAACTTAGTAATAAATGTAATATCTTTCCACAGATGCTATATGGCAAAAAGCCCACCTCAGTGCTTAATACCAACTATGAATACCAATCAAAGATAGACACAAAATGCTAGAGTAACTCTGCGGGACAGGCAGCGTCTCTGGAGAAAAGGAATGGGTGACATTTCGGATTGAGACCCTTCTTCAGACTGATGTCAGGGGAGTGTGTGGGACAGAGATAGAATGTAGTTGGAGACAGAACAACTGATGGGAGAACTGGGAAGGGGGAGTTGACCGAGTTGACTTTGAGATAGTTTCTAGGATTAATTTTCACTAATGTCCTTGAGGGATATTAAATCTGTCACAATGTATAGAAAAAATATATTTAATATGTTCTATAATTTTGAAGGAGGCAGTTGTTGTCATCTTTTATAACTGGACTAAAGTTCTGATTCCTAAATCTATTATGTGATATCATAAATATTATTTAGTTTGGAAGAGTTCAATGAATTTACCTTGTAAAACGTTTGTCTTTTTTTAACCCTGTATATTATATTGCAAATTTCATTAACAATAAATGGAATGAAGGTATTGCCTGTGAAGTTGAAATCCAGGTTTTTGTGGGACATGAATTTGATGCTGGCCAGTGACATGACCTCCCACATACCAATTAAACCAGAATGATGTGGGACTAGTTGGAGTCTGGGAGCTTGACAGGATCACTGAGTCCTTAGCAAGTGGTGAGGGTCCAGAGGAGGTTTACAAAAATGCTCTCGGAGATCATTGGGTTAACATATGAGGAATATTTGAAGGTTCTGTGTCTGTACTAGCTGGCGTATAGAAGGATGAGGGGGATCTCATTGAAACCTACCGAATAATGAAATACCTAGATGGAGTGGACATGCAGAGGAAGTTTCCAGTAGTGGGGGAGTCTAGAACCAAAGGGCACAGCCTCAGAATAAAAGAGCGTACCTTTAGAATGGGGATAAGGAGGAATTTCTTTCGCGAGAGGGTGTGAATCTGTGAAATTCATTACCACAGACGACTCTGGAGGACGTCATTGGGTATTTTTTAAAGCAGAGATTGATGGCTTCTTGGCTTAGTAAGTGTCAAAGATTACAGAGAGAAGGCAAGAGAATGAGATTGAGAGGGGAAAAATAGATCAGCCACAATTGAATAGCAGAGCAGCCTAGATGGGCCTAATGGCCTAGTTCTGTTCCCATTTCTTATTATCTTATGAAAACAATAAAAAAAGATTTGGACCTCATAAATATTTCAACAAAGTCCACTTTCTGAAGGTCACCAGAAATAGACAAACAGATAATTCTATAGTCATAGTCAAACAGATGGATACGGTACCTTCATTCCAGATCATCCACGATGCTCCATCTAAGCTAGTCCCATTTTCAAGTAATTGGCCCATATCCCTCTAAACCTTTCCTGTCCAAATGTCTTTTACATTTTGTTATTGTAACTGCCTCAACTACTTCGTCTGGCAGTTCCTTCCATAGATCCACCACCTTCTGTGTGGAAAAAATTGCCCCTCCGGTTCCTTTTCAATCTTTCCCCTCTCACTTTAACCCTCTAGTTCTTAATTCCCACTACCCTGGGAAAAATATTGTGTATTCACCTATCTATTCCCCTCTTTTAGATCACTCGGCAGTCTCCTGAACTCCAAGGAATATTTCTAGCCTGCTCAATCTCTCTCTATAGATCCGACCCTCAAGTCCTAATAACATCCACATAAATCTTCTCTGCACCCTTTCCAATTTATGGCATTGTTCCTGTAGCAGGAAGACCATAATTTAACAGAATACTCCAAGTGCAGCCTCATCAATGTCTTGTACAACTGAAACATAACATCACAACTTCTATACTCAATTCCCTAACTGATGAAGGCCAGCTTGCCAAAAGCCTTCTTCGTCACCTGGTCTACCTGTGAGGCCACTCTCTGGGAACTATGTACTTGTACTCCTAATCCTTCTGCTCTTCAACACTCCCCAGGCACCAGCCATTCACTGTGAAGGTCCTGGCCTGGTTCGACGTCCCAAAACGCAATACCTCACATCTGTCTGAATTATATTCCATTTGCCATTCCTCAGCCCACTTGCCCAGCTGATCAAGATTCCACGGTAATTCTTGATAACCATCTTCAGAATCTACCACACCACTTATTTTAGTGTCATCTGCAAACACACTCAATCGTGCCTGCACATTCTGAGCCACGTTGCCTATTTTTTTCACTAATAATAAAATAATTCACACTTCAATGTCGCTGGGTAAAAACAAGACAGCTTGTATAAACATTCATTCTTCATCTCAAAGCTTTATCCCCAGAGAACAAGTCTATTCAAAACAATGCATTTTCTGCAGTTTGTGCTGTCATCGTAAGATTTGGTTCCGATGCAGAATGACAAGATTACACTAAATAATCACTTTTTCTCTCCCTTGAGTAAAACACTATAATGGCCATTTCTAGGTCATTGCATCTTGAACAGAAATTCATCTGGGCACCTCTGGATATGAGTCTCCCACAAAGGATGATGTAATTGTCCATATGATGTTCTTTTCGGAGCACTGCGGGGGAACTTGGACTAAGTTGTACGTGATACACGGCCTATGGTGAAAAGATTTGTTTTGCCTGCAGTACATCTCATAACTGGCATGCAGCAACCACAGAAAGATATTCACCAATCAATGCCACCCATCACCAAATGGAAAGTTGCAATTGTCACAAAGCTAAAAACAAGACAGAATTAAGGTTATTCAACTCTCTTTAAACAGAGGTAGTCAGTTATCTCCCTTATGAGATCAGCATTGGGCCAAAGGGCCTGTTTCCATGCTGTATGACGATGAAATAGTTGACTACAAACTGAAATGTTCCAATATCCTTAGATCCCTTCTTGAAGGAACTGAATGCATAAATGTCCACGGCTCTGTGACCATGCCAGTAATATGGTCCCTATTCTGCTGAGGTTGGAAATGTAGCAGGTTTTAATGAAGACATAATGCGTACTCTGTTCCTCACCAAGGTGCTGTGAACACTCTGGATGGGTTAACATCCTACTTAGCCCTTCTCCCCTCCTCCACCTTTCACTGCTATCCCACCAGGTGCACCTACTCCTTGTCACTGCACACTCCAAACAGAAAACCAACAAGTGTATATGGGAGAAAAGTATTTCTACACAAGTCCTGATGTCAATAAACAGTGGATCGATATAGAATTCAGCATCTTTTAAAAAATCAAGGATCAAGCAACTTAAGATTTCTGGCCAATTTACCAGTAAGTCAACCAGCCAATAATCTGAAAGCAATTAATAGTTGCATAAATAACACTAATTGCATGTCTTCCCTCATGCTCAACCCATCATTTTTTAGTTTTAGTTTTAGAGATACTGCATGGAAACAGGGCCTGTGGCCCACTGGGTCCACGCCAACCATTAATCATCCGTACACTATTCTATGTTATCCCACTTTCGCATACTACACACTGGGGACAATTTACAGATCTGTACAATTAATACAAATCTGTGCATCTTTGGAATGTGGGAGGAACCGGAGCGCCCGGAGAAAACTCTGCACAGACAACACTCGTAGTCAGGATGGAACCTGGGTCTCTGGCGCTGTGCCATTACACTCAGCTGTTCTTTTTTTAATAACTGCATGATCTGCCATGAAATCGGCCTTACATTCTCATTGATATCATGATCAGGCATTTCTGTAAAATGCTACCAGCTTTTTCATTGCATATACGGCAGCACCTTAACCAATATGTGTCCAGCAGGAACTCTGGCACAAATGTGCGTTGCTCATTAGTTGCTTTGTTGGAACACATTTGGTGCCCACATCACACCCATCCCCATAAAACGCAGAACTGAACTAAACCTTATTTTAATACACTCAGGAACTTAAAGAATTCTCGATTATGTGAAACAATAAATATATCAGAATGTGACAGATATATAACAGGACTTGTTATGTAAAAGAAAAGTTACCTGCATCTCCTTACAGAAAGTAGCTGTGGGACCAAACAGAATCTGACACTGTTCATCTGCTGTGTAGATCATCCCTGGCAACTTGGATGACAGCATCACTGAGTTGAGGCTCTGAGGATCTGTGTGCAGTAAACAATTACTGACCTTTGACCTGCCAATACACGTAAATTCATAAGTTATAACAAAAAGATGCTGTGTATTTTGTTATGTTTCAGTTGTTTTGAAATAAGAAGGAAATTTGCAGCAATAATGATATGGCTTAAACTCCATGATTTTATAACTCTTGGCTTAAACAGCATCTTACATATGAAAGTAACGTAGACAAATTCCCCTATGCTGGGCTCCTATTAGGCAGCTGACATGAAAGGAGCTTGTTTCGGAAAACTGACTCTATTACGGTTTTACACAGATCAATATTCCCCAAGATCAGATCCCTTTCCGACGGCCAAGATTTGTCAATTCATTGCAAAACTCACTTAAATGAACATCACTTAATCTTTAGTTTAGTTATTTAATTTAGTTTAGAGATACATTGCGGAAACAGGCCCACCTAGTCTGCACCTACCAACGATCACCGCACATAAACACTATCCTACAAACCTGTACGTCTTTAGAGTGGGGGAGGAAATCAAAGTTCTCTGAGAAAACCCATGCAAGCCGTGGGGAGAATGTATAAGCTCCGTACAGACAAGCACCCGTGGCCAGGATCGAACCCTGGTCTCTGGCACTGAAAGCACTGTAAGGCAGCAACTCTACCGCTGTGCCACCGTGCCGCCCACTTAGTAGAATAACAAACGTTTGAATAGTATGTTTATTTTGGAAAGGGCAGAGAATAATTGATCTATTGTGATTGTGACATAATGTTTTGGGAACAGAAAACATTTAATTGTACTTCATTGCACGTACTATTGCAACGTTTAAGCAGGTATTATCACAAGCCAGATATATAGATAGGATAGGTTTAGAGGGAAATGGGCCAAATGCAGGCAGGTGGGACGAGTGTAGATGGGACGTGTTGGTCGGTGGGGGCAAGTTTGGCTAAAGGGCGGGTTTCCATGCTGTATGACTCTAATACACCTGACCTTAAATCCTACTGACCTGTCCTTTTCACATTGTTCAATTCCATCTCCCATATTTCATTCCTTCTTCGGTGTATTTTGAACTACCTCCTTTAATCGCCACTTTTGTAACACCTCTTAATCTCTTTTAAGTCATCTCTCAATTTGTCTTTCAATCCTAGTTTGCCTTTTTTTTAAACAGAATGTTGTATCTTTTGCCAAAGTAAATAATTTGCATATCCAAGCTATCTCAATTCATTTCATCATATTTAGTTTAGTTTAGATATACAGCATGGAAACAGGCCCCTCAGACAATTTAGTCCATGCTGACCGTGATCACACATTCACACAGTTCTATCCTACACACTAGCAACAATTTACTGAGGTCAATTAACCGACAAACCTGCACATTTTTGGAATGTGGGAGTAAACTGGAACACTCGGGGATGTGTTTATGGGGTTTTGTGTTTATGTTTTTAAATACCGTATTTCCCGGGGTGTGGGGGAGAGCTCCTTTCACAGCATTTGGGTAGTCTGGCCCGGGGTAAAGTTGCAGGGAGGGCACGAATGTTGTGAAGGAGGAGGTCGGGTTCATGCTACTAGCGACGCTCCTTGCACGGAGCCACTGCATTGAGGCGGATGGGGGTGGGGGAGAGGCAGCTCGGGTGGCTGTGACCGGCCGCCAGGCCGGACAGCGGAACCGGCCGCCACCTCAGCTCCTTCTGCCGGCCCCCGCTCACCTCTGGCAGCTCTCCGTCTAAAAACCTCTCTCCTGCCGCTCGCTGGCCTCACTTGTGTCTTTAAATTCCGACAGTCCTTAAATTGACGTTACTCGGCTGTGGGAATTTAAGGATTTGCGGGCAGCGGCTGACATGAGCGAAGTCGGCGAGTGGCAGGTGAGAGGTGTTCCGACAGAGAGCACTGCCAAAGGTGAGCGGGCCGGCAGAAGGCGCTGAACTGGGGGTCAGTTCTGCTGTCGGGTCCCGGCGGCCACTCGCAGCTCCCCGAGCTACATCCCCGGCTTCTATCCCCGGCTACAATGCGGTGGCAGCCGGAGAGCTGTGGTAGCAGTGAGTGAGTGAGTTACTGGCATTATCCCCGACCCCCTCCTTCTCAACACTCCTGCCCTCCCCGCAACTTTACCCATGGCACAGACTCCCCACACGCTGTGAAAGGAACTCTCCCCCCAATTGGTCCCTTGAACAAGTGTTGTCATTCAATTAGATGACAACTGATTCAACTTTTCCCTGTACTCCTGTTTTTCCCACCATCTCTCCACCTGCCATCACCCTTCACCCCCCACCCATTCAGTAATTCAGAATAAAGGAGACTAGGAAGCCTTGGGCAAATTGAATTGTTACTGTCCTTATTTTAATTTTTTATTTTTACGGAGAGAACTATCTGCGCATGCGCGGTTTAATTATATTTTTTTAAGCCGACTGACTGCCTACCCTGAGTAATTGCTCATAGCACGTGCCTGGTTTTCACCTATAATATATTTGTTATTGCCTTTGAATCTTTGCAGTGAAACATGCATTTATAGTTTTCCTTGTGTCGCTAATAAGGCACAAGAGGTTGTTGCTCAGTACAAAAACACTTTGCGGTGAAATTGCAGTGAAATACCGCATCTTATCAAGTTTTTTAAACCATTGACAAAGATCTTTCACTGCCATATTGAGTGAACTCCGTTATCCAACAGCACTGCGTTGTTTAACTTCAACTCATGGCCCATAGCTGTTTCAGGCAGCAGCTCATATCACGTTCACCGGGAATATGTGATACAAATTTCTGTTAACAATCATGTCCCATAAAAGAATGTAAGAACAAATTGGACCAGGTGTTGCCATATTGTTACATCTGATTGCATCTACCATTAGATAACTTGTCTCCTGTGCTTTAAAACCTCAAAACTTGTTTTCTCACAAATTTGTTTGAATTCACAAGTGGCAGTGCCAAATGAATAAAGCGAGCAATCTGCTGTTTGTTAGGGAGTTAGAAATATACAGCTATAGCATTGAGAAAGAGGAAAATGAGTGTGCCTAACTGCAATGTTAAAGCAGAAAGAAAAATAACTGAAGGAAGGGAAATTAAGTCCGGAAGGGTAAAGAAGGGAGAACAAAAAATCTAAAATGTAATGCCTTAAAAAAATCTGGCTGATAAAATAAAACCTGAAGCAATGAGACTCCATGTAATTAATACTTTTTATATCAGAGAAATTAGTTGCAAATTAATAGTATTTTCAAGTTGTTAAAAGAGCATTAACCCAAATATTTTTTAGCCTTAAATATCACTGGGAGTTCAGTACATTACAAATGTACAAATATTCAGACATCATTACATTCAATGCATGTTAACAGTGATGCAGACAAATGAAATATTTTTCTGTGAGGTTTGTGCAGAGAGGGACAAACTGGACAATAGCATTTGGATATTCAGTTTACCTCACCGGATGACGACTTAATTTAGTTTTAGAGATACAGTATGGAAACAGGCCCTTCGGCCTACCGAGTCCATGCCGACCAGGAACTCCCACACAAAAAATAATAATCTTCACAAATACCAGCAAGCAGTAAAATCTGCAAGAACTAAATACTTTTCCACCCTTATCTCCAAAAACACGCAAAATTCCAAGGTCCTTTTTAGCACCATCACCTCCATCATCTGTCCTGCCCCCAGCACTAGCTTACCTGGGTCCCCTGCTAAGTGCGAGTAATTTACCACATTTTTCACCAGCAAAGTACAGAACATAAGAACGAATATTTCCCCTCCCACCCGTGACCTGGCTGTCTCATTGGTCTGCTCTTCAAAATTAGACTGTTTCCAACCCGTTACTCTACCCTCCCTTGTAAAACTGATCACCATCATGAAACCTACTACCTGCCCCCTCGACACTGTCCCCTCTGCCCTCCTAAATGACGTCATTACAACAGCTGGTCCCAACATCCTCGCCATCTTCAACAGCTCTCTGGCCACTGGCACTGTACCTACCTGCTTCAAGCATGCACTCCTGAAAAAACCTAACCTCGACCCCACCTTGCCAAGCAACCACAGACCCATTTCTAAACTGCCTTTCCTCTCAAAAGCCCTTGAAAAGGTAATTTTAAGTCAACTTATACCTTACCTTCACCAAAACACTATCTTGGAAACTTTCCAATCAGGTTTCAGGGCTCACCATAGCACAGAGTCTGCCTTGTTGAAGGTACATAATGACCTACTGCTCACCGTTGACTCTGGCGACTGTGCAATTCTGCTCCTTCTTGACCTCAGCGCAGCATTTGATACTGTTGACCACACCATCCTAATTGACCGTCTCCGGTATGGGGTTGGTATTGATGGCACTGCCCTGAGTTGGTTCATCTCCTACCTCAAAGGTAGGAGTTTCTCGACTAACATAGGCAACTCTTTCTCCTCCCCAGCTAATCTCTGCTGTGGGGTTCCACAAGGTTCCATCCTTGGCCCCATTCTCTTCTCCCTGTATATGCTCCCCTTAGGCCAAGTCATTGAAAGGCACGGCATTTCCTTCCATTGCTACGCAGACGATACACAACTCTACCTCCCCCTGAAGCCCAAAAACCAATCAAATCTGCTTAACCTTACCCACTGCTTCGAGGATATAAAGTGTTGGATGGCCCAGAACTTCCTCCAACTAAACGAGAGTAAGTTTGAGGTCATCCTTCTCGGCCCCTCGGACTCAATCAAAATGATAGCAGGCAGCCTTGGAAGCCTTACCCCACTACTCAAACCTCACGTCAAAAACCTTGGCGTGATATTTGACTCAGCACTGAAATTTGACAAACAAGTCAATGCCGTGGTAAAAGCTAGCTTCTTTCAGCTTCGGACGATAGCTAAAATAAAACAATTCCTCCAGTTTGATGACCTCGAAAAGATCATCCACACATTCATCTCCTCCCGCCTAGTTTACTGCAACTCCCTTTACACTGGCATCAGCCAATCTTCCCTGTCCCGCCTTTAACTGGTCCAAAACACCGCAGCGAGACTTCTGACGGGCACCCGAAAAAGGGACCCGTATAAACTTCAATATCCTCCTCCATGTCTACAAAGCCTTCAATGGGCTTGCCCCCACCTACATTAAAAGTCTTCTCACCCACCACTCCACCTCCAGGCCCCTCAGATCGGCCGACCTGGGGTTGCTGAATATCCCACGGTCTAGGCATAAGCTCAGGGGCGACCTCGCCTTTGCGTTTGCAGCCCCTAGACTGTGGAACAGCATCCCCTTTCCCATCAGAACCGCCCCCTCCATTGACTCTTTTAAGTCAAGACTAAAAACGTATCTATACTCCCAAGCCTTTTCTGACGTCCTCTGAGTGAGGGCTACATGTATATATGTATGTAGTTTGTTTTGTTTATGCTATTCTTATAACAAATGTAAAGCACTTTGGTCAACGAGAGTTGTTTTTTTAAATGTGCTATATAAATAAATGTGACTTGACTTGACTTACACTATCCTATACACACCAGGGAAATTTGCATTTATACCAAGCCAATTACCCTACAAACCTGTACTTCTTTGGCGTTTGGGAGGAAACCGGAGATCCTGGCGAAAACCCACGCAGGTCACAGGGAGAATGTACAAACTCCGTACAGACAGCACCCAGAGTCAGGATCAAATCCGGGTCTCTGGTGCTGCAAGGCAGTAACTCTACCGCTGCGCCACTGTGCTGTCAGCGGTAATAACTGTGAATGCCACTAGCCTTACCATTATTTCAACAGTAAGTTCTATCTTGTGTGAACTTCTAAAGGGCCTGTCCCACTTTCACGACCTAATTCACGACCTCTGCCGAGTTTGCCCTTGACTCATACTCGCAGCATGGTCGTCACGAGGTCGTAGGAGGTTGTAGGTAGGTCGTGATGCTAGTCGTAGGTACTCGTGGCATCAAGTAAGTCGGGGCGTTTTTCTAGCCTGATGAAAAATGTCCACGAGTAAAAAAGGCCGTGAATTAGGTCGTGAAAGTGGGACAGGCCCTTAACTCAGCTTGTAACTCTTGAGCATGACAGACGTTTAGATCACATTTTAAAAAATCCTTTAAACATTGTTAGAACACCATTGTGAATGGGAATCTCACAGCCAAATTCAATTTTGGTTCCTGTCTGATAGAAAAACATTTATAGAAATATATTATTTGAGGAATAGTTACAGACAAGGATCAATACATAGTAAAGACATAATACGTTAGCTTCACCATTTTAAATTTACTAGGGACCCTTTTTAATTCCAGATGAATTGACTTATGAAGTCTCCCATTGAGTCGATGGATGAGTCAATTAATCTAATGTTTCTTTTCACATACCAATGCTCTACCCACAACCACATTGTCATGGGCTGTCAGTTAGCCGTCTGCTATTTCTATGACTAATCTTCCGAGTCTGAATGGCCTAAAGTACAAAATTGACTTTTTACAGACCATTGAGCTATTTATGTAATGCAAAGTTTAATTAGACCACACACCACTTTTAATTAGTATTAAGTCTTCTGCCTGGCTTCATGGTTGATCTAGCCTAGACTATTAAAACAATTTGAAATGTCATGTAAGTGAAATTTAACTGTGAGGATCCTCCCAAACTTATTTCCCCATATATCTTTACAACATGGTAGGAGGCCATTTTGACTCTGAGTTTATGGCTCACATTCCCTGATACTCTTATCTGTATCCGACTCTTCCCACATTTCCATCAAATCCCCCCAGGCTCTATCACTCACCCATATACTAACAGTAATTTGCAGTGGCTAATTAACCTACTAACCTGCATATCTTTGGATGTGGGAGGAAACTAGAGCATCGAAGGGAAACCCACACACTCACATGTAACCTACACACAGACAACACTGGAACCAAATCAGTGCTGCTACGAGGCAGCAGATCTCGTAGGGTCATCAATGTGATGTTCTCAAACACTGACTCATACGTTTTCCTATTATCAGCTCTTTAACACAATAAAAGATCGAATTATGCAAAAATATTTATTTTAGTTTTATTCAATACAATTTGGTTTGTAACAATTCAACCTTCTAATTCAACCTGAAGGTATTTCAAACATATTATTACATTTATATATACCTATATATTTATTCAAGAGATAGACACAAAGCGCTGGAGTAACTCAGCGGTCAGGCAGCACTTCTGGAGAAAAAGGATGGGTGATGTTTTGGGTCAGAACCCTTCTTGAGAACCGACCTGAACCAAAACATCACCCATTCTTTTTCTCCAGAGGTGCTACCTGATCTCTGAGTTACTCCAGCACTTTGTGTCTATCTCCGGTATAAACCAGCATCTGCAGTTCCTTTCTACACACACACACAGATATTTTTTCCCCACTCTGTATATTGCCCCAGTCTGCAACTTGACTAAATTGGTACTGATCAGTTGAATTAAAGACAGACACTTGCAACAGTCAGTGCAGCTACTTTTCAAGCTGCCAACTATTAATCAAATCATTAAAGTTTACTTGCCAAAGGTTTCGGAACAGAATTTTTATTGTGAAGACAATTTTATCCACACATCTCATATCGTTAATTGGCAGAAACACAATGTTTTAACATGGACAAAAAAAAACAAGGAATAGAAACATCTGCATTGGGCTGTAATTAATGTTAATGGTCTACCAAATTTGATCAGCAGCTTCAGTGGATGAAGGAAGATGTTACATCTTTATACTCCTCAAACTATGCATAAGTCAGTTGACCTTATTTGGGTTGTTTGCTGATTTAAAATGATACTTTTCCTGAAACTTTTTTACTTATCCAGCAGGAATTATAGCCCTGTGCATATTGTCTCTATGTCTTTTCTCCAGTACTTTAGATCTTGAAATCTACATTAAAATGAATGGTGATTGGGCACAGCTACACCAATGCTTCTGTAATGTGGGTATAATGCATTTTAGGTTCTGGTTAAGCATCATAATAGCCAATTCATTTCCTTACAGGCCCATGAAATGCCATTGCACCAGTTTTTCCAGAGTCATGGACTATCTTCTTCAACTATGTAGTCTCAAGCAAGTAACTGCTTAGTTGATAAAGAAACATTATGATCCAAATGGGTCATGCTGCAAATGGGACAGCTGCCACACATGGCCCAATTCTTTTTTATACTGTGGTCTCTTTTCTTACCTAAGAATCAAACTCATGGCTACATCTTTAGAGATCGTCAGCAATGCTTTCTTCAGAGTTTTCTGTTAAATCAACAATAATGATAGCAAAGAGCAAAAGTCTGAACACTCATAATGGATATCTACTGATGATTGGATTTGCAGGGACAACTAGTCTACAAAATTGCAACCAAGAGATTTTCCCATTTAAAATCTTCCTGGCACTCACAGGATACAAATTTTCTTACTAGCACTTTTATAAAGAGGAAATCAGAGTTCCCATATCCACCTGGATATTTATTCCCAATTCTGTGTCCTCTAATTTCATCCCATATCCCAAGGTCATGTGCATTACTACATTAATCAGCCAATGTAAATTGTCTTTAATGAATAGCGGAGTTGATAAGAATATAGGGAGAATAAAAAGTGGGATTTATGTACGATTAGTGTAAATGGGTGGTTAATGGTCAGTGTCGACTCAGTGGCCAATGGACATGCTTTTGTGTTGTATCTCACAATGACTATAATGTATTGATTTCATCATGCAGAAAATTGGTTTATGAGTTAATTTGTCATCAGTTCAATACTAATTAATGCTGATTGTTCTCTGATATTCAAGGTGTTAATGGGCAGAATCTAAGGATCCTTGGTACACAAAAATGCTGGAGAAACTCAGCGGGTGCAGCAGCATCTATGGAGCGAAGGAAATAGGTAACGTTTCGGGCCGAAACCCTTCCAAAGGATCCTTACTCTACTTTCAACTTGACTCCTTGTTTGCTTGTCACATATCCAAAGATAATGCCAAAGCTAAATATGCAATTGATGGTTTGTAAATCTTATAGAGTAACAATGATAGATAATTATTTTGGCACAGGTTACTTGGATTGACTGTTGCTTCACAAAACTGCAGAACTATTGACAATGAATTCTATCTGTAGAACCAATTACAATTTTTTGGGGATGGACTATATTGAAATCAGAAAAAAACAATTTTAATTTTGTGATTTTGTTTTAGACAATAGACAATAGGTGCAGGAGTAGGCCATTTGGCCTTTCGAGCCAGCACCGCCATTCAATGCGATCATGGCTGATCATCCCCAATCAGTACCCCGTTCCTGCCTTCTCCCCATATCCCCTGACTCCGCTATTTTTAAGAGCCCTATCTAGCTCTCTCTTGAAAGCATCCAGAGAACCTGCCTCCACCGCTCTCTGAGGCAGAGAATTCCACAGACTCACCACTCTGTGAGAAAAAGTGTTTCCTCGTCTCCGTTCTAAATGGCTTACTCCCTATTCTTAATCTGTAGCCCCTGGTTCTGGTCTCCCCCAACATCGGGAACATGTTTCCTGCCTCTAGCGTGTCCAAGCCCTTAACAATCTTATATGTTTCAATGAGATTCCCTCTCATCCTTATAAACTCCAGAGTGTACAAGCCAAGCTGCTCCATTCTCTCAGCATATGACAGTCCCGCCATCCCGGGAATTAACCTTGTTAATGATAAAGAAAACTAAAAGTTCCCAGTTCTTATCAAAATTATTTTACCGTAACTCATCAATAAGTTAATTCATGAGACCAGATAACCAAAATGTTGGATTCCGCTCTAAAACTTAAATGTTATTTGGTTATCATTTCAAAGATGCATTAAAATAAACAGGACTCGAATCCCAAGTTCACATTGATAATTTGTATATCTAGTTTAGCTTTCCAGCATTTGGCATTTATAATTTTGGAATGATAGTTCATTATCCAACTCGACTCCTTGCCAGTAATGCAATGCAGATGTAATTGATGGATTTATTGAATAAAGCTAAGAATGAAGCACAATAAATTAGTTAGGGATTTACCATCTCACAACACAAAAACACAGGAAGGTCATTCAACCCCAGCCAAATTAGACCCACAAGCGAATGATCTGTACCCCATTTCCATCTGTATCCATTCAAACAAAATTGCCAATTTCTGGGTACAAAATTACAACTGCACCCCTTTCAACTGGATTTATTACATTTGTACATCTGCAATCTACACGTGCCATCTACTCTACAGATTTGTGTTTCCTTGCAGACAGAAATGGCTTTCCCTAAATTGTTTCAACAGTGTTGCAGAAACATCCTGATCCAAATGGGTCGTGCTCTATTTACGCACTGTAGAAAAACATCTGCCACACATGGCCCAATTAATTTTTTTTAATGTTGTCTCTTTTCTTATCTAAGAATCAAACTTCTGGCCACATGTTTAGAGATCATCAGCAATGGTTTCCTCAGTAGAACATAGAACAGTTCAATGAAGGAAGGAACTGCAGGTGCCTTGTTTACACCGAAGATAGTCACAAAATTCTGGAGTAACTCAGTGGGGCAGGCAGCCTCTCTGGATAGAAGGAACAGGTGATGTTTAGGGTTGAGACCTTTCTTCAGACTGAGCATCAGGGGAGAGGGAGTTACAGAGATAAGGAAGTGTAAGAGATCAAAAGAGATGTAGATCAAGGAAAATGTAGAATAGACCATTGTTAACAAGGAGAAATTGACAACAAAGCAAACTGAGATACAATGTAATCAGAGGGACAGTCAGACTGGTCGGAGAACTAGGAAGGGGGAGGGATGGAGAGAGATGGAAAGCAAGGGAAGTTAGAGAAGTCAATATTTATACGGCTGGAGTGTAAGCTGCCCAAGCAAAATATGAGTTGCTGTTCCTCCAATTTGCGCTGAGCTTCACTCTGACAATGGAGGAGGCCCAGGACAGAAAGGTCAGTGTGGGAATGGGCGGGGGAGTTAAAGTGTTTAGCAACCGGGAGATCAGGTAGGTTTAGGCGAAACAATCGCCAAGCCTGCGCTTAGTCTCACTGATATTTACAGTACAGCACAGGAACAGGCCCATCAGCCCACAATGTCCATGCTGAGAAGATGCAAAGTCATATGCCAACAGCATCTTCTGTTAAATCAGCAATAATAATAGTAAAGAGCATAAATCCTCACTATAATGGACTTCTATTGATTAGATATACATAACTTTTACCATTAATAAGTATACCAGTCTACAAAATTGTAACCAAGAGATGTTCCAATTTAAAATCTTCCTGCCAACTGACTGCAATACATCTTGCTTCTGGAAATCAACTTTAGTTCAATGGTAACACTTCTAGCTATAGGTCAGAGAATCGCAGCACAATATCTCACTTCTTTCTCTGTGGCATAGAGTAATATTCTGGTGTAATGCTGACAAATGTTGGGATCGCATCTTTGGTTGAGCTTTTAAACCCAAATTACTTTCAAAGGTTGATGTAAGAGATAGATGCCTTGACTAGAACTAAAGAAGAGCTGGTGATTTATGTCCATTGTTTATCCCTCAAACAAATTATCTTGTCATTATACATTTGCAGTTCTGCGATCAAGTAGTAATGATAATTGGTTATTATCAAAATGATAATTGAAATATCTGAGTTGAACACTTTATATTGAAGCAGCGAGAAGCAGACCTGTTAGCAAACTAAGAAGAGCATTAGTATCTAACTTCACATGTGCCAAAGAATGCAGTGATGCATTTTCCATTGGCTATTGTTGACTCCATTACGATACTAAGTCAGGTTCCAAAACTGGGAAAGATTGCGTTTAAAATCAACTTCATTCTCCTGTTACTGCACCTATCTATATTACATATTTTGTTGATACATAATCACAGCTGTTTTTCTACCCAGGGGACAGTCCTTGAGAAACGGGTGATAACTATGCTCTTATGATCATCCCCGTGTCAACTTATTGTCCTGCTTTTTCACATGGATTTGTAAAGAACCAATGCAATCAGTTAAAAGTTGGGAATGGATGCCATTTGACTTATTATATTAATTGAAACGTACAATATGATAATCAACTCAATGCTCTTTTCCTCTAATGTTGATTATGTAAGCATAGCTACAGAAAAACATTACCATGTGCCGATAACCAAGAATTTAGTCACAGATGCACTTACCTAATATTTTCCCCAACAGTTACAATTGCCAACAGCATAAACAATCTACAAATATATCACTGCTAAAGAATTCTTATTTTCCTCAGAGATACTCTGTGAAGCCTGCCTGCTCATTATCTAAAGCAAAGCAAAGTCTGTTGCAGATGATTTCATGTTCTGTCTTTACCATTTTGATCGCTACACTGGAAATGTCAAGCTTCTGAAAGATAATGGAAAGTGTTGCGAGAATAGTGAGGGGCTTTGTTTGATAAAAAACAAACATACACAGAGACTCGCTCATTCATCCAAATGATGTGCGAGGGAAACATCTGGCCTTCTTATGGCTAAGTTGCAGCATCTGGTTATATTTGGTCATTTTTAAAACAGTTCATTCAAGCACATAAAGCATTTACTTTATTTGCTAATGTATGGTATCCATAGAAAGCACCCACTCTGACAATAGAAGAATCAGCAAAATCCATGAGAATTTTGGAAACAAAAAAACATTAATCAATCTAACAGGCTAGAGATAATTAATTAACTTGAAGCACTGCATTCAGATAGAAAAGTTTGTTTTTCTTTATTTCCTGTTAAAAGGAAGTTTCCTGACACCATTGAAAGAGCAAAACAGACTGGAAATTGCTGCTGGTGATGATTGCAGACAGATGCGACTATTAATCTTCCTATTGTAAATGGGCTCGTACTTCTAATACAACAATTTTTAATTTGTAGAATTATACAAATATAAATCATAGACCAAAAGGTGATACTACACGTCCTATGCAAGTTCTTTGAAAGAAAAAAGATCGATTTTGTCTCACTTGCTACCTATTCCACATCAATCTGTAACATTCTTCCCTTCAAATTTAAATCCAATTGCTTTTAGAGATTATGTACATCCTCCACATGTACTGGCCATCCAGGCTACAATAACCGGCTGCATGGAAAGTATGTGGTTCTCATTATCTCAATCCCTTAAATTCCTTTATCTCCTTGACTAATGACTAACATGTAATTTTTTTAAACTCCTTTTAACCTTCTCTTTTCCAACAATCCCATTTTGTTTTGTCTCTCCAAGCAACTTTGGTTTCTCATCTCTGGTGTTCTACCAAATGTCTTCTGCACCTTCAAATTCCTCAATAGATTCCCAAAATTGAAAGCAATATTCATGCTGAGGTTTAATTACAGATTCTTAAAGATCCACCCTACCTTTCTTGGTTTTAGATCCACTGCCTCTATTTAAAAGACCAGGGCTGTTGGGCTTCTTTAACAATGATTTTAGTATACAAACAATTTGGCACTTTTTGGACAGATATAAGTCTTGAAGCCCTTCTAAAAGGCATAATTGCAACAAAAATGGGAAAGCACCTTCTGAGGTTTGAGAACATGTTCTCCAAGATTCCCTCATTCCTTTACACTTCTTAATATCCTATCACTTATCCAAATAAAGTAGAACTGGTCGATAAGATGGTTAAGTTAACACTTAAGGTAGAGCTGGTAGAACTGCTGTCTCTCAGCGGCAGCATTCTGGGTCTGATCCGGACCTCGGGTGCTGCCTGTGTGGAGTTTGCACATTCTTCCTGTGACCGCTTTAGTTTCCTCTGGGTGCTCCGGTTTCCACACACATCCCAAAGACAATTGGGTTTGTGAGTTAATTGGCCCCTGTAAATCGCCCCTACTGTTTAAGGAGTGGATGCGAAAGTTAGATAACATAGAATTAGTGTGGATAGACACAAAACATGCTGTACTCAGCGGATTAGGCAGCATCTCTGGTGTAAAAGGATGGGCGGTGTTTCGGGACAGAACCCTTCTTCAGACTGCTATTAGTGCGATTTGTGTACATGCTTTAATTGCATATGACTCAGATTATAAGCAGAGCTAGAATTGGATAAAACATGGGTTAGGCCCCAAACTGCGGTCTGAGCACATTTGGGGATAGTTAATTGCTGCATTGGGAACCCATGCTGCCTACTGCTGCACACTGGTGTGCAGTGAATCTGGCTTCAACCCCTGACATTTATGAGGGGTATGCTGTGGCACCTGGAGAATGTAGAGGATTCACAAGGAACTGCAGATGCTGGCATCTGAGAGTGCAGAGGAAATTCATGAGGATATTATAGGGATGGAGAATTATTGTTTTGAGGACAGGTTTATCCAATGAGAGTTGTGAGAGCCAATTACATTGTGAGCAAAGACAGGCAACGTACTCTCACTGAGTTGGAATAGCAAATTGCCTATTTGAGGTGGTTATGTTAGCACTTGCACAATTCTTTCCCGAGTTGTCACTGGATGGGGATGGACATTTTCTCCAACCAGTTCTGACATGTTGAAAATGCTGGATTAGGAGGAAAATGCAGATTGTCCTGGCGCACAAGGAACTTGGAAGTTTCAGCAATGGGTCTGATAGTTGCTTTTTAACTGTGCCACTGTACTAACGTATCATTTCTGAGAATCCTGGCCAATTACACTGACTATACTTGAAGCTATCTGCATTTTACTTACGTGTCTCCTACATTTTGAGCCAATTTATTGTCCATTTCTGATAATGCCCGTATTTGAGACAGTTATCGAGATGTTATCTGTTTTGTATAGATGTGTCAGCAGGTTTTTTGAGTTACTGGTTAGCCTTTATTACTTTTCTAGCTTGGCATGCACGAAGCAGTGATATTACTGATCTAATTTTTTACATTCTTGAAAGAGCAGGACATATTTTGCTACCACCACCTGCAGCCAAGAGAGCTGTCCAAGATTTGCTGCTGTACTTTCCAACCTTTGGAGCATCCCGCTTGTCGCTGAGAAATATGCCGACCAGCTTATTGCCTGTGCAAAGATAGATTCATGGGCTTTGCAATAATGGGCAGACAGGAGATGCAACCAGAAGGTCTCAACGTATGTTTAAAAATAAATAAATGTCACTGTATTCTTTCAAAGGCCCTTTACCATCTGTTCTACAGATCCATGATTAGAAGGATCGATAATGAGGAAAGACTATGAAGGGATTTGTTATTGTAGACTATGAAAGCATTAGTTTTAGTTTTTCCATTACCGAGAGGCCTCCACAGCTATGTTTGCCAGCGTAGTCGGATGTAATAGTAATTATACACCAATAATAGACTCGGATTTCAAAAACTGACCAAAGAAATTAGCAATGGAATTACAAACACCTGCAGCAAGCCAATAACATAAGTTACAATAGCAGGATTGGGCTGTGATGTGTTGCCCCAAGTCTGTTCCATCATTCACTGAACATGTACCTCAGTCTGCTTTCCTGACTGATCCCCATTTCCCCATGTGTCCCTTGTAGTTGAATCTAACCTTGACCGTTGAGATTTGCTCTACATTTTGGGTGTTCAATATGTTAAATAAAATACCTGTTAATTCTTGGCACCCAAAAATCCATTTGGTCCTGCCACATTAGTTTGTGTTTATGAATGATCCACAGCAACACACACATAGTGAAGATCAATCTTTATTCCATAGGCAAACAGGAACATTCAAACAGCCAGCTATTCTCATCTAGCTCCGCTGGCTTGTGAGAGAGAGAACGAGTTAGGTGACCTTGCTGGTGTAAAGCTGTGTAGTACCGTAATACCATGTAAAGGGTGGCATGCACATATGTGTAGTGGAGATTATAAATGGCATGAATTAATAAGGGTTAATCTACATCCTTCCTCTTAAAGAAGCAAAGCATATATAGAGTGGTTAGTGGAGCATATTGTAAAACACCAGTATGCGGCATTTAGTATTTTACTGCATATGTGAGCACATAAAACAAAATAAGTCATGCACAGTTCAAGTGTAGCCAATACATTTTCTAATCAGTGGGTTTGGCTTGCCGACACGACCTGCACGTGTATGGTAATACCCCTCATACACCTCATCCTTCTCTGAGGGAGGAAGTCCCTTATCGGGCGAACGCGGAGGAGAAGATACCGGTGGAGATGGGGGCACCGGGGAATGCAGGGATGGCAATGGCACCTGCAGAGGAATCGCTGGAATAGCATTCGCGGAGCGTGAGGGACGACTGGCGGGCTGGTCCGGATAAGGACGTGGAGGTGCCGGTTCATTAACCGGGAGGAGGTGTTGGCTGGTTCACCGATAGATGCCGTTGTCAATACTGACCATGGACGAGCGTGGTTCTGCGGTGGACCCGAGAATGACTCCGAGGCGGTTGTAACCTTGGAGTGACCGCAAGCGGACAACCTGTCCCTTGTTGAGCAGTTGAAGCGGAGAACTGGTTTTATTGTAGTATTTTTGTTGTATGGGATTGGATAACTGACGGTGCACGGATTTGTGGTTCTAGTGGTTGCTTGGCCATAGGCAGGGTGGAGCGGGTTCGCCGTGACATGAGCCGTTTGGCTGCAGATCCCAGGAGAGGGTCGCGGACGATGTTCCGTAAGTTGAGTAAGTCGAGATAAACGTCAGAGCCGGCCCTGTGTGAGCATCCCATTAGTTCATTTGCACTTCTTACCGCGCGCTCAGCTAGGGCGTTGGACTGCGGGTACTCGGGGCTGCTGGTGATGTGGTGAAAGTCCCAGTTTTTCGTGAAATCCCTAAAGAGCTGACTGGAGAATTGAGTTCCATTGACTGAGAGTAGCTTTCGGGGGGGCTCCGTGGACAGAGAAGTGGCGAATGACCATGGCTGAGGTCGGGTTACCGAGCAGGTAGATTTCGAACCATCCCGAGTAGGAATCGACTAATACCAGGTATTGTTTGCCGTGCCACTCAAAGATGTCGGCTGCTACTGTGGACCAGGGTAAGTCCGGTGTGGGGTGCGGGAGAAGTGGTTGTTTCTGCTGGTGCGGGGTCAGGCTGTTGCAAATCGGGCAGGCAGCAACTTTCTCGAGAATGTAGTCAGCCATGTCAGGCCAGAAAAGCATACCTTTTGCATGTTGGAGGGTTATTTCTGCAGCGGGATGGCCCCCATGGACAATGTCGAAGTACTTGCTGTGAAGAGACGTCGGGATGACTGCCTTATGTCCTTTCATTATGACGCCGTCTTGAATGACCAGTTCGCCATGGACAGGGTGAGATGGGCGGACAGCTTGTAGCAAGTGGTGCTGTTTGTCTGGCCAGCCACGGCGGATGACAGTGGCCAGTGATTGTAGCGTTTTGTCTGCAGCTGTTTGTGCCACTAGGATGTCTAAACCGACAGATGGGAGGCAGGAGACCATCATAACCGTGTACCGCTCATGCTCATCATCAGACAGGTGTTTTTCGCAGGTTGGGCGAGGTGCCCGTGAGAGGGTGTCAGTTAAGTGCATGTCCTTACCGCGTTTGTAGGTTAGTCTGATGTCATATCTCTGTAGTTCCATCATCATGCGTTGTAAACGCGCTGGTGCCATGTGGATCGGTTTACTGAGGATACTGACCAAGGGCTGGTGATCTGTTTCGACCGTGATCGGGTTGTCAAAGATAAAGTCCTTCAATTTCTTGCAGGAAAAAGTTACTGCAAGTAGCTCCTTTTCGATTTGAGCGCAGCGCTGTTCAGTGTCGGTCATGGTGCAGGAGGCAAAGGCAAATGGTCTGGGACCCTTCCCGTCGTCTTATAGGCAAGCACCACCCAGTCCATACTGGGAGGCATCAGAGGTGAGGGTGACAGGTAACTTGGCATCAAAGTATGTGAGGGTTGGAGCGCAAGACATTAGTTGTTTGAGGGTTTCAAATGCTGTTGGTGCCAGGACCATTGGGTATCCTTGTGGGTCAGTTGGCACAGCGGGGCTGACATTTCGCTGAAGTTTGGGATGAATTTTCCTAGGTAGTTTACCATACCTAGATATAGTTGTAGAGCTGTCAAGTCCGTAGGTGCTGGCATTTCGTTGATGGCAATGGTTTTAGATAGGTCTGGCCTGAATCCATCGTTGGTAAACACGTGCCCCACATAAGTCACTTCGTCGACCCGAAACCTGAACTTGAGAGGGTTGAGTTTGAGATTTACCTCCCTGGCACGATCCAGGACCTGCTTCAGGTTTGAGTCATGTTCTTGTGCGTTGCGTACGGCGATCAGGATGTCGTCCACGATTATGTTGCATGGGTAACCACCAAAGAGTTGTTCCATAGTACATTGGAAAACCTCACTGGCTGAATTGATGCCAAATGGCATTCGTAGAGATCGGTAGCGTCTGAAGGGCGTCGCAAATGTGGTTAACATGGAGGATGCATGGTCTAGTGGCTTTACCCAGGTTGGCTGCGACCTCTTTCACCGCCCGCATCGGGTGGTGTGGTCGTTTGATGGCAGTGTTTAAATCTTTGGGGTTGATGCAGATCCTTATTTCATCTTTGTTCTTCTTGATTGCTGCAACCATGGTGGAGACCCAGGAGGAGGGATCGTTGACAGGGGCTATTACGCCCAGTGTTTCCATTCTGTCTAGTTCGGCTTTGACATTGTCAATAGACAATAGACAATGGACAATAGATGCAGTAGGCCATTCGGCCCTTCAAGCCATTTAATGTGATCATGGCTGATCATCCCCAATCAGTACCCCGTTCCTGCCTTCTCCCCATGTCCCCTGACCGCTATTTTTAAGAGCCCTATCTAGCTCTCTCTTGAAAGCATCCAGAGAACCTGCCTCCACCGCCCTCTGAGGCAGAGAATTCCACAGACCCACCACTCTGTGAGAAAAAGTGTTTCCTCGTCTCTGTTCTAAACGGCTTACTCCATATTCTTAAACTGTGACCCCTGGTTCTGTGGCCCCTGGTCCTTCATTGCATGCGGGATTCGTTGAGGAGAACGAACGACAGGTATGACTTCTTTGTCGGTTACAATGCTGTATTGTGTGGGAAGCTTGCCCAGCTGGTTATCAAAAAGGTCTTTGTATTGTTTAAGCATTTGTAGGGTGGGACTTTGAGAGGTCGACAGCTGGTACACAGTTTTACCGAAGAAGACTAGGTTCATATCGCGACATGCATCAATGTCCAGAAGGAGGGGCTCTTCCCCTCTAACAATGAAAAACTCCAGGTTGTAAACTTGAGACGCTAGATGGCATTGTAATGTGACCTTACCAACTGGTTGCAACTCCCCCCCCCCCCACCAAATGGATGCAACTTTGAGTTTGTTTTCATGACAGTTTCGTTGTTGTGAATTCTTTGGAAGTCTGATAGAGAGACCATATTACATCTCACACCGGTATCTATCTTAGCAGCAACTGGCGTTGTTGATACTGAGCGTTGTCGTGGGATCACTGTCTGTAGGCGGTGAATTGGGTATACAAGGATGTATGTTTTGGCCGACTTCTTGCAGGTGCTGCGGTCATGGTTCTGCTGGAACTGTTGATTCTGTCAGTGCCTCGTGGGAAAGTGAGGGCTCAAGCGCATAGAGAGATTGTTGTGGCTGGGCCCTGTTGGCACGAACGCAGCAGCACCGGATAAAGTGGCCTTTCTTTTTGCAATAGTGACAAGTTTTGCCATATGCGAGACATTGCTCACGAAATTTAGCGTGTGAGCCACCGTAATTACCACAGTTATGGACCAGAGGATCAGTTACCATCCCTGGAGCTGTAGGCAGTTGTCGAGAGGTTGTTTGTCGCGGGGACCTATAGAAGGCATGGACATCATAGGCAGAGTGTGGTCCCGGTCCCAAGGCTTTGGTATGGGTGTCAGTGTATTCTGCAACCCAGCAGGCACGTTCAACCTTATCTAGGGTAAGCTCCTCATCCCGGAGTAATTCATTTCTCACCTTGTCATTCAGGATGCCATATACAAATCTGCCACAGATGCGTACGTCGCTGTCTTGGAAGTGGCATCTGGCTGCAATGCTCTCAATGTACGATTCAACCGTTTTGCCCTGTTGTTGGCGACGGGAAAAAAACTTGTGGTGCTCCGTGATAACGTTAGTGCGAAGTTGGCACAGGTTTCTGAACTTTCGGAGAAGGCAGATGGGGTCTCTGATGGACTCTGCCGGGGTCACAACATGTGTTACCGCATCGGTATGTTCTGGGGCGTAGTAGAAATCCTGCGCCCGCAGGGCAGCCTCTGTGCCCGCTACGTTGAGGAGAATTGATGCAACGGTGTGGGGAGCAGTTCCAGGGTGGGCAGCATCTATGAAAATTCCGAATTCCACTTCGAAGATACGCCAACATTCGGCAAGTTCACTGTCGAACACCAAAGGATCTGGTTTACGGAAGGAACCTGCCATGGTTCGATGTTAAAAAAATAAACTTAAATAAATTCAGGCAAAAGAGTTGGAGACGTGGTTCAAGACTCTGACACCATGTTTATGATTGATCCACAGCAGCACACACATAATGAAGATCAATCTTTATTCCATAGGCAAAGAGGAGCATTCAAACAGCCAGCTATTCTCATCTAGTTCTGTTGGCTTGTGAGAGAGAGATCGAGTTAGGTGACCTTGCTAGTGTAAAGTTGTGTAGTACCGTAATACCATGTAAAGGGTGGCATGCACATATGTGTAGTGGAGATTATAAATGGCATGAATTAATAAGGATTAATCTACAGTTTGTTTTATTATTGTCACGTGTACCGAGGTGCAGTGAAATGTTTTTTTGTTGTGTTCTATCCAGTCAGTGGAAAGATTACACTTGATTACATTCAAGCCGTCCACAGTGTACAGATACAGGATAAAAGGAATACCATTTACTGTGAGATAAAGTCCAGTAAAGCCTGATTAATGGTAGTCGTGGGTCTCTTTATTAAAGTTAAAGTTCTCTCTCAGGAACTTTTCGCAAAGGAGGAAAAGTACTATTAGGAGTATTCCCATGAAGCCTCCTAGGAAACAATGCGTCCATTTGAAATTGTGATTCTGTATTGATTCATCCTATGGAAGCGACGTTGAAAAACAGTGACTGCATTGGTAGCAACCATGACTCGGAGACGGAAGGTTGCAGCTTCAGTTCCACTCCAGGTGAATGCAGAAAAATCAAAGCTAGAATACCATTGCCCTACTGAGAAAGAACTGTCCTATCAGAGGTGATATCTTTCAGCAATAACAGATCTCACAGGCAGATGTATAAATCCTACAGCATTGAAGAAAATCAAAAAAAGTCTTCCCTGGCGCCCCAATCAATATTTATACCCCAGTCAACATCAAGGTGATGTGGATATAATAAGGTGGCTCCTTGCGGGAATGTTCCACACAGGCTACCTGCTGTGTTTTCTATAATACAATCGAGACAACATTTTAAATGTAATTCCATGTCTGTAAAAATTGAATTCATACCACTGTTTAATCTTCTTTCTGATTTGACTTGTCACCTTGGCACAATAAGTGCTTTAGGCTGACACTACGAATGTTCAGAAACATGGACACACACAGTTGTTTGATCAGTGACTGTTGTTAATGCTCACATTCAATGTCCTTCTCACAAATGGAGAAGGTACAACAATAATCATTATTTTATCTCCTATCAAAAGCTGATTACAATTTCAGGAAGTGGAGATTACCACTATTTAATTTCTGTCCAAAAGCCATGATGATTGATACCTATCACTGCTAGGTGTTAAGGCCAAGTACAAAGAGCACACAGCCTTGTTTGGCCATTATTAAGCACATATGTTGCTCCCACAAAGCTCCTCTGTGCGTGGTGGTCATACTTAAAAGTCTCATCGGTTGAAATGTGTTCTGCATTCTAACTTTGTGAACATTCGTGCATTGAACACCAGCAAAACCATGACATTAAACAGTAACAAAACCTTGCATGAAGTCAAAAGTAGCAATACTGTGGTTTTACATTTGAATGAGTGTACTAACAGGATCTACTGATCACACAACTGTGTGCATCCATGTTCTGAACTTTCTTATTGTCAGCCTGCAGCAGTTATTGTGCCAAGTTGTGCATGGTAATTTACAATGTTGTACTTTCTTAATTGAAAGATACACATTGAGGACTAAACTAATTAAGATGATGATTTCTGAAGAAGTTCTATCAACATAAAAAAGAGCTTTTGTGCAGGGAGATGTGATGCTAATTTTTATTCAGTGGTTTATTCTATCTAAATCAATTATTTTTTGGAGCTATTTTGGTTTGTGAATTCCGAAGCTGCCAATTCACACAGAAACAAAGCTTCACAAGTACTGGCTAATTTCCATCAGCAAAGAGTCATTTATCAAGTCTATCCTTGGACGCTGGACTTTGATGAATTACTGATCATTACCGCCAAACCTAGATGTGTCCTCATCTAAACATCTGCACACTTTCCAGCTGGGATACCAATGCCACAGAAGTAATGATTTGCAAAACCTAATCCGATTTTCCCAATAAAATGAAACGTTAAATTCACTTGGATTGTTGATCTTCTGTTTTACATGGGGTGTTACAACACATTACGGGCCACTTTGTGATGAGATCCAGCAGAACATTTTCATGACAGCATAGAACTTGCCAAAAATATATATAACAGAGTAAGATTGATGCATATATTCAATCTATCAACAATCAGTGGTGTACAGCAAATGTTTCCGCAAAAGTGAATTATGTTGAAGAAACTTTGCTGACCTCCCATTACATTAACATTCATTGAGACAAGCATAGGATAGCACTAGAAGCCATGCTTAGTGTGCAGCTGTCTGAAAAAAAATGTGACCGAGTGGGGAAAAATAAATTGTCATATCTTTTTGTCTAAATTGCAGTCAAGATTTCTGGTTTCAGTTACACATTTGTCAGCTGCTGGCACCATGATTTTGAATTTGCCCGCACATCAAGCTACTAGGAGAAACAGATCAAATCTGAATGGTATGCTGGTAAGTACATCTTTAATAAGTTTCATTGAAACATTAACCAGTAGATAAATTAAAAAGCACATTACTGCCTGTCACTGGTTTATCAGGAGATTATTTACACATATATTTGGTGTAAAGGAATTTAACATCTTTATCCTCATCTCAATCACATTGCAAATAAATTAATTACTATTTCTGCATCAATATATTTGCATAATATTTACACAATAATTATTCCAGTAAGGACAAGCACTATGAGAAGAAAGTGCATATAAATGATCAACTCTGAAAAAAATTAGTACGTCTATGGATTAAAAATAGAAAAACGCATTCTGATATTTTTTTTTACGCACAGCCAATTGTTAGATTTTCCAAATCAGAAACTCACAAAGAACTTGAATGACAGAGGTTTTCGGTTAAAACTTCCACGTGCTTCAACTGAACCTGAAATAAATCATGTTAATCCTGGTCTGACCTTAACATAGACAAGAACAGCATGACGCCTGTCAGTGTAGAGTTCAAATTTCACCTTTGATCTCATTACAAAGGTAGAGCGCTTTGTGCTTATCGAGCCTCTAACCCCAGATTACCCGGGCGGCCGTCTGACACTAGAAGACTACCCAACATAATTATCTTCACCAGGAAAGACGACGTTAGGGTGGGAGTGAAGCGAGTGATATGAAATATGTCTGAAAGTAACCCACAGCTGGGATGAAAGACAGGGTAACTCCACACAGAAGGCAAAGATAATGCAGTGAAATAACCAAGTCCCCACTGCAGCAGCTGATCATCAGCAATGTTAAGGGCCTGTCCCACGAGCATGCAACTGCATGCGGCAAGCGCAACCTAACGTGGTCGCGCTAGCTGTGCGGCCTCGCAGGGCCGGTCCCACGTCGATCGTGGGAGCCACGGAGTTGTGCGGAGCTGGTCCCGACATCACGCGGGGCTCCGAAAAACTGACAGAGTTCAAAAATTCCGTGCGGCAAAGGCCTGCCGGCCCGCTGCCGCATGGAGGCCGCACGCACCGCCTTGACGCCGCACGCACCACCTTGACGCCGTACGCACGTCCCGACGCCGTACGGAGCGTCTTGACGCCGTACGTCACGCGCGAACTTCCCGTGGACTTCGCTCGAACTTCACGTCAATCATTCGACCTCCGCGCGGCCCACGCTTCCGGTTTGGTCGCGCTCGCCGCATGCAGCCACATGCTGGTGGGACAGGCCCTGTACGGGGATCACTCGTCCTCCTCGCGGCCCCCGCTTCCGGTTTGGTCGCTCTCGCCGCATGCAGCAGCATGCTGGTGGGACCGGCCCTGTAAGGGGATCACTCGACCTCCGCGCGGCCCCCGCTTCCGGTTTGATCGCGCTTGCCGCATGCAGTCGCATGCTCGTGGGACAGGCCCTTAAGGCTTCTTGTCACTGACTCCAAAATCTCGGAATGGACTAATTACAATATTCCTGAACTGAACACGGAGGTTCTTGAAAAGTTGCTCCAGGAGGGCAGGGAATGGCAGTGAGCAGGTGCAGTCAAGGTTTATTTGGAGCATAAAACAAACTGGGGTAATTTAAAGAGGCCGAGTGCTCTGTGGCTGCAGCTGGTGACAGAAGTCGTTCCATGTGTTTTGGGACCTTGCTGTTCGCAGTTGAGAGAGCAGGCACTTTGATTTACAGATGTGTTCTCAAGGCACTGACCAACAAGATGAAATGTGGAGGTGCTCTATCCATGGGTTTACAAAACAATTGCCACACATATATCACAATTTTTCTCTCACTTCTAAAAGGTTGCCAGCAGGGTTACTTAACCAGCAGAGGGCAAGGTCGGGTTCAATGGTTCACCACTCGGTGGCAGAATGCTGGCCGGTCAGGACATGACTGCCAAAGTGCTCTTTGCTGGCAGTGGAGATGACAACTTTCAGAACAATCCTAGGTTAAACTTGGTCTTTCTTCCTCTTTTTACTCCAGACCGTCAGATTCACCCATCAACAGGGCTAACCTAAAAACTCTAATTCTCTTTTCCACTCCACCCATGACTATGCCTCCCCACCTAGTCCACCACATCTCCTGTTAGTACAACCAGCCTTGCAGCCAGTTATTATCAATCCCCTAATTCAAACCTCTTGAACATTCCTTAATAAAGTCATTCTCCTGTTAGATGCCATGGCGTCAGCTGTCCTGCCAAATTCCTATGTCCCGTAATTGTTCATCATAACACTCTCTGCCTCTTCCCTCACTTGAGAATTTCCTTAACACTCCGCCTGCCCATGCTGGTCATCAACTCTAATATTTGCATACTTGATTCAATGTAAACTGTTTTAATAATAAACTTGTGTAACACTAGGATCTTAATTACACTGAAAAGCACTTTGCAAGTGTTTTTTCTGCTGTCCTTGTTTACTTTAGAATACATTTTCAGAACTTGCATCTTTTCCCCCCAAAAATTGAAGAGCCAACCTGAACTCCTGAACAATGGTTTTTTCTATGAAGCAAGGTCAATAGCAGGGAATGGGAATGGGAAGGGAAAAGAGAAAGGAAAAAAGAAAAAGGGAAGACATATTTTAGGCACTGTTGCCTTAACACCAAAAAGGCATGGGCTGGCACTAACATGATAGGTTGAATGGCCTCATCCCATGCAATGAACCTCTAGGAACCTCTTCAGGCAGTTTATACATTGAGTGCAGTGAAAACCCATAATGTATTATATTACAGAAGGCAAGTTTTGTACATTATTAGTTATTTATGTTTAAAATCTGAACTATGATGCCCAAATTCAAAAGTCAAGTGCAGAAGAAAGCCTCAAAAGCAATCAGAAATATTTCTGAGAAATATTTTGTTAAGCTTGGCAGAATTTGCAATTATTAACAGGCAATGTTATAAAATAAGAGCAAAATGCAAAAAGCTGGTGGAACTCAGTGAATCAGGCAACAACGATGGAAGGAATGGACAGACGACATTTAGGGTTGGGATCCTTGATCGGACTGATGGAGTCGTGCGGAGAAGGCTGGAAAAGAGAGAAGAGGGTGGGGGGTGGGGCAATGCCCGACAAGTGACAGGATGATTCAGGAGGGGAGGGAGATTGACAGATGGGTGGAGTATGTCAAAGGCTAGAGGTGAAAAGGAGACAAAGGATTGTCAGTCAAGGAAAGTGGAGTGAACTGTGAAACTGGAGGGAGGGGTATGGGTGGAAGGAGAAAAGAAGGGTTATAAATGGAAAATAAGGGGCCCCTGTCGACGTGCTCAGCCTACAACAATTTCTGGGTATGGTGAACTACCTGGGAAAGTCCATACCGAATCTCAGTGAACTCAGTTCAGGGTTTCGGCCCGAAACGTTACCTATTTCCTTCGCTCCATAGATGCTGCTGCACCCGCTGAGTTTCTCCAGCATTTTTGTGTACCTTCACCACTGAGACAGCTCACCCACAAGGACACTGAATGAACCTGGTACCAGCAACACCAACAGGTATTTGACTTTTTAAAACTACAGCTGGCCTGCGCCCCTACCCTGACATACTTCGATCTGAAGCGACCTGTCACGATAACCTGTGATGCCTCACAATACGGGTTGGGCGCAGCCTGCCTTCAAACATCTGCCAAAGGGATTGTACTGCCTGTATCTTATGCCTCCCGCGCCATGACGGACACCAAACAGCGTTATGCCCAGATCGAGAAAGAGCTGCTAGTGGTGGTCTTCGCTTGCTCAAAATGTAAGGATTTCATCTTTGGGGACACTTTCAATTGAATTCAATTCAATTCAATATTTATTCCATGTCATTTGAAACTCAGTGAGGCTCAAACGAAACTCCGTTTCTACAGCCATACAAACAAAACAATTCCTGCAAGACACACAAACAATTCAATTCACACAAACATCCATCACAGTGAATCTCCTCCTCACTGTGATGGAAGGCAAAGTCTTTTCTCTGCCCTGCACCATTTTTCTCCCGATGTTGAAGCCCCAGGTGGGCGATGGTAAGTCCCACGTCCATTTAAGGCCGCGCCGGGCGATGTACGGCCCCGCTCCAGGTCTAAATGTCACAAAGTTGGAGCCCCCGGCGGGCGTTGGAATGTCCCGCAGCCATTAAAGCCGCGCTGGGCGATGTACGGCCCCGCTCCGGGGGGTTCCAACCCCGTGACACGGGCGGGAGAATTGCATTGCGGGAGCTCCGAAAAGCGGTCTCTCACCCGGACCCGTGAGCTCCCGATGTCACAGTCCACCGGCCTGCAGCTGGTGCCTCCGAGCTCCGGAGTCGGGCCGCAGCAGCGAGCCACCACCGCTCCCCACGCTCCGAGGCTGGCCAGCCCCACGATGGTGAGTCCGCAGTTCCTCGACTGGAGCCCCCAGGTCGTTCCGGTTGGAGGCCGCTCCACGGTGCTAGGCCCCAACGACAACGGAGACCCGACAGGGAAAAGGTCGGGTCTCCCGTGCAGGGAAGAGATTTTAAAAGTTTCCCCCACCCCCACCCCCCACATATACACAGTTAAAAACAGTATTAAAAAAACACGACAACTACTTTTAACTAGACAAAAAAAAATATTAAAAAGACAGACAGGCTGTAGGGGCCGCTGCAACGTGAGTCACGCCACCAACAACTCATTCAACCAACAACTCAACAACTACTTTCACAGTCGAGACCGATCACCAACCACTTGTAATCATCCTGAACAAACCCATCCACACAGCACCTGCACGTTTGCAGCGCATGATGATGCAGCTCCAGCGGTTCGACTTCCGAATCGTTTACAAAAAAGGAAAGGACATGCTCGTTGCAGACACTCTCTCTCGTGCACCACGTGCATCTAGTGAACGACATCCCTATGTGATGAGCTCACGGTTCTCAAGGTTGACTTCGTTCCCACGGAACGCCTGCGTCGCCTGGCTGAACACACAGCCGCTGACGGGACTCTACAGCTGCTCTCATCCATCATCAAAAGAGGCTGGCCAGACAATCCAGCACACCACTGGAGGTGTAGCCGTTCTTCCTAGTCCGTGATGAGCTGGTAATACAGGACGGCGTCATTGTTAAAGGTCACAAAGTCGTGATCCTTTCATCCTTACAAGACGAATACTGCAAAGAGGCACACAACGGTCACCCAGGTACCAAGGCCACATTGGCCCACGCACAGAGCATGTTCTACTGGCCCGGGATGGCCAAGCACATACGGGACAGAACAGCATCCTGCCCCATCTGCAACAATTTGGCACCACACCAACTGAAACAGCCTCTACAACCCCCACCAGCACTGCCCTGGACATCTCTGGCAGCAGACATTTTCGAATGGCACGGTAAACACTACCTAGTCCTAGTCGACTCCTACTCCAACTGGTTCGCTCGACTTACTGCCCACCATCACATCCGACATGATTATTCAAAAGCTAGAGACACTTTTCTGTATTCGGCGCACCAGTTCATCTGCAAACTGACAACGGAAGACAATTCACTAGCCATGCATTTAAACACTTCGCCAAACGATGGAACTTTCACCATGTCACAAGCAGCCCTGAATACCCCCAAAGCAACGGGCTCGCTGAACGTGCCGTTAGGAGCGCAAAACAACTAATGGAACGCTCCCACCTGGCCGTCAGATGTTTACCTGGACCTTTTAAACCTGAGAAACATCTCCAGAGACAGGATCCTGGGCTCACCAGCCTCAACGCCTGATGTCTCGAACAACACGACCTCCAATACCAGTTGCCCAGCGACAGTTGAAGCCACAGGTGTTTAAACCAGCAAACCACTGAAGCCGCTATTGCAGGGTCAAGTAGTCCGTATGCAGACTGCTGTGGGACATTCCCGTCTGGGTTTCGTTGTCGGCCCGTCTAAGGAACCCCGCTCTTACCTTGTCAACGCCGATGGTGTCCTGTACAGACGGAGTCGCCAGCATTTGCTGCTTGTAAACGAACATCGGCCACCTCCAGCCGATCCTTATGCTCCACCCCTGCCGTTTAGACCCTCTGCTGCTCCTACCACCACTAGTCCCAGCGTGCGCTCTCCGTCTCGGTCGGTTACCCCATCTAACAACGTTATCACTCCTGCATGCTCACCCCACCGGTCGCCTCAAGTGTCCCCAGCTGCCTTCTCCTTTTCGATTCACTGCCCCCCTCCCCCACTAATTTTTCTAGTACGGAGGGAGAGGGGTTTGTCCGCATGCGTTCGGGTCGGATTAGTAGACCGCCTGACAGATACGGCGAGTACGTTTAAATCCGTGTGTTTAACATTTGCTTAACAATCTTTTCTCTTTACGGGGAAGGATGTAGATTGGTTATTGCATGTGAACCAATCAGAGTAGTGTAGCATCATTAACCTCACCTTACTGTACACTTTATATTAACACCCATTTCCTACATTAGGTAGTCTTGGAAGCGGTAGTGATGAACTAACAACCTGATGTACCGCTCTGCTACATGTTATAATTAAAGATGACTTAAACTCCAGACCTGTGTTCCTTTAATCATTTACAACCATGTTATCAAAAAGATGTTGTCAAGCTGGAAAGGGTAATTTACAGAGATAATTTACTAGGATGCTGCCAGCACTCGAGGGCATGAGCTATATCAAGAAGTTGGAGTGCAGGAGGATGAGGGGTCACCTTAAAGAGATGTACAAAATCATGAGAGCAATAGATCAGGTAAATGCACAGTCTTTTGCCCAGAATAGGGGAATCGAGAACCAGAGGACATAGGTTTAATGGGAACCTGAGGGGTAACTTTTTTTTTACACAAAGGGCAGTGGGCATATAGAATGAGCTGCCAGAGGAGGTGGTTGAGCCAGGTGCTATCATAACATTTAAGGGACATTTGGACAGGTACATTGGTAGGATAGGTTTGAAGAGTTATGGGCCAAGTGCGGGCAGCTGTGACTAGAGTTGATGGGGCATGTTGGTCGGCGTGGGCAAGTTGAACAAGTTGCACACTGTTCAACTATAGAGGCAAAACAAGAAATCTCCACCCTTGGAGATAAAATCATCTCATTCTTTGAGCAATTATGCACACCATCAGTACCACAATGAATCATAATCGCATGAATGTTAAAATAATTTGACTAATGCTCTAATGCATTATTTCAGAGCTGTAGCATTAAAGCTCACACTTGGCTTAAGGCCTTGATAACTGTCAATAATGTCGGAGCATTAAATTTGCTAATTCTGTGAACGTAAAGGATGTCATGTCCTCCAATCTCTGAGGTATTTTGCTTTCCATTGTCTCTTTTGGAAACTACCAAATTAGTGTCGAATACAGAGACTCAAGACATTTAGAGCTCACAAACAGATACCTCTGTTTTACCCTTCAGACCCTGAGATGAAAATGGCAAACTGTATGATCTATACTCTACCACTGAGAAACTTTACAAAAGATTAGCATAATTCAATTATAATCTTAAGGAAACTGTGGCAGATTGTTGACCAGCGAATTGACCAGTGAAACAGCAGAAAGGGAATTCAACCATTGCCCAATACATTTGCCTGTGTTTTCTCAAGCAATCAAAGTTAAATTGCTTTATCAATCTGGTGGGTTGCACGTTTCAGAGCTGCCTGCAGCATTGATGTTAATTTTAAATGTGTAAACGGGAATAATGTCTTGAGATGTCTAAACCTTAGCATAAACAGTATTATTAAATCACAACTTTATCAGGTTCCATATAAACTATAAAACAATCGGCAATCATATAACCATATAACCATATAACAATTACAGCACGGAAACAGGCCATCTCGACCCTTCTAGTCCGTGCCGAACACGTGCATTGGTACAAATGCATATATACATACAGAAAACATAAAAGATCACATCAATCACAGTAAAATACTACATGGGAATTCTGCTACAACAGAACTATGTTAACACTGATAGACGTTTATTGTGGAATGTTCCCTCGAAGAGAATACAATTGTGCCAATAAGTTATTAACTTAAAATTATTAAATGCACAGACTTTTTCAAATCCATTTAATGGTTTAATTTCCTCTGGACATAGCAGTTAATATATTTGCACTTTTGTTTTCACCCAATTACATTAAACGACTTAATGGTTGCTCCAAAATAGCAAAAATAAATTTGATATTAAACAAACCAGCAGAGGGAAATTAAACCTCACAGCATCCATTTACATAGATCTTTTCCCTTTTTACATCTAAGAATGGAAACAAACAAAAATATTTGGTCAAGAAGTAAATATGACCTGACATCTACACAGCATCTATTGTCTATTACATTAAATTGCTGCAGCTTTAGATAGTATGTGAGTCTGGCATGTACATACCTGAGAAATCTTTCCAGATCATCCCTGCTGCATTGCGACCAGGACACGTCACCCAAATTTTGTCCTTTGATCCATTCCCCGGACATGATATGGAGGCCATCTGCACAGGATGGATGATCATTGTCATGATTCATTCCCATACTGAATTTGAAGGAAAGTTTAAAAAAATGCATTTGTTTTATTGACAGATAAAAACAAATTAAAAGTACATCTGAAGTATGTCAGTAGCAGAACATTTGTTATACATATGTTATGAGTCTGTTAATCACTTCAAATATGCCAGATGAGGACTTATAAAGGAACTTAAGAGTTAGCCCACGTTCTTTTAACAATTTAATTTTTCAGCTTGATTTTATTTTATTTATTATTTGTATCATGCTCGTAAATAATTATTCCTATTGGAGAAAGGTACGTTTCTCAAAGAGCATGCATCATTTCTTATGTATAGCAACAAGGCAGATAAAATAAATGGTAGGTTATTGAGGAACAAAGGAAACAAAATAAATGATGGAGCCATATATGTAACAAAAATGACCTCTTTTTAGAATATGGTATGTTTGCTCCACATTTGCTCTTGCCATGTCAGAAAATAAGCAAGCTGGAAAAGTGGCACAGACCATTGAACCAGTAAAGTTTCTAAAGAAATGACCTGCAAAATTGCTCTCTGACCTCTGCATTTAAGACAGTTCAGATCAGATGAAGTGGCTACCTGTGCAAAATTGTCATTCTAATCTGATGGTTATTTCCCACAGAATAACATAACTGCATAGGCGGCACAGAGGTAGAGTTGCTGCCTTACAGCACCAGAGACCCAAATTCCATCCTGATTATAGGTGCTGTCTGTCAGGAGTTTTTACATTCTCCCTGTGACCGTGTGAGTTTTCTCTGGGTGCTCCGATTCCTCCCACATTCCAAAGATGTGCAGGTTGGTAGGTTAATTGGCTTCTGTAAAATTGTCTCTTATGTGGATAGAAGTGGAGTATGGGTAATCGTTGGTCGGCATGGACTCAGTAGGCTGACGGGTGTGTTTCCATGCTGTATTCCAACGTAAACCTATATCGTAGAGACTACTAAAATCCATAGTGCATCTGGTGGGTGAGGAAGAAATTCCATTTTGAGTACAAATATCTCAGAATATTAATCCTTTGGGAATTACAGGGTTAACAGAATATCAAAAACATGAGGGCATGGTTTTAAGATGAGGGGAAGAAGTTTCAAAGAAGATTTGAGGAGAAAGTTTTTCTTTACATTGAAATTTGGAACTGTATTGAAATTGTATTACTGGGTTTGTGTAGACAGGCACATCAATAGGCGCAGATCAATAGGCACAGAAGAATACAGATTGAGTGAGGGCAAATAGGATTGGTTACAAGTTATATTTATTGTTACATGCACCAATTGGTACAGTGAGATTTGAGTTACCATACAGCCATACGAATAAAAAAAGAACACAATACACGCTAGAGTTTAACATAAACATCCCCACACAGCAGAATCAATGTTTCCCACTGTGAGGGAAGGCAATAAAGTTCAGTCATCTTCATCATTGGTGAAGATGGACAAAAAGGTTGGCTTGAACCTGTTGCACTTCTGTGTACTACAACTCCATTACTCAGACACAACTTTAAATTTGAATATAATTTACTGACTGTCATGTTGACAGTCAATGTATATCTAAAACAAAGGCTGTCAGTGAATGCACATGTAAACCAAATCAAAAAATCAATTTGGTCGTTGTAATCTATATTCTTCCCAAATATTCTTCATCACTCTTTAGCGTCAACAATCTAACTAAAGTAAATATAGTAAAATGACACTATAGTGCAAGCATTTTTACTGGTGCATTGTACGATCTTCAAATATCATGGTTGTGTCTGAGACTTGCTTTGTGGCAGGTATCATTGGATGCCTCAATGAAGCACGATAAAATTCTGCTTATTTCACAGTAAAGGCCTTTGCAGAAATAAATAATTTTTATGAAGAGATATCTTGCTCGGCATATAATAACCCTCATCAATACTCTGAAGAAACTGTGCTTATGATGACTTTATTTTACTTCTGGAGCTGTAACATTGGCAAAGACAATTATTCATGTTAATATTTGCAAGCAGATGCTTCTTTGCCCCAATGTGTTTCTGTGGCTCCGTGCTAATTTACAAGAAGTCTGCACTCAAATATGACAGCTTGAAACAATGTTTCTTGACAAATGAGAGTATTCATACTAAATAGAATTCTGACCTGACATAAATCTTAAGAGAGCCAATTTTCACTGACAACAAATCCCTAATGATCATTTTGCCTTTGAAATTTTAACACTGACTGTCTCCATTCCACTGTGTAATATCTGCACAATTTCAGCAGTAACACAGCCTAACACATGATTTAAAAGGTCATCCAACAGCTGACATATAACAAGGTTTCTGGAGCCTTCTTCAGCAGCTGAAATCCCTGCTGAAGGTCTAAAACATGGCAAGGAAATACTACTGGCTCCATGACTTCATCTGGGAACAGACGTTCATGCCAGTATATCTCAGAGAAGTTGTAATCTTGACCATCGTCATGTAAAGATACATCCAATGGAGTAACTACAGAGGAGTCCCACTGCCCTCTGCCACACACGTTGTTGCAAGGTTCCCTCTCAAAAGTATATTCCCTGTGGCCAAAAAGTTCCTACCTAAGTCGCAATGTTGATTTCTTTCATCAAGAGGTCCAATGATCAAATTCAAGAAAAATGTAGAGACCAGCACCAACACTGTACCTGTCCTTTGTAAAGCCTAGGACTCTGTCAACCAAAAGGGGCAATGGAGAAACTTTCTCAAATTTAGCTGTCCTCGGAAATGTATGCATTACCATTCCATGTTGAATTCAATGATACTTTATTGCCATAAGGTCATGGGATAGGAGTAGAATTAGCCCATTCGGCCCATCAAGTCTACTCCACCATTTAATCATGGCTGATCTCTCTCCCTCCTAACCCCATACGCCTGCCTTCTTCCCATAACCTGACACCTGTACTAATCAAGAATCTATCGATATCTGCCTTAAAAATATCCACTGATGGCTTCCACAGCCATATGTGGTAAAGAATTCCACAGATTCATCACCCTCTGACTAAGGAAATTTCTCCTCATCTACTTCCTAAAAGAATGTCCTTTAATTCTGAGGCTATGACCTCTCGTCCTAGACTCTCCCCACTAGTGGAAACATCCTCTCCACATCCACTCGATCCAAGCCTTTCACTATTCTGTATGTTTCAATGAGGTACCCCTAATTTTTCTAAACTCCAGCAAGTACAGGCCCGATTTGGAGGCCAGATTTGGAGGCCGCCGTGGAGGCTCCATAGGAGCTCGGATTCGATATTGCGGCTGCCGGCATTGGAGCTCCGAACGGGAGCAGGCGGCCGGATTTGAGGCCACCGTGGAAGCTCCATTAGGAGTTGGGGCTGCCAGCGCAGCTAGGCTAGCGATCGCTGCTAAGATTAGCAGCAGGCGGTAGTTTAAATATAGCCGCAGCTAGGTTAACGATCGCTGCTAAAGATAACAGCAGCCGGTGCTTTTGAAAATTAGCCGTGGCCAGGTCAGCGAACGCTAGGTAAGCTCAGCTGCCATAGCGCCTACCAATTTTTAAACATAGATGTTGTCGGCTGAGGCAGCATACGCTGCAGACCAGCATATAGTGTGTGCTCTATTTATAGGGCAGTTATAAATAGAGCTGGCAATTTTAATAGCGGTTGCTGTTCGGTCAAGGGACATTTATTATCATACACCATGTGGTGTAGTAAATTTTGACTTGACATTACAGCACAGAATGGTGCTCTACTGGAGCGGGCGGCTGTTCGGAGTAATGCTCCGAAAGGGAGTCAGCCAAAGGCCTGAGGAGGCAACACCTGGTTCAGGGTTGTGTTCTATTTCCTCCCCTAAGAACTCCATTGAGGCTCCAGAAAGGAGCTCCTGGCTTGGGGTTACATCATGATAATTTCCGCTCAATAGAGGGGACTGTTGGAGATTCTTTCATAAGAGACCCCAACCATGTGGATATCGATAAAGCAGTCGAATCTTTGATCTAATGGGGCTATGCTTCTGTTTAATCATATGAACAAACTATGTTCCGTGTACCGGAGGCATTACAGACGGCTCCAGAGTAGCCAAAAAATTCCGTCCGTATGGTCAATAGAGGAACGGTGGTTCCGAGTGGAATCAGTGACATCTCATCGGAGGATGAGTGGTCTGGCCAAGAACTAGAGGGGTATATTTCTGATACTTCTCAAGATTACAGAAACATGGAGCATGCCGAATCAGGTTAGCATTTGGCTAATCTGATAATGTGTTTAGTTACCCAGTTTAAGATGGATGATTGGCTTTCAGCAATTTAACTGATTCAGAGAATCGATTTTGAAGATGCATACTTTGCCATATCTATACACATGAGGCGCATATTATCTGGTGTTTTGATAACAAAGCCAGTGGTGGAAGCCAATGCTGCCCTACTCAGATCAAAGGGCATTGTGTCATCGAGTTTTAGCTAATATGCAAAATTTGCAGCTGATAAAACTTAGGGGTTATCAGTAGATACCTCTTGCGATATTAAGAATGAGGCAACATGGAATTTAATAGTGCCAATTTTGCCTATTCTTTCAGGCCATGGTAAGTCAGCTGAAGCAACTCCTATTTACTCAGTCATGAGTGATGGCTGGGGCAGCCTGTCTTCTCGGGCAGCTAGCTCTGCACGATTGTATGGGAAGTTTGTGAACAAAATATGTGAGCTACTTTTAAACGGAAGTAACAGAGATTTGTGTGGCTTTCAGTTTGAGCCTAGAGAAGCGTTTATGTGATAGCACAATTGACACTGCTTGTGCTGCTTTGTCATTCTCTATAGTACCATAAGTGGGACAATAAATGATTGGTTATTCACCCGCTGTTCACTAACGCTATGCAGGGTGTCTTTTATATGACCACTCTAATAGCCTACACTCATTGTAGTGTGCGATGTATATCAGTAAATTATTATGCAAATATTATTCTGCTGTATTCCTAATGGGAGCAGTATTTTTAAGATGATTATGCTTTCAGCAACTGATCTCAGCACAAAGAACAGTCTTTACTCAATCTCGGGCTCGGTCTTTGGCTTATAACTGACATTAGGGTAGCTTGTTATGGGAATGATCTCATAAGCAAAATGGGCATGATTGCATACATTTGAAGTTGTCAGCATACCCAACAGAGCAGAGATTGGGGGTTTCATTAGGTATACTAGTGCACTGAGCTTGCTAGTACCTATGAGATGAAAGATAGTTTCTTTATTGTTATTCAATAGTCTCAAGATATTGCTGATGGCTCATTAACAGCCAATAGAATGGATAGTTCCCTTTCATCATACAGCAAGAGGCTTACATAGTGCGTGTTAATAAATTATAAAATTTGGTTGAATATGTCTGCATATTTGCAGATAGAATTCTGCACAGAGTTGCATGAGTTATTGTCTAACTCAAAGTCAATTGGTACTATGGTCCGGTTAAGAACAATGGCCATGTATGCAAGTTAGCATCATGGTATTAATAACCCATGTTTTTCAACCATTAATGGTTTATCTGTTTAAGTGTTTCACACACAGATTGGGTTACTGCATGAAACCACAGAGCTTAGAAGTCTTCACGTAGTCACTCACGTGACTTTGAAATAAAATAGAAAGATTAAACGAGAACATACCGTTTGAAGTTTGATCTTTATTTTATGAGAAGTTGAAGTGAGGGAATACGTGCCCTCCACTCCCAACCCTACTTCCCATTAGTTCTAAGGTTGTTAATCTTTCTATAGCTTAAGTTCAGCATCTAGTCTGTGGTTTCATACATCTGCTCTGAAGATTGACGCGCATGCTGCTGGCGGGCTCTTCACATATTCCCTCACTTCAACTTCTCATAAAATAAAGATCAAACTTCAAACGGTAAGTTCTCGTTTACTCTTTCTATTAAAGGTTAACCTACTCATTCCTGCGATCATTCTTCAAAACCTCCTCTGGACCCTCTCCAGAGCCAGCACGTCCTTCCTCAGATATGGTGCCCAAAATTACTCACAATATTCCAAATTTAGCCTTACCCACACCTTATTGAGCCTCAGTATCACATCCCTGTTTTGTATACAAGCCCTCTTGAAATAAATGCTAGCATTGAGTTGGTTTTCTTTACTACCGATTCGACTTGCAGATTAACTTTTTGGGAATCCTGCACCAACACTCCAAAATCCCTTTTGCACCTCCGATTTCTGGATTCTCACCCCATTTAGAAAATAGTCTATGCCTTTATTCCCATGTCACATGTACCGAGGTACAGTGAAATGCTTTGTTTTGCAAACAACTGCACATATATGTATATATAATAGATATATGTGTATATGCATATATGAACACACATAGTTATGCATAAACGCACACATATACATACACACATACATAAACAAACAAACAATACTAGTGCAAAGACAAAAACAATGCCCCCAACTCCATGTATTTCAGAGCTCATTTGGTTGTAGTATTCAATAGCCTGATGGCTGTTGGGAAGAAGCTGTTCCTGAACTTGGATGTTAGTTTTCAGGCTCCTATACCTTCTTCCTGGAAGAATTGTCATATAGCATGGAAATAGGCCCTTTAGCCGAACACGTCTGTGCCAACCAAGATTCTCAAGCTAAACGCCCTATTTGCCTGCATTTGGTCCATATCCCTCCTTTTCCTGTCCATGTACCTGTCCAAGTGTCTTTTAAATATTGTTATTGTACCTGCCTCAACAATCCCCTACGATAGCTCATTCCATCTACTCACCACTCTCTGAATGAAAGCGTTGCCCCTCAGGTTCCAAATTAAATCTTTCCCCTCTCACTTAAACCTATCTCCTCTGGTTCTTGATTCCCCAACCCTGGGTAAAAGACACTGTGCATTCACCCTATCAATTCCCCTTACGATTTTATCTTTTATAAGATCACTCCTTAACCTCCTGCGCTCCAAGGAATAAAGTCCTAGCTTGCCCAATCTCTTCCAAATGCTCAGGCCCTCAAGTCCCGGCAACATCCCAATAAATCTTCTCTGCACTCTTTCCATCTTAATGATATCCTTCCCATAAAAGGGTGACCAAAACTGAACACAATACTCTAATTGTGGCCTCACCAGCATGTTGTATAACTGTAACATAATGTCTCAACTTCTATACTGAATGATGAAGACTCAACGTACCAAAAGCTTTATTTACCAAGCTATCTACCTCTGATGCCACTTACAGGGAACTGGACACCTGTACTCTTAGATCCATCTAGTGTACAAAATTCCCCAGGGCCCAACCATTCACTGTGAAGGTTCTGCCCTGGTTTGACTTCCCAAAATGGAATACCTCACAATTTTCGATGTCTATGATCCAACCTACTTTCGTGTCATCTGCAATTTCACTGATCATGCCCTTGCACATTCTTATCCAAATTGCTGAAATAATCCACAAACAGCAATGGGGGCAGCACTTATCGCTGAAGCACACCACTATTCACAGGCCTCCAGTCTGAAAAACAACCGTCCACCACCACTGATTGACCCAAAATACTGGAGTAAGTCAGCGGGTCAGGTAGAATCTCCTGAAAAAATAGATAGGTGATGTTTCGGCACGAGATCCTTCTTCAGACTGATTGTAGTGGGGAGGGAGAAACTGGAAGTGAGACAAAAAACCAGAGCAGATCAGGGCCAGCCACAACCTCCTTGCCTGAAGTCATCAGTTGCTGGCTCCAGTTTCTCCTTTAGTCCTTTTGAAACATCAACTATCTATTTTCTCCAGAGATGCTGCCAGACCCGCTGAGTTACTTCAGCATTTTTGGTCTATCTTTGGTATAAATACCAGCATCTGCAATTCCCTTTTATTACTGCCACCACCACCTTCTGCTTTCTTCCATGAAGCCAATTCTGTGTCCAGTTTGTCTCCAACAAGCTCAAGTCAACTGGAAAGCTGTTCAATCTTCATCATCTCCATCTCCATTCCAGAACCAAGGTCATTCCACCTTCAGCCTTCAAACTATAGTACCCAGAGGAAGCTTCTGTTTCTACACATTTTGGCAAGTAAGCTTCATGTCAAAGTTTACTCCTTTACTGAATTGTGCATCTATTATAGATTCTATTCCTGCTTCTATAAATTCTTAAGGGGCTGTCCCACTGTGGTGACCTAATCTGCGAGTTTAGACGAGTTTGCCCTCGACTCAAACTCGCAGCATGGTCGACACGAGTTCCTAGGATGTCCTGTGAGGTCGCTGGAACTCTCCTTCTTGCTCGAGGGAAGTTCCCGAATACTCGCGGCTTCAGCTAGGTCGCGGTAAATATTTCAGCATATTGAAAAAATTTCCGAGAGTAAAATTTGGTCGGCATGTGTCTTTTTGACTCGTACTGCAGTGGAGTGGGGTCACTATTTAGTTACAGGCACTCGAGGGCAGCCGTAAGCAATTTCCTTCGCTGACCGGGCATTTTGATTGGCTCATTGGAGTTTTCAGGACCCAGGAAAACCTATCGGTAGGTAAAATGCCCGCTAAACTTTATTATACATCTTACAGTAAGTGTCTCCACTCCTTCTCCCCCTCCCTTCTCTCCCCCTCCCTTCTCCCCCCTCACTTCTCCCCTTCCCTCCCCCTTCTCTCCCCCCCCCTCGCGCTCTCTAAAGGACTCAAGAGTAGCTAGTCATCATTTTTTAATCCTTCTCTCCATAGATGCTGCCTCACCCGCTGAGTTTCTCCAGCATTTTTGACTACCTTCGATTTTTCCAGCTTCTGCAGTTCTTTCTTAAACATTTTTTAATTATCGGTGAGTTGGATTTTTTATTGCACACTGGGTGCAACATAAGGTATGGTTAATTTTACATGTTTATTTAATTTATTTAATATACATTAAAGAATTGATCATAATGAATTACTGATCCGATGTGGGGGCAGTCCAGAACCAGGGGTCACAGTTTAAGAATAATGGGTAGGCTATTTAGGACCGAGATGAGGAAAAACGTTTTCACCTAGAGACTTGTGAATCTGTGGAACTCTCTGCCACTCTCTCCAACTCCAGAGGAACCCGTTCCCCGACAGGCCGGGGACCGTCAGCTGCACCTCTCGCCTTATCCAGTGGCTGTCAGTTAACCCCCTCGGTGCCAGCGAAAGCCAAGCACCCATCATCAACAAGGATACACACAAAATGCTGCAGTAACTCAGCAGGTCGGGCAACATCTCTGGAGAAGGGTCTCAACCTGAAACGTCAGCTATTCCTTTTCTCCAAAGATGCTGCCTGTCCTGCTGAGGTACTCCAGCACGTTGTGTCTACCTTTGGTGGAAACCAGCATCTGCAGTTCCTTCCTACAGAGCGATGCACCCCTCTCCTGCATAACCCCAGGAGGCATATTTATGAGCGGAGTCTCACTACCGTCCCCGTCCCCTCCCTAGTGTCCCATCCCTGTCCGGGGATGGCCGGAGATGACGGGTGTGATCGGACACCGGCCCGGAGCAGTGGCGGCCCCAGGCTTACGAGAGAGAGAGGGAGAGAGAGGGAGAGAGAGGGAGGGAGAGGGATAGAGAGGGATAGAGAGGGATAGAGAGGGATAGAGAGGGATAGAGAGGGATAGAGAGGGATAGAGAGGGATAGAGAGGGATAGAGAGGGATAGAGAGGGATAGAGAGGGATAGAGAGGGATAGAGAGGGAGAGAGGGAGAGAGGGAGAGAGGGAGAGAGGGAGAGAGGGAGAGAGGGAGAGAGGGAGAGAGGGAGAGAGGGAGAGAGGGAGAGAGGGAGAGAGGGAGAGAGGGAGAGAGGGAGAGAGGGAGAGAGGGAGAGAGGGAGAGAGGGAGAGAGGGAGAGAGGGAGAGAGGGAGAGAGGGAGAGAGGGAGAGAGGGAGAGAGGGAGAGAGAGAGAGAGAAAGAGAGAAAGAAAGAAAGAAAGAAAGAAAGAAAATGTCCTCTAACGCTGCCAGGAGAGGTTCCGCGGAATTCCAGAGGGTGGGTTTGTGACGTGAGATAGAAATAAGATCGAATTAATGTTCATAAATGTCCACTATTGAATTGACAGAATTCTGGATTAATTCATTGGTGTTAATACTTAACAATTTATACAAAGTTTATACAGCCAGCGATTTGTTCGCATTTTCTTTATCATGAATGACCTTTGACAAATCCCATGATTCCTTGCGTTTTTTCGGAATACCAAACTCGCATAATCACTGGATGTTTTCAAGAGAGAGTTAAATATAGCTCTAAGGGCTAACGGAATCAAAGGATATGGGGAGAAAGCAGGAACAGGGTACTGATTTTGGATGATCAGCTGGCTCGGGGTCGAATGGCCTACTCCTGCACCTATTTTCTATGTTTCAATGATTTTATCTCTGAGAAATAGGTAAGCCTTCACAACATTACAGATTACCATTTGGTGGCTGATCCAAAATACAATTGCAGTTGATGTGTGCCTCAATCCAAATGGCCACATTAAAATTCTGTGCCAAGACTTCCCATTGTATTTAGAACATGGTGAAAACACCGCAGACTCCATACATCAATCTGCAAGCCAAGCCTTTCACATTATTTGATGAGAACTAGGTTTAAGAGAGCCCGATCTTTAAGCAATAGATGGTTCACAGCTGCACTGGTTGAAAGCTGGGCCAAAATCCCATTCGTTTATATAAAGGCCTGGCCTTTAAACATAGGCGACCGAAACAAAAGGCCACTATGATAAAGCTGGAAAAATATAATGATTTTGTGAAAAGGAATATCACAGATTTGAGTAGTATGGCCAAAACTGTCTGATTGAGCCCTCTCATTTACATTGTAACATAAAACTGATGTTATGTCCAAGTGGATTAAAATGCAATGGGCATTCATAAGAATTATCAATAATTCTTTTAAATTCATCATTACTAAGCATTTACAATAACATTTGAAGTCTTTAAGCAGGATTTTTAAATTAAAAGATATTCGCTGATCCATTCAATTTAGAAGTCAACATGGGAGTATGTCAAACAATCACATACATACAGTGCCCTCCATAATGTTTGGGACAAACACCCATCATTTATTTATTTGCCTCTGTACTCCACAATTTGAGATTTGTAATAGAAAAAAGTACATGTAATTAAAGTGCACATTGTCAGACTTTAATGAAGGGTATTTTTTATACATTTTGGTTTCACCATGTAGAAATTACAGCTGTGTTTGTATATACAGTCCCCCCCCAATTCAGGGCACCAAAATGTTTGGGACACATGGCTTCACAGGTGTTTGTAATTGCTCAGGTGTGTTTAACTGCCTCCTTAATGCAGGTATATGAGAGCTCTCAGCAACTAGTCTTTCCTCCAGTCTTTCCATCACCTTTGGAAACTTTTATTGCTGTTTATCAACATGAGGACCAAAGTGGTGTCGATGAAAGTCAAAGAAGCCATTATGAGACTGAGAAACAAGAATGAAACTGTTAGAGACATCAGCCAAACCTTCGGCTTACCAAAATCAACTGTTTGGAACATCATTAAGAAGAAAGAGAGCACTGGTGAGCTTACTAATCGCAAAGGGACTGACAGGCCAAGGAAGACCTCCACATCTGATGTCAGAAGAATTCCATCTCTAATAGAGAAAAATCCCCAAACACCTGTCTGACAGATCAGAAACACTCTTCATGAGTCAGGTGTGGATTTGTCAATGACCACTGTCCGCAGAAAACTTCATGAACAGAAATATAGAGGCTACACTGCAAGATCCAAACAACTGGTTAGCCGCAAAAATAGGATGGCCAGGTTACAGTTTGCCAAGAAGAACTTAAAGAGCAACCACAGTTCTGGAAAAGGGTCTTGTGGACAGATGAGACAAAGATTAACTTATATCAGAGTGATGGCAACTGCCCAAGATCCAAAGCATACCACCTAATCCGTGAAACACTGTGGTAGGGGTGTTATGGCCTGAGCATGTATGGCTGCTGAAGCTACTGGCTCACTTATCTACATTGATGATACACCTGCTCAAGTTCAAACAAATGCTTTCAAGAGAGAGCTAGATAGGGCTCTTAAAATTAGTGGAGTCAGTAGATATGGGGAGACGGCAGGAACGGGGTACTGATTGGGGATGATCAGCCAAGATCACATTGAATGGCTCGAAGGGCCGAATGGCCTACTCCTGCACCTATTGTCTATTGTCTCAAAACTCATTGGCCGGCGGTTCATTCTACAGTAAGACAATGATCCCAAACATACTGCTAAAGCAACAAAGGAGTTTTTCAAAGCTATAAAATTGTCAATTCTTGAGTGGCCAAGTCAATCACCCGATCTGAACCCAATTGAGCATGCCTTTTATATGCTGAAGAGAAAACTGAAGGGGACTAGCCCCCAAAACAAACATAAGCTAAAGATGGTTGCAATACCGGCCTGGCAGAGCATCACCAGAGAAGACACCCAGCAACTGGTGATGTCCATGAATCGCAGACTTCAAGCAGTCATTGCATGCAAAGAATATGCAACAAAATACTAAACATGACTACTTTCATTTACATTACATTGCTGTGTCCCAAACATTATGGTGCCCTGAAATGGGGGGACTATGTATAAACACAGCTGTAATTTCTACATGGTGAAACCAAAATGTATGTAATGGCCTTTATTAAAATCTGATAATGTGCACTTTAACCACATGTGACTTATCTATTACAAATCTCAAATTGTGGAGTACAGAGGCAAATAAGTAAATAATGGGTCTTTGTCCCACACATTATGGAGGGCACTGTATATGAAAAATCACAGAATTCATTCACGTTACTTTCTGTTGATTCCATCCTCTTTTCTGCCTATGTCACGACTGAGCTACTCTTCCTAAACCTGACATCCTCTCTGACTCAGAGGTGTCTCAGACCTTATATTTCATCCACCGTTAAAAAACACCCAAACACACACCTTTCTAAATAATTAACGTCCCTCAATCTACCGGAATCAAAAATAGACAAGAAAGCCAAAAACTGCATGCTCGCCAGTTGGTTAAAATATCCACCATAGGGAAAATGTTAGCTATTTTCAAAAGAACTGAGAAAAATATAAAGTAACAATATCGTTCATGTGATTTTGTGAAGGGGAATTCATATTTAATAAAAACCAATTTAGTAGAGTTTTTTGAAGTACATGAATAAAGGGAAACTGGTAGATATACTATACTTAGATTTCTAGAGTCATTTTTATAAGTTACTGCATCAAAACACATTATGGCAAATAAAAGCTTTAAAATATTGACGTCTATTGAAGATTGGCTGGCTATCAGGTCCAGAAAGTAGTATAAACGGGATAATTTACTGGTGGAATGTAATGAATAATATGCCTTTGGAATTGGTGCTGCGGCATCCACTTTTTATAATGACATAATAATTTGTATGAAGGCATTAAAGTTCCTCGAAAATTCCAATAAATCAGTTAAACTATTTCCCTATCACAATTCCATGATGATTCTTCTTCATGTGCTAGATTTTTTTTCTTGCGTACACTGCATTAACAATAGCTTCTAACATTTCCCCTGTGACAGATGATACCTACCCTGTAGTTTCTTGCATTCCTGTCTCCTTCCCTTTCTGAGTTTGCTGATGACACAAAGACAGGAAAGTGAGCCTGAGAGGACAGAAGCATGCAATAAAAAGGATATAGAAACAAGGAACTGCAGATGTTGGTTTGCACAAAATGACATAAAGTGCTGGAGTAACTCAGCTGGTCTTCAGAAGTCTGAAGAAACGTCCTGTTCCGAAACGCCACTTATCCATGTTCTCCAGAGATGCTGCCTGACTCACTAAGTTACTCCAGCACTTTGTATCGTTTTTTATACAAAGTGGATATATGTTGGTTAAGCACCAATGATCAGATAAATGGAGTATAATGTGGAAAAACATGAAGTTTTCTGTTTTGGTAAGGAAGTATGTTATTTGTTTAATTTTTAAGGATGTTAACACATGGCAAATAATTCAGCAAATAATTCAGCCAAATTCCGGGAGATTGACTGGTTACCTAACAAGGTAAGGTTGGACAAACTGACCCACATGAGTTCAGAAGTGCGAAAAGAGAGTTGATCAATCACACAACATCCTGTGAGATCTTGACAGGATGGATGTGGAGAGGCTGCTTTCTCTAGTGGAAGTATCTAGAACTAGAAGTCACTGTTTAAAAATAAAATTAGTAAGAAAGACAGAAGGTGACTTTTTCTCTCTCTCAGACAATAAGTTGTTTTTCAAACTTCCTTTCTCAAAGTGCATGGAAGCAAAGTCTTTGAAAATTTGGGATGAGGGAGGGGATGGTTGGGTCCGCACGCGTTCGGGCCGTGTTAGTAGACCACCAGACAGGTATGGCGAGTATGTTTAATATGCTTTTAATCTTTAGGGGGAAGGATGTAGATTGATGATGCATGTGAATCAATCACACTTAGCTGGCATCACTAACTCCACCCCATTATAACATTTATACTAACGCCCATTCCCAGCACCGTTAGTTGAAGCAGCCAGGATGAACTGACAACACCTCGCTCTGTAATGCTGCCAAGTTAAAGTGCTGAATAAAGATGTGTGTAAATCTTATATGCTTTGAAGTGATTTACAGTGAGATACTTGAAAAGCAAGGTAGTAAAAGGTTCCTGTGGACAAGCAGAAATGCAGAGCTGTGGTCATAGCCAGTCAACCAAGATACTGTTAAACAGCTTGCAGTTTTCACAGGTGGAGTGCATTCTGTTCCTGCTTCTGTTCTGGATTTGCATGTTCATGGCAAGGCGCTGTTCCTTCCAAAAGCTTATTCCAATACTTTCCTGGTTGGCCTCACAACTTCTAATTCTCCATCCTCTCATTTCCAAGAAATGCTCCTGTCCTAATTGATGAGTACTAAGCAGCCTTCAAGTTTAAATTTCCCATTCTTATCCTTGAACCCTGTCAATGGGGATATTCTTCCCAATCCCTGAAATTACCTGGAAACTTAGCTTTGTAAGGGCAGTACTTTCCGCTGCCATTGATGGCCAATGGCCTGTTGTACAATTTCCTCCCCAACACCTCATCCTCTGTAATGTTCTCAGTGCCAATATTAATGCTCAATTGCCAATTCCAGGCACCAAGTGGTTATGCCCCGGGTGTGGCAGGAAGAAACCTGACACAGAATATCATCCTCCAGTAATGCCTCAAAACCCAAAGCAGCTGTTCGTGGGAATATTTGGCAACATTTTGGAAGTAGTCTGGCCAGCCATTCAACAATGGAGCAATGAGACAATTCACATTTAAAATGTCATGGGAAACATTTAATTTGAAAAAAATTAAAATCTATTTACAAAGTTTAGGTACAAATTCACTCTTACAACTGAGGCAACGTGGTGGGAAACATAAGTTTTGTAACCAGAATATCAAGAAATTGGACTTAACATCACAATTGAAGTCTATTGAGAATGTCTGCCTAATTGGTCTACTCAATCACAGCCCTCAAATATGACAGCTTATACTAAGCTGATCTAGTACAAATTTGCAAATTAATTTCTTTAAGAGTTCTGAACCCTAGCAGGGGTGCAATAAGCAAACAATTACTTGTATATGTCCATCGCCTGGTCATGATCTTGGAATGATTTATGTTTATATCTTTCATAAATAGAATGTAAACTCATTTCTCTGACACACTGGCATGTTTAATTCAAAATGAAATCATATTGTGTGCTGGATTTTAGCACTGGACTATTAACTATGAACATTAACAGCTGTTTAACAAGGTTAAGATAAACATCTGGTGTTCACAAAAACAGTTTAAGTCAAGTTTTAGATACGCCGAATTCTTCTTGACTAAATAATGTGTTTCATTTACATGAGTGAGTTCTGACTTCTCGTTGTTTTGTGGCAGAGTATTCTGACAGTGAAGCAAATGTGAATGCGGGGACTGGTACCAAATTCATGCCAATCTATATTCCTCTAAGATTTTCCTCTGCTTCTGTAACTACCCATACTTCAGCTGCTTCAGGTGGCGAGGCACTTTATTTTGATGCCCTTGCCCAGATCATAGTGGTGTGGTTTACGTTTCATTACTCGTCACTTCAAAAACGATGGGGGAATGAGATGAAGCAAAAACCCTGCAAGTTTAGCAGGCAGCTAGGATACTTTTGCAAGAAGTTGCAACATATTTGCAGCATATAAACTCTTCCTTCTCCTAAGCCACAGGATATTCTCTCTTTCAAGAACAACAAATTGAATCCATTGAGGTATTTGCCTCTTCAATGTAGGTGAACTACCAAAGAAGTATGCTCTATTTTTATACCTTGGCAGCAGTAATTCTTCTTTAAAGGGATTCTATTACTGGTGTGGTAAATGAGGCAGCACTAGCGGGCAGCACAGTCGCTCAGCAGGCAGAGCTGCTGCCTCATAGTTGCAATGATCATGTCCAATACTAATCTCTGGTGCAGTCTACATAAATTTTGCACTTTCTTCCTCTGACCAAGTGGATTTCTTCCAAGCACTCTGGTTTCCTCCACATCCCCACCGTAAATAGCCCTTATTGTGCAGCTGAGTGGCGGACTTAGACCGAAGGACTTGTTTCAATGTTACTTGACCACAACAAGCGATTATGGTTTTAGCTTCCATATTAGCCACACAGTGAAGGAATACTTGTGGGAAATAAAAGTAGTGTTAAAGCCCATGAGTTCCCTTTTAGATATATTGAAGAAGCAGAATATGTTGTTCACGACACATAATTGTGGGTGGGAAGGTGAAACATGTTTTTAATATATTCCAACTACATAGCAGTGAGAGCCTGCCAACAGTTTTTTAAAAAAGCTGACCCAGGATAAGACAAATTCACAGGAGGCATGATCCTGCTGCAAGAAGATTTAACCCACCTCTGAATTAATTACTTCAATTTCTCATATATGGTCCTAGAAGCAACATCCATTTCCTGGCCTTTTTATTCTAGTGTAGCTGATACAACAAGAGTATATGGTATAAAACATGCCATTGTGATAATTAAAAGTTATTTCTTATTACATCTTATGGTCCAACTTATTTTCCTACAACCGTTACAAATCTAAAACTGGAATCTAACTCATCCACGGAAGATTTCAGTTACCTTGTTTATATTTGACATGTTGAGATAATTCTGCTATTATAAATATACATTCATTTCCAAATTACAAATCGGGTAAGGATCGCCTGCCTATACATTGACTTGACAGTGATTGCATTTTTTTAAAAATAATTTTGATTTGATGATTAATGGCCTATCATCATTGTAACAGGAACATATAATGAGGTTAAACTGCGACTAAGGTCTGCAATGATGCACTGATTGTCTTTTTTTCTCACTGTGCAGAAAGCTTGAAGGGTGCTGGTTGGCACCAAAGGATTATCCCAATGACATGAAATGGTGCTTGCTGCACAGTGAGAAGATGGATACTGGAGATAGTGATATCCTCTTCTTTTCTTCTTAAGCCCTTTGCACTTCTAGGGAGCATAGGCCATTGACAAATGTCCTCCACCTCGGTTGTTGGTAGTTCTTTCGTGATCTCCCCAGTTGGGCCCACTCTCAGACATTTCTGTCTGGACACCTCTTCTCCAGCTGTTCCTGGGGTGACCTATTTTCCTTTTTCCTTGGGGGTTCCATTTCAGGTCTTGCCGGGTGATGTTTGTGGCAGGTTTCCTGAGGGTGTATCTAATCCAACTCCATTTTCTCCTTCGAATTTGTAAGTCAATGGGCTCCTGGCTTGTTCTTTTCCACAGGTCCACATTGCTTACTTTGTCTCTCCACCAGTTGTGAAGTATTCTCCTAAGGCAGACGTTAATGAATGTTTGCAGCCTGTTTGTAGTGTGTTTTGTTGTTTTCCATGTCTCTGATCCATACAGCATCACCTGTTTCAGGTTTGAGTTAAAGATGCGTATTTTGATGTTGATTGAGATGTGTTTTGAGCTCCAGATCTTCCTGAGCATGTTAAACACCACCCTGGCCTTATTGATTCTACTTTGTATGTCTGCCTCTGCCCCTCCGGTGATGTCCACAACTCTGCCTAGGTATGTGAATGTTTCTACCTCCTCCAGAGCAGTACTGTGCATAAGGATACGGTTGTTGGTTTAGGAATGGTATAGTGATATAGAGTACGGAAAAAAGCTCTTCTGCCTAACCTCCTCATGCCGACCAAGATGCCTCATATACACTAGTCCCACATGTCTGCATTTGGCCCATTTCTTTCTAAGCCTTTTGCATCCCCGTACCTGTCAAAATGTGTTTTAAATGTTGTTATAGTGTATGCCTCAACTACCTCCTCTGGCAGCTCATTCCATATACCCACTGCGTGGAAAGGTTGACCCACACAGTCATATGAAATCTCGCTTTAATCCTATGTTCTCCGGATCTGAATTCCCCTACTCTGGTTAAAAGACTGTGCATTTACCCCATCTATTCCCCTCATGATCTTATACACCTTTATAAGATCACCCCTCAGCCTCCAGTGCTCCAAGAAATAAAGTCCTAGCCTGCCTAACCTCTCCCTACAGCTCAGGCCACTTCCTTGCATTGTTTCCAGCTTAATGACATACTTCCGATAGCAGGGTGACCAAAACTGAACACATTACACCAAATGCAGTCTCACCAACGTCTTGTACAACTATAATGACATCCTAACTTCCACACTCAGTACCCTGACTGATGAAGGACAATGTATCAAAAGTCTTCTTGACCACCCTCTCTACCTGTGTTGCCACTTTCAAGGAACTATGTACCTGCACTCCTAGATCCCTCTGCTCGACATCACTCCTAGGGCCCTGCATTTCAGAATGAAGGTCGTGCCCTGGTTTGTACATAGAGTTGTGAATCTGTGGAATTCTCTGCCACAGAAGGTAGTGGAGGCCAATTCACTGGATGTGTTCAAAAGAGAGTTAGATTTAGCTCTAAGGGCCAAAGGAATCAAGGGATATGGGGGAAAAGCCAGAACGGGGTACTGATTTTGGATGATCAGCCATGATCATATTGAATGGCGGTGCTGGCTCGAAGGGCCGAATGGCCTACCCGTACATCTATTTTCTATGTTTTGATTTGCCAAAATGCAATATCTCGCAGTTATCTGCATTAAACTCCTTTATCCATTCCTCTGCCCACTTGCCCAGCTATTCAAGATCCTGCTGCAATTTTTGATAACCCTTCACTTTCTATGATCCCACCCACTTTCGTGTAATCTGCAAACTTACTAAACATGCCTTGTACATTCTTATCCAAATCGTTGATATGAACCAGAATCAGCAATGGTTCAAGCACTGATCCCCGAGGCACATCATTAGTCGCAAGCATCCAGTCCGAAAAACAACCTTCCACCATCACCGTCTGCTTCCTTCCATGAAGCCAATTCTCTATCCAATAAGCTAACTCCCCCTGGATCCCATGCGATCAGAGCGGGGTATCATGCAAACACTTATCAAATGCAAAGTTAGTTATGGAAAGGGACCAAGCTAGTCTGAAAATTAAGGGAAATTCCAAAACAAAACTGCACATGTTGGAAATCTAATGTAAAATCAGAAAATGCTGGAAATTCTCAGGCTGCATCTGTAGGAAGCGAATTAGAGCAAACATTTCAGGTCAACAATCTTTGACACAGTATCAACGGACTATTCAAAACTGGCCCATCAAAGAACTGCAAACAGACTGCAGGAAGGTCAGGACATTCTCAATTCTTAGCTGTTACAGCTGGTTTCCATCTGCAGAATATACGGATCTATTCTGCCAAAAAGAGAGCTGAGAGAACAAATTGTACAATCTCCCAAACAAAGATATGAAGACACATGCAACAGTGATAACAGTTTTTATTGCTATCTTGAGGAATTTATTCTGCTTAGTGATATACTGATTTTGATTAAGCATATGAAAATGTTCTTGTTGTTGCATTTTGTATTTAAGTTTACCTTGTACTATAGTTATTATAATTACAGTAGTGCTATGTTATCCCATTTTCTCATCCACACACACTGGGGGCAATTCCAAGTTAAACAGCTTGGAATTTAGAAAACACCTAACATCAGACCAAATAATTCCTTATTTCTTACAAATCACTGCATGGGAAGATCGTGCCAATTACGGAACTCTTTATCCACCTTTTGGAACTATTAGTTGGATACATAAACTGCATTTGCACAAGATGATTGAGAAACTCTCCACGGAAATTTCAGATGAAAAGGCAAATCTGCACAATAATGTCTGTCTTCTTTTTCCATAAAAATCTCAGCATTTAATTTTTCTATTAAATGCATAATAGAGAGAGAGATTTTTTGAAACACTCAGAAGATGTTGAGTTAAGTTCAACAAGATATTCAGCTAAAGTAGGGAGGTGTACATTGATGAAGATTTAGGTAACAAGTTACAATCTGTTAATGATACATGCCAACATTTCTGCACACGAATAATACTTCAATTGCTGCATACTGATGAAACAGATGAACATGTATTGTATGTTTCATTAATCTCTAATATTTTCAAACTCCATTCTGCTCTTACTTCCATATTGTTTGTCCAGTTCAGAGAAACAGCATGGAAACACTGAGTCCACGCCGACCTTCGATCACCCGTTCATTCCAGTTCTATGTTATCCCATTTTCTCATCTACACACACTGGGGGCAATTTACAGAGGCAATTACCTACAAATCTGCATGTGTCTGGGATGTGGGCAGAAACCAGAGCACCCAAAGGAAACCCACGAAGGAAGGAGCGTGTGTGTGGCCCAGACATTGATCTGATGGCTGGGGATCTCCGCTTATGCTGTGTGCCCTGGGGATTCTCACAGAGAGAACGTGCAAACTCCACTACCTCCTCCGGCAGCTCGTTCCATACATCTACCACCCTTTGCGTATAAAAATGACCCCTCTAGTTCCTATTTAATCTTTCACCCCCTCACCTTTAACCTATGGTTCTTGTTTCCCCTACTTTGGGCAAGAGAGACTGTGCGTCTACCCAACCTATTCCTCTTATGATTTTATACACCTCGCTATGATCACCCCTCATTCTCCTGCGCTCCAACGAATAGAGTCCTAGCCTTCTTAACCTTTCACTATAGTCAGGCCCTAGAGACCTGGCAACATCTTTGTAAATCTTCTCTGCACGGTTTCCAGCTCAACAACATATTTCCTATAACATAGTGCCCAGAACTGAACATAATACTCTAAATGTGACCTCACCAAAGTCTTATACAACATGACCGCCCCACTTCTACACTCAGTGCTCTGGCTGATGAAGGCCAATGTGCCAAAAGCCTTTTAAACCACCCTGTGATACCACCTCCAAAGAACCATGCACCTGCACTCCTAGATCCCTTTGCTCTACAACACTCCCCAGAGCCCTACCTTTCACTGTGTAGATTCTGCCCATGTTAGTGCTCCCAAAATGCAACACCTCACATTTCCACCAACCATTCCTCAGCCCACCTGCCCAATCAAACAAGATCCTGCTGCAATTGTTGACAACCATCTTCATTATCTACAGTACCACCCACTCTTGTGTAATCTGCAAAATTGCTAACCATGCCATGTACGTTCTCATCCAAATTATTGATATAGATGACAAACAACAATGGGCCCAACACCAAATCCTGAGGCACACCAGTAATCACAGGTCTCCAGTCTGAAAAGCAACCTTCCACCATCACCATCTGCTTCCTTCCGTGACGCCAATTTTCTATCCATTCAGTTAACTCTTCTTGGATCCCATGGGGTCTAACTTTCCAGAGCAGCTTTCCATGCGCAACCTTGTCAAATGCCTTACTGACATCCATGTATACAACATCTCCAGCTCTGCCTTCATCAACCATTTTGGTCACTTCTTCAAAAAACTCAATCAGATTCGTGAGACAAGACCTACCACGTACAAAACCATGAAGACTATCCCTAATCAGCCTTTGTCCATCTAAGTTGGTCAATGTGATCCATATACTGAATAATATGAACTTGCAGGATGTGGAGCTATGCTACTGAATGCATGATTATACTTGCAGTGAAAGAATGAGTCCTAACTCGGGACTGAAGTTTTTTTATTTGTGTTTATCAGCTCATTTGAGTGTTTATATAATTTTGACTATAATTTAGTTCTAATGCAGTCTAGCCCAGCTTCACTTTAGTGTTTTAAGATTTGTGCCCACTGGTTCTCAGAACAGCAGCATTATTGATCAAAAGCATTTAAAGAAAAAAATAATAGAAAACATTATTTTCAATAGAAAATAGACAATAGGTGCAGGAGTAGGCCATTCGGCCCTTCGAGCCAGTACAGCCATTCACTGTGATCATGGCTGATCATCCACAATTAGTACCCTGTTCCTGCCTTCTACCCATATCCCCTGATTCTGCTATCTTTAAGAGCTCTATCTAACTCTCTCCAGAAAGCATCCAGAGAACTAGCCTCCACTACCTTCTGAGGCAGAGAATTCCACAGATTCACAACCCTCTGTGTGAAAAAGTTTTTCCTCATCTCCGTTCTAAATGGCTTACCCCTTATTCTTAAACTATGGCCCCTGGTTCTGGACTTCCCCAACATCGGGAACACGTTTCCTGCCTCTAGCATGTCCAAACCCTTAATAATCTTATATGTTTCAGTAAGATCGCCTCTCATCCTTCTAAATTCCAGAGTATACAAGCTCAGCCGCTCCATTCTATCAACATATGACTGTCCCGCCATCCCGCGAATTAACCTCGTGAACCTACGCTGCACTCCCTCAATAGCAAGAATTACCTTCCTCAAATTGGGAGACCAAAACTCCAGGTGAGGTCTCACTAGGGATCTGTACAACTGCAGAAGAACCTCTTTGCTCCTGTACTCAACTACTCATGTTATGAAGGCCAACATGCCAATCGCTTTCTTCACTGCCTGCTGTACCTGCATGCTTACTTTCAGTGACTGATGAACAAGGACCCCCAGATCTTGTTGTACTTCTTTTCCCAACTTGACACCATTCAGATAAAAATCTGCTTTCCTTTTTTTGCCACCAATGTGGATATCCTCACATTTATCCACATTAAACTGCATTTGCCCTGCATCTGCCCACTCACCCAACCTGTCCAAGTCACCCTGCATCCTCATAGCATCCTCCTCAGAGTTCACACTGCCACCCAGCTTTGTGTCATCTGCAAATTTGCTAATGTTACTTTTAATCCCTTCATCTAAATAATGAATGTATATTGTAAATAGCTGCGGTCCCAGCACAGAGCCTTGTGGTACCCCACTAGTCACTGCCTGCCATTCTGAAAGTTTATCCCTACTCTTTGTTTCCTGTCTGCCAAACAATTTTCTATCCATATCAGCACCCTACCCCCAATACCATGTACTCTAATTTTGCCCACTAATCTCCTATGTGGGACCTTATCAAATGCTTTTTGAAAGTCCAGGTACACTATATCCACTGGCTCTCCCTTGTCCATTTTCCTAGTCACATCCTCAAAAAATCCTGAAGATTAGTCAAGCATGATTTCCCCTTCGTAAATCCATGCTGTCTTGGTCCGATCCTGTTGCTGCCATCCAAATGTGCCGCAATTTCATCTTTTATAATTGACTCCAGCATCTTCCCCACCACCCATGTCAGGCTAACTGGTCTATAATTCCCTGTTTTCTCTCTCCCGTGTTTCTTAAAAAGTCAGATAACATTAGCTACCCTCCAATCCACAGGAACTGATCCTGAATCTATAGAACATTGGAAAATTATCACCAATGCGTCCACAATTTCTAGAGCCACTTCCTGAAGTACCTTGGGATGCAGACCATCAGACCCTGGGGATTTATCAGCCTTCAGTCCCATCAGTCTACTCAACACCATTTCCTGCCTAATGTGAATTTCCTTCAGTTCCTCCGTCACCATTAGATCCTCTGGCCACTAGTACTTCAGGGAGATTGTTTGTGTCTTCCTTAGTGAAGATGGATCCAAAGTACCTGTTCAACTCGTCTGCCATTTCCTTGTTCCCCATAATAAATTCACCTGTTTCAGTCTTCAAGGGTTCAACTTTGGTCTTAACTATATTTTTCCTCTTCACATACCTGAAGAAGCTTTTACTATCCTCCTTTATATTCTTGGGTAGCTTACCTTCGTATCTCATCTTTTCTCCCCGTATTGACTTTTTAGTTATCTTCTGTTGCTCCCAATCCTCTGGCTTCCTGCGCATCTTTGCTATGTTATACTTGTTCTCTTTTATTTTTATATTGTCCCTGACTACCCTTGTCAGCCACGGTCGCCCCTTACTCCCCTTGGAATCTTTCTTCCTCTTTGGAATGAAAGAGGAAGATAGATGGTGCAGTTGCATGTTATACACAAAATTGTCCGTAAAATATATTGCCATACCAACACCTTAACTGGGAGGAACAACCTATTCAACAACCCTCTAGACTGACTATGCTGGACAAATTCCAATGATTCAAGAAGACATTTCAATCATCACCTTCTGAGGGCAGTAAGGATGGACAATTATTGTTGGAATTGATTGTGACACTCTCCTTCACTGCAGCAACATTTTGCAATGCTTAATTCCTGTGATTGAATAATCCTCTCGATTCATTTTCTTTGGATTTAAAAATTGATTTCCATCTCCTTTTAAAACTTGAATGTGAAAGCATTAGCTTTGTTGCCAATCATTGGTGTCCTGGTGGCGCATGGGCAACTTGCCTATCAGCGCCACCCCTGAATCTGGCATAAAGGCCCATGGATGGCTTTTGCTTCAATTTGTTTCTTCACAGTATAGAAATGCATAGTTTTGGCTTGGCTTTAGAGTACGTGGGGACTTTTTTAAAGATATGGTTGTTTAGTTATTTTTGGCAGCAATTTATGCGTTGAAGTTATGTTGTAAATATTATGAAGACTGCTGGCTTTTTGATCTGCCAAGTAGTAGCTATAAGTATTTTAACGAGTAAAAAAAATAAGAGCAGATCCTATATAACACCTTTTTCCCCTTTAATGAATTTTAGAGACCAGATGTGGTTGTGAAATCATATCCTTATCTAGGAACTTAACTGCAAAATTGGTCGCTCATAGGCTTAGGTGCAAGGGTAAATGCTTGTTTTCATTGCAAGGTAATATGGTGGAAGAATGAGAATTGTTAGTGCAAGGGTATTTTTTTGTCTTCATTGCATAGGCAATACAATGGGAGACTGAGAATTGTTAGACTGTTCAGCTCTACCAGATTACCAGCTATGGGATGAAGATGAAGGTGCATGGGAAATGCACCATCGACCTTTGTTCATCTAAGTTATAGAGATCATGGATGTGGGCAGCGGAGCTGAATAAAGTTGCTGAGGTACCAACGTACATCTTCAGAAGTTAAACACTGCATGCATAATATAGTGGAGCTAGAGTGCATGAGTAGTTAAGGTGATGGATGGGTTGGGCATCAAGCTTTGTCCAGGATGGTGTGGAGCTTCCTGATTGTCGCTTCTGCAGTATTCATCGTGGCAATCAGAGAGCATTCCATTGCATTCTTGTCTTGAACCTTCACGGTGATGATATGGCATCAGGACATGGCACTAGAGAGTTGTGAGGCTGGTATGTGGCAGTCATTGATATGAGGAGCTGATTGAGGCATGTCACAAGCCGTTATGAACCTGCACGTTGGTCTGAGCATGGCCTCACTCACAGATCTGACAAAAAAGTAGATTTCATTCATTGGGACACTTGTGAATCAGCGAGAGCTGCCTAGACATGTGATGTTAAACAGTGATGTCTTCAGAACAGGAGCACTAGAATACCTTAATGTTTATTGATCCTGCTCCAATTTTCATTAAAATCAAATCCAGGTTCCTAACTAATCCATGCATCTTGATTCCCTTGGTGACTGTCAATCTTAGTAACTATTGAATACTTTTTATTACTGATATTTAGTATTGGTTAATACTTTAATATTTTGTACCTATTAATGTACTTAGCAACCAAGGATTCGCAGCTCTCCGCAATGTAGAATTCCAAAGATTCACAATGCCTTGTGTGAACAAACGGATCATCATCTTAGTTCTAAATGGCTGACTCTTTATCTTGAATCTGCTCCACCTCGTTCAAGCACAGAAAAGAGCCTTTCAGCATCAACCTTGCCCAATTCACTGAATAAAAGGCTTTGATGAAATTATCTCCTTTCTAAAAAAAGGTTAATGCTTTTATTAAGATAAAGCTAATTGGAACATCTTAACTTCAGTGTCACAATGTTATTACAATTAAATGGTAAGGCAGTTATATTTAGCTTTCCTAAGATAGTGTGTTCCTTGTCTCGTCCCATGGTGGAGAAAAAATAGGAGAGTTAGACAACTGGAATCATAGAAAATGAACTATTCCCAAAGGCTGATCACTTAGTAGCCATTTACAGAGTAATACATGTACAGTATGTCTAACCTACCCATTATTCACTGAAAAATAATTACTTATATAAATATTGAATAAAGTATCATCAAACCAGTAGAATACATTATCTCTCTTTGATAATGATTAAACTGGAGTTTAAAGTATTGAGACCATAACAATGATTCTGTATTTTAGTAATTTTAATGAAATACTTGGACTAAATCTCAGACCAAATGTTCAAAGAAAGCCATTTATTCTGATGATTGATCATAGCATTTTATGCTCTGACAGGTGACCTGGCAACTGACTATGCAAATAATGATTTCAGTCAGATTATACATTTCATTTTCAGGGTTATTTGTCACTCAAACCCCTTGTGTTTGACCCACTTGTGTTTGACCTAATTTTGGCAAGATCAATGAATAGAGTGCCAGATAAAAGGAAGTTCTATTTCAGGAACAAACTAGAAAGGCACCAATCCCTCTCACCAACATTAATTGGTACTCACTGGGTAGGTGTGAAATGAAATTGTCTGCAGTTGTGCAGATCACATCCTTCTGGTACTTGGACAGAAACAAAGAGCATATGTTACAGACAACATGTAGATGGTCAATAAACCGAATATTACACTAAATATTTTATTATGTCGCAGTACTAAACTGTTCTTCAATGAGCATTTATCTCTACACACACACAATGAATAGAATAAAATTATTTACATATTTTGCATATTTATTTCCTTAGACTTTTAACTTTAGAGATACAGTGTGGAAACAGGCCCTTTGGCCCACCGGGTCTGCACTGACCAGCAATCACCCTGTACACTTGCACTAATCTACACACTAGGGGCAATTTACAATTTTACTGAAGCCACTTAACCTACAAACATGTATGTACCTTTCGGATATGGGAGGAAACTGGAGGACTTGGAGAAAGCCCACGTGGTCACAGGAAGAACGGACAAACTCCATACAGACAACACTCATAGTCAGGATTGAACCTGGGTCTCACCTGGGTGCTGCAAGGCAGCGACTCTACTGCTGCACCACTGTTCTGCCCAATTCTCTATTTATGTTAACACACAAACAAAACTACTACCTTTGGTTCACAACCACCATAAAATCTACTGGATTTCATCACTGACATAAATGTTGTAAATAGAAGGGGTGGGGGGGGGGGGTAAATCACTATTATGCTTCTTGAATTCTGCGGATCATTAAATAGTTAATATGAAAGATCATACAAGTTACTATGAAACGGTAATTTGCTTCTCTGTAATTCATTGTATTAATTCTATGCAATTCAGGATATTTGCTGGGATTTTTTTCTTTTTGTCCAACATTTATTCCTTAATGCATTTTAATGATTTTCTGACACATATCCCTATCTAGCTAGTGAATACTTTTTAGAATTCAGATAAATTATTGTTTCAGTTAAAATTAGTTTCAAGGTTCAAGCAAATTAATTACGTGGCACTATTTAAAATGATGTAGAAAAATGGCTTTGAATTTTAATGTCTGGAATTTATCTTTTAACTCCTACTTAGGTTCCAAAAACAGAAACACTTTAATCTTAAATTACGCATTGCTGTAAAATTCTTGCTGGCTGATACTACTAAGCATTCTATCTTGCCAAAGATCATGGGGTCAACTCCAGAGAATGCAATGTCCTTTGCTTTTTAATCAGACACAACGCTGCATGGGTTTACATTATTTTACTGAACTTTGTTTGGGATGAAAATTAGGCACTCAATCCAATTAAACCATTCTCAATTCACCAGCGTTGGTGATCTCATTTTTCCATGACAGCTTTTTTCTCCTTAGGATTAGTTGACCTCAACAATAACCTGCAGCACGGGATCCAGAAACTTTGTCACAGCTGAACATTGTAGTTATGTACACAAATGATGCCAAGACATGACAAATCCCTTTCTAGTTTATTTGGCAAGCTGAGAAATAGACAAGGAGTCATCCAGTTCGCCTGTCGGTTCATTAAGTCATCTGGGCAGATTTAAATGAAGAGCTAAATTGTATTTGGCATTCTGAAAGATCGTTAATTACACAATGCAATTGGACTATACTATTCATACATTTCAATGAAGACAAGTTTAATTTTTGTTACAGCTAATTAGTTCAAGATATCAAACAAACTGATTCTGTCCAGAATTTTCCACAGATTTGATCTGCGTTTTGTATCAATGCCTTCAAAATGTATTCTAATGTCTGAAGCAATTTTCCAAATAATGATTAGATCATGTTGAAATATCAACCTACGAACCATATAAATAAACAACATAGAGTGCTAATTGTGTTTGATATCCTAAATTGCATGGCTGGAAAACTACGATTCTATACCTACAATTACACCATTACAAAGCAAAACATAAAGTGCTGGAGTAACTCAGCAGATATGCAACATCTGCAGAGGGGATAGGTGATGTTTCAGGTCGGGACCTTCATCAAAGGACATTTATTGTCACATACACCAATTGGTGCAGTGAAATTTGAGTTACCATGCAGCACACAAATAAGATAAACACAACACTATAGAATTTAACATAAAACATAAAAACACACCCCCCCCCCCCCCCCCCCACAGCAGAATCAACGTTTCCCACTGTGTGGGAAGGCAACAAAGTTCCGTCCTCTTCCTCTTGTTCACCCGTGGTCGGGGCCTATTGAGCCCTCCACAGTCGCCGCAATGGCAGCCCGATGTTTCAGGCCCTCTCGCCGGGGTGATGGAGCTCCGGCGTCGGAACGGAGAACACTCCCAGCGGCTTGGAGTTTCCGAATCGGCCACTTCCTACCGAAGACCGCGGCTCCCGAAGTCCACAGGCCGAGCTGGGCGGAGATTCACGCTAGCAACCCCGGCAAGGATCCCAGGCTCCACGATATTAAAGTCAGCACCGCCCGCGGCTGGAAGTTCTGCAGACCACAACTCCACGGTGTAAAACGGCAGTCCCAACACTCCGAAGCTCCAACACGGCGATCCAAGTAAGGAATCGCCCACTCCGCGATGGAATCCAGTGCTGCGTCACTGCTGAAGCTCTGGTTGGTCGCCGGCAGGAAAGGCCACGCCAGTCCAGATGGTAGGCTGCGAGGAGGAGGCGAAGATGCGGCTCGGAGGAAAGACGCATCCTGGACCAGGTAGTGACTGAGAAAAACGGTTTCCCCCTTCCCCCTCCCACCCCCCACATAAAAAAGACTAAAAGACCTCCAAAAACAGACTTTTAGACAGACTAAAAACCCCCCAAAAAGGATGAAAGGACAGATAGCTGCTGGCGAGGGTGCCACACTCGGACAACTAGCTCAGAACATCTCCATTCCATGCTAAGATAGAAGACTTTTTTTCTGGCATTGTTAATATTAGAGATTCATCACAGCACAGTAACAACCGCATTATCTTTGTGCACCATTCTGAGTAGGCAAGACTTTCTGATACACAAGTAGAAGTGAATTGAGTGAATCCTTTGAAGCTCTGACTATGTTGGACACTCATCGCTTGGAGACCCAATATTGGACACTCATCCCTTGGCTACCAGCAAGAGAATGTTCGGACAAATCTGAGGCAAGATAACCTTTAAGAGGCTTGCAGGTTTTCAAGGTAAGTGTTGCAGGATATTCTTTTTAACGTCCATCTTCTTAGGTTTCAAGATGCAGGTTTTATTATTTGTTTGGCCACACTTTCATTACTCCCACCATAAGCTCAACAAAATGGATCAGTCCTGAGGGTGCAGTCAGAGGAAGAGGAGATGTTCTGTTTGTTGTGGTAGCCTATTGCCACTTGTGACAAGGACTTGCTTTAAAGTCCCAATCTAGGAAAATGGAGTGGCACACAAAAGAACAGTTGTGCTGAAAATTCCCTTCTGTTCCATTGCTAATAAAATGTTGTGTCGTTTTTTTCATTATACTCCAGATGTTCTCTGAGCTATTGGCTTCATTATTGTATAATCGTTACCTTCCTACTCAATCTAGTGTGTTTAGCACAATTAGTTCAAACCATATTAATCATACACACTTATCCACAATGGGCCACATATGAGACCAATTGATCCAGTCAGGTAAAATATTTGTCTTTGATATTTGATAGCTTCACTACAAATCAGCTCCCTTCTTAGTTATATGGAATCTGGTAAACACAGTGGAAACAGATTCAATACAACACATCAAGCTTTGATGGCCTATTTTTCCAAACCAAATGTGCACTTTTTAAATTTACCAGGCAATAATTAGGAGGCATGTGTTTTCTGACAATGTTCATGATACTGATCATCAAATAACAATTGAAACCAAACCTCACAGCCACACCCATCCATGTTCTCCAGAGATGTTGTCTGACCTACTGAGTTACTCCAGCACTTTGTCTATTTTATCTCACAGTCAGTCCAATATAGTTAATTATAGTATCTTGTGTTACCACAGCATATTCTGCATCTGTCGCCCTCTGCTCTCACACACAGGGTTAAAGTTTTGCTGCACACACAGGGTTAAAATTGGTGCATTAAATGGACTTAACTTCACGCCTCATCAGAACTTTCTTGCATTTATTTCAGCAGAGGAAAATTAAGGGCCTGTCCCACTTGGCGATTATTTTGGCGACTGCCGGCGTCATTGACTGACGTATCAGGGTCGCCGAAAGAATTTGAACATTTCAAAATCCAGCGGCGACAAAGAAAACGTTGCGACACTTGAGGAGACACTGCGCGTCAATACGTCATCACACCGCGTCACAGCCTCGTCACGCCGCGACTTTTTCGGCGACCTGATACGTCAGTCAATGATGCCGACAGTCGCCGAAAAATCGGCAAGTGGGACAGCAACTTTAGGCATTCTGTAAAACTGACTGCCAAGACATCATTTGCACACTACATATGGAGTGTGTGTGTGTGTGTGTGTGTGTGTGTGTGTGTGTGTGTGTGTGTGTGTGTGTGTGTGTGTGTGTGTGTGTGTGTGTGTGTGTGTGTGTGTGTGTGTGTGTGTGTGTGTGTGTGTGTGTGTGTGTGTGTGTGTGTGTGTGTGTGTGTGTGCGCGCGCATGTAAGCATGAATGTGTGCGTAAGTGTGCGTATAAGTATGCACACATGCACATGTGTGTCAGAGAGGAAGGCAGCAAGATGGGAAACAACCACATATTCCATAAATCATCCAATAAAATATATCCAATAAACAATTTCCACATCAAGAACTGGTGCACCAACCCCTTCAAAAGCTGACAAATTTAAAGACTTGAACAAACCAGCCCCTATTACTGAAAATCAATTTCACCCCATTATATCTTTCTCCGTAAAGCATTAACACCACATTTGCTTCATTGCTATTTATCAATCCATTTTATTTAGTTAAGCACCTCATGCAGTATTTCCAGATGTCACAAAGCGTGGAAGTGGAATGAACAATGAGGATACTTGTGGCTTTTAAGAGGTTGCTTGCATTTGTAGACATGTAACAGATGAAATTCAATGCATTAAATACAAAGTGTACCATTTTGACAGCATGAATAAGGGGAGAAAATATATACTAGAAGGCACAATTCCCAAAGGGGAACAGTGGCAACGACAAGCACTATGTAAAAAAGGTACAAGATCCTGGGATTTATAAACAGAGGTATAAAATACAATAAATCACCATGCAGCTTTATAAAATCTTGGTTTAGCTATAACTGAAGGGCAACATGCAATTCTGGGCAGTATGCTTTGGGAAGATATAAACAACAAAGAGAGATTGGAGAAATAGAAACATAGAAAATAGGTGCAGGAGTAGGCCATTTGGCCCTTTGAGCCAACACCGCCATTCAATATGATCATGGATGATCATCCAAAATCAGTACCCCGTTCTGGCTTTTTCCTCATATACCTTGATTCCCTTAGCCCTAAGAGCTAAATCTAACTCTCCCTTGAACATGACAGACTTTACTACATAGAATGAAGAAAGTGGGGATGTTCCTCTCGGAACAGAAGACTGATGGGCCTGTCCCACTTAGGTGATTTTTCAGGCAACTGCCGGCAACTATCAGAGTGGAACACACACACACACACATCGTTTCCTTCACCAGCCCATTATGCAGGCGGGGGACAGGGCAAGTGGGGGGAGCGCTGTCTGAGTGAAATTCACACGGTGCAAAGCTAATGTGATACAGGCACACACCGCGATGAACAGGAAGGTTGGCGCTGTAATTATGACGGTGAAAGCACAGTGCACGGGAAGGGTCACGTAAGTCCTTTAAAAGAGGGGGGAGGGGGGCAGGGAGGAGAAGGAGTGAAGACAACTTTAAAAAACCCAGAGATACACGGCTGTGAAGCTCGGCGGACATTTAACATTACTGGTCGGTTATCCTTGGTTCTGAAAACTACTGCTTATATATATTTTTCCCAATGAGCCAATGAAATTCACCGGTCAGCACCGGCTACAACCTACGACAACCTTCGACCTCCTGGCAACCCACTACCACTGCACCCATATGGAGAGGTTGGGCAGGCTGGGACTTTATTCCTTGGGGCGCAGGATGAATCAGGGTGATCTTATAGAGGTCTACAAGATCATGAGGGGAATAGATAAGGTATCTCTTGGAAGTTGTCAGGACAGAAGACACTGCCAGTCTGAGCGGCGGACAGGTCTGTGAGCCAAAACGTGACTGAAGCAAAGCCGAAGAGACAGACATCAGGCTGAGCCGTGGTAGTACAAGACTCCATAGTGAGAGGTACAGACAGGGGTTTCTGCGGCAACAAGCGGGATTCAAGGATGATGTGTTGCTTCCCTGGTGCCAGGGTCCAGGACGTCACGTATATCGTCAAGGGGGAAGGGGGGCATGTTGGCACAAATGACGTTGGGAAAAAGAGGAAAGAGATTCTGCAGCATGACTTTACAGAGCTTGGAAGAAGGCTGAAAAACCGGACATCCAGGGTGGTTATCTTTGGTTTGCTTCCAGTTCCTCGTGCTGGTGAGGGCAGGAACAGGGAGATAGGAAATCTGAATGTGCGGCTGAGGAGCTGGGACTGAGGGTAGGGATTTAGATTCTTAGACCACTGGGACCTGTTTTGGGGTAAGGGTGAATTGTACAGAAGGGACAAAGTTGCTCCTTAACAGGCGGGGGACCAGCATTCTGGTAGGCAGGTTTGCCAGTGCTACATGGGTGGGTTTATACTAAATAGTGGGGGGGGGGGGGGGGAGACAAATTGGAAACACAAGGATGGAATTAAAGGGAAAGAGAGTATGGGAAAAGTTCAGAAAGACACCAGAATTAACGGGACAGAAAGCTTACGAAGGGATAGGAGAGCATGGCCAAGTGAAATAGGAATCGATGTGAAAGGTGAGGTGAGTAATGAATTAAAAGTATTATATATGAATGCGCGAAGTATAAGAAATAAAGTGGATGAGCTTGAGGCTCAGTTAGAGATTGGTAGAAACCTGTATGACATTGTGGGGATTACAGAGACATGGCTGCTGGATGATCAGAGCTGGGAACTGAATATTCAGGGTTATACATCCCATAAAAAGGAAAGGCAGCTGGGCAGAGGAGGTGGGGTAGCTCTGTAGGTGAGGGAGGAAATTCAGTCCCTTGCAAGGGGTGACATAGGGACTGACGATGTAGAGTCGCTGTGGATACAATTGAAGAATTATAAAGGTAAAAATACACTAATGGCCCCCAAACAGTAGCCTGGAGATAGGGTGCAAGTTGCAGCAGGAGTTAAAATTGGCATTAACAAAGGTAATGCCACTGTGGTTTTGGGAGATTTTAACATGCAGGTAGACTGGGAAAATCAGGTTGGTTCTGTACCCCAAGAAAGGAGTTTGTAGAGTGCCTCTGAGGTGGATTCTGGAGCCTACCAGAGAGAAGGCAATTCTGGATTTAGTTTTGTCTAATGAACCAGATTTAATAAGGGAACCCAAGGCAAAGGAACCGCTAGGTAGTGACCATAATATGACAAATTTTAATCTGCAATTAGAGAGGGAGAAGTTTAAATCAGAAGTGTCAGTGTTGCAGTTGAACAGGTTACTGATTGTGGATGATCAGCCATGATTACAATGAATGGCGGTGCTGGCTCGAAGGGCCAAATGGCCTCCTCCTGCACCTATTTTCTATGTTTCTATTTTTAAATAGAGTTGCTCCTCTATTTAAAGATATCTTTAAATGGAGGGGCAATTTTTTCACAGGGAAGGTGGTAGGAACAATCTGCCAGAGAGGGAGATGAGGCAGGTACTAGGACAACATTTAAAAGGCATTTAGACAGGTACATGCACAGGAAAGGTTTAGACAGATATGTGCTAAGTGCAGACAGGAGGGACTAATGTAGTTCGGCCATTTTGTTTAGCATGGGTATGTTGGGTCGAAGCGCCTGTTTCACATGCTGCATGACTATCTGTGTTCCATTTCCGAGGTAGGATCATGGAGAGTCTCGGCGGATTTGGTAAAGAGAATCCATTCCAACTAGGGCAAGGGTCAGAAACCAGAGGATGTACAATGGAGGCGATTGGCAAAAGGAACAAAAGTGAAATGAGGAATATTATTTTAGCAAGAGAATTGCTACAATCTTGAACACACTGCCAGAGACAGAATAGAGACAGATTCAACAGTTACATTCAAATGGGAACTGGGTAAGTACTTGAAGGGAAAATATTTTGCAGAGCTGTAGGGAGAGGAGGGCAATTAAATAGGAACATCTGGACTTCTCTTCCACTGAACTGGCATGGAGACTCAATGACTTGAATGGCCTCTTTCTGTGATGTAACCTTTTCTGTGTTGCTATAATTATTCACTGCATATCATGTATCCCATCATTGGACAGAATTAAAATCCCAGGAATAAAAATTGGATTGCATTGAAAAGCGTTCAGCAGAGTCTTGTGGACCGCCGGGAACAAGAAGAGACCCGGTGAGGGAGTGGGGGGGGGAGGAGTGTGTCAACGAGAACAAAAAGTGACCGACATGGAAGGGGAGGGGGTATGCTGAGAACAAGGAGGGACCCAGCAGAGTGCGCGGGACGCTGAGAACAAGGAGGGACCCAGCAGAGTGCGCGGGACGCTGAGAACAAGGAGGGACCCAGCAGAGTGCGCGGGACGCTGAGAACAAGGAGGGACCCAGCAGAGTGCGCGGGACGCTGAGAACAAGGAGGGACCCAGCAGAGTGCGCGGGACGCTGAGAACAAGGCGGGACCATCGGGAAACAAATTACTTCTGTAACTTTGTCAGCAACAGATACGTGGCGACTCTTTTCGTATTTTGTGTATTGTCTGCAAAATTTCACTGTACCTAGGTGCATGTGACAATAAAGTATCATTGATTCATTGAATTGATCATTGATTGGGAAGGGGCCCACAGGAGGGCCACTGAAACCCAGGTTATATCGTTGAATATTTAATGACCTCTTACGCATGGTCAGCATCAATATATTCCATTATTTAAAAGTAATTACTGTGGTAACATTTTGGATAAGAAATTAATTTTAATTTTGTGTGCCTCCTGCAGGCTGATCTAAAAGAAAGAATTAAAGTTAGCGGGGCAGCTGTGCTAGAGGCAGTGATGAAATATATAACTGGCTTGGAGAGAGAGCATACATTTGATTTTCAATCAGAAGGCAAGTATTCAGTGGTATTCTCCAGAGGAGAGTACGAAACTACAGCTCTTTTAGATGTAATTAATAATCGAGAAATCGGTACGTATGCCTATTTTACTAAACATGTATCTAACACAAAATTCAGCAACAAAATAATTATGGGTTGGACAGGTTCAGAGGGATAAGGGTCATACGCAGGCAGGTGGGTCTAGTGTAGATGGGACATGTTGATCGGTGTGGGCAAGTTGGACTGATGGGCCTGTTTCCACGCTCTGTGACTCTATGACTAAAATAAATGTTGATGCCTAGAAACTGGAGCTCAATCTCTTTTGCTTGACAGCACACGTAAAGCAAAGTGCTAACATCCAGATGATCTCAGGGAAAATTCACAAATTCAGGCCAAAATACACCAAAGGTAGCACTGTGGGATTTAGTGGATGAATTCATATGCTTTTACGGGATCTGTGTGGTTCCCATTGTGAGCTATCTGCAAAGCTCGCAGATCTTGCGTCAATGCCATGCTGATCATTTGGAAGCAAAGCAGCACTGGAAGAACACTCCCCATGGCCGCCACGTTGCAGCAGCATAAAAAGATGCCATGGAGGTGAGGGAAAGTGCAGGCAATGGGTAACGCGGTGCCGTTCAGTCTCTCTGGGCAATCCTCGCCTACTGGCCTGATCAACTATGTGTCACAATGTCTTCTGGTCAATGCAAGCTGTGGACCAGTGATCAATACGTGCAAATCACCAGTGACTGTAAGTGAAATGTAAGTGTTTAGTGAAGAAAGCTGCAGTGAGTTATTTTTAACATATTGCTATCCACTGAAAAGAGAGCCTGAAAAATGTCAGAATGTAGAAACAGAAATCACAAATGCCATGTGCAGTGACAGCAATGTGATGCTGCCATCTCACTCTCTACCCCTCTACAATCTGTACCTTGGAATTTTATTTTTGTGTTAGCAATCTGAGAAGGTTGTAGATTTACTCAAAAACTCCAGTTTATGTCAGAAGTTGAAGAAACATACAACGTGTGACCTGTGACATTATTAGTTGTGCAAACGATGCTGCCAAGCATGACAAGATCAACCACATGTGAAGTTGCTCAGGGCAATTTACCGTTGGTCCCGAACCGACCCAGAAATGTTGATTCATGCGGTCTAACATACACTTTCATACACAATTTATGCACAAGTTTCTGCTCAAATATTTTGCACTGCTGGATCCAATCTCTAGCGATGAGGAAACATTGGGCTTTGTGAAGACGTGAATGAGCAGGTGAAATGGGCACATATGATAGGTGATAAGTTTATAAGTTAGAGGAGCAGAATTAGGCCATTCAGCCCATCAAGTCTACTCCGCCATTCAATCATGGCAGACCTCTCAATCCCATTCTCCTGTCTTCTCCCCATAACCCCTGACACCCGTACTATTAAAGAATCTGTCAATCTCCGCCTTAAAAATATCAATTGACGCTCCACAGCCATCTGTGGCAATGGATGCATAGATTCACCGCACTTTGACAAAATAAATTCCTCTTCATGATATTTCATACTGACAAAATCACAGCAATATACTCCAGGTGGAGGATCGAGAACAGACAATATAAATTAAATCATAAAATTTTAAAGAGGAATGCATTAAAAGAGACGGGAGATTGGATTAGATATACAAATCTTTTAAGATTAAACCAAAAGGTGAAAAGGTGGTTAAAAATGACGAGTAAAGGAAGCAGAGTAAACAAAAATAAGGAAATTATTCTAAATCTTTATAAAACATTAGCTAGGTCTCAGGTTGGGTAGCATTTTCAATTCTCAGGACAACTTTTTTTTGTTGATGTTGAAGCTTTAGGGAGAATGCAGAACAGGTTTATCAGAATATTACAAGCAAAGAGTGATTGGATAAACTGGGGGCTGATCCCCTTAGAAGCACTGAATATTAAGGTGTAATTTGACAGAGATGTGAACAACCATTAAGCTGTGACATAGAGTCATAGAGTGATGATACAGTGTGGAAACAGGCCCCTCAGCCCAACTTGCCCACACCAATCAACATGTCCAAGCTACACTGGTCCCACCTGCCTGCATTTGGTCCATATCCCTCCAAACCAGTCCTATCCATGTATCTGTCTAACTGTTTCTTAAACATTGGGATAGTCCCAGAATCAACTACCTCCTCTGGCAGCTTGCTCCATACACCCACCACCCTTTGTGTGAAAAAAATACCCCTCAGATTCCTATTAAATCTTTTCCCCTTCGCCTTAAGCCTATGTCCTCGATTCACCTACTCTGGGCAAGTGACTGTGCATCTACCCAATCTATTCCTCTCAAGTGACATGTGAAGAAACTTTCCTTCGTAAAGTCAGATACCACTGACCAGTGAATGTCTGGCATGTACTACATGAAAATAATGGTTTTAAAAATTCCACTGAGAAGTTTATAGAAAAAAATTGTTTAGATGGTTGAACTAAAAAATTGTAGGATTCTGGAGTGGAAAGGAATGGAATTAATGTGATGGCTTTCTCAAAGGACTGGCATCAGCACAATGGACCAAATGCGATCTGTATAAGATCTAATTTTATAACTATGATGTGTTCTGGGCACAGCTCACATCAGGTAATTGAGTCAGCTGAATGTCCAGTTATTTGATGTAAGGCTTTACTAATATGAGAGCAGTAAGCTCAAGGCACCTGATAGAATTCCCTGAGCAACCATCTAAAGCGTGGGGCTCAACTGGATCGATCCAAGACGCTGATTGCATAAGCGGACACGGCATGCAGCATCACAGAGCATCAACATCGCCAGTCCAGGCCGACCCCTGAACTCCAACCCAGTGTTACGCCAAGACAATGGCCAAGTTAAGAGTCTACACTTATAACTACTTAAAAACTTGAAGGATACAAGATGGCCCAGGCAATGTGGCGACTCTTGTGTACTACCTCAGTAAAAAGGATTTGAGTATAAGAGCAGGGAGGTTCTACTGCAGTTGTACAGGGTCTTGGTGTGACCACACCTGGAGTATTGCGTACAGTTTTGGTCTCCTAATCTGAGGAAAGACATTCTTGCCATAGAGGGAGTACAGAGAAGGTTCACCAGACTGATTCCTGGGATGGCAGGACTTTCATATGAAGAAAGACTGGATAGACTCAGCTTGTACTCGCTAGAATTTAGAAGATTGAGGGGGGATCTTATAGAAACTTACAAAATTCTTAAGGGGTTGGACAGGCTAGATGCAGGAAGATTATTCCCGATGTTGGGGAAGTCCAGAACTAGGGGTCACAGTTTAAGGATAAGGGGAAAGTCTTATAGGACCGAGAAGAGAAAATCATTTTTTACACAGAGAGTGGTGAATCTGTGGAATTCTCTGCCACAGAAGGTAGTTGAGGCCAGTTCATTGGCTATATTTAAGAGGGAGTTAGATGTGGCCCTTGTGGCTAAAGGGGTCAGGGGGTATGGAGAGAAGGCAGGTACAGGAAACTGAGTTGGATGATCAGCCATGATCATATTGAATGGCGGTGCAGGCTCGAAGGGCCGAATGGCCTACTCCTGCACCTATTTTCTATGTTTCTATGTTTCTATGTAATCTACTATTCTTACTCTCTTGTACTTAAATATGATTGTGCCACTGTATAGAAAGGTTTTTATGAACTAAAAGGAACTTCACTGCGCCTAGATACAGGTGACAATAAAGTACCATTGAACAATTAACATTGTACACTGAAATGGATTTCAAATTGAGCCCATTATAACACATTTTTGGCAAGTTTCAGGGTCTGAGACCACAAGAATCTTTTTTACTATCTGTGAGTGAACATAACTAAGTAAAATTGAATCCACTTTGAAACTATACAGGGATAAACAAATCTGCAATTAGGAAATTAATGTGACTTACTATTTGATTTTATATCGAAGTCACGTGAGTGACTACGTGAAGAGCCCACCAGTCCGCATGCGCATCAATAGGGGCGCAATGGGGCGAGTCGGAGCAGTTCGTAACTGTTCTGGCAGGTAAGTAATTTTACTTACAGCGGGCCACTGCGAAAGCGGGCCCCGGAGTAGCTGATGGAGGCGGCCACTCTTGGGCCGCCGTGGAGGCTCCATTAGGAGCTAGATTCAATTTGCGGCTGCCAGCGTTGAAGCTCCATAGGAACTCGGTTTAGTTATTGCCTGCCGGCTTTGGGCTCCATACGGGAGCAGGCGGCCGGATTTTAGTCCACCGTGGAAACTCGATTAGGAGCTCGCTGCTTAGATTAGCAGCAGACGGTGTTTAAATATAGAATAGCAGCCAGTGTTAGCCGCAGCTAGGGCAGCGAACGCTAGGTAAGCTCAGCTGCCATAGCGCCTATAAATTTTTAAACATAGACGCTGCTGAGGCAGCATACGCTGGAGACCAGCATATAGTGTGTGCTCTATTTGTAGGGGGATATACTACACATAGTTCTTTAATTAAAGTCAAAATCTGAAGAACTGATTAAGGTAATTATAAATAGAGCTGGCAGTTTTAATAGAGTTGCTGTTCGGTCACGTTTGTGACTATCGCAGCAGATAGGACATTTATCGCTTCTCGGCCTTTTGGCTAAGATCAAGTGTAGTATCTGTTCATCAGTTTAATTCTGATACATCCCTTATCTAGGGACCATATAAATAGAAAAAAAAATAATAATAAAATTTGACTTGACATTACGGCACAGAATGGGGCTCCACTGGAGCGGGCGGCTGTTCGGAGGAACTCCATTGAGGCTCCAGAAAAGAGCTCATGGCTTGGAAAGCCTTTTTTCTGCTGTGTCTATTGGACACCTGTGGAGCAATACTTAGTGCAGGGTTGCGTCATGATAATTTCCGCTCAGTAGAGGGAGCTGTTGGAGATCTTTCATAAGAGACCCCAACCATGTGGATATCGACAAAGCAGTCGAATCTTTGATCCAATGGGGCCATGCTTCTGTTTAAATCATATGAACTGTGACAACACCTGGCAGGGTTGCAGTATTTCTCCCACTCTGTCGAGCGGACTATCGGGAGGAGGTGACTCCGATTATAATGCCGGCTCATCCAAGTCATATGGGGGCCAGAGGGCTGAGGAAGCAACACCTGGTACAGGGTTGCGTTCTATTTCCTCCCTGAAATACTCCATTGAGGCTCCAGAAGGGAGTAAGGACTCGGAGTCACTAGCAGGTGCAACCTGTCTGGTAAGTATAATGATGATACCGACAGAGCACCGATCTGCACAGCTAGTCCCGGTTCGGCTCCTAGAGGGAGCAGCTTGACAACCCCGAGTTGGGGCAAAGTCAAAGCCAAGTCTGTGGGACAAGTCCTGTCAGACGATTTGGGTCAAGGGGATTCTGTCCCCACATCTATGGCAGATATGATTGGAACATCTGATTGAATCAGATGGTGGCACGAGAAATGCTCCGTGTTAACAGAGGCATGCACAGGCAGTTCGAATCATATGCCTGAGGCAGCTCCTGGTTCAGGGTTGCAATATTCCTCCCACTCGGATGAAAGGAGTGTTGGAGATGGTGCCAAATAATATGCCCCGTGTTACGGAGGCATGCACAGGCAGTTCAAGTCAAAAGCCTGAGGCAGCTCCTGGTTCAGGGTTGCAATCTTCCTCCCACTCGAAAGATTATCGGAGATGGTGTCACAAAATATGCTCCATGTGACGGAAACATGCACAGGCAGTTCGAGTCATACGCATGCGGCAACGCCTGGTTCGGGGTGCACTATTTCTCCCACTCTAAGGGAGTGTCAGAGATCAGTATGGAGCTGACTCCCATCATGACTATGTGCCTGAATCCATGCTTTAATGCATGATGTACGAGAGTCGCATAAGGCCACTACTAGAAGAGTTGCCCAGCGGCATCAGCTATCTAACATCACCAGCTGAAGAAATGACATGACAGACAGGGTCTGCAAATGGAACCTCACTGGAGCTCCAACAAGCAAATCGACCTGGGTTCAGAGACGATGGCAGGTAAGGTATCTTTATTAACCTCCGTAAAACTCAGAAAGGGAGCAGTCTGTCGGCCCAGGTTAGGGTTTACTGGCAGCATGGGCTGTCTAGTATTTTTTCACTGTCTCTGGGTTAGATCAGGTTGATGTAGAGACATTGGCAGGGTGCCTTGCATAGTAACCTCTGTAAGTTCCAAGTAGGAACAACTTGGTTACCCTGGTTCAGGGTAGACCATCATGGAACTGGCTGGCCATATGGGTCATATTGACCAGGGAAGCACTGCCTCATCATCTGTGATTGAGGTTATCAGACTGCTCAGTAGAATAAAGTAGTTGAAGTCTTCCTCAACACATGGTTTATTTTCTCCTCAGTTAGTAGAGTTGCCGGTTCATTGGAATCATCATTGCCATCCTCTCTGGGATAGGTAGCTACCAGCAGGAAGCTAGTCTGGCATATAATATTTTTTATCTGACCTACAGGTTCATGTTATTCACCCGCTGTTCACTAACATTATGCAGGGTGTCTTTTATACAACCACATTATTAGCCTACACTCATTGTAGTGTGTGATGTATATCAGTAAATTATTATGCAAATATTCTTCTACTAAAAAGAAAAGTATTCCTAATGGGAGCAGTATTTTTAAGATGATTATGCTTTCAGCACAAAGAACACAGTCTTTACTCAATCTCTGGCTTGGTCTCTGGGTTATAACTGACATTACGGTAGCTTGTTATGGGAATTATCTCATAAGCAAAATGGGCATGATTACATACATGTTGATAGCATACCCACCAGAGCAGAGATTGGGGGTGTCATTAGGTATACAAGTGCACTGAGCTTGCTAGTACCTATAAGATGAAAGATACTTTCTTTATTGTTATTCAATAGTCTCAAGATATTGCTGATGGCTCATTAGCAGCCACTAGAATGGATATTTCCCTTTCATCATACAGCAAGAGGCTTACAAAGTGTGTATTAATAAATTAAGAAATTTGGTTGAATATGTCTGCATATTTGCAGATAGAAGTCTGCACAGTATTGCATGAGTTATTGTCTAACAAAGTCAATTGGGACTATGGTCCGGTTAAGAACAATGGCCATATATGCAAGTTAGCATCATGGTATTAATAACCCATGTTTTTTCTACCATTAATGGTTTATCTGTTTAAGTGTTTCACACACAGATTGGTTTACTGCCTTACCACATTTTCTAATCCATGTGTAATTTTAAGAATGTTATACAACCGACAACCATCTACATCTCATCAATGAGAACACATACAACATATACATTCCCATGATTATAGATTCTTACTTACTTGTGACCCATCTCGTGCGCAATTGTAAAGGCCAGATTCAGTCCATTATCCTCAGCAAGAACACACTTCCTTTTTTCACTGCACATCCCACTTAGATATGCTATTCCTGCCAAAAGAAAATATATGTAAAGAGAAAATGTAAAATGCAGTAACTCACTTTGACAAATTTAAAAAATGTATTCTTAAGGACAAGTCTTTTCAAGGTTCCTCACCTGGAAATTTGTTTATCTAATTAAGTTTAATATTATTACTGCCCAAGCAATAAATATTGAATCCAATCTTAAAGTGCAATAAAGACACGTCAACAAACCTCTAATTCTAATTCTTTAATAAAAGCACTGGATTGAAAAGGGTGCAGAAGAGACTCACCAGGATGTTACTTCGATTTGTGGGCTTGGGATAGGCTGGGCCTTTTTTCTTTGGAGCATAGAAGGCTGCAGAGTGACCTTATTGAGGTGTACAAGATCACGAGGAGCATGGATAAAATGAACATCAAAATCTTTTTCCCCAGAGCAGAGGATTCCAAAAATAGAAACCATAGGCTTAAAGTGAGAGGGGGGGGGGGGATTTAAGAGACTTCAGGGGCAGCTTTTTCCACCCAAAACCCAGTAAGTATCTGGAACAAGCCCACAGTAGTGGATACAATTAAAAGATATTTAGACAGATATACGGAGAAAAGGGTGGGCAGAAGGGCCTGTTTCAGTGTTCCACAGCTTTATGACTATATGACATGACATTACAATGACAATAAAACTGGTGACGAAGCAGTTTCAATTATTCTTGTATGACATTTAGTTCACAGAATTTCAATATATGACAATCATATTCAGAATTAAATAATTATCAAACCACTTTTTAAATTTTTGAGCTACATTGAACATAACTCCTTAAAGTACATCCAATTCTACCGATAAACAATCACTGTCACAAATCAAAATCAACGTAAATGTAGTAAATGCAATCAAAAACTTTTGAGAAACAATTAGTAGGTTGAGGAAGGAAATCAGGGTGAGCAATTCAAATTGTATCTGGAACAAGCCCACAGTAGTGGATACAATTTCCTCAGCACTATACTCAGTGAGATTATTATTGATGTTTTACTTCAGTGTAACTTTTTCATTCTAACCCTATTTCCCTTGATTCCCTTGACCTCTCTCTTGAAGATGGTCAGTGATTCAGCCTCCAATGCCCTTTTGGAAAGTGCATTCCAAATGTTCACTACTCTGTGGGTGAAAAAATGTCTCTTTATTTTAATCCTGACTGGTTGAGATTATCACTCTTGTTTCAGATGACACATCTGGGCGAGATATCAAATCCTCATCTACTGTCAAGCAGAATGTTGACACGAGAAACGGAAGATGCGAGAATCTTGAGCAGAAAACAAAGTGCTGGAGGAACTCAGGCAGCATCTGTGGAGGTAATGGACAGACAACTTTTTGGGTAGAAACCCTTCTTCGGGCTGATGGAGTAGGAGGGATAATTCTGAAAAAGAGCAGTGGGGGCGGGCAAAGCCTGGCTAGTGACAGGTGGAGACAGGTGAGAGTACAGGTGTGATTGGCAGATGGGTGAAGCAAGTGACAAAGACGAGAAGTTAAAAGGTGACAAAGGGGTGTCAGATAAAAAGGGGAAGAGTGAAGTGTAAACCCAGAAGGAGGAATGTAGGTGGAAAGGAATGGGGGAGGTGGGAACACGGAAGAGAGGGAATAGAAGGGAAATATGGAATTGAGATAAATGGGTTTGATCTAATAGCTATTAAAGATATGTGGTGGCAGTGATCAAGATTGTGAATATTTCAAGATAGTTGGCTTTTTGAAGACAAAGCAAAAGTGGAAAAAAAATGGCAGAATAGCCTGATTGTAAAGAATGGATTAAAGGTTATGGTGAAGAAGGACCTTAAAATCAAGTAAAATCAATTGGAGTGCTGAGAAACAGGAAAGGGCAAAAGACATTGACGGAATTATATACAGACCACCACAAATACTAATGGTAACAAAACAGGGGCTATGGGCCTGTCCCACTTAGGCTATTTTTAGGCGACTGCCGACAACTGTCATAGTCGTAGCAGGTCGCCGAAAAACAGGCGACAGGACCTCCCTTCGACATAAAATTTGAAATAGAATCATTACTTTAACAACAACAAAAAACGAAGTCAGCACTGGCAACAACCTACGTTAACCTGGCGACAACTATGACAGCACCTACGTCAGGAGAAGTCAAGCTACGATCATTGGCTTCAAACCCACTGTCGCCGACTGTCTCCGAAAATGTTTCAACATGTTAAAAATCCAGCGGCGATCAGAAAGACGCTATGACTCTTTGGGCGACTGAGGAGACTACTAACGACCAAACAATTATCACAGGCTAATCACAACAATACCGAACGGAGGCCCTGAACTTCAGAAATTCCTGGGGAAATGGTTGTAAAGTGGTGCACTGCTCTCACCCTGCTTCAAAATTAAAGTATTGTTGAGCAAAAGTGGAAACATTGCATGAATGTAATAATCAAATATCAAATAAAATCTGAAGAAAAAGACCCTGATCAGGACTAATGATGTTTGGCAGGGAGACGCACTCCAACAAAACCCTTGCACCTGGTGGGAAATGTTGGACTCCGTTACTCAGCAGCTGAGTGACATTTCCTGAAATATAAGAATTTAGCATCCAGAGGATAAAAAGATTGAATGGCATGAGGCAGACCGCCGAGGTGGAATGGCTCAGCCCAGTAATTTAAGAGCGTGGGGTCTGGGTGGCAAGATGTTGTGATTTTTAAATTTGACAATGAGAGCAGACAGACTACCAGTGCAGTTCAACGAGCACAGTGTCCTTGGGTGGTGTGATTTGATGTGGGATGGATCACATGCCGATGGGTTTTGGAAGGTTGAGAGTGTGATGAGGAGGGAATTTGTGGAATCAGGGATGGTGGTGTCTAAGTGGCAGAGAGTTTAGTTTAGTTTAGAGATACAGCATGGAAACAGGCCCTTCGGCCCACTGAGTTCGCGCCGACCATCGATCACTCGTACACTAGTTCTATGTTATCCCAGTTTCGCATCCTGCACACTAGGGGAAATGTACAGAAGCCAATTGACAGACAAACCTGCTCGTCTTGAGTTGAGTTTAGGTTAACTACAGAGAAAAGCTTTCATTGCGTGCTAACCAGTCAGCGGAAAGACAATACATGATTACAATCGAGCCATCCACTGTGTACAAATACTTGATAAAGGGAATAATATGAACAATGCTTAGTGCAAGATAAAGTCCAGAAAGTCTGATCAAAGTTGGTCCGAGGGTCTCCAATGAGGTAGACAGCAGCTGAGAACTGCTAATATCTACTTTAATGAAGACCCTCGGACTATCTTTGATTGGACTTTACTGGACTTTGTCTTTGGAATGTGGGAGGACACTGGATCATCCAAAGAAAGTCCATGTGGTCACAAGAATTTTCAAATTCCATAAAGACAGCACCCGTAGTCCTGATCGTACCCGGGTCTCTGGTGCTGTAAGGCAGTAACTCCACCACTATGCCACCATGCCAACAATTTGCAGGATAGTGTGTTACATTTCAGTGTAACATTCACCATGCCCTGAATGAGTTTGCATGGTAATGCTTAGCAGGGAATTTCTATTCACAATCCTATGTCACTGACAGTGAATGGCAGGTCCACGGGGAATGTTGTAGAGCAGAGAGATCTAGGAGTGCATGTTCATTGAAAATGGTATCGTAAGTAGATAGGGTGGTAGAACAAAGATCCCAGAGCACTTTCGCTATATCTGTGGGAAGGATCTTCACACCAAGGCATGTCTTGTCTCTCGTCCCGAGGTCCCTGAATGGCCATAATGAGTAAGAATGAACTGCAGATGCTGGTTTACACCAAAGATAGACACAAAATGCTGGAGTAATTCAGTGGGTCAGGCTGCATCTGACACTTCCTATAATGGAGTGCTGCCAGAGGTGCCATTGCTGAGGCCCTGCTTGAATGAATATCACAACTGCCAAGTGTGGGAGGGATCCGTCACTGTTGTACACTCTGCAGACTGTGAGAGGTATCTCAACAGCTTGTAGTCATGCCTGAAAATGCTCAGTCACAGTCAACAGTGACTGACTGTCTAAACCAGACAAGAATAGACAATAGACAATAGACAATAGGTGCAGGAGTGGGCCGTTCGGCCCTTCGAGCCAGCACCGCCATTCAATGTGATCATGGCTGATCATCCCCAATCAGTACCCCGTTCCTGCCTTCTCCCCATATCCCCTGACTCCGCTATTTTTAAGAGTCCTATCTAGCTCTCTCTTGAAAGCATCCAGAGAACCTGCCTCCACCGCCCTCTGAGGCAGAGAATTCCACAGACTCACCACTCTCTGTGAGAAAAAGTGTTTCCTCGTCTCCGTTCTAAAAGGCTTATTCCTTATTCTTAAACTGTTCTGGACTCCCCTGGTTCTGGACTCCCCCAAGAACTAGTATGATGGACTAAAGATAGACTGTGGAGTAACTCATCTGGTTTGGCAGCATCTCTGGAGAAAAGGGATGAGTGACATTTTGGGTTAGGACCCTTCTTTAGACTAAAAGTAGGGGTTGTGGGGGTGGGGGGGTTGGTGAAGAGCTGGAGGCTCCAATTTAAGTGTTACGTTTAACCGTTGGGTCCCGTCCCCTCAACGCGCGGTTGCGGGGGGAGGGCGCGGCCTGCGGCGTTACACACACTAACCAACCTCTCACACATACACCAACCACCCCATTGATATTATATTAATATTATTCATTCACTCCTTTTACCCCATGCCCCGTCCATCCACTCACACATAGCCCCCAACTCGCAGGCGCAGCTACAGAGGGAGGGGGATAGAGAGAGAGGGACACAGAGGCACAGAGAAGGACACAGAGACACAGAGAGGGATACAGCAGCACAGACAGGGACACAGAAGCACAGAGAGGGTCACAGAGAGGAACAGAGGCACAGAGAGGGAGACAGAGGCACAGAGAGGGAGACAGAGGCACAGAGAGGGACAGAGGTACAGAGAGGGACACAGAGGCACAGAGAGGGACAGAGGTACAGAGAGGGACACAGGGGCAGGGGAGCTTGCTGCCTTTTGGAGCTGGGGTTTCCGGGTGTCCGCTGCCTATTGGAGCTGGGGTTTCCGATTTGCGGCATCTTTTGAGCGGGCGGCCATGCTGCTGCGAGTGGGCGGACGGTCAAAAGCAGTGGAGGGCCGTCCGATCATGGCTTCCGCGAGGGAGAGACCCCCGTGACAGATGATCGGGTGGGGAAGACGGAGAGGAGGTCGTCCGACATGAGGGCCAGAGATCGCCAGGTGGGATCAGGATCACCAGTGAGGAAAAAGCGTCACGATTCCCCGAGTCCCTGCGATCGACGGAGGAATCGCAGGTCTCCATAGACGGCCTCTCCCAGAAGTAATGGCCGCCACGGTCGCCTTCCCATCGCGCTGCCCCGCACCCTCACCCGCGCTCGCCCGGCAATAACGACCGCCATGTTCTAGAACTTCAAAGAGCCCAGCGGAGCGTGCAACACGACCTGAGCAGCAGTTTAAAAACGCTAAGTGACAAATTTAAAGAGGTAAAAGTTAAGAAGCCAAGAAGTACAGAAGACAGAACAGGGGTGACGTCACTCGCAGCGCAAGCAGAGGTAGGCAGGCAGATCCATTGTGATGTCATCAGCGAGACTATCTAGTTTATTTTCTAAGTTATTTGACATTTTTGAACATTTTCATAAATAACTTGAGAAATAATGTATCCATTTTTTAGCTAAGGCAATTTTTGATTTCACGGGATAAATCTCTACCAGAATATGTAAACATTTTACCATTAGTGCGTCCTTTCTTCGAGTAGATGTGATCGCACACAAACAAATAAATACACACACACACACACACACACACACACACATCCACATGCAAGATCAGAGTTTTATAGTTACAATAAGGATTATCTGTGAAACTGTGCGTCACACAATTAAAAGCATCATCCTGTGGAATGCCAGATACAGGGAAAGCGTCAAATGCACTGAGATGAACAGATTGCAAAAGAGCCCAGTCCAATTACAATACTGCCACAATTTCACATGGAAACAATTTCCAGCATGAAATACTGTGAATAAAGTCAAAATTGGCAGCCAAAACACAGACAATCCAATTTCAGGCTACCCTTTGTTGGTATGAATCTTTGTTGACTTGCCACCTGCCTACTCAGCAGAGAACTAATGATGTGACGATATTCCCAGAGCTGCCTCTCGTGTGTGCAGGCAATGGCATCTTCTGAAAGCAAACCTGTGCCCCACCGTTCATGTTGGCTAATTTTCAGATATTTCCAATGGACCAAAATTCAGGCCACTTAAGATTGGCCTCCATCCACACTGCTGTGGTTCAGAAAATTATTAAGTGTTTATTCTCTCCAATTGCCTTTATTACTGTCCGACCAGAATACTATAGTCTAATTTTCCAGTTTTTGCCACTGAGATATTTATGTATGGAACTAACTATTGCCATTTCTCAGATACTCTTTTACTTAAGAGTTTGACTCTTTATTTAAGAGAAGCAATAGTTTTCCTCAAAATAAGGCTAAAGTCAAAGCTTAATTGCTTTACTCTTGCTGAATATAGTTGAGATCCATAGAAACATAGAAAATAGGTGTAGGCCATTTGGCCCTTCAAGCCAGCATTGCCATTCAATATGATCATTTCTGATCATCCAAAATCATGACCCCATTCCTGCTTTCTCCCCATATCCCTTGATTCCGTTAGCCCTAAGAGCTATATCTAACTCACTCTTGAAAACATCCAGTGAATTGGCCTCCACTGCCTTCTGTGGCAGAGAATTCCACAGTCACAACTCTTTGGGCGAAAAGGTTTTTCTTCATCGCAGACCTAAGTGGCCTACCCCTTATGCAACATGAAAGACACATCAAACACCGGTTACTGGACATAAATCAACTGCTACTACAAGCAAGCTGGTTTTCATTCTACTTTAGGATTATTTATTTCACATGTAAAGAATAGAAGTGGTGTACGCACCCAGCTGTTGTTGCTTAGACCCTACATCGTCAAAGACAGCAAAAGGGCCTTTTCGTCCCTGCATGCAAGTGCACCACAACTTCCTGCTGCTTAATAACACTGTGCAATTTATCCAAATTTAAAGTCTAAGGAAAGTTACACAATAGTGTTTTTGTTAACATGAAGACTGCTTCAACCTATCCTGCTTGCTTACCCTAATCCTCAAAGAAAACACTGACTGACTTTGTGTGCTCCTCTCCACGACAGCTTTCTACGGTTGTTTAGTTAAAAGTTGTAGGCCAAACACTTTAGCTGTTCTAATAGCCATGTTTAATCCTGCTAGTTATCAATATGTTGAATGCCATGGGCAATAAGTTGTGAAACCTTTGCTATATAAACATTTGCTCCTCAGAGTTGTAAATGCCAGACTCAAGATGTCAGATAAGAATTTAAATAAATCCCCACAATGTGATGACCACAGGACATTGTCAGATGAAATACATAGTTACTCTTTCTTTATATGCTAACAAATCATTTCAGTGTGCGGCTTTGCAGGTGAAGGTTCAATTCGAAAGAGTCCAGAACAATTTTGCAGTTAGGTCACCTGGATCTTGTTGCACTTTCAAGACTCTGAGGCTGATTGATAAATAAGAACAATGATTCCACTTCATCACGCAAAAATCAAGACATAAAATTTTGGGGTGCCTGAAATTAGACATAATTTATAACTATATTCAAGAAATTAAAATTACAAGTCCAAATTATTAACGATATTGCTATTTAATTGAAAGCCTTTCAGTATCAATCCGGTTGACGAGCTCTCAATATTCTCTGAACATCCGCTAATGTCTCCAATCATACAACAAGTTAATTTTTTCTTTATAATTTTCTAATGTGATACTGCTAAGGAATAAAAGCCTGAGATACAGGTAATTTCAATACATTTTTAGTCAGAGGGTGGTGAATCTGTGGAATTCTTTGCCACTGAAGGCTGTGGAAGCCAAGTCAGTGGATATTTTTAAGGCAGAGATAGACAGATTCTTGATTAGTGCGGATGTCATAGGTTATGGGAGAAGGCAGGAGAATGGGGTTAGGAGGGAGAGATAGATCAGCCATGATTGAATGGTGGAATAGATGGGCCGAATGACCTAATTGTGCTCCTATCTCTAATGATCTTATGATAAATTGGAGAATTGCACTTTTACTATAGTTCAATATAGATATGTGGATTGACGTGTGACATGGCCCATATTCACAGCTTCTCCTGCATTTAGTCACATAATTTTAATATTTTACAGACGAACCATCCAAGACTAATTCCCAGTCAGAGTTATCATCTTACTCTATTTTAATGTTACCATTTGTTTCTAAGAGGTAGTTGAGATTTGGCTGGAAGATTTGGAAATAAGATTTGGCAAGGCCATGAAACAATTTAAAAAATGAAAGAAACATAGTGTAACAAATCTTAAATTGAGATATAATTTCCAACTTCACTGAATTCAACTTCTTTACCCTGTAAGTAATTACGAGTCTTACAACTTCCCAAGAATCAGGTACATTGGGTTTATATTTCTTTGGAGTTTGTGTTTGCATTTCACATTATTCCTTTTGATTTACACAGCAAAGGTTTTAAATCGAAAACTCCAAATTGTTGAACCATTTCCCATCACCCACTGCATTTACTGAGCCTTCAGATATCCACTGATGGATGGATTTTCATTCAGAGTTTTGGGGCATTATGAGAGTTTTTTTTAAAATGTCCCTGAAAATTTCTTCAGAAACATCTTACTGTTCGATAAAATGGGGGCAACAGTGATCAGTTTTAAGGACCTATCCCACTTTCACGACCTAATTCACGACCTTTTTTACTCGTGAACATTTTTCATCAGGCTAGAAAAACGTCCCGACTTACTTGATGTCACGAGTACCTACGACTAGCATCACGACCTACCTACAACCTCCTACGACCTCGTGATGACCATGCTGCGAGTATGAGTCAAGGGCAAACTCGGCAGAGGTCGTGAATCAGGTCGTGAAAGTGGGACAGGCCCTTTAGTGCGCAACATTCCACTTCCACTCTGCACCAGGGCTGTACAAATTACCCAGATTTAGAGATGGGCCACACTTTATACAAATGCGTAGATTCTTTGTGGGAACTAACTGGGTACAAACTAGGTGCCAACTATCCCCCATCACACCCGACTCCCACTCAAAAGTGCTTTCTTGGCAGTGAAAAGTACATTGAGTATTTAATCACAAGTCTTGTCTGAAGAAGGGTCTCGACCTGAAACATCACCCATTCCTTCTCTCCATAGATGCTGTGCATCCCGCTGAATTACTCCAGCATTTTATGTCTTTTCAGAGTCATAGTGTGATACAGTGTGGAAAAAGGGCCTTCGGCCCAACTTGTCCATACCAGCCAACATGTCCCAGGTGCACTAGTCCCACCTGCCTGCGTTTGGTCCATATCCCTCCAAACCTGTCCTATCCATGTACCTGTCCAACTGCTTCTATATAAATGCATGTGTATACTGACATAAACTCAACAATCCTTAACTTTCTTTTTTTTTTTTTTTTTTTTTTTTTTTTAATTTTTATTTATTAGAAGTACATTACATCACAGCCACATACATTAATACTCGTCATTTATATCTTCTTACAATTAATGTACTCCCTTTATTTTTTTTTTACGCTAAAGAAAGAAAAGATTGAAAGAGAGAAGAAAGTGAAGGAAAAAGTGCAAGTGTAGAAAAGTGTAGAAAATGTAACAACAAACAAAAAAAAAAAAAAAGGACGGGGACCCTATGAAAGCGAAATTAAAGACAAAAAAAAAAAGGAGTTAAGAAATAGGCCCTAAGAAAAGAAAAGAGAGAGAGAAAAAAAGAAAAACAAATGTTTTTTTTTTTGAGCATCACGTAAATAGGACATACCAACTCTTCAACTATCATCCCCCCTTACCCGACCTCAATTTTTTATTTTTTTAAAGTACTTAACAATCCTTAACTTTCAAAGAATCTTTATTTCTTGCCAGTCTCTGCTAATTCTTACATTTTCCATTTTGAAGAATTAACAAAGTGTTATGACCATCAATGCAAAAACAATATGGGGCAGTGGATCAATTGCATGAAGAAATTCCATTGGAATATCTGCAAAAGGTTGTTGGAATCCTTTAGGCAAGGTTTCTCTAAACCACATCAGCATTTCATTGATGGTTCTCACAAACATCAACATGGGAAGATATTGGGAGAAACTAAGGGGTAATTCCAGACAACAATAAATAAAATACAGCCTCAAAGCAAGCAGCAGGGTTCATCAAAATTGCATGTGAAAAATACAATTTCAGAAGTTAGAATTTTGGAAGGAAAGTGAAAGAAACTGCTTGTTATCAGTTCTCTGGTCTGCCAAGCGAATATTCCTGTTTTCAAACACCAGAAATAATGAAAATTGCGTTAGATTTTAAAGTCACAAACAAAGAAGGCGAGAAACCACCTGCAGTTTAACAAGTACTTTCTGTGTTTGTGCAACCGCGATGAGACTAAGTTACCTATTAATAATCTAGCGTAGAGGTTAAATGTTTGAAGCGTTGGACGAATTTGGTAACCTTTTGCCCAGACATGCATGTATGTTAGTAATCAACTGCTTTGATCTGACCAGCTTTCAGGCAGTTCCAGACAAAATGGAGCCACTTCTCCTGTAAGAATTTGTAAAAGCCATTTTGTGAACAGTTTTATTCTCAAAAGAGACCAACTCTTGGTACATTTAGAAATAAAGCATAGAGGGGAATGAAAAGGCACCTATCCATATTCATTAGGGTGGTCGCTGTGGCGCAGTGGTAGAGTTGCTGCCTTACAGCGAATGCAGCGCCGGAGACCCGGGTACGATCCCGACTACGGGTGCTGTCTGTATGGAGTTTGTACGTTCTCCCCGTAACCTGCGTGGATTTTCTCCAAGATCTTTTTCCTCCGGCACTCCAAAGATGTACAGGATGTAGGTTAATTGGCTTGGTAAATGTAAAAATTGGCCTTAGTGGGTGTAGGATAGTGTTAATGTGCGGGGATCGCTGGTCGGTGCGGACCCGGTGGGCCGAAGGGCCTGTTTCTGTGCTGTATCTCTAAACTAAACTAAAAAGGACATAAACTGTGAACAAAACATTTTGGAACAGAAATTCCAGCAAAATACCTGCAAATAGTTGGCAGATTAAAATTTCTGGTGTTAAATCTAGTTACAGTGGAATTAATAGAATTAGTGCAAATGTGTGATTGATGGTTGGCGCAGAGTCAGTGGGCCAAAGGGCCTGTTTGCAGTACTGTGTCTCCCTACAACTCTGTGACAACCTTGAGAGATATTTGTATGATCATTATCAAATGCTTCAATAGTGTCTGTAATCAGTGTTTGTCCATTTCAGGTACCCCTCAAACCTCCCAAGATTAAAGATCAACTGCAGCTCCAAAGACAACTATAGGCCATCAATTCCTCAAGGATTGACTAGCTTAAATTAGGCATCCTTTTCCCGAATTACGATTCTCCTGCTAGTTCTCAATTGGCAAGAGAGGCATTGACACAGACCAAGTACTTAATAGAAATTTAAAACCCTTCGGATGCTGGAAAACTAAAATGAAAATAGGTAGATTCCACCTTTATATTCTGCTAGGTCCAGACTCAGCTCAGAGGGTGGAATCCAGCCAGTAACAAAAAGCACTGATATTTTCAGCAATCAACAAGGAAGTATTGATTCATAAAGATAAACAATATGAAAAAAGACCCTGCGGCTCACCAAGTCTGTGCTGACCACCAAGCGCCCATTTACACCAACCTATTAAACATCTTAACCTAACCTATTTACCACATTCCCATCACCTCCCATCAGATTACAGCACTCATCCACCCACTAGGAACAATTGACAGTGGTCAATTAACCAAACAACCCGCATGTATAAAATGATGAGGAGGATAGATAGGCTAAGTATTTTACGCAGGGTAGGGGGAATCAAGAACCAGAGGATATAGGTTTAGGGTGAGAGGGGAAAGAATCAATCGGAATATCAGGGGCAACATTTTCACATAGAGTGTGGTGGTTGTTGGTTTAGAGGGATAGGGGCCAAATGCAGGCAAGTGGGACCAATGTAGATGGAGCATCTTGGTTGGCGTGGACAAGTTGATCACAGGGTGAACATGACAGAACACAACGCCGGAGGTCAGGATTGAACCTGGGCTTGTGGAGCTGTGAAGTAGCAGTTCTAATATCTGTGGTATATTACCTATTTTGAAAACTAGGGTTAAGAAATAAAACCAAGACCCTCAGCAGATCAAGCTGCACCTGTGAAAAGAGATCTAAAATCTTTGGCTTGAAACTTGCTAGGTGTCTACAGCATTTTTGGTTTTTTTTTTATATCAGCTTTCAGTTATTTGTAAGTTTTTTTTTAATTTTCAATTTTAAAGAAGTGACGAATGTATATTACAGGTGGTTCATTATTTTTTTTAAAAAGTGATCAAAGCCAAAAATAACAATTCTCCTCATGATTCAACCTGTACATGTGACAAACCTGAATGACAATGGAAAATGCTGCATGGTGGTGGCTTGTTAAGAACCCATTCTTTCAGTAGAGTTTGTTGCCCTTTGCTTTTAAATCACAGTGGTATTACTTTATTGAAAGCATGCACGCTGGTCTCAGCTCTTGCTTTATTGAGGTTGTCAATGTTAGCCCAAGAAGTAGCCATTAAGTGATGACAAATGTCATTAATTGGTCAATTTCTTCCAGACAATAAAGCAAGAGACAGATTCACTCAGTCTCAGGACTTATTTTATGAACATCCTTGTTCCCAAAGAATGAAAAAGAATGATCTGGTTTGTCCAAATTTCACGAAACTTCCTGACTATGAACACTGTCTGTATGGAGTTTGTACATTCTACCTGAAACTGCGTGGGTTTTATCTCGGTGCATCACAGGCACATAGACTCGGACAAACACACAGAAACATAAATTCTGCTTAAATTACAAATAAAATGTCTAAAACTGTGCAAAAAACAAGACAATCGTGTAAAATCGTACATTTGTCGGCACTGAGCCTGAACTCGCTGGAGTTTAGAAGAATGAGGGGGGACCTCATTGAAACGTACCGAATAGTAAAAGGTCTGGATAGAGTGGATGTGGAGAGGATGTTTCCACTAGTGGGAGAGTCTAGGACTAGAGGTCATAGCCTCAGAATTAAAGGACCTTCCTTTAGGAAGGAGATGAGGAGGAATTTCTTTAGAGGGGGAATCTGTAGAATTATTTGCCACAGAAGGCTGTGGAGGCCGTCAATGGGTATATTCAAGGCATAGATAGATAGATTATTGATTAATATGGGTGTCAGAGGTTATGAGGAGAAGGCAGGAGAATGGGATTAGGTAATTGATCAGCCATGATTGAATGACAGAGCAGACTTGATGGGCCAAATGAACTAAATTCTGCTCCTATGACTTGACCAATTAAAAAAAACAACTCCATGGTAGTGCCAGAAGTGGACTATCATCAAAGTAGAATTAGGGTTGTGCAGGTCGATTCAAGAACCTGATAGTTGTTGGAAATTTCCTGAACATGGTGATGTGTGGCTTCAAGCTTCTGTAGCTCCGACCTGATGGTAGCAGTGAGAAGACATGGTCTGGATGGTGGGGATGCTCTATCAAAGTATTTGATAGATGCCACCTTCTAGAGGCAGTACCTCATGTAGATGCTTTTAATAAAGGAGATGGCCATGCCCATGATGTTTTGGGCTGAGTTCATCACTCTCTTCAGCCTCTTGCAGTCCATGTATTGGAATTGTGTACCAGGCCATGACACACCAATCAGTCGGGGTACATCTCTAGAGCATTCGAAGACACATCTAATCTCTTTAACCTTCTAAGTAGAAGCGCTTCTCCACCTTTTACAGGATTATATCGAAACACTGGGCCCAGGACAGGTCATCCAAGAGGTTAATATCCAGGAATTTGAGGCTACTAACTCTCTCCGCCACTGAAACACCAATGTAAACTGATGTGTAGTCTTCCAACCTCTCCTTGCTGAAGTCAATGATTAGTTTTGTTTAATTAATTGAGGGAGAGGGTGTTGTTGCAGCTTCACTCAACCACATGTTCCATATCTCTGAATTGGTCATAATTTTTTTTCACTTGTTAGATTTTCCGCTTGTGGTTTACATCATAAATAAAGAAATGTGCAACATTGAGCAAAAAACAAAGTGCTGGAGGAACTCCGCAGGTCAGGAGCATCTGTAGAGGGAAACGGACATACAACATTTTGGGCCCCTTTCTCCAGACGGGCTCAACCTGGAACACACTTCCTTATCCGTATCCACATTTCTGAAAGGCTGATCAAAGTAAAGAAGAAAACTATTTAATTTGCACATCAATCGCAAAATAAGGGAAGCAGTCATGAAATTGATCTACCTCAATGAAACACAAGATTAACAACTTCCTTCCTTCAAAACAGTAAGTGAAGTATTTTGTGGAGCACCGTCATTATTCCTACCAAGGAATACCAAAAACTTCAGATACTTGTAGGTTTTAGTCCCTGACATTTATTCTTCATCTCCTGCTGTTCTTTTTCCATACTATTCAAAAATAATCATTTATTTTAACACTCTGGAGTTAAGCCAGAGGATGCTACAATGGATCAGGATACATTACGTTAACTTCTGGTTCCCCACATTGTACACATTAGCAAGGACCCCAAATATCATTAATGCCTGGCATTACTTAAAGGCAGCCTACACCTCTAGAAGCTAAGGTGGAAATTTGTTATTGCTGTGCTAAGATTGTTCTGAACATTGTACTGCAGAAATATCAACAATGGCTGACCGTGGGAAGGTCAGCGTTAAGGTGTTAATGCATGGTACTGAAGGTCTCAATTATGGAGATGTTGTGCATATCCCGCAGACCAGGTGCCCTCTGGAGACATGTCCTGAATGCAAGTGCAAGACATAGGATCAAATATAAAAGCTAAGAAACCTGGATACAGTGCAGGACATGGTTTAAAAGATAGACAATAGACAATAGGTGCAGGAGCCAGCACTGCCATTCAATGTGATCATGGCTGATCATCTCCAATCAGCACCCCATTCCTGCCTTCTCCCCATATCCCATGACCGCCATCTTTAAGAGCCCTATCGAGCACTCTCTTGAAAGTATCCAGAGAACCGACCTCCACCACTCTCTGAGGCAGCGAATTCCACAGATTCACAACTCTCTGTGTGAAAAAGTTTCCTCATCTCCGTTCTAAATGGCTTACCCCTTATTCTTAAACTGTGGCCCCTGGTTCTGGACTTCCCCCAACATCGGGAACATGTTTCCTGCCTCTAGCGTGTCCAAACCCTTAATAATCTTATATGTTACAATAAGATCCCCTCTCATCTTTCTAAATTCCAGAGTATACAAGCCCAGCCACTCCATTTGCTCAGCATATGACAGTCCCACCATACCGGGAATTAACCTAGTAAACCTACCCTGCACTCCCTCAATAGCAAGAATGTCCTTCCTCAAATTAGGGGAACGAAACTGCACACAATATTCCAGGTGTGGTCTCACCAGGGCCCTGTACAACTGCAGAAGGACCTCTTTGCTCCTATACGCAACTCCTCTTGTTATGAAGGGCAACATGCCATTCACTTTCTTCACTGCCTGCTGTACCTGCATGCTTACTTTCATTGACTGATGAACAAGGACCCCCAGATCCCATTGTACTTCACCTTTTCCCAACATGACACCATTTAGATAATAATCTGCCTTCCTGTTTTTTCTACGAAAGTGGATAACCTCATATTTATACACATTTAATTGCATCGCCTACAGAGCCAACCGATCCACAGAGGACGCAGTCTCAACAACACTGAACCTCGTACTGTCACACCTTGATGGGAAAAATACTTATGCCAGGATCCTCTTCATAGACTTCAGCTCTGCTTTTAATACAATCATTCCGCAGCAGCTGGTGGAGAAGTTGGAGCTATTGGGGGTTGATGCTGGCACATGTAACTGGGTCCTGAACTTTCTATCGCAATGGCAGCAGAAAGTCAGGGTGGGCAGTAGGACATCAAAAACCATAGCCGTGAGCACTGGCTCGCCCCAAGGCTGTGTCCTAAGCCCCCTGCTGTTTAGTCTGCTAACACACGACTGTACTGCTAGACTCAACAACAACTTCATCAACAAGTTCGCTGATGACACAACAGTGGTGGGTCTCATCAGTGACAATGATGAGTACAGGATGGAGGTGGAGCTGCTCACAGGATGGTGCAAATCCCACAACCTCATTCTCAACGTGGGAAAAACTAAGGAGATGGTGGTTGACTTCAGGAGGGCGAGAAAACAACACCATACACCTCTGCACATCGATGGAGCTGATGTGGAAAGGGTCAACAGCGTGAAATTCCTAGGACTCCACCTGTCAGATGACCTGACGTCCACGACCAACACCACAGCACTGGTCAAGAGAGCCCAGCAGCGACTACACCCTCTCCGAAGACTACGTAAAGCAGGTCTCCCCACTACACACCTACGAACTTTTTATAGGGGGACAATCGAGAGCACATTAACCTACGGCATCACTTCCTGGTTCGGGAGCTGCAAGGCGTACAAACGGCACCAACTAGACAGGATTGTGAAGACCGCCAGCAGGATCATTGGTGCTCCACTCCCTTTCCTGCTGGACATATACAGGAAGAGATGTATCAGCAGAGCCATCTCCATCATCAAAGACCCCTACCACCCATCGCATCACATATTCTCCATCCTGCCATCTGGGAAGAGGTACAGAAGCATTAGGTGCAAAACCAGCAGGATGCTCCTCAGCTTCTTCCCGCAGGTTATAAGACTGATAAACGGACTTTGCCCCCTGCCAAAGTATCGTGCACCAACCACCAACCTGGACACACTGCAGCAGAGCCACTGTCGTGCCGCTGCCGATTGGAACGCCTGTTGATGTTTAGTAGAGAATAGAGTGTTAATTTGTTCATGATATATGTATTTTTACTTCTATTTATTTTTTACTGCACATTGAAATGGACACTGGTTGAGTAATATTTTTTTGTTTCCTCTGGCTATGTGAATACTCAGGAAATGACAATAAAGATATACAATACAATACAATACAATCTGCAAACTCACCCAACCTGTCCAAGTCACCCTGCATTCTCATAGCATCCTCCTCACAGTTCACACTACCAACCAGCTTTGTGTCATCTGCAAATTTGCTAATGTTACTTTGAATCGCTTCATCTAAATCTTTGATGTATATTGTAAATAGCTGCGGTCCCAGCACCGAGCCTTGCGGTACCCCACTAGTCACTGTCTGCCATTCTGAAAGGGACCCATTAATCCCTACTCTGTTTCCTGTCTGCCAACCAATTTTCTATCCATGTTAGCACTCTACCCCCAATACCATGTGCCCTAATTTTGCCCACTAATCTCCTATGTGGGACCTTATCAAATGCTTTCTGAAAGTCCAAGTACACTGCATCCACTGGCTCTCCCATATCTATTTTCCTAGTTACATCCTCAAAAAATTGCAGTAGATTAGTCAAGCATGATTACCCCTTCGTAAATCCATGCTAACTCGGACCAATCCTGTTACTGCTATCCAAATGTGCCGCTATTTCATCTTTTATGATAGACTCCAGTATCTTCCCCACCACCGATGTCAGGCTAACTGTAGGTATGTTACAAAACTTACCTTCAGTCGCGCTGTAATTCTGCCACTGGCCGTGTGCGCGATTTTGGCGCCTTTAAGGGGGGGCGGGGTTAAAACACGGGTTTCTCCTCCCTTGTCCTAGTTAATATTGTGTTGGAGTACAACCTTTGGCTGATGAATCATTCCTAGTGGCGATTTGTGAATTTTTTATTTTTATTAAATCGTCAATGTCAACGCTACAATAATTTTAAAATCAGCTCCTGAAGCGTCAACGCCGATAACGGGGACGGATTTCACGCATGGGACAGGTAAACAAAAGTGCTTTCTTTAAATGTATAAAAGTGCTTCTTAAGAAGCCTTTAATTCACATTTTTTCATGCGACACGGTGATTTTATTCCCCGAATTAACGGCAGTATTTTTCATGCCAATACGGGGTTAAATTCACCGCAAATCAACGTTCCATAAGATCGCGTTCCAGAAAACCTCACTCACAAGATGTATTAAATGCCCATTAATTTACAGGTATTAAACATTCAATTCCTTCCATTTGGCCTGTAAATTCATGAAAATTAGATTTAAAAATTATGTTATATTGTGAATTATTGTGTGAATGTTATTTGGACACTTAGGCTATTTAAAAATGTTAATCTATTCTTAAGAAATTGATAGATGTTTAGATCTAGTAATTGAATTTTGTAATTAGCTACAATTAGGTAACTAACTAATTATATGCTTTACTTTCATGTCTTCAAAGTAAGATTTTCATATTTGTTTCAGAATGCTTCAATCTATTATAACTGAAAATTTCTTTCAGTTATCATAATTTTTAAGAAATTTATGGGCTTTTAACTGTCCTCGATCACAGCTTTTGTGTTAAGTCAATGGAAAAGCAATAGGGAACTAGATGCTAATTTCTGAGTATGATAATGGCCATAACTTTTTTAATACTGAAGATATGAAAGTGAATTAAGTGTCAAATTAAACTTCTTTTTATGCTTTATCTGATGGGATAAATTGCAGACTTTATTTTTTAAATCTCAAAATTTTGTAACATTGCTACTAACTGGTCTATAATTCCCTGTTTTTTCTCTCCCGCCTTTCTGAAAAAGCAGGATAACGTTAGCTACCCTCCAATCCACAGGAACTGACCCTGAATCTATAGAACATTGGAAAATGATCACCAATGTGTCCACGATTTCTAGAGCCACTTCCTTAACTACTCTGGGATGCAGACCATCAGGCCCTGGGGACTTATCAGCCTTCAGTCCCATCAGTCTACCCAACACCATTTCCTGCCTAATGTGGATTTCCTTCAGTTCCTCCATCACCCCAGATCCTCTGGCCACTAGTACATCAGTACGATTGTTTGTGTCCTCCTTAGTGAAGACGGATCCAAAGTACCTGTTCAACTCATCTGCCATTTCCTTGTTCCCCATAATAAATTCACCTTTTTCAGTCTTCAAGGGTCCAACTTTGGTCTTAACTATTTTTTTCCTCTTCACTTCCCTAAAGAAGCTTTTACTATCCTCCTTTATATACTTGGCTAGTTTACCTTCGTACCTCATCTTTTCTACCCGTATTACCTTTTTAGTTACCTTCTGTTGCTCTTTAAACATTACCCAATCCTCTTGCTTCCCGCTCATCTTAACAAGATGTTACACTAATAAATGTCATACCTGTCTACTGCACCACTGACCTCAAACACTTTTCAAAACCATGCACTTACCTAACAACAATAGCATCTACTCAATGATAATAGTCATGTGAACCAAATGTTCTACATGATGCTTGCATAGGATTTCATTTCAAATCCTATCCTCACACGAAGAAGTGGCAATACAAGATGGAGGCTATAAGAATTAATGGGAGGAACTCCGGCATTTGTGAATGTTTTTAAACCCCACAGAGAAGATGCTGCTATCTATAATGGGAAACATTTATGCTAAAGGTGTGGACATTGAATTTGCTGAGGATGAAATTTAACCATCTTTCTGTCTTTCTACTTCTCCATTGCTCCTCAACTGCCCCAGGCTGGTAATCTATAGATGTAGGTATGTTACAATACTTGCCTTCAGCGGCGCTGTAATTCTGTCACTGGCCGTGTGCACGATTTTGGCGCCTTTAAGGGGGGGCGGGGTTAAAACGCGGTTTCTCCTACCTTGTCCTGAATTATATTTTGTTGGAGTACAAGCTTTTGCGGAAGAATCGTTCCGAGGGGCGTTTTGAGTATTTCGTTTTAAAAATCTCCCGACAAGTTCAGCGTTGGAATCATTTTTAAATCATCTTCTGAACCCGTCAACGCCAACAACGGGGACGGATTTCACACACAGGAAAGGTAAACGAAAGTGCTTTATTTTTATGTATAAACGTTCTCCTTAAGAGGCCTTTAATTCACATTTTTACATGCGACACGGTGATTCCCCCCCCCCCGAACTAACGGCAATAATTTTCATGCCAATACGGGGTTAAATTCACCGCAAATCAACGTTCCAAATGATCGCGTTCCAGAAATCACCATTCGCAAGATGATATAAATTCCCATTAATTTACAGGTATTAAACATTCAATTTCTTCCATTTGGCCTGTAAATCCATGACAATGAGATAAAAAAATTATGTTATATTGTGAATTCTTGTGTGAATGTTATTTGGACACAGGCTATTTAAAAATGTTAATCTATTCTTAAGAAATTGATAGATGTTTAGATCTAGTAATTGACTTTTGTAATTAGCTACAATTAGGTAACTAACTAATTATATGCTTTAATTTCATGTCATCTAAGTAAGATTGTTTCATATTTGTTTCAGAATGCTTCAATCTATAATAACTGAAAATTTCTTTCAGTTCTCTTAATTTTTAAGAAAGTTATGGGCTTTTGACTGTCCTCGATCACAGCTTTTGTGTTAAGTCAATGGAAAAGCAATAGGGAACAAGATGCTAATTTCCGAGTATGAAAATGGCCATAACTTTTTTAATACTGAAGATATGAAAGTGAATTAGGTGTCAAATTAAACTTCTTTTTATGCTTTATCTGATGGGATAAATTACAGACTTGATTTTTTAAATCTCAAAATTTTGTAACATTGCTAATAGATGGTGTTAGATGCACTAATGAGAGCAGTGAACACCATATGTTTAATTGAAAATATGAAGTCTCCCAACTTAACCATACACTGCCTAAATCAGACTGTTGTGTGTTACCGGACCCAAGAAGCTTCCAACTATGTATCTTTTCCATCATGAAAACGAGGGTCTTGAAATGAATTATATAGTTCAAATCTGCTTCCACAGTTCAGCCATCCCATGATTAATACAGATCAATGATACAGAGGCAGACCTTCCGTTCCATCACAACTTAACAATGACTAGAAGAGTAGGTTTCAAGCTGTGGAGTCAGCCACAAGTAAGCCACAAGTAAGCCACATTGTCACATCAGTTTCCTCCTGTCACTGAATCACCTGCCTCTGGTCTCACCCAAATGGTCCAACGATCATATTCCCCAAAACCCCATTGATTTCCTCCCCAGCCCTGCAGTTCTTCCCATTTATTCCCATCTCATTCCCCAATTTTGCTCCTGATCTTTTGCCTCAAATGTTGCTTGATCTGCTGAACACATTTTCTCTGTCCAACTCTCTAAGGTCTCCTTTTTTTAAGACCCTCTAAAGCAAACCTCCAAATGTTTGGAGATCTCTTCCAATATCACTGCTGGCCAAACCAAATGGTCAGACAATACTGCATCTGTGGAAATAAATGGACAATCAACATTTTGGATCAGGATCCTGGAAACATTGTCTATCCATTTCCCTCCACAGATGCTGAGTTCTTCCAGCAGATTGTTATTTGCTTAAAATTCTAGCTTTTGCAGTCTCATGCCACATTCCAATAACACATTCTTCCATTCAAGTCAAGTCATGTTGAGTTAAGTTTATTGTCATATCTGCAAGTAAATGAGGTGCAGGCACAATGAAAATCTTGGATGCAGCAACATCACAGGCACAGACTCAAACAATATGCAAAAACATTTATACTAAAGATAAATTACACATGAATTCTACAAGACAATGAAAATTAAGAGACATGATATTAGTGCAAAAGTCTTCTGACTTTCATCTTTTTATACCTTTTGGTGGCCCTTCAAATATTTTTTCCATATGAAGATAGCAAAAGGATTTGAGTATAGGAGCAGGGAGGTTCTACTGCAGTTGTACAAGGTCTTGGTGAGACCACACCTGGAGTTTTGTGTACAGTTTTGGTCTCCTAATCTGAGGAAGGACATTCTTGCCATAGAGGGAGTACAGAGAAAGTTCACCAGACTGATTCCTGAGATGTCAGGACTTTCATATGAAGAAAGACTGAATAGACTCGGCTTGTACTCACTAGAATTTAGAAGATTGAGGGGGGATCTTATAGAAACTTACAAAATTCTTAAGGGGTTGGACAGGCTAGATGCAGGAAGATTGTTCCAGATGTTGGGGAAGTCCAGAACAAGGGGTCACAGTTTAAGGATAAGGGGGAAATCTTTTAGGACTGAGATGAGAAAATCATTTTTTACACAGAGAGTGGTGAATCTCTGGAATTCTCTGTCACAGAATGTAGTTGAGGCCAGTTCATTGGCTATATTTAAGAGGGAGTTAGATGTGGCCCTTGTGGCTAAAGGGATCAGGGGGTATGGAGAGAAGGCAGGTACAGGATACTGAGTTGGATGATCAGCCATGATCATATTGAATGGCGGTGCAGGCTCGAAAGGCCGAATGGCCTACTCCTGCATCTATTTTCTATGTTTCTATGTTTCTAAGATAAACATTTAAATTAAAGTTGTTTTGAGTACAGATGTAAGATTATATATATTCTTCACAAATATGAAAATTCTGCTGCCTTATTTGTCTCAACCATATTTGTTACAAGACCCATATGCTGGCTAACCTTCATTGGTTGTGATCCACTGATTTGAAGTATTTAATCTTGTGTTCAAATCATTAAATTTCTAAAAATTACCAAAACCCATCAATCCTTTTGTGTATATTTCCTCATCCACTTCCACTCATCACAACTGGCGATCATATTTTAATTGTGCAATTGTCCAACCCTCTAGTAGAGTGCCGCAGTTGGTTAAGCTGCTGCCTCACAGCCCCAGAGATCTGGGTTCAATGCTGCCCTCCAATGCTGTCAGTGTGGAATTTGCATGCTCCCCCTTTGACTGCATGGGTTTCCTTTTGGTGCTCCATATCCTCCAAGATACCAATGCTGTGGAGGTTAATAGATTAGTTGCCCACTGCAAATTGTCCATAGGTGTATGTCAGTGGTTAAATCTGAAGGGGGGAGATAGGGGATGCAGGGGGTGCTTGGAGAGACGTTATTGGGAATGTAGGAACAATTTTAAAATGTGATTAATTTAGGATTAAAGTAAATGGATGGTTGATGGTTAGCACAGATATAATGGCTCAAAGATTGGTCTCCATGATGTCTCTCTCTGTTACTTTAGTCCCTGTTTAAACTTTCCGCACTCATTTCCTTTTCTCAGAGAACTTAGCGTTCGATCCTGACTATGGGTGCTGTCTTTACGGAGTTTGTACATTCTCCATGTGACCACGTGGGTTTTCTCCGGGTGCTCCAGTTTCCTCCCACACTTCAAAGACGTAAAGGTGTGTAGGTTAATTTTCTTTCTGTAAATTGTCCCTAGTGTGGGATAGTGATTGTGTACGGGGTGATCACTGGTCAGCGTGGACTCAATGGGCTGAAGGGCCCATTTCCACGCTGTATCTCTTAAAAGTCTCTAATCTGTTTAATACCTAGCTCTTTTGCTAATGTTTTATTTGCCAATCCAATATTCCTTGCTCTCATTCATTATTGATTTAGTTTTAGCTAATTGCAATCTCTATGTTAAAGACACCAAATACATGAACAGCAACTCAAGATCTAAGTATGAACTGCAATTTTTTTCAGGAGATGTAACACAGTGCAAAGAGGTTCTGCATTCATTGCGTGTTTTTAAGAAAGAATGAATGTAGCTTAATATTTATCCTGCTGCGCTCAAGGCATTTCAATTTTTCCATATCTCCACCTCCCAATCAGCAGATTACATGTTTTAAAATTTAAGTCATTCCAACAGATACAAAAATACAGAAGAAATAGAAAAGTGTTGATGGTAGATGAAGATAGAAAGACGTATTAAAAAAATATATTTTTTAATATAGTATTTGTTCTTGGGCTAAATATAGAAGTTAAAATGGGATAACCATTCGCACTGTTCAAGTATTCCAATTTTCAGTATTCCCATTTTGGTTTCCCTATATCATATTTTCAGTTTCTTTGGATTCTAGGAGTACATCATTTCCTTGTCACAAATGGGCCACATTCCCAGTTTTGGACATGATCTCTTCCAGATTGCTCCTCAGTTTAGGTAATGCAGTGAAAAAAATCCAGCACTCCCTCATTTACAATTGAATGCAGTGAAATGGAGGGCCAGTGATCCAACTCTAAAAGACATGAGAAAGATAGAATTTTTCCCAGTGACATGACGAAGGAGGATATCCAACCTTTATCAGAAGTGAAAGAAAAAGCGAGTGCATTGTATTTTTTTGAGAGCAGGAAATATCCATGAATGTTAAAAGGTTTTATCCTTTTCCAATCATATCTTGCCCACCTGGGTACTTCTGCATTTGCCCTTGAATACCATTTCTCTCCAGAAACATTTATTATTGCTTCTTGAGCCATTTATATTGCCCGCTTCAACGACTTTCCCTGGCAATTTATTCCACAGGTCTCTTACCCTTTATGTGAAAAATGTTGGCTTGACTCTCCTTGCAATGTAACTTCCTTATTTTTAACTTGTATCCCCTGATATTTGAACCCTTCGTAAAACATATGTACAGCACATTAACTGGAATTAACTGAAATACTTGAGAATAACCATGAATGTTATTGTCTCAAGATATAAAAGATAAAGATAAAAAGATTACAAATGATATAAATCTGAAATGGGAACAGCAAATCCAGTGCACGTCTGTGAGTATTTGTTTGAACGACCTTGCCCTGGAGACTATTTCAAGTATTAATTACACTTTGACAGATTTTAACATTATGCACACAACAGGGGTGAAATTGGAGCTTGCATCATAAGTTCACAGGCAGAAAACAGGTGGAAAGGAGAATAATTTAAAAGTGCAAACCTCTACACACAAGCATAGTTAGAGGCAGAGGCACTTTGCAATTTCAGCCAGTCAACCAGTGGAAGGCAACCTGGCTGCCTCCAGTATTCACCAGCAAGGCTAGACAATATCCTGCCTAAACACACCAACCAAAACCCAGTGGATATCTTCATCAAATGAAAACTGGCTCAGAGTTGAATCTCTGTCTTTAACTTTATCCATTTTGCCCTCAGAATTGGTGCTCATAAGAGGGAATAAGTGGAATGGAAAATGACTCCGGTAAGTGTTGAGCTTATATTTCATCACCTCATCAGCCTATCTATTCTACTTAAAGATGCTGAAAGATGTGCAAATCCAGAATTAACTCTGGTGCCACTAGTTTCACCACAGCGAGGTGTCAGCCGCAAGACACACAAAGCTTCCTTTGTCACAGTGCTATCCTTGATCACCGGCAGAAGGTGCTGATTTTGCAAGCTGATAGAAAAATAAATTTGTGCTTTGGGCTATAAATTTCAAGGAATGCAATTTGAAGTGGGCGCAGCATGAGGAAATCGCTCAGACTTCACGTAGAAAGCCACAGGCACATTCAAACTGCAGTTGAGTAACTCTCTGCTTCCTATGCTGTAACAGAACTTTGAACCCACCTCTGCGATCCTGAGAGGGTGCGCATGTTGCCAGGCCAAATATTTAGCACCAGAGAGTATGTTCAAATGATTTACACCATCACCTAGAGGAGCCAGGTTGAAATGTGTAATACGGACACAATAAACTGTGAGAAACAATGAAAGAAATTGCCCCAAAACAAAGTATTATAATCAATGCCTCGATGTAGCCTCCTCTACATCGGTGAGACACAGTGTGTAAACTAGGTGACCACTTGGCTGAGCACCTGCACTCTGTTTGCCAAAATCATCTGCTGCTCCTAATTGCAAGCCTCTTCCGTTCCTCTTCCTATTTTCACATCATCCTGTCTGTCATAGGCATCCTCCATAGCCTGGGTGAAACCAAACTCAAACCAGAGGAACAGCAGCTCATATTCCTTATGGATAGTCCACAACCTAATGGCATGTACATTGAATTCTCCAATTGTCCCTTTCTCTCACCCTCTGATCTACCCAGGTCCTCTCTCACGCACACCTTTCTTTTTTAACCCCATCCCGCAATTATCCAGTTTCCTCTTCGCCAGACACATCATTCCTCCATCATCCACCAACTCCTCCCATTGGGTCTTCACTCCCATCTCTTCCCATCTGCCCACCCCACCTCCCTGATTTGGTTCCACGTTTCACTTTCCTTTCCCATCAGAATCCATCACCTGCAGCCTTCGTAGCTTCCACCTATCATCCCCCATCCTCTGTTGTTAGTTCCACCCTTACTTCCCTTACCCAATTCCATCTGCTAGTCAACCCCTTCACCAAGATGCACCCATCACTGACCAGCTCTCACCACACCGCTTCCCCTCACCTCTCTATGCCAGCTATCTCACATCTACTCTCTCATCCCAGAACAAGGGTTGACCCGAGGTATCGATCCATTTCCTTCCACAGATGCTGCTCGAACTGCCGAGTTCCTCCAGTAGATTGCTTGTTGCTCCAAATCACAGACAAGTTGACAGAAGGGCTGAGAAGTTGCAGGAGCAAATAAATATGACAGTAAATTGTATTTTTAAGGTTCAGCGCCGTATGCACTGAAAAGGAAGAAACGTAACCAGGGAGGTGCGGTGTGCAAATATAAAAGCAGCATATCCGATTTTCCCAGTCCATTCCAATAACACACATTGCCAGTATAAATTGGCCAATTATTGGATGGTGCGCTAGTGTGTGCAAAGTTAATGTATGCCAAGTATCAGGAGTAGGCAGACTGTTATGTCGATCTTTCAGCAACACTGATTTTATGCCAGTGCTGCCAAATTTGATCTCAACAGTGCAGCTGACATCCATTCTTAACCTCACACAGCTGAGCAGACATTCCACAGCTGGAAGGAACTCTCTCTCTCTCTCTCTCCAGGGCTATTTAAGGGGATTGTCAATTACTTACAAATTAGTTGTTGATTGATTTCTACTGAGAGTTGGTCTGAATAAATTAGTGCTCGACACTTCCAGAGCCTTTTGGAAATGGTTATGTTGACAGGGAGTGGCATGCCAAGACTTTGGAGTTTGCACCAACTTTAAGGCTTCTGTGGTTGCTCCCAGATTTAGCTGCTTTCATGGCCATTCCTCTTGGAGTTCAGGATAACAGGGAAATAATCAGAGAGAGCGCATAGCAAGACAAACTACTTGGAGGAGGAGGGTTGGAGAGGAAAAGCTTTCAGTACGAGACTCTATCCAGCAAGGGTATTCTGGGAGAAATGATTCTACCATCACTTCAGCGAGAAACAATAGAGGAGGTGCCGGTGGTTCTTTAAGGTCCTTATTGAGACATGCCTCGTGTTCCTAACAGCACTACAGCTACAAAGCCTTGTCAGAACAGTTTTGTCAATTGTTGTTAAGGTCCCCTTGGGGATAGAGGTAAACGTATTTGCAAAAACTCTCAGTTTGTCATCTATCTCTGCTTAAGGGTACGCTCCATTCTGAGCACTGAATTCAGTATCTAAAACTTTCAAAGAAGATCGCAGCGCAAACAGACAGCTTTGGAAGAATTGCAGGCTTTGCAAAAGGCTCTGTGTATCAACTCTTGGACGTACTACATACAATTAGAAGGAATTCCACTCCTTGTACATCTTGTTAAAGTGTGACAAGCAGTGCACAATGTTGGCTGAAGCACTGGATCTAGGACACAATTACAATGTATTTATTTTGTCTGCTGTTCCATCGATATTTGAGCTTCCCTGGCAACCCAAAGAAAGATTCTGGGAGTCAAGAGCTTTCATTTAAATGCATAGTGTACAAATTACACAAATTAGCAGCTTGTTCACAACAAAAGCCACAGCTACCAAATGGAATGTCACAGGACAAAGCACAGGCTCGCTCTTTCTGCTGCCTAGATCTAACTAGAGCAGCACTGCTGTATTCACAAGAGAGGGTCTCAAGGTACATCATAGCCTGCTATGTGCTCTACAACATATAGATTCATCACTAGCTGGGGTACAAAAAATACTGGTCTTCAAAGCTGAAACTACATTAAGAGTTTGCACTTTTCCAATCCCTCAAATTTGGAAAGCTGTGATTTGAATTCTGTTTTTCAGATATTATAAGGAACTGATCAGATAAATATCAAGTGGTGAGTATATGGAACACGCTGCCAGAGGAGGCAGTTGAAGGACAGACTATCCCAATGTTTAAGAAACAGTTAGACAGGTACATGTAGTGGACATAATTTGGAGGGATATGAACCAAACGCGGGCAGGTGGGACTAGTGTAGTGGGGACATGTTGGCCGGGGTGGGGGAAGTTGGGCCGAAGGGCTTGTTTCCATACTGTATCACTCTATGACTCTAACTGATTGAAGAGTCAAGGTCTGTTAGTTTAATAGGTGTAATTAGATTTGGAGGCCATGTTGAATTCAGTCTGCTTGCTGAATCATTCATTTCCCCAAACAGCAAGCCCAACATGTCCAGCATTCCCAGCAGGTCGGCAACTGACCAGGTCTACTGACCAGTGTCCAGTTATATACTCACAAGGAGTTCAATGAGAACAGTGATCTGCACGGGGAAACAAAGTAAAATAAAACATTAGAACCAGCACCTTCGGGAGTAAAGCTCGGAAACATTTCTGCCTGAAAGAGGATTGGAAGTCTCTTCTGCAAATGGCACTAATGCCAGGTCAATTTGCAATTTTAAATGCAACAATATTAAAAGAAATGTGTGTGGGGGGGGGGGGGAAGACAGGCTTTGAGTTGGGTCACAGAGTAGCCACCATATAATTGAAAGGCCATACAAACTCAGTGCTAAATGGCTCCCTTGTCTTTAGATCTATGCAGCTGCAGAACTAGATGAGAAGGTGGAGGAGGATACTGATTTCATCCTGTTTGCAGCTGACTTATCCACCTGGGCCACCAACCTCACGTCCTCCTTCAACAGTCCCCTAGTTCTCTTCACTGATTTAATGACTATCGCTGTTCTTGGCCGATCAGAATAAAAAAATGCTCAAGAAAAGAAACGTTGCAAACCAAGGTAAATGTTACATCGATCCAATGCCAATTCGTCACCTTTGTGCATCGTTCAATGCCCATCTCCTGCATTCTTTTTGTCTATCCTGGTGTTCTAGGAACTATAATTTGACCCGCTAATGCTGAATGTGTATAAGCCACCTTCTACAGCCAGTCCCAAAGTCCTCAAGTAATTCTTCTGCAGCAGAGTTCTTGTGCAATCTTATTATTTGGGGAGCTGGTGTGTTAGCTGAGCAACTGCAAGAAGCCCTCATGTTGCACATACATGGTCAAATGGCATAGATTAATCACAAATCCTGAGCTCAATTTACCTCACAATAGACTTTTAAGAATAAAACAAACAAAAGCCACAAATGGTTAAATTAGATCCTCGACCTAATATCCAGGCCCAATCAATACAAAAGAAAGTGATTAAGAAGGAACTGCAGATACTGGAAAATCGAAGGTACACAAAAATGCTGGAGGAACTCAGCGGGTGCAGCAGCATCTATGGAGCGAAGGAAATAGGCAACGTTTCGGGCTGAAACCCTTCTTCAGACTGATGGGGGGTGGGGAGAAGAAACAAAAAAGGCAGAGGAGGAGCCCGAGGGCTGAGGGATGGGAGGAGACAGCCCGAGGGCTGAGGAAGGGGAGGAGACAGCAAGGGCTAACAGAATTGGGAGAATTCAATGTTCATGCCCCCAGGATGCAGACACCCCAAGCGGAATATGCGGTGCTGTTCCTCCAATTTCCGGTGTTGCTCGCTCTGGCCATGGAGGAGACCCAGGACAGAGAGGTCGGATACGGAATGGGAGGGGGAGTTGAAGTGCTGAGCCACCGGGAGGTCAGGTCGGTTATTACGGACCGAGCGGAGGTGTTCGGCGAAAAACGATCGCCAAGCCTCCGCTTGGTCTCACCGATGTAGATCAACTGACATCTATAGCAGCGGATGCAATAGATGAGGTTGGAGGAGATGCAGGTGAACCTCTGTCGCACCTGGAACAACTGCTTGGGTCCTTGAATGGAGTCGAGGGGAGAGGTGAAGGGACAAGTGTTGCATCTCTTGCGGTTGCAAGGGAAAGTGCCCGGGGAGGGGGTGGTACGGGAGGGAAGGGAATAATTGACAAGGGAGTTACAGAGGGAGCGGTCTTTGCGGAAGGCAGACATGGGGGGAGATGGGAAGATGTGGCGAGTGGTGGGGTCACATTGGAGTTGGCGAAACTGACGGAGGATTACTTGCTGTATGTGACGGCTGGTGGGGGGAAAGGTGAGGACTAGGGGGACTCTGCCCTTGTTGCGAGTGGGGGGATAGGGAGAGAGAGCAGTGTTGCAGGGTATGGAAGAGACCTTGGTGCGAGCCTCATTTATGGTGGAGGAGGGGAACCCCCGTTCCCTGAAGAATGAGGACATTTCAGATGCCCTGGTGTGGAACGCCTCATCCTGGGAGCAGATGTGGCATAGACGGAGGAATTGGGAGTAGGGGATGGAGTCCTTACAGGAAGCAGGGTGGGAAGAGGTGTAGTCCAGATAGCCATGGGAGTCAGTAGGTTTATAGTGGATGTCGGTCAGAAGTCTATCACCTGCGATGGAGATAATGAGGTCAAGGAATGGTAGGGAAGTGTCGGAAATGGTCCAGGTGTATTTGAGTGCCAGATGGAAGTTAGTGGTGAAGTGGATGAAGTCAGTCAGTTGTGTGTGGGTGCAGGAGGTAGCACCAAAGCACCCGTCGATGTAGCGGAGGTAGAGGTCGGGGATGGGGCCCTGGTACGTATTGAACAAGGATTGTTCGACATACCTGACAAAGAGGCAGGCGTAGCTGGGGCCCATGCGTGTGCCCATAGCTACGCCTTGTATTTGGAGGAAATGGGAGGAGTCAAACAAGAAGTTATTGAGGGTAAGGACCAGCTCCGCTAGGTGGAGGAGGGTGTCAGTCGCCGGGTATAGGTTGCTTCTCTGGTCGAGGAAGAACCGGAGGGCTTTGAGACCATCCTGGTGGGGGATGGAGGTGTAGAGTGACTGGACGTCCAAGATCCAAAAGAAAGTGATCCTGAATTTTCACAGTGGCGAGGCCACATTGGTGAAAGGAATAGAGCCGCTGCCTCACGGCACCAGTGATCCCGGTCTTATCCCAACATTCTCTCTGAGATTGTATGGGTTTCCACCAGAGGGGTTCTGGTTTTCCTCCCACATCCCAAAGACCTGTGGATCGGTAGAATGTGGCCATTGTAAATTACCCCTATTATAGAGGTCAGTGGTAGAACTGTTGTAGGGTTGATGGGAATGTGGGAAGAAGAATTTAAAAAAATAGGATGAATGTAAATAGATAACATGATAAGCTTCATAGTTGGCATGGATTCAATAGACTGAAGAGCCCGGTTCCATGCTATATGACTCTTTGATACGGTGTGGATTTTGTGGTGATCTGCATAGCTCAATTTAACAGTGAGAGAAATGGAAGAATGATAAACGTTTTGCTTAAACTATATTAGAATGCAGAGATTTGTTGGAAAAGTTAGTCAAAGTACCATCTTCCTTGTTGGAGAAGAAAAATTCCAACGTGCATATTTATTTTTCAACATCATGAATGATTTGAGAGAGTGAGTAGTGAAAGTTAAGTTTTTATCCTTGCTACCTGGAAAGAAATCTATCTGGCCCATTGTGCTGGCAGCAGTAAGTTTGATAATAACCTCTGAATCACTGTGCCAATCATCCTGCAATTATATAAACAGCACCAAAGAGATGTTGTAATCTATATCACCTCCTGAGTCACAACAACTGCACTGGTTTCCAGCACATGTCCAACTTTGCCACGGCATTATTTCCAGTGATTAAAACTCATGGCAGCTTTGGGAAGCTGCTGAATTGCATTCTGTTGTTACTTCAGTTTGTGAGGCCCAGCCCCAGAGACCTTCTCTCAGCTCACTGCTGTCAAAGGCCTTTAAACTGCTTTTAAATACATAATGACATTAAAAAAACATTTAAATAATGTTTAAAATGGGACATAAAAAAACTAAAATGTACTTTAAAATACTGGTGATAGAATCAATTAAAAGCAGTAAAAATGTTTGATCCAGGTTCGCAACTCATTCAATGGATTAAGGGGCTGTCCCACTGTACGAGCTAATTCAAGAGTTCTCCCGAGTTTCCCCTGATTCGAACTCGGAGAATTACGGTAATAGCCGCTCGTGGGTACTCGGGGCTCTCGTGGACATTTTTCAACGCGTTGAAAAATCTTCACGAGTCTTCACGAGCTTACCGCGTTTCCCGAGTACCTGCCGTTAGCTTTACGAGCCGCTAAGAGACGTCCCGAGCTCCGATGTACCCGCAACGTCCATTCTACGTGCTTACCACGAGTTTGATTTTTTTTTTAACTCGAGAGAGCTCTTGGGTAAACTCGTATAGTGGGACAGGCCCATTAGGGTGTGCTACTCATGTCAGCCATCTATGACAAATAGCCGAGGGGCCATATGTGAAGTGCATCTGGCTCTTCAGCACAACATGCCTGACCTCAGCCTTTTCACGGTGTTGAGTCCAGCAGGTGCTATCTCACTGCTTCACTGTGCTGTGTAGCATCTGGATAACAGAAGCCCATGGCAGGCTATTGTTCAGTTTCCCACAACACAGCATTCAACACATTCATCCCCTCCAAACTCATCACCAGGCTCCAATCCGGGCCTCTGCACCTCAGTTCAGTTCAGTTTAGTTTATTGTCACATGTACTAAGGTACAGAGAAAAGTTTTTGTTGCGTGTTAACCAGTCAGCAGAAAGACATAATTACAATCGATCGATTTACAGTGTATAGATACATGATAAGGGAATAACTGTTTAGTGCAACGTAAAGCCAGCTAAATCCGATCAAGGATAGTCCGAGGATCACCAAAGAGGTAGATAGTAGTTCAGCACTGCCTCCCTTTACAAATGTGTAATTAAGTGTAACTTATGTATAATTTGTTTCTTTTGGTGTGTGTTTGTCTGAGTCTATGTGCCTGTGACGATGCTGCAAGCAAGACTTTTCATTCTTTACCTGTGCCTCGTCATTCTCGTGCATGTGACAATAAACTTGAACATGAGGAGAGAGGGGCATCAGCAAAGATACTAGTATCTTTGGGCATCAGCTGGCTCATCTGACCTTCAGCTTATTGCTGATATCCAAGTTGGAGTAAGCTGATCTGGGCTCTGCAGGCAGCCAGCAGGGCTCCACAGAGCTGACAAACTTGCCCATGAAACGCAGCACATATCACTTTTCTGAGCAATATTTTTTGCTGCCACAATGTTCCTGCTATTTGCAGGCGGTGTACTCTGCAGCTTCCCCACAAACAGCTTCCCCTGCCCAGCAGTTTGAAATGTGCGACTCAGATGTGGAAATCCAGCTGAAAGTATGCATTCTTTTTCTCAGTACATGCAGTGACATTTGCTTTCTTTCTGCTTCAAGGCTTCAAGGCAGACTTTATTATGGACAGGTGTATTTCCCAGCAAAAATACTTCCAGGTGGAATAAATTAGGCAGAGAACAGGGCTGCAAAATTAAATTTTGTTGTAAGTAAGGGTTTCACCTTTTAGGATGACTTTTTACTGCAAACCAGACTTGTGTGAAGTCAACCTGCAGAGAGATTACTAAATGGTGTCATTCATGTTGTGATGCAAGTTCAAGGAACATGAAGTCACGAATCAAGAATGTTTCATTGTCATACATGCCGGCAATGGAACAATGAAGTTCTTCCTTGCTGCAGAATTTATGGGCCTGTCCCACTTTGGCGATTTTTTCAGCGACTGCCGACGACTGTCATAGTCGTAGCAGGTCTCTGAAAAACCGGCGATTGGACCCCTCTACGCCAATGTCTACGACAATGTCTGCAACAACCTACCACCTAGTCGACATCAAGCTACTGACAACCGGCAACCCATTAGGTCGTCCACCTACGGCCACACCTACGACAACCTATGTCCACCTGCTTCAAGCTATGTCAAAGTAAGACAATTCAGTCGCCAGTACCTGTCTCCGGTTGATGTAGGTTGACGTAGCTAGTCACCAATGGAATTCACCAAAGTCAGAACCAGCGACAACCTACGTCACCTGGCAACAACCTACGTCATCCTGGTGACAACTTACGACAGCACCTACTTCAGAAGAAGACAAGCTACGATCATTGGCATCAAGCCCACTGTCGTTGACTGTTGCCGAAAAGTTTTGAACATTTCAATATCCAGCGGTGATCAGAAAAACGCCAAGACTCTTTGGGCGACTTGACGAGACTACTCATGACCATACAGGCATCACCCTGCGACCATGTGGCGACAGCCTAGTTGCCCATAGTCGCCTAAAAAAAATGCCTAAGTGGGACAGGGGTATTACGTGCCCATTAATACAATGACACACAAATAAATATAATAATTATGAAACAATAAATGAATAGTCAGTATTACAAAGTAATTAGACCATAAAAATGCTAAACCAAAGTATGTGGTGCAAAGTACTATGATCTACTATAGACTTATCACTGGTTTGTAATAGGTCCATAACCTTGCTAAGATAAGAGCTGATGTGCATCATAACCATTCTCTCAAAAGACTTAATCACTGTGGACGTCATTGCCACTGTTGCCAGTCATTAATGCGTCACCTTGTTCTTCTTGGACACCGACCGGTCTTATGGAAGTCCAGATGTGGAGACCTCAGATTAGTAGTGAGAGATTGAGAATGTCAAGTCAAGTCAAGTCAATTTTATTTCTATAGCACATTTGAAAACAACTCTCGTTGACCAAAGTGCTTTACAACAGTGCAGGTACTAACGTTCTACAAACAGTGGTACATAGAACTAACAATACATACATAAATAAATACATACATATCGCGCTCACTCAGAGGACCTCAAGAAACGCTTGTGAGTAAAAATAAGTTTTAAGTCTAGACTTCAAACAGTTGATGGAGGGGGCAGTTCTGATGGGAAGTGGGATGCTGTTCCAAAGTCTAGGTGCTGCAACCGCAAAAGCGCGGTCGCCCCTGAACTTATGCCTGGACCGCGGAATGGTCAGTAATCCCAAGTCGGCCGACCTGAGGGACCTGGAAGTAGTATGGTTGGTTAACAGACTTCTGATGTAGGTGGGGAAAAGCCCGTTAAGGGCTTTGTATACATAAAGGAGGAGCTTGAAATTGATTCTGAACCGCACTGGGAGCCAGTGGAGATACTCCAACTAGTCGGTCCGTGCTGATGTTAGGAGTGCGGTCAGGTACACCATCAGGGCTGGATGCTTTCCAAGGGTTCACCCTCATGAAGGATCTTCTAACATCTGCTTCAATGACTGTAGCATGGCAAATGAACACAGCTTTGAGGCAGAGATGAAATTTTGGGTCTGTTATTTCCATGGAAGCAGGAGGGAATGAAGGTTTGGGGTTTGACATCTGCCTTGCTTATCTTTATCCAATGCTCCCACACATCATGCAGTTTGATCACATAGCTCTCCCCTTTAAAATGCAACTGAGAGCTAGTAGGAGCCGTTGAATTACTCCACAATCACGCTGATGACAAGCCATACATACACTGTCCTCTTAATTATAGAATCGAGAGATGGTCATAAATTTTGTGTAGTAATCCCAAAACATGTCGGTCAAAGATTAATTGATAACGTTTTCTCAGTGTGTGGGAGAGAGGGGCAGAATCTGGAGGGACTTTGGATTTTATTTTAGCGATACAGCGCGGAAACAAGCCCTTCCGCCCACCGAGTCCGCACTGACCAGCGATCCCCATACACTGGCACTATCCTACACACTTGGGACAATTTACAATTTTACTGAAGATAATTAACCTCCAAAGCTGTACGTCTTTGGTGTGTTGGAGGAAACCGATCACCTGGAGAAAGCCATGCAATCACAGGGAGAACATACAAACTCCAAACAGACAACACCCATAGTCAGGATCAATAGACAATAGGTGCAGGTAGGCCATTCGGCCCTTCGAGCCAGCACCGCCATTCAATGTAATCATGGCTGATCATCCCCAATCAAACCCGGATCTCTGGCACTGTTATGACCCTGTCCCACTTTGGAAACCTGAACTGAAACCTCTGGAGACTTTGCGCCCCACCCAAGGTTTCTGTGCAGTTCCCGGAGGTTTTTATCAGTCTCCCTAATGGTCGAAAGTGGTTTCCGCTTCTTCTATGTTTTGACGATTATTTCAAAAAATTCAAAACTGGCCGCGACTGACCTCCCTGGTGGAATAAAACTGGGTGAAAAACAGGTCTTACCTTCCACTACCTGCAACCTCCGGCAACCACCTCCAACTAGCATCGCAACCGGCTTCGACTAAAAAATTACCGATTTTTTAAACGGCAACCTATTTTTAGTCGCGGCCGGTTTTGAATTTTTTGAAATAATCGCCGGAACATAGAAGAAGCGGAAACCACTTTCGACCATTAGGGAGACTGACAAAAACCTCCGGGAACTGCACGGAAACCTTGGGTGGGGTGCAAAGTCTCCAGAGGTTTCCGTTCAGGTTTCCTAAGTGGGACAGGAGCATAAGACAGCAACTCTGCCGCCCGGGAGTTGATGAGAATGTGGGGAGAAGAAACGGGTTAGATAAGGGGATGTGTACGATGGTAAGTGTGGACTTGGGGGGGCCAGAGAGCTTGTTTCCATGCTGGATCCATGATGAAAGTGTCAGGGTCGACCACTTCCCCCAACCCCCCAACACCATCCTCCCCCGATCCCAAATGTTTATCATAGCAGCAACACGGGAGAATGTTTTTAGTGAACGGATGAACGTGAATAATTTAACTTTGAATTCCACATCCTCCCATTCCAGCCTCGACCTGGGTCATGCAGTTATCAGGGCAGTGGCCCCTTCAGTAGGCCGCTTCTCACACTGGGAGGTCAGCTCGTTTGGATATGTTTGTAGTGCTGCCAGCATGGATTAATAGCCAGAGCAGTGGGTGCGAGCAGCAATAAAAAGATTGGCTGTTGCCTTTAAAGTGTTTATTTTTACACCTTTGAACAATTATGTTCTACTTGAGCCAAGCGACCAAAGGGACGTAAACCCTGTGTGACCCTGCTTCAGGAAAAGTGTTACCTGGGGGGGAAAAAAACTTCAATCATCACATCAGAACTAATTTCTTGACTCAGTTGATTGTCCGCGCAGTGAGGAGAAACGTGTTGGGCCTCTGTACTTTGAGCAGTCTGGTGTGCTGGTCCATTTGGTCCTTCCCCCAACACTTGCACTGTGTTCACTAAGCACAAAATATGCTTCAGTTCTCTGCATGAGACCTCGGCATCTGTAGTGCTCTGCCATTGCTCACCTCATTAATTTTCTTTTAACATTCTGTTATTTGCATTTTCTCTTCTAATTTTCCTTTTTTTTTTGTGCAGGAACTTTTCCCAGGAACTTTTTCCTCATTCGGGGAACTCTCCTCATTCATCAAACCTGCCCAAATAACTTGGTGCAGAGGCCAGCAATGCTGTTCTGTAATTGCTCAGTGAGCTGTGGAAATGACTGATGAGGATTTGCTTCCTCTTCTGATTCTTTTTCTCCCTCCCCCCTCCTCCTGTTGTCTCCCCAAGAATCACTTGCACTTGCTGGTTTGGGAATGTCAGTCTGAAGCAGACTCCCGCTGCTTTGTGGTGTGGCGTGCAGCAGATTGACCTGTTACTGTACTGCCAACATGATTGATATTCAATCTTTTCCCCTAGTCTTTCATTTTCTTGTTTCCATTTGCTGTGTGTAATTTGCTGGTTGATATTGTGCGGTCAGCCTGCACCTTGATGTTTACTGATGGCTATCTGAAACAGGGTGCAGGGAGCGAGCTTTGATCTACCCTTTTTTTCTTTCTTCTCTGTTTGGAAGCACCTGGCCTCTGCCCAGGGGTTCTTTTTCATGGACAAGCCGTGATTTCCTTTGCCCTTTATTTCTCATGAAACTGTAAACACAATTCTAAAATGGTGCCACCCTGCAAACTCTGCCCTAATGCTTTAAGTCAAGTCAAGTCACATTTATTTATATAGCACATTTAAAAAACAACTCTCGTTGGCCAAAGTGCTTTACATTTGTTATAAGAATAATATAAACAAACAAACTACTTACATATATACATATAGCCCTCGCTCAGAGGACGTCAAGAAAGGCTTGGGAGTATAGATGTTTTTAGTCTTGACTTAAAGGAGTCGATGGAGGGGGCATTTCTGATGGGAAGGGGGATGCTGTTCCACAGTCTAGGAGCTGCAACCGCAAAGGCGCGGTCGCCCCAGAGCTTATGCCTAGACCGCGGGATATTCAGCAACCCCAAGTCGGCCGATCTGAGGGACCTGGAGGTGGAGTGGTGGGTGAGAAGACTTTTAATATAGGTGGGGGCAAGCCCATTGAGGGCTTTGTAGACATAGAGGAGGATCTTGAAATGTATACGGAACCGCACAGGGAGCCAGTGGAGAGAGGCCAGGATCGGGGTGATGTGGTCCCTTTGTCGGGTGCCCGTCAGGAGTCTTGCTGCGGCGTTTTGGACCAGTTGCAGGCGGGACAGGGACGATTGGCTGATGCCAGTGTAAAGGGAGTTGCAGTAATCTAGGCGGGAGGAGATAAATATGTGGATGATCTTTTCGAGGTCATCAAAGTGTAGGAATTGTTTTATTTTAGCTATCGTCCGAAGCTGAAAGAAGCTAGCTTTTACCACGGCATTGACTTGTTTGTCAAATTTCAGTGCTGAGTCAAATATCACGCCAAGGTTTTTGACGTGAGGTTTGAGTAGTGGGGTAAGGCTTCCAAGGCTGCCTGCTATCATTTTGATTGAGTCCGAGGGGCCGAGAAGGATGATCTCAGACTAAGCACTGGGCCACCCTACCACCAAAACAAAAGTGATCAAGTCTATTGAAAATGAAATATCCCACAACAGTTTGCATCGTGCCCTGTGGTTCATGTCCAAGCACTGCTTTATAGTTATATTTATTTTTAAATTTGGTGGTTAAAACAACCGTCAAAAGTAGTAACATGCATGAATCTAAAAGCCAATTTTTCCTTTGTGTATAGGTTTGGTGTTTAGTTTAGAGATACAGTGCGGAAACAGGCCCTACGGCCCACTGGGTGCGTGCAGACCAACGATCCCCGCACACTAACACTATCCTACACCAGGCAAGTGCCGTGAGTAATTACTCAGGGTAGGCACTAGCCAATCAGTCAACTTTTTTAAATCGTAAAAATCCGCACATGCGCAGAAAATCGTAAAAACCGCGCATGCGCAGATTGGTCTCCTCTCCTGTGGACATGCGCAGCACCTTGCGTGCAGTCCACGGTGCAAAGGCAGAATTTCAGCTGCCTTTATTGCCCATTGTAAGTGAAGGATTGAAGCAGCGTCCACGGCACATGAGTTGAACATAGTTACGCGTAATACGCATACTGCGGATGAAAGGCACGGGAGTAGGCATAATACTCCTTTGTGTATAGGTTTGGTGTTTAGTTTAGAGATAATAAAATAATAACCATTTAATAATAAACACTGAATTTAGTAAATGGATTGGAAATCTTTACTATTTATATTTAATAATTACCTTTTTATAATTTTAGTCAGGGTAGGCACTGCCTACCTTGCCTACCCTGATGGCACGTGCCTGTCCTACATACACTAAGGCTAATTTACAATGATACCAAGCCAATTAGCCTACAAACCTATACATCTTTGCAATGTGGGACAAAACCAGAGCTCCTGGAGAAAACCCACACACGTCACGGGGAGAACGTACAAACTCCGTACAGACTGCACCCGTAGTCAGCATCGAACCCTGGTCTCTGGCGCTGTTAGGCAGCAACTCCATGGCTACGCCACCGTGTCGCCCTAAAGACCGCTAAAGACCAAAGTTTGTTATTAGACTAGTATTGCTGCGAATTGGACAATTTATCCAGGTGCACAAACCCCACCACAGCAGAGGGAAATATTCAGGTAATTGCATCAATTTATGCTTTAAAAAAACAAAACAGAATCAGTAATAGTGACCACAAATTTAGAGAATTGCCATTATAAATCCATTTGATTCAATAATGTCCAGGAGGGAAGGAATTCCAGCATCATGGTTCTGGTTCCTTTGCGACTCCAGTTCCACTGATCTGCTTAACTCTCAGCTTTTTTTGTCTGTTACGCCATTGCAAGACATTCTGTTCAGGGGTAATCGGGGGTGAGGAGCGATCGACAAATGCGGCAGCATTGTCAGTGACACTCACATCCCACAAATTAATTTTGCTAAAGATTCAAAAAGTGAATAAAATGGAAACATGAGATCAGGTTGATCTGCACATGAGGAAAGTTTCAAAACTAACTCAGTGAGTGGAATTAGTTTTTTCTGGATCTGAAAGATAAATTGATAGCCGATTTGCACAAGAAGAATTTATTTTACACTGTGTAGTCAGTAGCTGTAAAGGGAAAAGACAGGTTAATGTTTCAAGCTCTATCCTTTTCCACAGCTGAACAAGTTCTGGCAAAGAGTTTTTTTCTCTCATTACATGTGCTCACTGGCAGTTCCACAATCTTCTGCTCTTATTTCAAATTTCCTAAAATTGTATAAGCAATTTTAGCAAACTTCTTACACGTGTGCAATAGCAGAGATTACAATTGCCTCTCTGTCCGCACATCTGTAATTTGAATACACGTTATGGAAGCAATAACCGAAACGAGACAAAAAAAAACACATCTGTAGGTATTACTTGGATAGGAAAAAGTTTGATGCATTTGACCCTCAGCTGTCATGTATAAGAAACAAAGGCAGGAGTAAGGTATTCAGCCCCCGTGTGCCTGCTCCATCATTCAATGACATATGCTTATCTTCAACCTCAGAGCCACTTTCCTGCACTAGCCTCAGAAATGCATGCAATACTCCAAATGCGGCCCAACCAAAATCTTATGCGTCCTCACCAAGTGGTGTTAAGGGTCATGCCATTAATTGTATACTTTCCCCTTGCATTCGACCTCCCAAACTGCAACAGCTCACACTTACACGCATTTACATCTATTTCTCCAGAGATGCTGCCTGACCTGTTGAATTACTCCAGCACATTATGTCCTTTTGTGTATTTCTCCAGAGATGCTGCCTAACCTGCCGAGTTGCTCCAGCACTTTGTGTCCTTTTGTATATTAACCAGCATCTGCAATTCTTTGTTTCTCCATTTAAGGCAGAGCTGAAGAGATTCTTAATTGGTAAGGGTGTCAGGGGTTATGGGGCGAAGGCAGGAGAATGGAGTTGAGAGGGAAAGATAGATCAGCCATGAGAGAATGGCAGAATAGACCTGATGGGCCAAATGGCCAACTTCTGCTCTTAGAACTTATGAACTTATTTCTCTGCCCATTTCTGTAGCCTGATTTATATCCCACTGTATACTTTGTCAACATTCCGCACTGTCCGCAACTCCACCAATTTTGGCATCGTCTGCAAAATTACTAAATAACCCATCAACATTTATGTATGTTTTCTATGTATATCACAAACAACGGAGTCCCAGTACCGATCCTGTGGAACTCCACTGGTCACAGACCTCAAACCTGAATAACACCCTTCCACCTCAACCCTGTCTTCTGTAAAGTCCATGAGTAACCCTGATGCAGTCATCGATGTAGGGATAGAGTTAGGGTAAGCGCCAATATCCACCTTGAACAGGGACTGTTCGGCGTACCCAGCAAAAAGGCAGTCGTGGGATAGGGCCATTGTATGCCTGGAGCTATCCTGTCTTCTGTGAGCCAGCCAGTCTGAATCCAAACAACCAAGACTCCATAATCCCATGTATCTAAAGGGCCTGTCCCACTTGGGCGGCATTTACGCGACATCCTAAAAATAGGTTGGCGCGTCGTGACGCGCGCATGGTGCATGGTGAGGCATGGTGGCGTATGCAGTGACGCGCGGTAACACGCGGCGCCGCAGGATTTTGTGATGCTCAAAATCCTCGCGCGCCACCTGCGTGACATACCTCTTGCGCACGCTGAAGTACTGTTGGCGTACGCTGATGTACTGACGGCATATGAGTAGCGCGTGGTGACGCATGGTTACGCACGGTGACGCACGAATGTTGCCGATGCTAATTTATTATGCGTCACTGTGCGTCAACGTCCGTAACCATGCGCCGCCCGTACGCCGTCGGCGCACCATTTGCGCGCCATTTGAGCGCCGCACCACATGACCACCCGGGTATAAAGCGCGCGTAGTTTTGAAAATTTTTCACCATAGTATCTTTGATTTTCACTGGGAAAATCCTTCACTGGGAAAATCCTTGACATCCTAAGTACGAACGACATTGCAAATGGCTCCCAAAAGAAGCCAGGCCCTCAAGAGCACTTGGCGCGCGACTGTCATATTGCTGGACGATTTTCGCACGAGTCACTCGTCAGTCACTACCGGCCTGTCACGTAAATGACGCGCAAATAACGCCCAAGTGGGACAGGCCCTTTAATCTTTGGATCGGCCTACCATGAAAGACTTTATCAAATGCCTTACTAAAATTCATGTAGACAACTTGCACAGATAATTATTCCAATTTCAATCCCACTAGAAAATTAACAAACAGAATTCAAATTTGTTGCCCCTGAGTTCAAAGTACTGATTTTATGGGGGGGGGTTAGAGCAAAGAGGAACTAATTTAAAAGTGTCACCATTGTTTCTTGTCATTATTTTAAAACATTGGCATCTGAATTGAACTTTATTTATAATCAGATTGATCAAAGCCGAGACCAGATTTTTGATGATTTATCATAAATAAATATAAATGTTATTTATAGTTATTTCCTGCTCAGCTAAAAAGAACAAGGTTACCAAATGAAAAGTAGGATAATCTTGAAATATTTAACTTATTTGTCTCACAAGCTGATTTTCAGCATCATTTTCATTTTGCTTAAGTACACTACAAATCACAAAATTGGAGCAAAATGATGCTTTACAGGCCAATCAATGAAAAAATAGTGCAAAAATGCAAAAAGACTTTGCCCACAAGGTTCTTGAAATGATTAGGAACTAAATGTGCACAAAGAAGAAAAAAGGCAAATGGGACCTGAATGAGCAGACAGGGCAGTCCTTTCAATAGAGATTGAGGGATTGGATAATTAAGGGGTTCCTTTTCATGGACAAGCCGTGATTTTCTTTGCCCATTATTTCTCATGAAACTGTAAAGACAATTATAAAATGGTACCACCCTTCAAACCATGCTCCAATGCTTTAAGCACTGGACTACCCGAGCACCAGAACAAAAGTGATCAAGTCTACTGAAAATAAAATATCTCAAAACTGTAGGCATCATGCCCTGCAGTTCATGTGGAAGCACTGCTTTGTAGTTCTTTTTCTTTTTAAATTAGGCAGTTAAAACAACAGTCGAAAGCAATAACATGCATGAATCTAAAAGCCTTTTTTTCCTTTGTGTATTGGTTTTTTTTAAATTTTAGTTTAGAGATACAGCACGGAAACAGGCCCTTTGGCCCAACGAGTCCATGCCGACCAGCAATCCCCGCACACTAACACTATCCTACATACACACTAGGACCAATTTACATTTATACCAAGCCAATTATCCTACAACCTGTACGTCTTTGCAATGTGGGAGAAAACCAACAAAGTTTGAGGGATTGGATAATAAAGGGCTGGGCTGAGATGGAGGCCACAGTAAAGTTGCGAATTCTGTGCCAAATCACTTGTAAAATTGAACTATGGATTGGGAAAGAAAGACTGAAGTATGGGAGCTAAATTATTATAAAAGGAAGATAACAAAATAAAATATATAATTCAACATTTTTTAAATCTGCCATTTCCAATATTGTTTAAGTGTTAGAAACTTAAATGTTGAATCCACATAATGGCTGATTTATGTTGAGAAAAAGAGTGTATGGCCTTTATTAATACACATCATGCCACTGAAGGGTAATTATACTTGTAAATTCATAACCATGATTAAGACTTCAGACTGAGAGTCAGGGGAAAGGGAAACTAGAGGTATGAAAAGGTACAGAGCAAATCACAGTTGGCACTGATGACCCAAGAGCCCACAATGATCCATTGTTGGCAGTGGAGGTGGTGATAACAAAGGGATACGAACAGTGAAACTCGTAGGACGACTCAGGTGGGGGAATTGTTCCGTTTCGGTACATAGAACAATAAAACACTCTTGACTCGATTCTTGACTCTGCACTGTTTAGTTTATATCATTCATTAATCAGTGCAGTTCTGACATTTAACCTATTAATGTATCTGAGATCAAATACACCTTTCATAAAACCAATGGTGATAATGCTGAAGGTAGACAAAAAAGCTGGAGAAACTCAGCAGGTGAGGCAGCATCTATGGAGCGAAGGAATAGGCAACGCTCTCCTGTTTCCACAGCAAAACCTGGACCCGAGGCTTGGGAATCATTTCCCCTACGGTGCTGTATTTACAAACCACATTGTCCAGTCTCTCTACAATCATTGCAACATGAATGAAATGCTCCCTGTCATATTATTTTACCTACTTAGATTAGGACTATTCAGAACAAAAATTTTATACCAGGAAATTAAGCCAACTTTTTCCAACCTAGAGTTGCTGCCTTACAGTGCCAGGGACCCAGGATCGTTCCTGACTACATGTGCTGTCTGTATGGCGTTTGTATGTTCTCCCAGTGACCTGCATGGGTTTTCTCTGAGATTTCATACAGGTTTGTAGGTTGATTGGCTTCGCTAAAAATTGTAAATTGTCCCTTGTGTGCGTAGGATAGCATTAGGGTGTGGGGATCGTGGTTGGCGCGGACTCGGTGGGCCAAAGGGCCTGTTTCCACGCTGCATTTCAAAATTAAAGCAACACTAACATTGTTTGATCTTTTTCTTGTGTTACATATCTAATACGGGTGAACTGGAATCTTAAACAACAGTCAAAAGAATTCTGCTTATTTTCTAACCAATACTCATTCAATCTTGCAATTTCTAGTCTGATGGGCTCTTTGTTCACAGTTTCTTGCAAGTGTTAGAAGGGTAGTGACGACTTTTGCCACTAAACTTTAAAATGCTCGCTTTTTTGAAGTAGTAAATAATATTACACCAGGGAAAATTTGTACGTCAGTTGTAAGAATGAAATGTTGTGAATTCTAATATTGAATGGTTTACGCATCAACTGAATCTCAAGAACTTTGAGCTAACATGGATTGTTTTCATAAAGCATGCAGCTTTGGTTCACTTTACTGCAAGCTCCTTGCTCAGTAGAATCGGCAGCATTTAATAACATTATTATTGTAGTTTTGCTCTTTGACTCAACATCATGTGGCTGAATGAGGAACAATAAATACCATGCTAGGCTGAGCTTATTGATTCAGCTAACAGGAATGGAAGGTCTATTGAGAGACGCTGAATTTATTTGAATTATTCAATCTATAGAGGCTTGCATTATAAGTTCTAAAATTTACAGTCATTATCTTTAGCATAAACTGAGAAACAAACATCATACAAGCATTTTCAGCACATAAGCTTTCAATCTAGGCAAGACGCAAATCCTTCTACAACTGGATCATTGACTTCCATACACCATTAACAGTAAAGGATAGGCAACAAAACATCCTCCACATCTCAACACCAGTGCCCTGAAAGGCTGCATTCTCAAATCTTTACTATACTCTCTATACACTCATGATTGTGCAGCCAAATTCTCTCCGAACTCCAAGAAGGTTTACAGATGATACCACCGTAGTGAGCTAGATCTCAAATAATGATTTCAAACAAAGAAAGGTACAGCACAGTAACACAATGTTCCGAACACAATGTCTGTGCCAAACATAATACTAAAATAAACTAATCTCATGTGCCTTCACATGATCCATACTCCTCTTCATTCCCATCATATCCATTGGCCTATCTAAATGCCTCTTAAATGCCACTAGTGTATTTTCCTGTAGCCACTCTCCTGGCAGCTTATTCCAGGAACCCACCACCCACTGTGTAAAAGCACTTGTCCCGCACATCTCCTTTGGACAAATTGGAAAAGGAATGGGTGACGTTGCAGGTTGAGAAAGAATCTCTCATATGCCATCTAAGGATGAATTTCCAATCACTTTTTTAAATCTATAGCTGTCATGCTATATTCTGTTTGGTTTATTTTCTCTTTTGCACTACCTGATATACTCATGTATGGTAACGATTTGCCAGGATAACACACAAAACATTCTTTTTTCTTCACTGTATTTCAGTACATGACAGTAATAAACCAAGATACCACAATAAGTAATTTCCATTTCATGCCTGATCTGTGCAACTAAAGAAAGACTGATTACTGATAATCATTTCACAGAATTCACCATGGCCAGCTGTGAAATCATGGCTGAGATGTACAGTGCCCTCCATAATGTTTGGGACAAAGACCCATCATATTTGCCTCTGTACTCCACAATTTGAGATTTGTAATAGAAAAAAATCACATGTGGTTAAAGTGTACATTGTCAGATTTTAATAAAGGCCATTTTTATACATTTTGGTTTCACCATGTAGAAATTACAGAAGTGTTTATACATAGTCCCCCCATTTCAGGGCACCATAATGTTTGGGACACAGCAATGTCATGTAAATGAAAGTAGTCATGTTTAGTATTTTGTTGCATATCCTTTGCATGCAATAATAATAATAATAATAATGGATGGGATTTATATAGCGCCTTTCTAATACTCAAGGCGCTTTACATCGCATTATTCATTCACTCCTCAGTCACACTCGGTGGTGGTGAGCTACTTCTGTAGCCACAGCTGCCCTGGGGCAGACTGACGGAAGCGTGGCTGCTAATCTGCGCCTACGGCCCCTCCGACCACCACCAATCACTCACACACATTCACACACATTCACATTCACACGCAGGCAAAGGTGGGTGAAGTGTCTTGCCCAAGGACAGAACGACAGTATGCACTCCAAGCGGGATTCGAACCGGCTACCTTCCGGTTGCCAGCCGAACACTTAGCCCATTGCGCCATCTGTCGTCCTAATGCAATGACTGCTTGAAGTCTGCGATCATGGACATCACCAGTTGCTGGGTGTCTTCTCTGGTCATGCTCTGCCAGGCCTGTATTGCAGCCATCTTTAGCTTATGTTTCTTTAGGGGCTAGTCCCCTTCACTTTTCTCTTCAGCATATCAAAGGCATGCTCAATTGGGTTCAGAATAGGTGATTGGCCACTCAAGAATTGACCATTTTTTAGCTTTGAAAAATTCCTTTGTTGCTTTAGCAGTATGTTTGGGATCATTGTCTTGCTGTAGAATGAACCGCCTGCCAATGAGTTTTGAGGCATTTGTTTGAACTTGAGCAGATAGGATGTGTCTATACACTTCCGAATTCATTATGCTACCACCATCAGCAGTTGTATCATCAATGAAGATAAGTGACCCAGTACCTTCAGCAGCCATACATGCCCAGGCCATAACATCCCCACCACCGTGTTTCACAGATGAGGTGGTATGCTTTGGATCTTGGGCAGTTCCTTCTCTCCTCCATACTTTGCTCTAGCCATCACTCTGATACAAGTTAATCTTGGTCTCATCTGTCCACAAGACCTTTTTCAAGAACTGTGGTTGCTCATTTAAGTACTTCTTGGCAAACTGTAACCTGGCCATTTTTGCGGCTAACCAGTGGTTTGCATCTTGCAGTGTAGCCTCTGTATTTCTGTTCATGAAGTCTTCTGCGGACAGTGGTCATTGACAAATCCATACCTGACTCCTGAAGAGTGTTTCTGATCTGTCGGACAGGTGTTTGGGGATTTTGCTTTATTATAGAGAGAATTCCTCCGTCATCAGCTGTGGAGGTCTTCCTTGGCCTGCCAGTCCCTTTGCGATTAGTAAGCTCACCAGTGTTCTCTTTCTTCTTAATGATGTTCCAAACAGTTGATTTTGGTAAGCCTAAGGTTTGGCTGATGTCTCTAACAGTTTTATTCTTGTTTCTCAATCTCATAATGGCTTCTTTGACTTTTATTGGCACAACTTTGGTCCTCATGTCGATAAGCAGCAATAAAAGTTTCCCAAAGTGATGGAAAGACTGGAGGAAAGACTAGGTGCTGAGCTCTCTTATACCTGCATTAAGGAGGCAATTAAACACACCTGAGCAATTACAAACGCCTGGGAAGCCATGTGTCCCAAACATTATGGTGCCCTGAAATGGGGGGAACTATGTATGAACACAGCTGTAATTTCTACATGGTGAAACCAAAATTTATAAAAATACCCTTTAATAAAATCTGACAATGTGCACTTTAACCACATGTGATTTTTTTTTCTATTACAAATCTCAAATTGTGGAATACAGAGGCAAATAAATAAATGATGGGTCTTAATCCCAAACATTATGGAGGGCACAGTAAATGGACATTTACTGGTTGTTTACTTAATACTCTATTCTACAGTTTTCCATTGTAATTTTATAAATTATAACTTGTGAGCAAGTTTTTCTTAGAATTCTCCAAACTAAAACTTTATCAGTTCTAAGACAACACAGTTACAAGTTATCGATATACCACTGTATAAATAATGGTAATTGCCAACATGAACTCAAATTCAACGTAGAATGATTTCTAATGTATGTACAAGGATTTGAAATTAATTAAATATTATTCTGAGGGGAAAGAAGCAATGTAAATGACTAGTCCTTGTGCTTCTATTGTTTCTGTTGGAAAATGCATTAAAGGCCCCATGAGTATACAACCCAAATCCATTGTGATGCTGAAGAAGGGTCTCGACCTGAAACGTCACCCATTCCTTCTCTCCAGCGATGCTGCCTGTCCCGCTGAGATACTCCTGCATTTTGTGTCTACCTTCGATTTAAACCAGCAACTGCAGTTCTTTCATATCCATTGTGATGCTATTGTTGTGGAATAGACTTCATTATTTCTTGTCCAAACCGTGCAAGGCAGATGATGTATTCTGAGTAGGAAGGAACTGCAAATGCTGGTTTAAACCAAAGTTAGACACAAATACTAGTACTAGTAATAGTAAACGTACTAATTTCACTGTTATCCTGGTGAGTTTCATTGACTGTAACTCATTTTTACCTAATCCACAGCTAACAATGACCTGTTTCCTTTATCATCATTACTTTTTTGTATCTTTCATTCATTTGTTCTATATCTCTCTATATCACCGTCTATATCTCGTTTCCCTTTCCCGACTCAGTCTGAAGAAGGTTCTTGACCTGAAACATCACCTAGTCCCTTTCTCCAGAGATGCTGTCTGACCCGCTGAGTTACTCCAGCTTTGATGTATACTGAGGCTCATTGAGGAAGTGTCTATCTTTGATGTATTCTGAGGCCTAATTGAGGGAGTGGGTTGTTTAAAAATGCAAATATTAATTGTAAACTGCTTACCAGGAAATGTGACATTGATTGTCATTCCGCTGACTAGTTAGCACTCAAGAATAGTCCTTCACTGTACCTCAGTACACATGCCAATAAACTAAACTAAACTAACGGGAACTTCAACCATCCATAAGCATTAGATATAATGAGACTTATGGCAGTCATGTAAAAGTGCTGGAGGAATACAAACCAACACACTCTCCATAAAATACTCCAAATCCTTTGGCAGGACCCGCAAACCAATGTCAGCATTCTCTTTCAGGCCAATATCTACAGCACCAAGGCTTCGATCACACTCAACCAGTTCCATTTGGTGGATCACATCATTCGCATGCCTGACTTCAGACTCCCAAAAGCAGCACTCAGCCCCAAACTCCATCACAGCAAGAGATTTTCAGGAGGACAGGGAAAGTCTCGGTGAAAAATGTAATCCTCACTGATTCATAGGAATCCATTACTGATTATTACTTAATGTGAAAAAGTAACACCCAGGAATGTCACTTGTGCCTCAGGTCTTTTACAGGAGCACATGGGGTCCACGTACAAAATAATACTGCTCGACCCGCTAAATTACTCCAGTACTTTGTGTCAATCTTCGGTGTAAATCAGCATCTGCAGCTCCTTCCTACACAATACAAACTACCTTCTTGCCCCAACAGCTGCCTCATGTAGGAGAGCCAGTGGATCCCACCCAGGATTCTTCAACCACCTCGAAGAACTTAGTACCAAAACATAAGCCAGTCATGCTCCACCCAAGGGACTCTCCTGGGAAGAGGAGAAATGATTGCCTACAGCAGAACAGAGTCATTAACCAGCGGATCAAGATTTAAAGCCTTTGGTAAAAAGAGACAGAGCTGACAGGAGCAGAATTTAGACAATGAGGTATGATCAGTAATGGTGTCCAGATGACCTGAAGAAACTCAACAGTAACTTTAAGACGTGAGTTATAAACACAAAGTGCTTGAATAACTCAGCGGGTCAGTGGGCATTTCTGGAGAACATGGATGGGCAGCATTTCAGGTCGGGACCCTTCTTCTGACACAAAACCTTCAACTTATAAAAGTGAAATGGATAAACACTTTGAGAATAGAAAACTGCCTGATAATAGAGTAGGAAATAGATCTATCGGCATTCCTCTGCCAAAGAGTTGGATGCAGACTGTGAGCTGAATGATCTCTATCTGTGACTGAATGAATTAAATGCAAGTCAAGTTAAGGATAAAAATGTAAATTGATAAAAATGAAAATTCAGTTTACAATTCTTCAATCATTTATGAATCCATTCAACCCCAACAAAAGTTTGCTTGTCAAATGGTAAATGTTCTGTTCTAGTGCCTCCCCTTTGCCATGTTCCCTAAAAACTGTAGGTAGCAGATCAAGAAAACTGCTCATGTGCTGTTCCTGCTTCAGATAATGGGAAGTTCGAGTGAATATTTCAGTAAAGGGCCTGTCCCACTTACGTGTCCTTGGCACGCAAATTACGCGACCTCGTGGTCGCGTTGAGCTGCGACGGTCCCGCGAAGGTCGCTCGCGATTTCATGGGTCTGGAGCGCGTGACGTAATTTGAAGATGGACACAAAGCTGGAGTAACTCAGCGGGAGCATCTCTGGAGAGAAGCAATGGGTGATGTTTCGTGTCGAGACTCTTCTTCAGTCTGAAAAGAAGGGTCTTGACCCGAAAAGTCACCCATTGATTCTCTCCAGAGATGCTGCCGGTCGCGCTGAGTTACTCCTGCATTTTGTGTCCATCTTCAATTTTCTTGGCCCCGCTCTGGGAGTAGAAGTGGGGGCGGATCCGGACCGCAACGGCCGTGAGGCCCAGGCCGAGGTCGGCGATCGTTTGCCTGCTTCTGCTGCTGTTGGAGGTTAGATGTTACGTCGCGCCAGGGTCTTGGGCCTGTCCCATTCTGGCCATCAGTTATGCGACAGGCCGTTGGCGCGCAAAATTTCGTTCGCTACAAAAATTTCGGAGCCCCGCGCGATGTCGCTCACAACTACATACCCCTCCGCGCTTCTCAGTGGGACCGGCCTCGCGCGGCCATACGATGCCCGTGCGCCTCAACGCGACCACGAGGTCGCGTAATTTACGTGCCAAGGACACGTAAGTGGGACAGGGCCTTGACTCTCTCTCTCTTGTATTCGTTCTCCTAGGAAAACCCCATGCAGGAGCAGAAACTCCCCTGCTGACACAGGGGTAGGATATGAGCAGCCATACATTAAAAAAACTTTCATTTATGTCACAAAGTCCCAAGGCATGTGCCTGCCAGCGATGCATGTTTGAAGCACGGCCGTTATCAGAATCACTGAAGCCAATTTGCATCCTGCAAACTCCCCAAAGCAGCTGTGTGAACGCTATCAAAAATATGCTTTTACAAATGCTGAATGAAATACAAGTAATGACCAGGTTGCCAGGGATGACTGTTTGAAGCAGAGATCCAAGTTTTATCACATCCATCTCATTCAAAGTTTCACATCACATCCAAAAATCTGCATCTTTCAAATCTGCCATATTACCTCAGTACTAAGTTGCAGCGTCAGCTAAATTTCTGGAGTGGAGCTTGAAGAAAGAGTTTTTATCTTAGGCCACACTGCAAATGAGCCATGGCTGAGGGTAGACATTCATCCTTGGATAGGAAGAAACTGCAGGTTCCGGTTTATAGCAGATAGAAACAAAATGCTGGAGTAACTCAACGGGTCAGGCAGCATCTTTGGAGAAAAGGAACAGGTGATGTTTCAGTTCGGAACCCTTGTTCATCCTTGGGTGCTTGTGCTCTGCACCTGAGGAGTGCAGCTGCACTCGACTCTACATCGAAAATACAACTCCATCTGCCTTTAATGGAATCACTGCTACAAATACATTGGCAAAGCAAGCCATCACAAATTGATTATTCATACTAATATAATTGGATAAGGGTCCCGACCCAAAACGTCTCTCCACAGGTACTGTGTAAAGGAAGGAACTGCAGATGCTGGTTTAGACTGAAGATAGACACAAAATGCTGGAGTCAGGCTGCATTTCTGGAGAAAAGGGTGACATTTCGGGTTGAGACCCTTCTTCAGGCTCGATACCGAAGATAGACACAAAATGCTGGGGTAATGCTGGGGTATCCGGTGACAGGTACAAAAAGCCGGTGAGTCTGAAGAAGGGACAAAAAACCTATTCCTCACCTTTTCCTTTTCTCCAGAGATACTACCTGACCTGCTGAGTTACTCCATAATTTGTGTCTCTCTCCATAGATACTGCCAGCGTCTGTGTTTTGGTGGGGAAAGGCAAATGGAAATCAATCTGAAAATACGTGAGGCAACAAATGTAGGGAGGACAAACAACCAACAGATTAAATGCAGGAAATAAATAAATAGAGGGATATTCAGATGGTTGTCAGCGGATCCCTGAAGATAGCAGGTCAGATAGATAAGGAAGTCGCGGTATGGTACACAGGAGCAGAACTATTGTGCTGATACTATAAAACACTTCCTCATCCACAGCTAGAGTAAAGTGAGTCCTTTTGGTCACCACCAGGTGAGGCACATGATAACACCAGATAACACAAAGATGAGACTTATGATGATGTTGCCAGGGCGATGAAGTCTTGGATGCGAGGAAAGATTGGATTGATTGCTACAAAGTCTGAAGATAGATTAAATGAAAGTGTATAAAATTCGGAGTAATCATTGTGGGCGGCACAGCGGTAGAATTGCCACGTACAATGCTAGAGACCCGGGTTTTATTCTGACTACAGGTGCTGTCTATATGGAGTTTGTGTGTTCTCCCGGTGCTCCGGTTTCTTCCCACATTCCAAAGACGTGCAGATTTGTAGGTTACAGATCTGTAAATGATCCCTGATGTGTAAGATAGACCTAGTGTATGGGTGATCATTGGTCAGCACAGACTTGGAGGGCTGAAGGGCCTGTTTGCACGCTGTATCTCTAAACTAAACCAAACTAAACTAAATAAAGTAGGATTCCATGTTTCACTTAGCAAAGAAATCAATAACGATGGAGTAAAGATTTAATTAAGATAAAAAATGGAAGTTAAGGAAAAATTATTTCATTTCCAAACAATGCAATCCATTGGCCGAGAGGGCGGTGGAGGTCAATATTGCATTTAAAAAATACTCGTCAAGACCTTGAAACATCATCGCCTGTGAGACATAAACCTAGAGCTGGAGAGTGGACAGTTCTTTCCTGGCTGACACAGACAGGGTTGTGCATCTGAGCTCCTTGCCACACGTTCCTATGATTCTATGAAATTGAATACAGAGAAAATCGTGAGCCGTGGCTCTGTAATTTCCTAAGATGTTTTCCTAGAAGCACTCCGCCCTGTTGCAGTAATGGATAGTGGAATCCCCTCTGATATTATAAGTGCCGTATTAGTTTCCTTGGGTTTGTTCGCAAATCAAAAATACTTGCAGCCGCTTTATGAATACATTCCAATCCAGGAGTAATCAAAGATGGAGCAATTATGACAAGATCAAATTATCATACTTTTGTACACAAAGCAGCTGAAATTAGCTCACAAATCAGTTGCAGAATAGAAAGGGATTTGCATTTTTACATCATAGTTCTGACCTTTTTGTGTGCCAAGTTCCATCAGAATCTGCGTCGGCGAAGCTTGCAGCTCCAGAGTTTGGCACATTTCACAGGTAATGGCCCCGCAAAGGCCCACTGCTCATTTCAACAACAGATAAAATACTGCTTACATTTTTTTTTTAATGATTTGCTGGTAAACAAACAAATGAAGTTAAAGTGGCTAATACTAAACTATGGAGTGAAAAATGCCGGGAGTTTCTATTTTGAAATGTTGAACCAATGTTGGCTACAAGGCTAGACCTAGATTCTTTTAAAGTTGACATCTGGATTTCATTTTAAAGTTAGTATTAACTCCTATTGTATTTGCAGCTCACTTAGAAACCAATTGTACTTCCTAGAAGATTATGTTGAATGCAAAATCCTTCTTCATTTTCACTGCTCTGCTTTCTGCTTGCACATAAAAATATCCAATAACAGTTTGAGCACAACATAATTTCTGGGGAGCAATTGAATACAAAGTCAAATTGTAATAGTATGATAATTATCACTGACTGCTTCCTAGAATGCATTTGTAATTGCCCAGAGATTCAAGTAATTCCTAGCCACATGCTGCTAGCCTTTGACCAAAGCCAGGATCATTGATATTTTGCTACTCATATTCGTATATTGTATATCGGTTTATTATTATAAACATTGTTTGCATACTATCCAGGCAAATCATGTAATGAATGTATATCAGGTAGAGCAAAACAGAAAGTGAACAGAGTGCAGAATATAGTGCTACAGCGAGAGAAAATTGGAAGATCAGAATTCATCCTAAACATATGAGCAGTCCATTCATGAGCCTGATAACAGCTGAGAAGCTGCCCTTGCGTCTGGTGGTACATGCTTTCAAGCTTTTGCATCTTCAGCCTGACTGGAGAAGGGAGGAGATATTTACCACGGTGTGAGCGGTCCTTGATTATGTTGCCTGCTTTCCTGAGGCAGAGTGACATTTAGATTGAATCGCTGCAGGGTGGAGGGGTGTGCCTTAAAACCAGGAAGCTCGGGATACATCCAAAGCATATGGGCAATTCTTTCAAGAGTTTGCTAGCAATGCAGAAGAAGCTGTCCTTGAATCTGGTGTACGTGGCTTTGATCTTTCGTATCTTCTGCCCAAGGGAGAGAGGAGCAGAGGGAATGGCCAGAGTACGACTGGTCTTTGATTACATTGGCTGCTTTTCAAGGCAGCAGGAAGTGTAGATGCAGTCAACGGTGGGAGGCTGGTTTGCATGATGGACTGGGCTGCAATCACAACTCCCTGAAATGGTCTTAGGCACAGCACTTGCTGTACCAAACAGTGACACATCGTAACAGGATGCTTTCTACGGTGAATCTGTAGAAATTGCCAAGAGTCATGCCAAATTTCATTTTGCTTCTGAGGATACATGAAACATGAAATGAAAGTGATGAGTGGAAAGGTTTGGGGATGTGCAAAGATTGGGGAGTCAGTCTCAGTCTACCACACGACAGAAGGGGGAGGAGTTGTACCATTACAAAAATCTAAAGGTGGGAACTTTGTACTTAGAGGAAATCTCCCATTTTCCAAAGTCTCTCCATTACCGACAAGGTATACTTGAAAAATATAATGGGACAATCGCCTGTTGCCAGGATATATGTGGGTACTATAATACTCAAGAATCAATGCAGTCAACTACAAGACAGTTACACTATCAACCTCCTTACACTTTCAATCCCTTTCATGCTTTGAGAATGCACCGCAGCAGGTCACTAAACTACTTTCACCTCCCATACCCATGACAAAAACAGCAGCTTGAGGACATCACCACCTCCAAACTTCCTTCTGAATCACTCAGTATCCCAGCATGGGATCAGCAGGAAAAAGATTCTTACTCTAAGATCAAATGGGAATTCACTATTGCACATTCTGTGCACCTGTTGTAGGATGACTTTTGCTCCAATTTAATTTTGGTTTCAGCCCATCATTTGTCACAGGAAGATTCAGTCCAATGGGGGGAATTAAGCGATTCAGATTAGAATTTGCAGCTTCCCATAAAATTAGCTTGTCCCTTTCATTGTGTTAATGTTATTTGGTGCTCTGACTGGGCTCGCTCAGCTTGTGTATTAAATCACACATGCATGCGTATTTTGTATTTGTACTTTGATATTAATACTGAATCAATATTTTGTCTTTGATATCTGCTTTTCTACAGGGCATCTCAGATAGGTGTAAAGCATAATAAATGCTTTGAATTTCATATGAATTTAATATAAACAAAAGAACATTTACAATTATTCTCAAAATGTGATATGAACAAGAGATTAATTTTCACTTTTTTTTTAAAAAGATAATAAAACTTTTAAATAAAACAAAGTAATGAGAATAGGCCTTGCGGCCCATCAAGCATGATCTGCCGTAAAATAAGATCTTGCCTGCTCTGATTATTGGTTTCAATTCACTTTCTTGGTGATCCCCTTCACCCTTGATACCTCTGCAGTCAAAATATCTCAGCCTCGAGTATAGTTAATGATTCTAAATAGGAAAACACTTTAACTTTGCGTCTTTTACGTATGGTAGGGAAATCAAAAACACGAGGGCATATGTTTAAGGTGAGAGGGGCAAGGTTCAATAGGAACATGAGGGGCCAATTTTTCACTCAGAGGATGGAGGGTATATGAAAGGAGCTGCCAGATGGGTAGTTGAGGCAGATGCCATGACAGCATTTAAAAGACATTTGAACAAGTACATGGATAGGAAACGTTTTGAGGGATATGGGCCAAACTTGGGCAAATGGGTCTGGCTTAATGGGGCATCTTGGTCAGCATGGACGAGGTGAACAAAAGGGCCTGTTTCCAAGCTGTATGACACTATGACTCTATTAATCTCTTTCTAGCCCCGGTTATATATTTCAAATATTTTCTGTTAATTAGTCTCATAGGATAAAGAAACCAGTAGCTGAGTTAATCCAGACTTGAACGCAAACAGGTTAAGGCATTTATAATCGTTCCAGAGCATGATTTGACAAATGTTGGTGCACATTCATCTGACATTTTGATGATAATTCATGACAGGTTACAAGCTTCCTTAATAAGACTTAGAGATTTAAATTATAGGGTTTTCAAATGTATTACTAAGGCACATTACAAAAAAAAATCCCAAGAGACCATCATGTAGGAAACCACAAACCACAGACTTGCAGGCAGTTTTCCTCCAACTCAAAAATGCAGTCATTCACATTGTAGCCCCTAGCTGACAGAGCTTTCGTCAGGCCGCCACCACCGACAGGACGCGCTCAGTCACCGTGGGGCTCTCTCCTATCTCACCAGATGCTGCTTCTTCCTGCTGGCCATCACGTTGTCCACTCGCCCTTCCACCGCCTCCTCCTCCCGTCGCTTTGTCCCCTCCACCACTCCCCCTCCTCCTTCTCCCCTGCGGTTGTTAACATCTCCCACCTTCCACCATCTTCCATAAATTGAAATCAAGTTAACTATCATGTACTCTGGGGACCCAAGGAACTGCAAATGCTGGAATATTGTGCAAAATACAAAAGTGCTGGAGGAACTCAGTGGGTCAGGCAGCATCTGTGGAGGGAATGGACAGGTGACGTTTCGGTCTTCAACGTGAAGTAGGGTCCCGACCTGGAATGTTGCCTGCCCATTCCTTCCATATACGAGTTTGAGTTTAGTTTATTGTCACGTGTATCGAGGTACAGTGAAAAGCTTAGTTGCATGCTAACCAGTCAGCGGAAAGACAATACATGATTACAATCGAGCCATCCATAGTGTACAGATACATGATAAAGGCAATAACATGAATAAAGTTGAGTGCAAAATAAAGTCCAATCAAAGATATTCCAAGGGTCTCCAATGAGGTAGATAGTAGTTCAGGGCTGCTCTCTAGTTGTTGGTAGGATGTCTGCCTGTGTATTTTTATCATGTACTTCTATTTGTAATCAAAATCTTAAGGTTTAGATGATGCGGTCTACTTACAAAGCTCACAAGAGAAAAGTGTTGCACTCAACCATGCACCAGCATTACTTCCACAGACCTACATTTTGCTGAGTGTGACTCATCACTTATACTCAGCAGTGAGGTGTGCATTGGTTGACAGCCTAGATGCATTGTATCTTCAAAGCTAAACTTACTGCAAGGTAATTCTGAATGATGAATAACAGGTCATTCTTTGGTGACAAGGGCTTACTGCTGCCAGATGAGTTGGTCCAGAACAAGTCCCACCCACTAAATAGCTGCAGAACCTTTGACAAATGGCAAAGCCCCCTGAGATTTAAAAGCATACAACAACTGTTAAAACAATAAAACAATCAACAATGTCTCAAAATGATTACAAAGTTTAAAATTACGGAAGAAAATTAAATATCTTTAAAAATACTTCTGCGTGTGTGTGTGTGTGTGTGTGTGTGTGTGTGTGTGTGTGTGTGTGTGTGTGTGTGTGTGTGTGTGTGTGTGTGTGTGTGTGTGTGTGTGTGTGCGTGCGTGTGCGCGTGCGCGTGCGCGTGCGTGTGTGTTAGTGTGTGTGTGTGTGTGTGTGTGTGTTAGTTTCTTATTTGATGAGGGATTCTTGCCAGTAAGTCTGGCAGTACACACCACCACCACATGGGAGCCAATTGGTTTTTCCAAGTTTAATCCAAGGTTGCAATTTAAGGAACGCTCACTTAATATAAAACAATACTTCTGCTTTTCTGACTACAAAATCCAGACTGAATACTGCGAATATTCATGGACTGACGCCAATTTCCATTCATCCCTCCCAATCTATTACAGGTCAGACAGAGTACACCTTGAGTGTGCTGTACAAATGTTCTAAAAAATCAGTGCATTATTAGTCACAAAATGAAGTTCTATACTTTGGTGCTGATCTGCAACCTAAACTGGAGGTGAAAATACTGCCACAGATAAATTTGAGAGACTTAAAGGTCTGTCTCACTGTGCGAGTTGACCCACGAGTGACCCCGAGTTTAAAACAAATTTAACTCGTGGTAATCATGTACAATTAACGTAGCGGGAACGTCGGAACTCGTGGACGCAACTTAGCGACTCTTGCCGCTAACGGGAGGTACACGTGAAACTTGTTAACTCTTGCAAAAGTTCAAACATGTTTGAACTTTTCCACGAGTAAAATGTACTCTTGAGGTTAAAATTTGAAACATGTTAAACTCGTTGTAAGAACGTAGTGGCCCGTGCGTTTAACTTTGTGACTCGTGAGTCTACCGTGGGAACTCTTTTTAGAAACAATAATCAGGGACAGAAATATCAGTTACTTAGACTTTTTAAAGACAAATTCTGCTTAACAAAGTTAAGTAAGTTATTGATAAGGTGACAGAGTGGGTAGAAAAGAAAAAATTGCTTGAAGTTTATATATAAATTTTGTGTATTTGGGACTGAGCTCACAACCTTAAGACAAACCAGTATTGAGGAACAGCGTGAGAACATTTTATGACACTTCATGGCAGCCTAATCTGAGGTTTGCCAGTCACGTCCAGAAGCCATCTCTACCAGTGCTGTTGAAGAAGACAGGGTTGTGTTCACCTCTCCTGCACCCCTGTTCCGTAGGACAACATCAACTCTTTCATTATGCGGATGTTAAAGGCTGGGTTTTATTGTCAAGCCATGATGCCAGATTCCCGATCTCTTTACTGAACTTTACTGAATCAAAGGGTTCTATAGGAGGTGCTGCCTCAAAAAGGCAGCCAGCATTGTCATGGACCCACACTACCCTGGCCATGCTCTCATTTCATTCCTGCTGAGCAGAAGGTATAAGAATCTGAAAACCATGACCTCCAGGTTCAAGAACAGCTTCTTCCCAATAACCATCGGGCTTTTGAACGCAACAAATGCTAACTAAACTATGAACTACAAACTGCCTTGTTTGCACTAAGGACTTTGGGATTTTTGCAATAATACTGGATTTTTTAATATATATTTTCTTTGTTTAGTATATTATCTATGAGTATTGTGTTTACTGGCCTGTTTTGCTGCTGCAAGTGGGAACTCTTTAATTCAGAGGGCAGGCAGCATCTCTGGAGAGAAGGAATGGGTGATGGGATGACATTTCCAAATTGGGGGAGGGGGGGTGAGGGGGGTGGGGTGGAGGAGAGAGGGTGGAGAGTGGAGGGAGAGGAGGGGAGACAGATGGAGGTGGCTTCATTCACTGGCTGCTGGTGCCTGTCACTAAAACAGGTAGGTGAGATTTCACATCCACCTTGTGTGTGTGTCTCTCTCTCCCTCCTTCCCTCCCTCTCACACAGGCTGAGAGACTGCCTCTGTGAGTGTACGTCCCTTTCTCCCTGGGCTCTATACGCTCATTGTTTCCTATGAGAGACTTTGAAAAATAAGAATCACATTTCACACATTGATTTTATGACTTTTATTTCTTAACATGACCATAATCACAATCTTTTACACCACCCATCACCACTCAGTTTTTTTTAACGTGTGATGATTTTTAAACACTTCGATATACATTGTTGCCTCAAGATTAACGGGAGAGGAACTTGGTACACTCGGGAGACGAACTTGGAACATCGCAGAAATGAGAAGTAAACGGGAAACTTAGACATACCCGTGGGAACTCGGTTAAACTCGGGATCATAAACTTGTAGTATCGTACGCAACCACGAGTCTTTCACTCGGGGTCATTCGTGGGTCAACTCGCACAGTGAGACAGCCCTTTTAGGGTGGTGTCAAAGGAAATCGCACATCTTCCTAACTGCTGTTCAGAGGCTGTAAGCAAAACTCTTCCTTCTTCACTCTGTGCTTTTATTATTAATGTGACGAGCAGAAGCTCGCAGAGGGTCACGACCTGCACATCCTACACAGCCGAGTGCAAGACCCAGCGGGCCGCAGCTTGCAGGGGTAGGTCGCAGAGCCAGTCCGCAGTTCATATGACCCAGCAGACCGAGGCCTGGAAGGGGGAGCCCGCCGAGCCTGCCCCTGCATGTCCCCCCGAAGACCAGAGACCAGGAGGATGCAGCTGGCGACAATGACAGACGCGGCCAGTAGGAGAGGAGAGGGAACCGGGGTCTGACATACCGCACCCTCCAGGTCGGCTGCAGTAAACTCCCCCGGGGAACAAATGTGGATGGGCAAGGCGAGGACATCGGTTCGCTGGTTGGTCCACACATCCAAGGAAATGCAATGGCTGGAGGCCCGCAAAAGCCTGGGGCATGCCTGGAACGGCTCGCCACTCATAACAACTAGATCAGCTTTCAATCATCTTTGAAAATGATAGCAAAACATGGCACCTCTTGCATTCGGGATCAGTAGACTATTTCTGTACAGTTTGCAAATCAGGAATGTGCTTCGATATGGCAATGCTGTGCTGGACCATTTGTAAACAAATTTTACTCTCAGGTTGACAATAATAGCACCATTGAACCGTTGGTGCTAGCTCTTTCAGAGAGGCCTTTGTACGTTGTCTGGTATGTCTGGAAGAGGATGAAGCAGGCTGTGGCCCTTCCTCCATTTTTATTGTGGAGACACAAGAGACTGCAATTGCAGATGCATGGTCTCAATCTGAAAAATCAACAATTCCTTTCTCCCACCACAAATGCCTCTTGACCCACTAAGTTCCTCCAGCAGTATTATTCACTCATTTTTATCATGGCTGTTTTTCATGTGCACCTGGATCGTCTCTCTGCAGGTCGGAGGATAACAGGTAAATGTGAAAGGGACAGAGACAAAGCCTTCTAGATGCATTCCCTTTCTTCCTTGGCTCTGATCTGTATGTTTGTCAGGAGAGTACGGTCCATTCCCTCAATCTACGTGTGACAAATTACTCGCCTTCACATTGACTGGAGTGCTTTTGTTTTGCTTGCATTTGTCAAACCTGCATTCCGCAACTGCAGAACAGATGTGGGGAGTAGGTTCTCTGTGAAGGTCCTAATGGATTTTCTGAGGACTTTCATATGCAACTTCTACACTGAAAGTTCAAAACCATGAAGCAGCTTCCTGAAACTGACATACAACAGCTACATCATTACAGAAAACATAACAAATGTTGAAGATGATAGGTTCACAGTGCTGCCACTTGGTGGGTTCACAGAATGTCTATGCTGATTCTACTTGGGAAAGGTCCAGTGCTGCTCTTTTACTTCATCCTTTCAGCTTGTTTTGAGACTGCATTTAGAATTGTGCAACAATAGGGTATAGTGATGCTGTTAATAATGATCAGATTGATGTGATGGGTGGACCTTAACCCTGGGCATGGGTGGACAGGAAGATGAAAGAGTTTGTTGTTGATCTGGGGGAGAGTGGGGGGGGGGGAGGAAAATAAGCTCACTCCTATCCTCATCAACAGTGCTGCTGCAGAGATGGTCGACGGCTTCAAGTTCCTTGGCATCAAACTGACCTGGATCCTTTCAGACTAATGCGGCGATCAAAAAAGTGTATCAGCATATTTTCTTTCTTTGGTGTCTGAGAAGTTTCAACATTGGCACCTGGTTTCCTTAAACTACTCCAGATTCATTATAAAAAGTATTCTGGTGGGATGTTCTCAGCCTACTGTGGCAACTGCTCTGCCTGAACCTGCAAAGAGTTGTCACCACAGTCCAGTCCATCATAGGCTCGTAACTACCTTCCATCCAGACCACCTCCACGGTGCATTGTATCACGCACAAAATATTGTAAAGGATGCCTGCCACCCTGGACACTCCATTTTCTCTCTTCTACCTTCTAGGAGAAGATACAGAAGCTTGAAACTCCGGATGTCCAAATGTAAGCACAGGTTCTTCCCAATTGCTATCAGATCCTGAATCAATCACCTCTTTCACTTAGGGCGGCACTGTGGTGCAGCAGTAGAGTTGCTGCCTTACAGTTCCAAAGTCCCAGGCTCCATCGTGACTATGGGTGCTCTCTGTATGGAGCTTGCACATTCTATGACCACGTGGCTTTCCAACCAGTCCTCCAGTGTCCACCCACATCCCAAAGACGTGCAGGCTTGTAGGTTAGCTTCAACTCCCTGGCGCGATGCAACGTCTCACCTCCAAAGACCTCCTTCGACCTCGTGTCGACCATGCTGCGAGTATGGGTCGAGGGCAAACTCGCCAGAACTCGCTGATTAGATTGCCCAAGTGGGACAGCCCCTTTACTCACATAACACCACACTACAACCTCAAATAAGCTCTGAACGACTATTATTATTATTGCATTACTATTATTTGTTTTTTTGGGGGGGGGGGGGGGGGGGGGGGGGGGGTGGTGTGTGTGTGTGTGTGTGTGTGTGTGTGTGTGTGTGTGTGTGTGTGTGTGTGTGTGTGTGTGTGTTGTGTGTGTGTGTGTGTGTGTGTGTGTGTGTGTGTGTGTGTGTGTGTGTGTGTGTGTGTGTGTGTGTGTGTGTGTGTGTGTGTGTGTGTGTGTGTGTGTGTGTGTGTGTGTGTGTGTGTGTGTGTGTGTGTGTGTGTGTGTGTGTGTGTGTGTGTGTGTGTGTGTGTGTGTGTGTGTGTGTGTGTGTGTGTGTGTGTGTGTGTGTGTGTGTGTGTGTGTGTGTGTGTGTGTGGTGTGTGTGTGTGTGTGTGTGTGTGTGTGTGTGTGTGTGTGTGTGTGTGTGTGTGTGTGTGTGTGTGTGTGTGTGTGTGTGTGTGTGTGTGTGTGTGTGTGTGTGTGTGTGTGTGTGTGTGTGTGTTGTGTGTGTGTGTGTGTGTGTGTGTGTGTGTGGTGTGTGTGTGTGTGTGTGTGTGTGTGTGTGTGTGTGTGTGTGTGTGTGTGTGTGTGTGTGTGTGTGTGTGTGTGTGTGTGTGTGTGTGTGTGTGTGTGTGTGTGTTGTGTGTGTGTGTGTGTGTGTGTGTGTGTGTGTGTGTGTGTGTGTGTGTGTGTGTGTGTGTGTGTGTGTGTGTGTGTGTGTGTGTGTGTGTGTGTGTGTGTGTGTGTGTGTGTGTGTGTGTGTGTGTGTGTGTGTGTGTGTGTGTGTGTGTGTGTGTGTGTGTGTGTGGTGTGTGTGTGTGTGTGTGTGTGTGTGTGTGTGTGTGTGTGTGTGTGTGTGTGTGTGTGTGTGTGTGTGTGTGTGTGTGTGTGTGTGTGTGTGTGTGTGTGTGTGTGTGTGTGTGTGTGTGTGTGTGTGTGTGTGTGTGTGTGTGTGTGTGGTGTGTGTGTGTGTGTGTGTGTGTGTGTGTGTGTGTGTGTGTGTGTGTGTGTGTGTGTGTGTGTATATATATATATATATACTTGTGAGTATGTATTTTATACACACTGTAAATTGGCTTCTGTAAATTGTCCCTAGTGTGTTAGATAGTAGTATAGGGGTTATAATTGGTTGTCACCGACTCGGTGGGCCGAAGGGGCTGTATCCACGCTGTAATTCTAACACAAAAAACTAAAAATAAACAACATTCCCGGAAGTGCTCCACATACGCTTACTTTTAACTTTACCTAAGTTAGTTATTGTGTTATTGTTCTTTAGTATTTTTTAATGGTACTTTAGATTACACAACAATCTTTACACTATTCTGCGGTTTTGTATTTGTCATTCTATTTATTGTTACATCTGTCATTACCATGTATATTGGTTATGCTATGAACTTCATGCGAACAAGGAACTTCACTGCACCCTGGTGTATATCACAATAGACTAATTCAGATCTAAAAGATTTTTTAATTCTGCAGTAGATTTATATCATGGATTGTTAAGAATATAAGACTGACAAAGATTGTCAGATAGTTTCACAACTAACAACATTAGTTGTCTTGTTGCCACTGTGTGAATGTATAAATTGCCTTTTAGACATCATTATACTGTCCTTAAAACTGGTTCTGAGAGGACTATATCTGTAATGTTGCAATAAAATCTCCATCATGTCTAATTCAATCATCTGGTTCTGTAATTAGTGTCTGGATGCCTATGGGAAAAAGCTTGGCATGTTGTGCTGTCTCATTCTGCTGACTGCTCACAGCAAACCTTATCTCACAATATAAATACTTTCATAGCAAAATAAATTGTTTATTTCTTTCATCCGATGGATTGGGTATTATTGTAACACACTCAAAAATCAAAATTTCTACCAATCTCCATAGCACACTTTGTTAGAAATGGGAATGAAAGACACATTGGCGTCTATTTGAAATGAAAGAAAATTAAAATAAACATAACAAATTTAGGTGTGAAATAATGAACAGAAAATGTATCAGTATCATGCATCAGTGCACAGCGGTAAAGTTGTTGCCTTACAGTGCTAGGGACCCAGTTTCGATCCTGACTATGGGTGCTGTCAGTATGGAGTTTGCACATTTCCCTATAACTGCATGGGTTTTCCCTGGGTGCTCCGGTTTCCACCCCACCCCCCCCACCCCCCAGATCAACAACAAAGATGTGAGTAATTGGCCTCTGTAAATTGTCCCCAATGTGTAGGATGGAACTAGTGTACAGGTGATCAGTGGTCGGCGTGGACTTGGTGGGCCGAAGGGCCATTTTCCACACTGTTTCTCTACTACTAAAAACTAATCTGAATTATTAAATGCTTACTTCACAGATTGTCTTTAAGTCACATTTTCAATTTTCTTTTCTGATTTACAGTGTTTTTATTTCTGTCAATGCATATGTTTGTACTGGTTTGAAAAAATCTGAGACTCCAAACGAAGCGAAGATAAATATTATTTCACTTTCTGATCTTGAGATACATTGAGTAAAAATTATTTCAGGGACGTTTTCTGGGCCCAATACAGATGCAAGGCCAACAAGAACCCAAACAGAAATTGATCCCTTAGAGCCATTTCCACGTCCTCATGGAGTTAAAGGGGCTGTCCCACTTGGGCGACCTAATTGGCGAGTTTAGAAAAGTTTGAAAAAAAATTCATGTTGAAGACCTCCTTCGACTATGTAGAAGACCTCCTTCGACTATGTTGAAGACTAGCTTCAACTAGCTACAACTAACTTCGGGAAAATTGAACACCGAATAGTGGAGAGTGAAGACGACCTCCTTCGATCTCCTTCGACCTCCCTTCGACTATGATGAAGACTATCTACGAATACCTTCGACTACCCTCGATTACCTACGACTAACATGCCGACCTACTACAACTAAACCTACGAGTAAACAAAGTATCAATTTTTTTCCATGGCGACCATTTTTTACTCGTGGGTATTTTTCAACATGTTGAAAAATACGCCGCGAACTAGCTGAGGCCTCTAATACACGGGAACTACTCTTGAGCATGAAGGAGAGTTAAGGCCCTGTCCCACTTACGTGTCCTTGGCACGCAAATTACCGGACCTCGTTGTCGCGTTGAAGCGCACGGGCATCGTGTGGCCGCGCGGGGCCGGTCCCACTGAGAAGCGCGGAGGGGTATGGAGTTGTGCGCGGTATCGTGCGGCACTCCAACATTTTGTAGCGAACAAAATCTTTGCGCACCACCGGCCTGTCGCGTAACTGACGGCCAAAGTGGGACGGGCCCAAGACCCTGGTGCGACGCAACGTCTCACCTCCAAAGACCTCCTACGACCTCGTGTCGACCATGCTGCGAGTCGAGGGCAAACTCGCCAGAACTCGCTGATTAGATCGCCCAAGTGGGACAGCCCCTTTACTCACATAACACCACACTACAACCTCAAATAAGCTCTGAACGACTATTATTATTATTGCATTACTATTACAGTTTTTGTCAATCGCTTTGACACTAGTTTCAGAACCTTGATGTCATTTTTCACAACTCTAGATACAAAACTCACAACCAATGATCCAAATGCACTTTTTTCAAAATTCTAACACTTTTTCCAATTTCTTGGATACAATTCACATAAACCAAAGATCATTTGTCCATTGAACTATAATCACCTGTTCAAAATGACACAACTTAACATCAAAGTATAACCATTTCAAAATGCAATTCACACATTACATTTGAGATGACTGTCTATTCATTTCATTACAATAATCTAACTATCAATTGATACAACTGCTCAAAATGACAAGTAACTGTTGCATTACTCTTAAAGCATAGTCTTATGGAAACTGAGGATGAGCATGTTCAGATCATGAAAGTTTCAGGATGACGACAATTGGTGTCACACCACCTGTGACACCAATTCGTTACTGATGATTGATCTGACCTTGTGGTATGGGTGTAAGTGGCATCCACAACAACATCTGTAGTGATACAACATGGAGCAGGCAGGTGGGCACCATAGAGGTCAAGTAGGAGAAGGAAGAGGAGGAAGAGGAAGACGTGGTCAAAGGAATGGCAAGGGACAAGCACCCCTTTTGAGAGGTGGCCATGGGCCCCGTTTGAGAGGTGGCCATGGGCCCCGTTTGAGAGGTGGCCATGGGCCCCGTTTGAGAGGTGGCCATGGGCCCCGTTTGAGAGGTGGCCATGGGCCCCGTTTGAGAGGTGTGGGGGAACGGGGTCGAGGACAAGGACCAAGACAGCAACGGCAAAGAGTCTCCAATGAGATTAGAGCAATGGTTGTAGATCATGTCATCAATCATGGCATGACAATGATTGAGGCAGCGAGAATGATACAACCAAACCTTAGAAGATCAACGGTACACAAAAATGCTGGAGAAACTCAGCGGGTGCAGCAGCATCTATGGAGCGAAGGAAATAGGTAACGTTTCGGGCCGAAACCCTTCCTCAGACTGATAGGGGGTGGGGAGAAGAAAGGAAAAAAGGAAAAAGGCGGAGGAGGAGCCCGAGGGCTGGGGGAGGGGAGGAGACAACCAGATGGCTGATGAAGGGGAGGGGACAGCAAGGGCTAGCAGAATTGGGAGAATTCAATGTTCAGGCCACCAGGATGTAGACTGCCCAAGCGGAATATGAGGTGCATTTCCTCCAATTTACGGTGTTGCTCGCTGTGGCCATGGAGGAGACCCAGGACAGAGAGGTCAGATACGGAATGGGAGGGGGAGTTGAAGTGCTGAGCCACCGGGAGTTCAGGTTGGTTATTGCGGACCAACCGGAGGTGTTCGGCGAAACGATCGCCAAGCCTCCGCTTGGTCTCGCGTGTGTGTGTGTGTGTGTGTGTGTGTGTGTGTGTGTGTGTGTGTGTGTGTGTGTGTGTGTGTGTGTGTGTGTGTGTGTGTGTATGCTTGTGAGTATGTATTTTATACACACTGTTCTTTTTCTGTTCTCTCTTGTTTATCATATTGTTTACAGTGTACTATGTTCATCATATTTTGTTGTGCTGCAGCAAGTAAGAATTTCATTGTTCAATCTGGGACACATGACAATAAAACACTCTTGACTCTTGTTGCAGATTTTGAGGCAACTTGCCTTTCAGCTGGTAGGCCCAGCCCCAACTATGCTCCACAATGTGTCCTGTGACACTTCTTCAGTATGGTAAGGGTGTCCTAAAACTGGTGTCACACCTAACCCTACCCTCATGCTTGAATATGTAAAGCTTCAAATGTATGCATTGTGTGGCCTGCAGGGACACCCAAAATGCTGAGTGAATATTGCCCTGATTGCTTGCTTTTTATGTGCATCCTATTGCACTGACACCAATACAATAAATAGTACCAGATAAATTTAACTTAACTGCACTCCCAGTGAAGAAGCTTTACAAACCAATACCACAGGATCGTGATTAAATAGAACATACGGGGCAGATCCCTGGTCCATTTCTCTCACAGCATGGCAGCTTGCTTGTTGGATTATTGATTGCTGAATTAACCATTATGTTACTGTTGCCTGCATTAAATACTCCACAGACTCTAATACTACATCAAATGAATTATCCCCTCAGTGAACAATTGGCCTTCTTAGTTCACATTGGTCTACTCTGTAGTACAATAATTTCAATCAAATTCCGTGATTCCGTTAATCCATGATTGGGCTGGAGTGCCTGCACTTGCTAATCCAGGTCCAATTCCCCACACTTCCTTCCTGGAAGCAAAGCAGTCGGTGCAAATGCATGACTTGGTCTTAAATCTCCAGATAAATAATTTGTCTCATCAACCTCTAAGCCAATAGTGATGATCTGTTGATCGAATCTTGTCCATTTACTCCAACATTTCACAGTGGACACTCAGTGCAGATGAAACATTGGAATTCTATTTCAATTGCCGTTTTTGAGCATCACCGTGGGTCGACTTATTTTCCAATTTATAAAAACATTATAAGTTTTACATTAAATCTCACAAGAAACACAGCATTTAAGACATCCTCTCAATTCCTTATTAACGTATAATGTCCAGAGGAAACTTGGCGTCAAAGTCTGTGGTGAGATGTTAGCTTCTATTGGTATCATTAATCTTGATTCCAAATCAAGTTTGCACAACAGGGGCCATCTTCATAGATAAATGTAAGCAAAATATTGCAAAATGTAAACTTTCTACCTTCATTGTAGAAGTTGCATAACAGAGTTTTGTGTGTGTCCACTTAAAATATTCAACAGTTAGGGATTATAGAACATAGAACAGCACAGTGTAGTCACAAGGAACTGCAGATGCTGGTTTACAAATAAAGACACAAAATGCTGGAGTTATTCAGCAGGTCAAAATGCAACTCTGGAGAACATGAATAGGCGACATTTCGGGTTGGGACCCTTCTTCAAAGTGATTGTAGTAGGGGGGAGAAACCTGAAGAGAGGTGGCACCTATCTTCCAGCTTTCTCTCCCCTACTACAATCAGTCGGAAGAAGGTTCTGACCCGAAGTGTCAGATGTTGCTTGATGCTGCTTGACCCGTTGAATTACACTTTGTGTATTTTTTTTAAAATAGAACAGTGCTGCGCAGGAACATGTCCTTTAACCCCCAATGTATGCGCCAAATATGACGCCAAGCTAAACTAAACTATCTAAAAGTTTCTGAAACACCAAGCTTGTATCTTCCTCCACTACCACACATTGCAGCACATTCCAGGCACCCACTACCCATTGCGTAAAAAACTTGCCCGCACATCTCCTATGAACTTTGCCCCTCTCATAAATCTATTCGGCTATAATCTTTGACACTTCCTGGGAAATGGGACGATTTTTGAATGTCCTCGTCATATCAGTTAATATGCTTCTCAGAACAATGGGGAGAATAATATTAATCGCAAAAAAATTGGGACAGGGGAAGGTAGAAGCCAGAACATTTTTCACATGGCAATGAGTATAGCAATACAAGTCCTGCACAAGCACAGGAGGAAATAAGGAGGCCCTTGATCCCTTCATATTCAAACATCAAATACTCTATGAAGAAATCCATTATGGAATAAAACCAGAAATTGCTGCATTTGCTCAGCACATCAGACAGCATGTTTGGGGGAAGGTGCCAGGTTTCAGATCAGTGACCGTCGGAACAGAAGACAATTAGAGATGCCACAAGTTGCAAGAGGTAGAGAAAGGAAGGAATGAGCAATGGAGAAAAGAGACGTAGAACCATAAATGTTCTCTCACTATCCAAGCTTACTGGCATTCAAGACCCACATCCACAAAATATCAACTTACTTTGCATCTAGAATAAAGCATGTTTTAAATTAGTGAGACAAGCACTTGAGTTAGTTAGTGAAGGAAAAAAATGTGGTATAATTGGATTATTTTTTTGATGAGAAAAATAATTCCACTTGTCATTGGTAGACAAAAATGCTGGAGAAACTCAGTGGGTGAGGCAGCATCTATGGAGCGAAGGAACAGGCGACGTTTCGGGTCGAGACCCTTCTTCTTGCTCCCTCCCCTTACATTTAAAATTATCTTTCCTTTCATTTATCCTTCAGCTTCATTGAGCAAGGCAGCACAGTGGGCAGTGGTAGAGTTGCTGCCCTATAGCGCCGGCGACCCTGGTTCGATACCAACTATGTCTGTACAAAGTTTGCACATTCTACTTGTGACCGCGTGGGGTGTTCGGTTTCATCCCATATTCCAAAGACGTGCAGGTTTCTAGGCTTCTGTAAATTGTCCCTAGTGTGTAAGTTAGAACTAATGTACTGGTTTTTGAGTTTTGTGATTGCTGGTCGGTGCGGACTCGGTGGGCAGATGGGCATGTTTCCACGCTGTATCTCTAAAACTAAAAAGGATCAGGCTTATGATACAGGCCTTCTATTAATACTGCTTCTTAGCTGGGGTTTTTAAGAACGGCTACTGGATCAATGCTTCAGCCCCTCTAAATTAAGCCTCTGAAAGCAATTAACTGAGTATAATCCCGCATGAAAACTGCACGTCACCCCTGCGACACGTCAGGACAAGCATAAATTTAGTGTCATAATTTTCTAAATCATAAATTCTCCCTCATTTTACGTCTGTAATTAAAAGAAAAACTCAGAAACTAAATTTTAAATAATATCAGCTGTACATTACATATCCTACAATATTTACGAGGAATGATATGACAGTATGAAATATTTTGTTATGTTTCAGTTAACAATTTCAAAACATTGACATCAATAAAAATAATTTGTGGGTTTTAAATGATGGTGTTCTCTTTATGGCCTCCCTAATCTTCATCCTTTGACCAATATAATTAAGAAGAAGAATTTGTCATGTATCTCATTGTGGAATCTTGCTAAGTGCTAACTGACTGGGCTTTTTCTTCAGCCAAGATGAAAGAGTGCCAGGGGTTATAGGGTGAAGGCAGGAGAATGTGGTTGAGAGGGAAATTAGCCAAGTTTGTCTAGCGGAGAAATACTTGATGGGCCGAATGGCCTAATTCTGCTCCTGGAACGTATGAACGTTCATCTCCTAAGTGTTTCAGAAGTATCCAGGCATCTTTGAAGAGCTTTGGAACATACTTTATAAATCAAGATGCTTTAGAAGGATGTCACAGTGGTAGAGTTGATACCTTATACCGCCAGAGATCTGGGTTCAATCCTAACTATGGGTGCTGTCTGTACAGAGTTTGTACGTTCACCCTGTGACCTCATGGGTTTTCTCCGGGTGCTCTGGTTTCCTCACACATTCCAAAGATATGCAGGTTGGAAGGCTAATTGATTTCAGGAAATTGTCTCTAGTATGTAGGATAGAACCAGTGTCTCGGGGGATCATTGGTTTTCATGGCCAAAGGGCCTGTTTCTATGCTATATCTCTAAACTAAAACTAAAGAAATGCAAAGTTATTCTTACCTCAGTATCATTCAAAAAGCAAATGTGTCCACTGCAAATGTAATTTAGAAATAATTTTCTTCCATTGAAATCATTTTACTACATGGTTAAAAGATCAAATATTTTATGGGCTTACATGCTACAAGATCACAGACTACAAGTCAGAAACTCTTGAAACTGTAATAACTTGTGAAATATTTGCTTATTTTAATACCTCTCCTTTATGACTTTGAAATTGATCTGAAGTTGGGGATAGTTAATGCAGAGCCAGCTATTAAAAGTAGCAAAAAAAGTACACGGAAATTCTGCTGTCAAGCCTCCACAACAACCAAGTCCCCTGGGTCAATAAAAAGGTGTAAAAATACTACCGTAACTCTCCATACCCGAGCATACTCTCTTACACTTTACAACCTTCCAGTCATTTTCTTTAAGCATTGTAAGCAAAAAAAGTAATGTTCTGTTATTCAACTGTTAAATCAACAAAGTACCCTTAAACATTAATGCATATGAACACCATATTTAATCTAACACCTGTTACATCAAGATTGCAATAATTTTGTGTCCTTCATTACCAATTCCACTGGAGTTGCCAGAGTCTATAGATGCACACACAATTTTCGAGGAGATGAACCCACATGCATCTATTTTCTTTAGACTTCAGAGATACAGCATGGAAACAGGCCTTCGGGTCAACGTGTATGCGTGGACCACAATCACCCAGACACTAGTTCTATCCTAAGACTTAGGACAATTTACAAAGCCAATTAACTTTGTTAATAACCAGCACATCTTTGGAATAGGGGAAGTAACCAGAGAACCCGGAGAAAACCCTCATGGTGACAGGGAGAGCATGCACACTCATTACAGGGTGCACCCGTGGTCATGATCAAACCCAGGTCTCTGGCACTTTAAGGCAGCAACTCTACCACTTCACCACTGTGTCGCCCTTCAGCATCGCCCTTCAGCATTCAGAGGTTGCACAGTGCCTGAAAATATTTTCTCCCCCGTGATAATGTTTTTTTCTCTTCGAGCCCTTGAAAGTATTATGAATACTTGCTTTAATTTTATACGTATTTATAGTCATAGTTATTCAGCGTGGAAACAGGCGCATCCGCCCAGAGTCTGTGCTGACAATCGAGCACTTTTAAACTAATCCTACACTAACCCCATTTTAGTCTCCTCACATTCCCCACCAACCCTTGCCACTTACCTACACACCATATGGCCAACTAACCTACGATGTGGAGGAACATTGGAGTACTCGAGGAAGTTCACGTGACCACAGGATGAACACGCAAGCTCCATGCAGGCAGCACCCAAGGGTAGAATTGAACCCACATCAATAAACCTGCAAGTCAATGGCTCTACTAGCTGCGCTACGAATGAAGTTGTAAAATGATGATAGCTGACTCCAAGTTCCAAGTGGCTGACCTGTGATTCTGGACATACGTTACACACTACTTCAACTGATGCATGGTCTGTCAAGGGGCAGGTGGTGTCCCACCAATTGCAGCAGCACATGAACATATGATTTAAGAGTACACAAACATAATGTTATCCTGCGATTGTGGTCATCATCCTCTGCTGTGCCAAAAACACAAGCTACACCTATGAGCAAACTTACTTGCTTCCTCAATACAGTCTACGGTGATGGAAAATTACATCATTCGTAAAGAAGACTGCCAAAGGCTCATTATAAACCATCACAATCCATTTAATGAAAGGCAGCCCGGTGCCAAAATACTGAAGGGTTCAAAGTAAGTAACCGCACCTCATTGTTCTCTGCAGGTATTCTCCAAATCCAAGTATTTTGTGCCAATAGCAATGCCAAATGCTGCAAACTTCTGATTAAATAACAAAATGACCTGGTGAAAGTGTTGTAATTTGGTGAAGTCTATTCAGTCTGGTGGAATCTGAAGATTATAGAGTCTTTACAGCCTGTCAGCAGCTTAAAACAAGATTTTAAAGTTTCAATATTTAAGGGTACCAAGGGAAAGATTCAAGCTTCCTCAAGCACCTCCAAGAAGTTCAACAATTTAACTGTAGTCAGCAGAGAGCACACATTTCTCTCACCAAATGTCACATTTTAAAATATGAACTACCCGACTTACTTTGAATTAGATGACATCAGCAGAGCTTTGTTTCACGATAACTACTGCGTGAGGGTATCAGATTTTGTAGTCCAATGCTATCAGAAAGCAGATATAAGACAATTGTCTTGAAAACTTGCTCAGTAATAGAAGGAGTATTGTTTAACTGGATAATCGATTTAGATACCCTGGCTAAAGAACATGTGTGTTGATTATATCGTACGAGCTGTCAACGGATGTGGTAGAGGCAGGTAGAATTACAGAGTTTAAAGACATTTGGACAGGAGGTTTGGGACATTTTCAGCCACCATGCAACATTTGAGTGCTGGAGACGTTCCATTGGAGCTCATCTTCACCCTCAGGAAAATTGGGTTCTGACACTGTCGACCCTACTGGAATTGGCAGTGAAGGACATAAAAAACCATTTGAACAATCCATGACCTTATAAGGTTATTCACTCACATCGAACCATGGCAGCTGTAGAATTAGGGCCTATTCAACTACCAGATTGTTAGAAAATTATCTGGTTCAATAATGCACTGCAAGGAGATAAATTTGCCACCAATCTGCATTTTGGCCATAATAACTTTAGGCCAACAACATTGAAAATGGTCCTCAAGTCTGTAAATAAGAAATTAGCTAATATTGAGAAACTACTAACATGCCACAAATGTTGATCTTGCCATGAATGTATAAAGAAAATAAAGAAAACATCTCCTCCTTTGGCAACTTCCACAGTTGAGTACATTCACCACAATTCTCTGCTCTGAGAACACAAGTAGATAGGCAGATTTTTAAATATTAAAGGAATCAAGGGATATGTGGTTAGGGCAGCAAAGTGGCACTGAGGTCATTGAGTCATAGAGTCTTACAGTGTGGAAACAGGCCCTTCAGCCCAACTTGCCCACACCGGCCAACATGTCTCATCTACACTAGTCCTACCTGCTGGCGTTTGGCCCATATCCCTCTAAACCTGTCCTATCCATGTACCTGTCTAAATGTTTCTTAAACATTGCAATAGGACCTGCCTCCCACCCTTTCCCACTCCTACCACCCTCTGCATGAAAAAGTTACCCCTCAGGTTCCTATTAAATCTTTCCCCCCTCAACTTAAACATATCTCCACTGGTTCTCGATTCCACTACTCTGGGCAAGAGGTAAAATGCCAGGCTCTGGTGGCAAAATACAGTGACTGAAGGATAGTTACCTGCAAGTCTCAGTCGTTCAAAGCAACACAGAGCCAAAAGAAAAACTACAAATGCAGGAAATCTGAAATAAAAACAGTATGTTGGAAAAACACAACAGGTCAGGCAGCATCTGTGGAAGAGAGAAACTGAATGTTTCAGAGTTGTGATCTTTCATCAGAACTCAAAAAAGTTGCAGAGTAGTTGGATTCTTCTCTACCCTATCACACACATTGCATTTTATTTTATCTCCACCCCTCCTTTTTCTCTGCAACTTAAAACTTAAGTTTTCTATCTTTTCCCAGTTCTGATGCAAGGTCATTTACATGAAACATTAACTCTGTTTCTCTACCCACAGATGCTCCCTGACCGGCTGCATATTCCGAGCATTTTCTGTTTTTAAATCAAACACGAGTTTACTGCAAGGAGAATTAACCTATCATCTTCACTTTACCTAATCATTAGATGTAGCCTCACGTCAAATGGGTGAATGCACATTTGCAGCCCATTTTACACCGTTCCCCATTATGAAGTCAAAGGAAATAAAAATCAGTTGATATATAGTGTGGCCTGCAAAATGTCAACATCTGCTTAACACCATCATGTAAAGCCAAAATCTATCACAGTAATCCAATTTTTCTTTCACTGCACTATAAATTAAAGCAGCAAGCCACACTTCTATTTAGAAAGTGCTTAATATGCTACCCAAAGCATCTTCTAAACTGCATACAAAGCGACATAAATGATGACCAATATGTATATATCATTTATTACACCTGTTCCACAAAGCAATGCAAGTCAAATGCACATGGATAGTTATTTCACAAATTAACAATTGAGATAAGAGCCGACAAAATGTGATGTTAAGAAACTTATATTTGCTGAAATATTCCCAATTTGTGGGACAAAATATACATTCTTTCCTCCAAGCTCGAACACAACAATTCATATTACTAATTAGAAAACAAATCTACAGTGCAGACTATGATATTTGCTCCTAACAATGTGGCCTTCTCTACATTGCAACAACCAAATGCAAATTGGACTCTCTTCAAAGATCTTTTGTTCTTTGTAAATTTAATTCTCCGACTCTGACCTTTGCATTTTAGACCTCTGTACTGTTGAAGTGTAAGTTGACCTTTCAACCAAGCACATGGCAGCTTGGTTGAAAGATCTCTGTGTATTTCTCTGCGTTGTACAAATTAGAACAGCATTGTTCATCAAAAAGAATTGAGGATGCACACATGTAAAGCACATGAATAATATGTATAAGATGTCCATTGAATCAATTAAAATGACATTGCCAATTAAATCACCCAGCTTTTATAGATAATTCTGTCCAAGTCGATTTTATTTGTTCAAGGGCATAATAAATGTCCTGTTTCCTGTCAAATGCTTACATGTAACTTTAGGACGTGCGTATTTTTCCAACAATAATTCTAAATCTGAATAATGTTACATATGGCAAAGTGCCAAGCAATTATGGGAAAAGATTTCCTCTACGCACCAGATGTGGCTGACTTGTGCTTTTGGAACAGAGTTACAATTTGGCTATCCCTCACATACAGCAGAATTCATCTTCATGTGTACCTGTCTATTGCAATATTAACAACAGGAATTTGATAAACACAAAGTTCAAAGCCTAAACTGGACCATGGACATTTGTCAAACTACATGCAATAAATCCATGGCCTAGTAGTGATTTCACATATAACATCACTTCCGAAATTCAGTTCCATTCACGTCAACGGAGTCCTTTTTTTAAGCAGTGGGTTACAATGAACATAGGCATCCACCGCATGAAACAAAAACTAATTTTTAAATGTCTTAAATTTTTATGCATTGACATATTTACACTTACCAACAGTGTCACAAGGCTCATCCTTTTGTACACAGAAATCCTTTCTGAAAAGAAAATGAAAATGAAAGTAATAATAATAATAATAGAATATAGAATCTCTAACTGCTGATCACATCCACCTAACTATTAAACCCCAAACCCAAAGCCATGTGTAACCATTCCACTCCTCAACTACGAGCACACTTCTGACTATTACCCCCATCTCCAACCCAGCCCAACTACCAGTGAACCACCCTTTCATCCATCCTAATTATTGATCAACATTGACCGGCACCTTTCCAATTTTCACCCTCAGGCCAATCTCCTCTGCAAACTCCCCTGGACATAACATTAACTCAGACTGACCTGGTTCCCTTTTCTTGTAAAAGACTCACTCAGAAGCATTACTCCATTTGTTTGTAGTGTCCTGCAAATTATACACTTGTTTACCAGCTACACTACGAATGGTTAATGCAAACTTGCATGTCCTGGCCAGTTTCTAGACATCCACATTAAAACTTCCAAAGATTTCTATTTTAACCTCAAAATCTCTCTAATCATGCCTTAGGGTAGGTAGCTGGATCAAAACAAAAAAACACAATCAGAGTTAAAACACTTAATGAATATTCTGGTCTGAAGAAGGGTTTCGGCCCGAAACGTTGCCTATTTCCTTCGCTCCATAGATGCTGCTGCACCCGCTGAGTTTCTCCAGCACTTTTGTCTACCTTTTATTTATTTAGTTTTAGTTTAGAGAAACAGCGCGGAAATAAGCCCTTCTGCCCACCGAGTCTGCCTCGACCAGTGATCCCTGCATATTAACACTATCCTACACAATAGGGACAATTTTTACATTTATCAAGCCAATTTTCCTACATACTTGTACGTCTTTGAAGTGTAGGAGGAAACAGAAGATCTCGGAGAAAACCTACGCGGTCACGGGGAGAATGTACAAACAGCACCCGTAGTCGGGATGGAACCTGGGTCTCCGGCGCTGCAAGCGCTGTAAGGCAGCAACTCTACTGCTGCGCCACCGTGCCGCCCTTTCTTTATTTATTCTTCAAATGCAATTTATTTCCATGTACAAATTGCATCTTTCACCTGCCATCTATTTAGCTTATCTATTATATCTTCCCAGTTCCTTATACTCCTCCCAATAGTTTATCAAATCACTTCTATTGCACCATCAAAGTTTAGAGCTATTTTCATGTAGCACAGTATCATTCTATAGTTTTACTGCACAACCTATAACAAGCCAATCAAAACTGAATACCATTAATTAATGGTTCCATAACATCGCTTTCCTGAAACTTGGAATTTTATTTTAACATCACTGCTCGCTGCAACCTCTAAATTTAAAGAAAGCCTTGGGCAGCTAAACAGTGAAATTTTACACGTCCAAAGCCCATAAAATGAGCATGATAAATTTCAATTTCTATCTCCATGTGCTTTTGAGATGTTTTCATGTCCTTTGATTCTTAACTATTATGCCAAACAGAACAGCTTCTCACTATTGTACTCTGTGTGGCTCCTTCGTGAATTTAACATTCACCGCAGGGTTTTTGTTCAAATTCATCTATTCCAACAAGATCAATCTCTACTTCTTCAGTCTAACTAGGTCTCTCAACCATGGGATCATTATTTAAATCTCTTTACTCCTTCTAAGGCCTTCACATCATCCAATTCTACCCCACCACTTTCAATAATTTATTCTTATTCATACACCCAGATCTCAGTTCCTGTAATCTTTTTACAATTGTGCCCTCTAGTTTACATTGCCTCGATTTGGTATTGTAGGTATGTTACAATACTTACAGTGGCTTGCAAAAGTATTCATATCCCTTGAACTTTTCCACATTTTGTCACGTTACAACCACAAACGTAAATGTATTTTATTGGGATTTTATGTGATAGACCAACACAAAGTGGCGCATAATTGTGAAGTGGAAGGAAAATGATACATGGTTTTCAAATTTTTTTTACAAATAAAAAACTGAAAGGTTTCGCGTGCAAAAGTATTCAGCCCCCTTTACTCTGATACCCCTAAATAAAATCTAGTGCAACCAATTGCCTTCAGAAGTCACCTAATTAGTAAATAGAGTCCACTTGTGTGTAATCTAATCTCAGTATAAATACAGCTGTTCTGTGAAGGCCTCAGAGGTTTGTTAGAGAACATTAGTGAACAAACAGCATCATGAAGCCCAAGGGACACACCAGACAGGTCAGGGATAAAGTTGTGGAGAAGTTTAAAGCAGGGTTAGGTTATAAACAAATATCCCAAGCTTTGAACATCTCACGGAGCACTGTTCAATCCATCATCCGAAAATGGAAAGAGTATGGCACAACTGCAAACCTACCAAGACATGGCCGTCCACCTAAACTGACAGGCCGGGCAAGTAGAGCATTGATCAGAGAAGCAGCCAAGAGGCCCATGGTAACTCTGGAGGAGCTGCAGAGATCCACACCTCAGGTGGATGAATCTGTCCACAGGACAACTATTAGTCGTGCACTCCACAAATCGGGCCTTTATGGAAGAGTGGCAAGAAGAAAGCCATTGTTGAAAAAAAGCCATAAGAAGTCCCGTTTGCAGTTTGCCACAAGCCATGTGGGGGACACAGCAAACATGTGGAGGAAGGTGCTCTGGTCAGATGAGACAAATTGACGTTTTTGGCCTAAATGCAAAACGCTATGTGTGGCGGAAACCTAAAGGCTCTGTCTCACGGTGTTGCGGTCATCGGTGGTGAAGCGCGGCGTCGCCAGTAGAGGGGACCGCACGGCAACGGCGAGAGCGCCGAGCCTATGCCACGGGAGCGCCGCACGGATGCTGTGCGGGGGCTGAGTGATTTAAGTACGGCTGGTCCCACGAGCTTGCGGTAAGTAAAAAAAAAAGGGCGGGCCGACTGCGATGACGTCATTTCGGATCTGTGGCGGCGGCAGTGCTGATCGCGGCACTGTGGCGGTGGCCGTGCTAATCGCGGCGCTGTGGCGGCGGCCGTGCCGCACACGTGCCTCACTGGCGGAGGCTGTGGCGGTGAAGGTTCTACTCACGGCGCTCGTGCCACACTGGCGGCGGCTGTGGCGGCGACCGTGCCGCACTCGTGCATCACTGGCGGTGGCTGTGCGGTGGGAACATATTTTTGAACAGTGTTATTTTTATTTTAGCACCATGCTGTGTTGGGAACAACGCCGCACGGCCCCGGAATTGTGCGTTTGACCAAGCCCGCGGTCTCTGGCGGCCCAGGAGCGGTAGATAGTTCCTGTTTCGCCGCCAATGACCGCAGACTCGTGCGACAGGCCTTTAACACCCTGAACACACCATCCCCACTGTGAAACATGGTGGTGGCAGCATCATGCTGTGGGGATGCTTTTCTTCAGCAGGGACAGGGAAGCTGGTCAGAGTTGATGGGAAGATTGATGGAGCCAAATACAGGGCAATCTTGGAAGAAAACCTGTTAGAGTCTGCAAAAGACTTGAGACTGGGGCGGAGGTTCACCTTCCAGCAGGACAACGACCCTAAACATACAGCCAGAGCTACAATGAAATGGTTTAGATCAAAGCATATTCATGTGTTAGAATGGCCCAGTCAAAGTCCAGACCTAAATCCAATTGAGAATCTCTGGCAAGACTTGAAAATTGCTGTTCACAGACACTCTCCATCCAATCTGACTGAGCTTGAGCTATTTTGCAAAGAAGAATGGGCAAATATTTCAGTCTCTAGATGTGCAAAGCTGGTAGAGACATACCCCAAAGGACTTGCAGCTGTAATTGCAGCAAAAGGTGGTTCTACAAAGTATTGACTCAGGGGGGCTGAATACTTTAGCACGCGACACTTTTCAGTTTTTTATTTGTAAAAAAATTTGAAAACCATGTATCATTTTCCTTCCACTTCACAATTATGCACCACTTTGTGTTTGTTGGTCTATCACATAAAATCCCAATAAAATACATTTACGTTTGTGGTTGTAACGTGACAAAATGTTGAAAAGTTCAAGGGGTATGAAAACTTTTGCAAGCCACTTCAGCGGCGCTGCAATTCTGCCACTGGCCGTGTGCACGATTTTGGGGCCTTTGAGGGGGGGGCAGGGTTAAAACACGGGTTTCTCCTACCTTGTCCTGTATTATATTTCGTTGGAGTGCCAGCTTTTGCTGAAAAATCGTTCCGACGGGCGTTTTGTGTATTTTTATTTTTATTTGATCGACAAGTTCAGTGCTGGAGTCATTTTAAAATCAGCTTCGAAAGCCGACAACGGGGACGGATTTCACGCATGGGACAGGTAAACGAAAGCAGTTTATTTTAGTGTATAAAAGTGCTTCTTAAGAGGCCTTTAATTCACATTTTTAATGCGAAACGGTGATTCTTTTCCCCGAACGGCAGAATTTTTCATGCCGATACGGGTTTAAATTCACCGCAAATCAACGTTCCAAATGATCGCGTTCCAGAAAACCCCACTCGCAAGATGATTTAAATGCCCATTAATGTACTGGTATTAAACATTAAATTTCTTCCATTTGGCCTGTAAATCCATGACAATGAGATTTAAAAATTATGTTATATTGTGAATTATTGTGTGAATGTTATTTGGACACTTAGGCTATTTAAAAATGTTAATCTATTCTTAAGATATTGATAGATGTTTAGATCTAGTAATTGAATTTTGTAATTAGCTACAATTAGGTAACTAACTAATTATATGCTTAAATTTCATGTCATCTAAGTAAGATTGTTTCATATTTGTTTCAGAATGCTTCAATCTATAATAACTGAAAATTTCTTTAAGTTCTCTTAATTTAAAAAAAAAAAAAATTGATTTTTATTTATTAGAAGTACATTACATTACAACCAATTACATTAGTACTCATCACGTATATATTATTACAATTAATGTACTCCGTCATTTTTTACACTAATAAAAAAGGAAAGGTTGAGATTAAGAAAAAAGAGAAAGTGAAGGAAAATAGTGAATGTGTAAAAACATAACAAGAAAGAACAAAGACCCTGTAAGAAAGAAATTAAAAAGAAAGGATTAAGAAATAGACCATACAGAAGAAAAAAGAAAAAGAGGAAAAAGAGATAAACAAATACTTTGTTATACGCATCACGCAAATGGGATATACCAACTCTCCAGCTTTCATCCCCCTTTACCTGACCTCAGTTTTGTTTTTTTAAGTACTTTTGCACCCTATACTTGTAATAATTCTATGAATGCAGACCACGTCAGGTGGAAGTGATCTGGTTTACCTGCCAGGAGGAGTCTTATCTCTTCTAGTTGTAATGTTTCGAACATATTTGAAATCCACATGTTTATAGTTGGTATTGGAGCGTTTTTCCAGAATTTTAGGATTAACTTTTTTCCAGTTATTAACCCATAGTCTATTAATTTCTTTTGAAACACATTTAGTTCAGGACTATCTTCCTTTGTTCCGAAGATAAACAATTCTGCTTTTGGTATCAGTTTTATTTTAAATAATTTTGTAAACATTTCAAAAATTTCAGTCCAAAATTTTTGAATTTTTGTACAAAAAACAAATGAGTGCGCTATGGTAGCTTCTTGGGATTGACATTTATCACAAATGGATGATACATTTGGGAAAATTTTATTAATTTTAGTTTTTGAATAATATAATCTATGTAAAATTTTAAATTGTATTAAAGTGTGTCTTACATTAATCGAACATTTATGCACGTTTAATAAATGTTCATTCCACCTTTCCTTTGAGATTTTAATAGCTAATTCTTGTTCCCAATCTCTTTTAATACCTTCCGTAGATGGTATTTCTACATTTAAGATAATATTATACAAATATGATATTAAGTTTGCTGATTCAGCTTATATCTGCATTGCTTCATCCAATACATCTGCTGGGATATTATAATGATCTTTTGTATATTTTTTCAAATAGTCACATATTTGAAAATATTTAAAATATTGATTATTTCCCAGTTTATATTTTATTTGTAGTTGTTGGAATGATAGTAATTTTCCAGTTTCATACAAGTCACCGAACGTTTTAATTCCTAGTCTATCCCATTGTATAAAAGATTTGTCTGTAATAGAGGGATTAAACGAAGGGTTATTAACTATTGGAGATAAAAGCGATAGATTTCTTAATTTTAAATTTTGTTTTATTTGTTTCCAAGTTCTGATTGTACTATGTATAATTGGGTTTTTGTTATAATTTATGTTATTCAGTTTCATTGGTGAGAGGCGGATCGCTCCAATGTTTCCAGAGGAGCAGTCCTCTCTCTCCATTACAATCCAGTCCACTTGCTGGGCAGAGTTGTAAATCAGTTGGATCATATTTTTAATATTTACTGACCAATAATAATACATGAAGTTAGGGAGTGCTAAGCCCCCTAATACTTTAGCTTTGTTCAAGTGTGTTCTTTGTATTCTATGTGATTTATAGTCCCATATAAAATTAATAATGTCTGAGTCCAGTTTTTTTTTAAACTTCTTTGGTAGGTATATAGGAATCGATTGAAATAGGTATAAAATTTGTGGTAAGAAGATAATTTTCATTGCATTTATTCGGCCTATTAAAGACATCGGAAGCGTTTTCCAAAATTTGATTAGTGTATTTAATTTATTAAGTAAAGGATCAAAATTTGCTTTGAACATGCCTTGATATGTTCTGGTGATTTCAATACCCAAGTATTTAAATTTTTCTGTAGCTATTTTAAAAGGGAATTTTAAAAGATGTGTTGAATCTTTCGTTTTTATTGACATAATTTCACTTTTATTCCAATTTATTCTGTATCCGGAAAAAGATCCAAAGTCCTCAAATAGATTTAATATGTTTGGTATAGTAATTTGAGGTTTTGTAATGTACAATAATATATCATCCGCGTATAAGGATATTTTATTATTTGAGTATTTAGTATTATACCCATGGATATCTGGATGTGTTCTAATTTTTTCTGCTAAAGGTTCAATTATGAGAGCAAACAACTGTGGTGATAATGAGCATCCTTGTCTATTTCCCCTTGATAGTTGAAATTTCGAGGATAATATGTTATTAGTTAATATTCTAGCTGTAGGTTTATTATATAATAATTTAATCCATAAAATAAAATTCTCTCCCAGTTGGAATTTTTGTAATACTTTATCCATATAATTCCATTCTACTTGGTCAAATGCTTTTTCAGCGTCCAGCGAAATAATTGATAATTCTTGTTCTTCAATTTTGTGTGAGTGCATTATATTGAGTAGGCGTCTCATATTATTAGATGAATATCTCTTAGGGATAAACCCCGTCTGATCTGGGTTTATTAATTTACTAATATATTTACTTAATCTTCTAGCTAATGTTTTCGCTAATATTTTTTGATCTGTATTTAACAATGCTATAGCTCTATATGAACCCGGTTTTTCTATATCTTTGTCTTTTTTAAGTATTAGTGTAATCGTTGATTCAGCTAATGTATCAGGTAATATTTGTTTTTTAAAAGCATATTGATACATTTTGAAAAAAATGAGAAAAAGAACATATGTATTTAAGATTAAATCAGATAGAGGGGAATTACTAACCATACCGAATGATATTAATAAAAGATTTGCGCAATTTTACGAGAATTTGTACACATCTAAAACGACAACTGACTCCAATAAAATTACAGAGTTCTTGGATAATTGTAATCTTCCAAAGTTAGAGTTGAAGGAACAAGAGGAATTGGGTGCACAAATTTCAATTAAGGAATTGGAAGATACAATAAACTCATTAAAGAATGGAAAAACTCCAGGTCCTGATGGATTTACTAATGAATTTTATAAAAGCTTTTATGACAAAATTATACCACGGTTACAAAAAATGTATCAAAAGTTCTCTTAACTTTAAGAAAGTTATGGGCTTTTGACTGTCCTCGATCACAGCTTTTGTGTTAAGTCAATGGAAAAGCAATAGGGAACAAGATGCTAATTTCCGAGTATGAAAATGGCCATAACCTTTTTAATACTGAAGATATGAAAGTGAATTAGGTGTCAAATTAAACGTCTTTTTATGATTTATCTGATGGGATAAATTACAGACTTGATTTTTTAAATCTCAAAATTTTGTAACATTGCTATGTAATGCTTGCCAAGTTTCTGCGTTAAACGTAATATTCCCTTTACACTAATGTCCAAATCCTCTTGGTTTATTAATTTCTCCTCTCAGTAAAATACACGCCAAATGTTATGCCATGAACAAATTTGAAAACTATGTCTTGCATGCCCATGTACAAGTTATTAATTTACATTGAGTATTGCCAAAAATGACTTTGGAGGAACATTCTGTGGTCTGAAAAACAACCAACTCCTACTCCTCTCCATTTCCTGTCAGGCAATCAACTTTCACTTTATGCTGCTACTGTTCTTTTATTCAAGACAGACACAAGGAACTGCGGATGCTAGAATCCCGAGCGCTTGAGTATTTTTGACGTTCCGCAAGGCGAAGGAGAGTGTTGTTACAGGTGAACTGATTGGCTCTCTAACCCGAAATGTCACCTATCCCTGTCCTCCAAAGAGATTGCCTGACCTGCCGAGTTACTCCAGCGCTTCGAGTTTGTGCTCTATAATTCAATCTTTATGATAAGTCTAGTATGCAACACTCTAAGAAATATATTTTGAAAACACCAGATCAACATTATTTTACTCAACAACTGCTAAAGTCTAAAGTAAAAGTCTAAAGTATACCCTTTCTGCTCTATTGCAAAAATTCTAAAACATTAAACACAATTGTCCTTCAACTGATCCATGCTGGCTTTCTTTAATCAATCTACACTTGTCCAAATGATTGTTAATGCGGTAGTCAAAGTAACTGCTGTTTGCCAGTGTTACCTTGTTATCAGGATGGCTGAATCAATGGCAGGTAAATCTTCTCTCCAACTACTGGACATATCGCTATTAAAATAATTTTTCTTCCCAAATTCTTCATGCTGCCATTTGCAGAAACTTTCCAACATCTTCTCCCCATGGTGACCTATATAAAGGTCTTCCTGTAAAGAAAGAACAGTTGTTAATTTAACTTAAACACATTTTCCTTCCTCTAGTCTACGTTTAGAAATAAGACCCCGAGGTAGATAATTGAAACATGTGCAACTGGTGATATTTAAAGCTTAGATCAAATTACATTCAGCTCCACAACATGTATGCCTCCATTTCATCCTCAAAAGCACTTCCCACTATTGTATCAGCAAAGGATAATAATGATCCTTAAAATTGAAAATGGATTAACACTAAATTCAGCTGTTTTATTTTTAACGTGTTGAACTCTTCATTAATCAGCAGGGAAAGAAGTGACCTCAAATGATCTCAAAAGAAAAGATAGACACAAAATGCTGGTGTAACTCAGCGGGTCAGGCAGGAACTCTGGAGAGGAAGAATCTCTCCAGAGATTCTGGCTGACCCACTGAGTTACTCCAGCATTTTGTGTCTATCTTTGGTATAAACCAGCATCTGCAGTTCTTTCCTACACATAATGATTTCAACTAGTTTGTTGTATTATTTGTGAATTAATATTTATGGAGTTATATTTCGGTTCACAAGGAACTTGTCAGGCTCTTTTGATATGTTTTAACAAAGTCTAAATTTGTAAAATATTTAAAATTAAGTTTGCTGCTGCAGTCAAGATGCTATTTCAAGAGAGAGTTAGATATAGCTCTTAGGGCTAACACAATTAAGGGATATGGGGAAAAGAGCAGGAACAGGGTACTGATTTTGGATGATCAGCGATGATCATATTGAATGGCAGTGGTGGCTTGAAGGGCCGAATGACCGCCTCCTGCACCTATTTTCTATGTTTTTATTTGTACATCAAGGCTTTTTAAAGTTACCTGGCGCTGATTTAAAAAATATATATATCGTCAATAAAGAGATTGAAACATTATTGGATCAAAATCTTTAAAAATATATTTCCCGTATACTTGGGGTCACTTGATGCTGTTTATTGTTTCAGGAGTGCTGAGCGTGAATGGGCATGTCACCACTTGGGACTGTTAGCATTTACCTCAAAAACTATGTGAAATTTCATCACTTGTGCACAAACACACAACTGATCTACACTGGCAATATCTACACTTTAGATATTTTAACTTTTTTTTTTTTTTAAGTTTACAATTTAAAAAGTTTAATTAATTGTCAATGGATTTTGAATCTTAGTGAAGGCCACATTCAAGCTTTTCACTGTACCTCGGTACATGCGATGATAATAAACTAAATTAAAGACGTTTGATAGATTTGACTTTGAACTTGGGGGAAGCAGAACCTTCCCGGCCTGTCAAAGCAGTTCAGTGATGACGCTGGTTAGATGGCTCCAATGCCTCCTCATGGGGCCTGGGCCATTTTCAATTAGGCGGTTCCCACCAAGTACCAGCAAAATGCAAGTTAAAGGAAAAAAAATCGGTTGAATAAAAAAGCAGAGAAATTGAATATCAAAATGAGCACAACTAATTGACAACTACTTTTGAACTCAGAAATGTCGATAGCTTTACATGTTGTTGGAAAGTGCAAAAATAGGCTATTTATACACCAGTGACTGGGTGTTTTATCAGTGGCATGAGGCAAATGACTGGACAAGAAACAAAGCCTTTACAGACCCAGTGCTAATTTATGATATTATTCTTACCCCGATCAGCTGTGAACTTAAAGCCAAGGAAAAAGATGAAGTAAAACAATGCAACTCGTTCCAAATGTTAAGTAGTTTCCCCACCACAGAAAATTAATTTATTGCTAGCGTGGATCAGGAGGAAAATCATACTTTGTGAGAATATTAGAAGCAGCGTGTATAAGAATGCACCTTACAATTCTGAACAGATTAATGAGTCAAGGGATTCTTACAATTTTGCTGACTAATGGACAGGTACACATCTTGGACCTATTCTGAGAAAAATACTACATAAACAGACATGCATGGACAAGCAGTTTAAGAGACACGCAAGGATAACAGCAGGTTTAAATAATAAGGCAGCTGCATTGCACATCCATATTTCACTATAAAATATGATCCTACACAAACTGACACATTGTTTCTTTAACTCCAGTATTAATCAGTATTTTTCTTACCGGACTCTCGTGAAGCAGAACAAGTTTTGTCACTCGAAGATTCATTTGAATGCCAAGACTCTTATGTTGGAAAAGATTGAAAACCTAAAAAAGGAATTTGCACTTAAAGCTGATGCATAGATCTTTAAAAACATTAATCACGATTACAGGTCAAATTTACAACTGAACAAATAGAATGTTAGTGAAAATGTCCTGGTAGCAATAACAATACCAAAACGACAAGGAATTTCAATATGTTAAATTTATTCGGACATATTACCTTCCATACATGGAGTCATAGAGTGATCCAGTGCGGAAACAGGCCCTTCGACCCAACTTGCCCACACCGGCCAACATGTCCCAGCTACACTAGTCCCACCTGCCTGCGCTAGGTCCATATCCCTCCAAACCTGTCCTATCCATATACCAGTCTAACTGTTTCTTAAATGTTGGGATAGTCCCAGCCTCAACTACCTCATCTGGCAGCTTGTTCCATACACCCACCACCCTTTGTATGAAAAAGTTACCCCTCAGACTCCTATTAAATCTTTTCCCCTTCACCTTGAACCCATGTCCTCTGGTCCTCGATTCTCCTACTCTGGGCAAGAGACACTGTGCATCTACCCAATCGATTCCTCTCATGATTTTATACACCTCTATAAGATCACCCCTCAGAATAGAGACCCAGCCTACTCAACCTCTCCCTATAGCTCACACCCTCTAGACCTGGCAACATCCTCATCAATCTTTTCTGAACCCTTTCAAGCTTGACAATATCTTTCCTATAACATGGTGCCCAGAACTGAACACAATATTCTAAATGCGGTGAATTTACATTCATCTATGAGTGTTTCTGGTCTGTATTCATCTTTAAGCATTTGAGCAGTTCCTTGAAAAGTTCAAATTCTTTCTCAATGGATGTTCACAATAATAATGTTAACCTTTCCTTCCACCAGAAACTAATGGTTTGTTGGATACTTTCTTTTCTTCACAAAATGGAAATATAATGTGGGCTGAGGAATAAGGAGTTTAAGTTTTTAAAGAACATGAATCAACCGACACAAAAATGATGGGGAGGCAGGTTGGGAAAGTCACCATACTCCCAGGTAATCAAGGACAAAGAGTTCTACATCTTTCGTACAAATGGACAGTGTAAATGGGTTGGTTTTCAAGAAGAGTGAATAGATCTGTGTATAATTAAATGCTGTTAAGTACTGATTCTGAACAGAATTACAACAAGCATGCCAGAAATAACCACATATGCACATAAAGAACACAGTAGTGCTCCTTCATGCTTATTTTTAATCCTTTGTGAGACTTGGTCATGACTGACAAGAACCATAATTGATGCTTTTCCTTAATTAACCTCAGAAAGCTTTTCCAAACTGCATTTATGAAGTGTTCCTGCATCATAGAACATAGAGCAATGCAGCACAAGAACAGGCCCTTCGGCCCACAATGTCTGTGCTGAACATGGTGCCAAGATCATCTCTTATCTACCTGCGCATAATCCTTATCCCTCCATTCCCTGCATATCCAAAAGCATATTAAATGCCACTATCGTACCTGCCTCAGCCACCAACCCTGGCAGCTCATTCCAGGCACTTACTACCCTCTGCATAAAAAGGTCGCCCCGCACAAATCTGCTCGGTTGTGGAAACCCCCTGGCCTGGAAACTCCTCTCCCTGAACAAAAGTGTTCTGACCTGAAATGTCAGAAATTTTTGTGCTAGTCCACAACTATCCTGCTCGACTGAATGTCTACTTCAAACCTGCTTCTTGAGAAATTGATGGGGAAAACTTGGATGCAACTGAACTGAGTCGCAGAGTAATAAAAATGATAGAGGTTTACAACACAACAGGAAACCACTTCACCAGTAGCAACTAAAACAGGTTTTTTGCTAAACTCCATTTCACAGATCTCAGTCCACTGCCATGTGGTATTTATCTAGGTACATTTTTAAATGTGATTATGTTTTCAGCTTCCACCACTATTATAAGCACTTAATTTTGCAGTTAGCTTTGAAGGTCTTTTTTTTTTTAAACCAATGCCATGCATAATATAATTCTAAAAAATTAGCTGTAATTCATTCTCACCATATTCATCACAGTCAGGATAAATCTCCTGACAGCATCAGCTCCATGATAGTTGACCATTGCTGTGTCAGCAACAACGAGAGTTTCCACGTTATAGTCAGGAGATAATTTATATGTGTATCTCCGGCCTCTTCCTCTATCCAATTGTCTTTTGGTTTTGGGTCTCCTCTTATCTATAAAGAAAAGTTCTTGGTGAAATGTCAAAGGTCATAACAAGAAGAAAAAGCAATGTCTTATTTCTTTGACCTCGAGATTAAATTCTGAAGCAATTAGGGCAGCAGAATGGCGCAGCGGTAAAGTCACTGTTTTACAGAGTTTGTACATTCTATTCTCCTCGTAACCTGCATGGGTTTTCTCCTGGAAGCTCCGGTTTCCTCCCACACTCCCAAGACGTACAGGTTTGTAGGCTAATTGGCTTGGTAAAATTGGAAATAGTCCTTAGTATGTGTTGGATAGTGTTAGTGTGCGGGGATCGCTGGTCGGCACGGACTCGGTGGGCTGAAGGGGCGGTGTCCCCGCTGTATCCTCTAAACTAAACTAAACAATTTGATGAGCATTACAACGCCACCTTACACCAAAAGGCTGCAGCTCATTCACCGTCACAGCAGGACTTCCAGTATGCATTGCCACAGTTGGCAGCTAAAATACTACCTTTGTATGAAACCAGCTGATAACAAATGAATGTTAACAGCTGCAGTGAGATAATTTGTGGCCTACGTCTTTTTGCTATCCTTCCTGGAGGTTAAAAAGGAATGATTGATTTACCCTGAAGCTGAACGTAAAGCTGTCAGTTGAACAAATGTATCTTTGAAAATAGTGATAGGCCATCTTTTATGTCAACTTAAAAGAGCACTGAGAGCGTCACCTCAGCTTAATGTCCCATCTGAAAGGCAGCAGTTCTGAGAGTGTAGCACCCTGAGAACACGGCCCTATCTGCCTAGATTTGTGCCCTTAAATCGCTCCAATGAATGTAACCCAGAACATACCCTCATTGAAAGAGCACTTGCAATTTGCTACAATTATTTCTACCTTCAGGACCTGATAGAGAATATAAAAGCAGCACTTGATGGGACATCAGAGAGATTAGTGTCAGGTCCATAAAAACAGTCAAAAATACTGAGGCATATAATTCAGCGATTGTTTAATTTTCCCTCATCACTTCGTGACCAGTGAATCCAAAACATGCCGTTACAGCAGATTGAATCAGTCTAGCCACCTATGCAATAGAAATGCAAGCAGTTCTCTTATGGAAATGCAGGAATTAACTTCTTCAGGTAGATCTCTCAGGGAAAGGCTGAAGAGGTTCCTTGTGGAATATATGAATAAAGGGCGGCACAGTGGCGCAGCAGTAGAGATGTTGCCTTACAGTACCAGAGACGCATGTTCGATCCTGACTACAGGATGGACAGAGTTTGTACGTTCTCCCCGTGACCACTTAGATATTCTCCAGAAACTCCGGTTTCCTCCCACACTCCAAAGATGTACTGGTTTGCAGGTTAATTGGTTTCGGTAAAAATAGTAAATTGTCCCTAGTGTGTAGGATAGTGCTTATGTACAGGGATTACTGGTCGGCGCAGACTCAGTGGGCCGAATGTCCCGTATTTCTACACTAAACGAATGACAAAGATGTCTGGTGAAGGGAACTTTTGACGTCTATTTGCAACACAATAGTTAAGGTTCAGAAAAAAATGCGTTTCTTCAGTGTCTCACAGCAGAAGAAAAACAGTGGGAATTCTACAGATAAATTGGAGTTTGTGATAACAGGGGATTTAAAGAGGGAGATGGATTTTTTTTTCACCAATTCATTGATTTCACCACCAGTTTTCAGTTTTTAAATATGTTTATTAAAATTTATGAATCCTTTGATATTAAACGCACTCCTTTGATTTTGACAGAGGATGGGGAATATGTGGCAGATTGTCACAGATGGCTGTGGAGGCCAAGTCAATGGATATTTTTAAGGAAGAGATTAACTGATTCTTGATTAGTAAGGGTGACAAGGGTTATGGAGAGAAGGCAGGAGAATGAGGTTGAGAGGGAAAGATAGATGAACCATGATTGAATGGCAGAGTAGACTTGATGGGCAAAATGCTCCTATAAATTATGACCAGCTTCACCTCTTTGCTGTGTGCCAAAAAGGTGGCTAGTTTCTAAAAAATCTAGTTCAAGATGTCTACAGATTCTACAAAGGATTATTGTGCAGGACTGAAATGGTTTGGATCAAAGGGGCAGCATAGTGGCACAGCTGGTAGAGCTCCTGCCTCTGCACCAGAGACACAGTATCAATCTTAACTTCAGGTGATGCCTGTGTGGAGTTTGGATGTTCTTCCTGTGACTACACAGCTTTACTCTGGTTTCCCCCCACATCCCAAAGACATGTGGTTAATTGGCCTCTGTAAATTGACCCTTGTGTGAAGAATGGATGTTAAAATGGGATAACATAGATCTAGTGTTAACAGGTGATCAATGGACTCGATTGACTACAGGGCCCGTTTCATACTTTCTGTCTAAACTAAACTAAAAGGATAATTCATCTTTATTTAATGGATTTCCTTTTAAATAGTATTGTAATCTTTGGATGGAAGAGTTAGATAATGAATTAGTTAGATTAAAGATGTTAGATAATGACATCTAAGATAGTTAGATAAGACATTAATGGGTCAATAATTGGTCTCATCATCATTTAAAATTATGTTATTATGCACTGATGAGCACATCTGAAAAAAAAAAAACACTGAGATGTGAATAAATCTAGTGATTGCTGTGCACAACAAAGGGTTTTTGTTCTGATCTTTTACCATAATTCGCTGGTCCTCCAGTTAGCAAGAACCAATAAGTAAATAGTCATGTGCAATTTTTTTTGTCATCATTGTTGCTTGCTTTGAAATTTGCAAGGTTGAATAATAACTGAAATAGCATTGAGAACAATAGTGGTAAAGCATTTCAAAGCATGATAAAAATAGCATAAAATAATAACGTCTTTTTTTAATATCATTTATAATAACATATAAATTATCTAAATCTACCTACCTATCTTCTATATATTACTAAAACTCTCATCTTGTTTTGATGGCTGCGTGTGCATGTGTGAGATCTTGAATTTATGCCAAAATGATACACGATAGTGCTAAATTTTTTGCACCACTTTACTCACAATTTTCTTGTGGTGTGTTTTCAACAAGTTTCGTTCATATTGATGTTATATTTTACAAGATATTAACTGTAAATACCTTAGTCTCACACAGGATGAAGCACAAGCATCTTTATTGTCTAGTTCATCATTACATATGCAGTACATCACACATTCAGTCTACTGCAGCTACTGCCAGACAGCAGGCGAGTTCTTACACTATCATATATCTATTATTATATAAAACTCTCTGGCTGTCGTACGTCTGTACGGCTGTACGTCTGTACGTCCAACGTTCTGCTTGACTTTCCCGCCTTTGATACCGCCCCGCGCCCGCGCGGCGCGCGGAAACGCCGATATTTTTTACCGTTTCTAAAGAGGTTACGTTTATCTTTACGAATAGACGATCCTGATTAAATTTGTTCGTGTTTACGTACGCTTTTTAAAATAAAATACCTCTCCCCCCCCCCAAACCAAACATTTCATAATGTTTAAAAAAACAGCTCAGCCATAGAATGTTTGTAAAGATTCCGTTGTGTGATGTCACAATGCACAATGGTCACAGATGTCCAATCGGAATGGATCCATTTACATATGCCTTGGCAGCAGCCCCGGCCCCTCCCCCCAACCCCGCAGCATTGGGCATTGTGACATCACAAAACGGAACCTTCATTTACATTCTATTGCTGAGAGCTGTTTGTTTAACATTTTGAAATGTCCCCATTCCCTATCGCCCCCACACACGTGGCGACGCCCTGCGACACGTGTGACAAATCGAAATGAATCCGTTTACATATGCCTGTGCAGCAGCAACAGCACCAGCCCCTCCCCCCCACCCCCGCAGCCTG
>CM075977.1:150988732-151051113 GCA_038087875.1 Malacoraja senta
TAGCAACGGTCCTGTTACAATGCCAGTACAGGTCCACGCAGAAGCGAGTAAGCAGGGAATCGACCACTACTTACCAGGAAGCAAAAGCTGTGCAATCTCTTTGTTTTGCTAGAGAAAGGAAAGTAGGTGGAATGGAAGGGGAGGGGAGAAATAGGTGCGGGTCCAGGTAGGGCACAGGGGAGATAGGGGCTGGGAGAAAAAGAAAGGTGGGGGGGGGGGGGGGGGCAGCTGGGGAATTGAAATACCACAGATATACAAAAGATGCTGGAGTAACGCAACGGGTTAGTAGCATCTCTATAAAGAAAATGGATAGGTGACATTTTGGTTCGGGACCCTTCTTCGGATTCATCGCCGCCAATTTAAATCCCACTATTTAAATTAATCTGAAATTAATAAAACTAGCAGTGGTAATGGGAGCTAATGTCTATTTGGGTTGTGTAGATGAGGTATGCATGTGCCTTTAATATAGTTACCTCATCACCACTAACCACTCCCCATATCACAAGTATAATTACAACCTCCCATCCCATATATTACCCTTGCGCCTCCTGTTTATCGGTTATTTATTTAATTTGTCCCAGTTTTCTGTTCCCCCCCCCCGCCCCTCTTATCTCCTCGTTATGGCCACTTCTTGCCGAAAGCCCGATTTGCTCGTTTTCGATTCTGACATTGCCCATCGATGGGATGTTTTCAGACGTGACTTCGACCACTATGTCACAATCGCTCATCCTGCTGCCACCCCAGAGCTCAAAGCCTCTCTGCTTCTCAACTTGACTGGTCCCGATGCCCTGGCTCGGTCAGACTTCTTCGTCTACGCTGCGGGTGAATCTGCTCGGGACCCGGTATGTTTGTTGTCTAAGTTTACCGCGATTTGCGACATTCCATCAAACTGCATTTTAGAATGTTTTAAACTGTTCGGGCGGCGTCAGCACCCTGGTGAATCTGCCGAGAACTACCTGGCCAGGCAGTGCCGCCTCGACACGCTGACCCCCGAGGAGCTGACCAGGGTCCTTCTGGTTTACGGTCTCCACGACGAAAAGCTAAGGCTGAACTTTTGCGCCGGCCCGATCTGACTTTTAACGAGGCCATGCATGCCTGTCGTTTAGCCGAAGCTGTCACCTCGGTGGTATCACCGGCTGATCATGACATTAACTTTGCCAGCGCTACCAGCCGTCGGCTGAACAAGACCCCGCCACGACCCCCGGGGTCCGGCACTTCTCCCGGGGGACGCACCCAGCAAAGGTGCCCCAATTGTAACTTTGCCACTCATCAAATACAATGTATGCCCTGCTTTGGGTAAAACGTGCAATTACTGCAAGAAACTGAACCACTTTGCAGCTGCCTATCGCTCCCGTGGGAAGCCTGTTGCTGCTCAGAGGTGTATATTAAACAACTTGGTGCAAGCTGACAGCGAGCTCGGTTCCCAGTGCCATTTTGACGATCTCCCTGTGTCTGAATCTGGCTCCTCTCAGGGGGAGACCAGCCTATTTTGTCTGTTAGATGCACCTGCTGTGATAACAGACCCTTCAGTTCGTGTAACTTTGAACAACTCGACCTTCACCGCTAAGATTGACACCGGAGCTGTTGCGAATGTTATGTCAACAAGTCTCTTCAAAAAGATAAGGACTAATGAGCAGGTTACTTCTGACCGCTCCACTTTGCATGCCTACGGGGGAGGGTTGCTTGTTCCTGTGGGGAAGGCAACTCTGCGCTGCAAGATACTGGAAACCTCTCTTTCTATCTCCTCGATTGCAAATGCATTACCTTGTTGGGCAACCGAGCATGCCAGGACTTGGGCCTGGTCTCCTTCCACCGTGACATCCACACGGTGCAGGCCCTCATGGACCCGCTGACTGAATATCCCGACCATTTTGATGAGGAGCTGGGCAAGCTGCCCTGCAACTACAAGATTGTAGTCGACCGCAAGGTCGAGCCAGTGGTCCGTGCGCCACACCGTGTCTCCTTCGCCATGAAGGACAAAGTAGAATCGACGCTGCACAGCATGGTAAAGTTGGGCGTCTTAAAGGCAAGTCAGCGAACCCACCAGGTGGGTCTCCACCATGGTTGTTGCCGCGAAAAAGGACAAAAGCGAAATACGCATTTGCATTAACCCCAAAGACCTCAACCTGGCCATTAAACGCCCGCACTACCCTATGAGAACAGTAGAGGACGTCGCTGCACAGGTTGGTCCGGCCACAATTTTTTTCTGTCCTCGATGCCAAGAGCTCCTTCTGGCAGATACCGCTTGACGAGCAGTCCTCCATTCTAACAACTTTCACACCCCTTCGGCCGATTTAGGTTCCTCCGAATGCCATTCGGAATCAACTCTGCAAGCGAGGTGTTCCAACGGACAATGGAGCAGCTGTTTGCCGGTCTACCGTGCGCCATCATCGTTGACGACATTCTGGTCTACGGTAAGGATGTCGCCGAACACGACTTCAACCTCCGCCGAGTCCTAGACCGGGCCCGCAATATTAACTTGAAACTGAACCCCAAGAAGTGCCGATTCCGCATCCCGGAGGTCACATATGTTGGACATGTATTCACAGCCTCGGGCCTGAAACCCGATCCGCAGAAAACGGCTGCTATCTCCGGGATGTCTTCACCTACTGATGTGCCCAGCCTGCAACGCTTCCTATGCATGGTAAACTACCTGGGGAAGTTCATCCCCGACCTCAGCGAGCTCAGCGCACCCCTGAGGGAGTTGATAAAGAAGGACACGGCCTGGGCTTGGTTTCCCCCAACACCAGAAAGCCTTTGACATCCTTAAATCTAAGCTGATCAGTACCCCCACACTTAAAGTTTTTGACCTGCAGCGTCCCATTATCCTCACCTGCGACGCCTCTCAGTTCGGGCTCGGTGCCACTTGCCTACAGCTCCATGACGGCCTGCAGCTGCCTGTCTCCTTCGCGTCCCGCACCATGACCACTGCCGAATGGCACTACGCACAGATCGAAAAGGAGTTACTGGCCGTGGTGTTTGCCTGCTCCAAATTCAAGGACTACATCCTGGGCAACACTTTCACCATCGAAACTGATCACCAGCCTCTTGTCACCATTCTCAACAAATCGATCCATGTTGCCTCATCCCGACTGCAGCGCATGATGCTGCAGCTCCAGCGCTTCACTTTCGAGGTTGTTTATCGTAAGGGCAAGGACATGTTTGTGGCCGACACGTTGTCCCGCGCCCGCTAACATCCACCGATCGTCACCCCTATGAAATGTCTGACCTGTTGGTGCTCCATGTGAATATTGTCCCTTCACAGCAGATGAAGTCACTGGTTGAACACACTACCAATGACCCTGCCCTGCAACAGCTTTCTGCCATCATCCAGCAGGGCTGGCCCGACCGTCGTTCCGCTTTGCCGGCTGGCGCCGTGCCCTACTTCCTGGTCCGCGACGAGCTCGTACTACACGACGGCATGGTGGTGAAAGGTCACAAGGTCGTTGTGCCTGCTGCGCTGCACGACCACTATTTTCAGGCCGCTCACCGCGGTCATCCTGGGGCCGAAGCCACCTTGTCTCACGCCCAGAGCCAGTTCAACTGGCCTGGTATGGCTCAATACATCCGGGAGAGGGTCTCCTCGTGTTCCACCTGCAACAATCTCGCCCCCCACCAGCAGCGACAGCCGCTCCTGCATCAGCCTGCCCCCGAGCTGCCCTGGATGGCGGTGGCCGTTGACATTTCGCTTGTCTAACTCCGACTTCTATCTGGCCCTCCTTAAGCTTCGCAACATCTCCCGCGACACTGCCATGGGCTCCCCTGCTCAGCGGCTCATGTCTCGCGCTACGAGACCCCCGATCCCGGTGGCCCAAAGCTCCCTCATCCCCTCTGTCCTCAAGCCCGCTGCTGTTCGGGAACGCATTGCCTTCAAGCACGATGTTCAGAAGCGTTCCCATGACAGATCCTGCCGGCCGCTGCCGTGCCTTTTCCCCGGTCAGGTCGTCCGCATGCAGACCACATCGGGCCACTCCTGGCTCGCTACCGTCGTCGGCTCTGCTGGGTCACCCAGGTCCTATCTCGTTGACCATGCGGGAACCGTCTACCGCCGGTCCCGCCAACACCTGCGGCTCGTCAATGAGCCACGACCTCCGTCCGCCGATCCTTTTGCTCCCCCGCTGCAACCTCAACACCCTGGCGAGGCTCTGCCCGCCGCTCCCCATATGCCACGGTCGGTACCCTCTCAGCTATATCAGTCCAATCCTCCTCCGGCTAATCCTCCCTTGCCTGCCCGCGCGCTGCCCGTCGCTGCACCCGCATCCCTCCTGCCCTTCTGCCCTTGTCTCCTCCGTCCTCTCCCGGCTCCCCCGTCTAGTTCGGCCGTCCGCACCTGATCAACTTCTTCCTGCCGGGAGGGAGGATGGCGAGATGCGAACCCGGTCGGGACGTGTTGTCAAGCCGCCGGTCCGCTATGGTGATTTTGCTTAACCGTTTCTGGCGCATGAGACGTGGTCGCCCTGTCACTACTTGTTTGCCTTTCGTTTCCAAGGGGAAGGATGTAGATGAGGTATGCATGTGCCTTTAATATAGTTACCTCATCACCACTAACCACTCCCCATATCACAAGTATAATTACAACCTCCCCTCCCATATATCGCTCTCTAGTTCCCGTGACAGACACGTACAGCTAGTGCTCTATGTAATGCTGCAGTATGAATTAAAGATGTAAAGTTACGACGTGTCGATAACGCTTCTTTACAGGTTGTTAATGCTTTTTTAGGGAGGCACATTTGCCACCCTACTGTAATGCTTCATCACCATAAATCACTAAACATCATGAGGTTTACATTCAAGACAGAAACATCTTTGTATGCCATGCAATGATAATTTATGAGATACAGCATGATAAAATTATTATGACTACTGAGCGACACAAGGATCTGCAAAATCTGATTTATAAAATAAAGACAAAGTGCTGGAATAATTCAGCAGGTCAGGCAGCATCATTGGATAACCTATCCATATTATCAGGCAACTGAACAGTCCTCTCGTCAGGTAGAGCAAGGTCCTGGCCTTCTATTTACCTCATTGGAGACATTTTGAACTATCTTTAATCAAACTTCAATGTTATATCCTGCACTAAATGCACCCTTATCCTTTATCGGTGCACTGTGGACAGATTGATCGCATTCATGTATAGTCTTTTCTTTGACGGGATGGGACGCAACCAAAACTTCTCCATAGTATCTCGGTACACACAACAATAATAAACTAAACTAAACTAAGGATGTTGACTGACCCGCTGCATTACTCCAGCACTTTGTGTCTATTTTCACAGCTCCTGCTAATTTTGTTTAATCCAGAGACCAAGCATTATTTTTATATCTATACTGTTTGGCGCTTGACCTAAGTTAATATTGAAAACAAAAATAGAACATCAGTGAAAAAAGAGAAAAGGTGAAAATCCCATATTTGCATAACAAGAAATTACCTTTTGCAATACTAGTAAATGAACTCTTAGCACATACAAATGATAGTCTTCTACCTATTGTTTTATGTGTTAATCATTTTAAAATAAAACATTTGGCACCTGTATTAAAAGTGCAAGAAAACTAGTATGTCAGTTAAACACTTTAAGTATCATATTGCAAACTGTGCTTTCTTGACTATAAATTAGCAAGACCATACGGAAAAGTTAGTTAACCTTCAGACATCTGCATAGCATTCAAGTAGAGCCCAAAGATTATGTTGGAAGTGTACCTGCAGAAACGCCACATAAAGTTTGCGATGCCTGCTTTTCAGCAGATTTTTCATCCATCGATCGTTTCCTTCTGTACACGCGATGCGCATATCCCGTTACAGCCATGGTGTGATTCAGCGGTTCAATAAATATAAACTCTTCATTAATCTGAATAACCCCATCTAAAAAAAAAGTGGGAAAGAACATATAAGAAGTCTGTCATTTAGATATCAGTGAATCTACTGCATGTGCTCATTTTAGACACACAGCATCACTGTGTGACGATGGCAAAGTGTATTAGATTTCTGTCATTTCAACACTAAGACTTAGGCTTGGATCCAGCAGTCAAACAGCATAAAGTTCTCCTTCTTCTCTTGGCAGCTGATAAGATCAAAAGTTAAATATGTTTGCACGGTCTAAATTTGCTTCTCAAAGCAAACCAAGGCCATGGCACAAAATTGAAATGGAAAGGTCGCGCTGGAACAGCGGGAGATGTTCTGGAGTTTAGCCATAAGAAAGGGAATCTTTCCTTGCATTTGCCCTATGTTACACCTGACCTGCATCTCCTTGGTTTTGTCAGGGAGTGACAGGCGGAAAACTCTTGCATTCTCCAGTTGTTAATTCCTCACTTTGATGGATGAACTCACATTCTCCACTTCATTTCCCAGACTGATCACAAACTTCAAACCTCCCACACAGCAACCCTTCGGAATGTCGCCCTGGGTCTGAGAATGCACCAAAGGATTGATGCAGCAGCAGGACAATATCAAAAAACGCTAAATAAAAACCCAGCCAATTACAGTATCTCCTTTGGCTAACTGACCTACAAATCCATTGCAGTCAATAAAAAGATACAATACCATAAAAAAAACCTTGTCTCAGATACAAATACAAGATAAGCAAATTAAAACAAGTCACTGATCACACTTCTACTGGCAAGACATTCAAAGATGGCTGGAGACACCAGAGGCTGCAGATGCTGGAATCTTGAGCAAAGCAAAGTGTTGGAAGAACTCTGCAGGTCAGATAGCATCCGTGGAAGGAAATGGACAGGTGATGTTTTCTGTCTGGTAGTGCAGAGGGTACAAAGTTGGCAAACAAAGGGAGGGGTGTGTCAAATCCTGGAATGAGATAGGCAAATACATGTGAAGGGAGGGTGCTAGCAGATGGGTGTGGAGAGTAACAAAGGCTGAAGGTGAAATGGAGACACAGGCTGTCAGATAAGGAAAGAAGACAATGGGGGGGGGGGGGGGGGGGAAGTAAAGTCGGAGAGATGGATATATGTGCAAGTGGAAAGGGGAAGAGGAAAAAGATACATTAAAAAAGAAATAGGGAGATGAATGGAAGGAGAGGGGAAAAGAACAGGGTGACAGGGGTGGTGGAGATAGGTGTGCACCCCTAGGGTGGTGCGGGAGGAGTGAGAGTTTCCCCTGGCACCCGACAACATGCATACCTTTCTCCCACTGACCCCATCACCTTTTACTTTTCACCTCCTTCCATTCACCTCCCCACCCCTCCCAATGTCAAGTCCCCCTATTCCCTTTTGTCCCCCTCTTTCACCTCCCCCTGTCCATTCCCACCCATATCCCTCTCTCTGGCTTTGCATTTTATTCCTCATCTTTCTATATCAGACGCCCTTTTGTCTCCATTTCGCCTCTGGCCTCTACCCATCTATGAATCACCCCCCCCCCCCCAAACTCACCTGTATCCACCCATCACTTGCCAGGCTTTGAGGCACCCCCTACATCTCTTTTCCAGCTTTCTCCCCTCCATCATTCTGAAGAAGGATCCCAGCCCGAACCATCATCAATTAATTTCCTGCCACAGATGCTGCCTGACCCGCTGAGCTTCTCCAGCACTTTGTTCTTTCAGTTCAAACCTATAGATGTCTTTGAAGTTTACTATAACACAATGGGAATAGATTTATGTTTGGAAAAAAACTAATCGATACCCTTATTTTAAAGATCAAGGCATTTATTCAAAAACGTAATTATTGTTAATATATATTCTAATTAAGTTCTATTTCTTCTTTTTAACTCCTTGCTATCCTTCTCTAGTTGTGAGTGTTTGACTTCATATGACATTTAACACTGGTATCCCTTTATGAGTTGCTGGAGATCTGCTTATTCCTGATGCCCTTCTCCTTTCATTAAACCTTCCAAATATCTAATTCAGAGGAAAAATTAATCTTTGTCTACTAGCATTATGTATAAGCAAGACCACTGCCTACTAGTTGTAATCTCGTCCCATCTATTCAGTCCCAATGGAATTTGAATCAATGGCGCTGCTACAACCCATAGTCAACACAAATCCAAGTTTAACGCAAGCAACAAAATACAATTTATAAAGCCTCATCTCCCTCCGGTGGCATAACCAACAACTGTTGAAATTTACCTCTTAGAAATAGTTAAAAACTCAAATCTGCACTCCTTCCACCCAATGAGCCACTGTGAAAACTGCTTAGATGGAATTATTTTCTACTTCCATGGGCTATATTAGCAAAATACAACTAATGAGGGCAGGGTTGGTTATATCTAAAGATTACAATGCATGATGAATTTGCTCCCTCGTGAAGTAAAATTACTGTGATGCATTATTTGGAAAAAGCTACAGAAACACGACGGTCCTTGGAGCAATATGACTTTTAAGAAGATACCAATGTTAACTACTGGCTGGTGCCTTCTATTGGCAAAAGTGGATCAAAACTTCTTTCCCTCTAAATTGGGAAAAGCACAATCAATGGCATTTTTCCTTTTTGCACTAAACAGCAAAATATATATGAATTTCGAGCAATTTTGATTGCCTCCCCAAAAGTACATATCCTATCATTCTAACTAACAGTGATAAGGGCATTAAAATGAAGCAATGCAGTGATCAACCCATTAGGGGACGCCTCTGTCGGGTTTCTGCTGTTGGAATAACTTAGGTCACACAGTGATTAAGATCCAAAGACTTTATTAGCGTTACAGCATAGGGAACTTCATCTTAATACGTAACTCAACACTGAAGGAGAAAGGGCTGAGAAATTTATGTTAAACTAGTGGGGATAGCTACAAAGTATGACTCATAACACGAGTGACACTGATCTACATCCTCCCTCTTAAAGAATTAAATGTCAGTACAAAACCATTAACTAAATAAGGCATGCATAGCAATTGATAATAAGCTGGTGGAAAGTCAAACATAGCCTGGGTACTTCACGGTGGGCTTGCAAACACGACCAGCACGTGTGCGAAAAAAAACATCTTCGTTTTTCCCCACTGGGGACAGAGCCGGTGGCTTCATGGGTGATGGAGATTGAACCAGCATTTCCTGGTGATGAAACAGGGGACTACAGCGCAGGCGGAGGGGGCTTCGCCACTGGCAAAATAGCCGCTCCCGAAGTGGGTTCTTGTGCTGGTGTAGGCGGATTAACGGCGCAGGGCACAGACGGCAGTACACTTGTACAGTCTGGATAATACAGAGGTGGAGTCTGCTCATTCACAGCAGGATATGTTGTCTGTTACGCCTGTAGGTGCCGCCATCGGCACTGACCAGATATGAGCGTGGTTCAGAAGCAGTTCCAGAAATTACACAGATACGGTCATGGCCTTTGTCAGTTTGCAAACGAACCACGGTGGCAGCGGCCTACTTGTCTTGTCATACCACTGTTTTGAATGTCACGCTTTTGTTGTAACCTGGACTGGACTTCCGATGGTGGAACCACCCGTGGGATCAATGCCTGACCCGCCACAGGCACCGTGGCTCGGGTCTGCCTTGACAATAAATGTTGAGCGGGTGAACCCAAAATGGGGTCGCGGGAGATGTTGCGTAGGTTGAGCAGATCCAGGTACACGTCGGAATTAGCTCTGTATGATCGTTCCATGAGCTGTTTAGCACTCTTGACAACCCGCTCAGCTAGTCCATTCGACTGTGGATATTCAGGGCTGCTGGTGATGTGGCGAAAACCCCAGCGTGCAGCAAACTCCTTTAAGTGTTGGCTGGTAAATTGACTGCCGTTATCAGATAACAATATGCACGGAGCTCCGTGGTCTGCAAAATGGCGAGCAAGCTTCAAAACTACCCCACGAGAAGTGGGGCTGCTAAGAAAATCAATGTCAAACCATCCAGAATACGAATCGACAAGTACCAGGTAATGCTTGCCATGCCATTCAAATATGTCAGTTGCCACTGTAGACCACAGAAGTGCAGGAGCCGGATGAGAAAGAAGTGGTTGCTTTTGTTGATGAGGTGCCAAGCTGTTACACACTGCACAGGACGCCACATTCTTGGTAATATATTCGGCCATGCCAGGCCAGTAAAACATGTTTCCTGCCCGTAGCACGGTGGCTTCAGCGCCTGGGTGCCCTGCATGGACAGCGTCAAAATACTTGCTGTTGTGGCGGTTCCTGGGGAGTAGGCCACTACCTGGTTCATCCCCCTCAGCACTTGATGGACAGGTCCGGGGGCGGTTTCCAGCTACGAAGATAGGAGCAGGGATTTTTGGCGAGAGACCAGTCTTCAGTCTCTCACTGAAACGGAGAGTAGTGTGCTGGCTCATTAAAGCCTCTACAGAATTTGCCTGGCTCCTCGCCTTCATTCCGGGCTCTCTCACGCACCCGCTACACTGTGCAGTGAAGCAAGGACCACAGCCTTATGTCCTTTTACAATAATGCCATCCTGCAGCACTAGCTCATCGCGGACGGCAAAGAAAGGCCGAACTGGCAGCGGAACGTTGTAGTGTTTGTCTGGTCAGCCGTGCTTAATGACGGAGGCGAGCAACCGTAAGGTACTGTCAGCAGCAGTGGGCAACCAAATCCTCCACACAGGACGAGGGAATAAAGGATAAAGTCATCATTCCGCGAAAACAGACCCGCACAGGTGCAGGTGAGAGAATGTCAGCCAGGCACATATCCTTACCGCGCGTTTGTAGGTCAGAACGATGTCATATTTTTGAAGTTGTAGCAGCATCCGCTGTAGGCGCGTTGGAGAGGCATGAATTGGTTTGTTAAAGTTGATCAGAGTTTGGTGGTCGGTTTCAATCGTGACCGTATGTCCAAAGTCGTTACATTTCTTGCAGGCGAAAATAACCGCCAGCAGCTCTTTCTCAATTTGGGCATAGTGTTGTTCTGTGAGAGTCATAGTGCGCGAGGCATAGGCAACAGGCTTATTACCGCTACCGTCATTTTGAAGACATGCTGCGCCTAGTCCGTGTTGTGAAGCGTCACAAGTCAGTGTGACCGGTCGTTTATGATCAAAATAAACGAGAGTAGGAGCACAAGACATCTGCTGCTTATGATTGTCGAACGCATTCTGCAGTTGCTCTCACGTCTGTGGGTGCTGGGAGCTCGTTGATAGCACTGGTTTTCGCCGGATCAGTTTTTAGGCCGTCTAGCAGAAGCTCAACATGGTGTCAGAGTGTATGGACTTACTCCTTGCTTAATTATATTGCTTTTATTTTAGTTTGTTGTTTTCTCTGGTTTATATTACTATGGCTTCTGCTCTCAGAAAACCAGAGATCCTGGTGTTTGACGAAGACCTCGCAGAACGGTGGCGCATATTTGAAGTAGATTTCTCAATTTACATTGAAGCAGCTCACCCGACAGCTGCTCCCAGTGTTCGAGCATCAATTCTTCTTAATCTAGCAGGCACAGAAGCTGCCCGACGTGCCAGAAGATTTCATTATGAACCGGTTGGGTTTGATCCGGCTGGTGTCCAGATCGCTCCCGCGACCCTGATTGCCTACTACGCGAATTCCGACAGTTTTATGCGAGTTACGCACTAACTTGGTCATGGAGAGGCATTTGTTCTTTTCCCGAAGCCAGAGACAGGTGAACCAGTGGAGATGTCAGTGCCTTGAAGCACATTGGCAGTCGATACGATTTCAGGGATATATGTGATAGCCTAGTCCGTGACCGTTTGGTCTATGGTGTCCGCAATGATAAATTACACGACGAGTTACTGCGGGATACTGAGCTTACTCTAGAGACTGCTGAAAACCGCTGTCGCACTGAAGTGGCTGATGCTCATACAAAAGTTTTAGGGCACTCTGCTGGTCGTGAAATTAATGTTGACGGCATGTCTTATCAAATCTCTCGCCGTTCTCCTCAAGTACCCGACAACTCTATCGTGAGACTAATAGACAATTGTATTAACTGTGGGGGTTCACATGCTGCTGCTCATGACCGTTGCCCTGCATAGGGAAAATTGTGTCGATTTTGTAACAAAAGGAATCATTTTTTCAAATGCTGCCGCTTGCGTAGTAACAAACAAGGCAATCTGTTACTTCACTTGGCCATGAGAACTTGCTATCGGAATGCTCTCAACCAGCTCCCATGGATTTGCAGGCTGCTAGCGAAGGTTTTGACTTGGATGTGCATTCCCTGTCTGATTCAATACGCAAACAACTAGACCCCAAGGTCGCTTTGCTCGTTAATGGCAAGAACTTTGATCTGAAAGTTGAAACAGGAGCCAGATGTAATGTGATCTGTCTAGCTGTGTTGAAAAAATTACGAAAAACAGAGACTGTCACTCCTACGGCTGCCTCCCTTCTCCCATTTGCAGGAGGTCCAGTGCACCCTATCGGTCAAGTCAAGTTCCGCTGCCGTCTCAACTCACGTGTCCACAACCTGAGTTGCTATGTTGTTCGTGAGGATTTGCTGTCTCTGCTGGGTGCCAACGCTTGTCACGACCTGGGACGTCTCTTTCAGCCCTTCTGTTTGTCATCTGACTACAACCTGTGACTTGAGCCAACAAATCCTGACACAATATAAAACTTTGTTTGACGACAATCTGGGCAGGTTGCCTGTTAAATACACAATTACCATGAACCCCGAGATAATCCCAGTTGTCCGTCCAGCACACAATATTCCACATGTTATGCGGGACCGTGTTCAAAGTAAACTCAACAGAATGGTGTCTCTAGGTGTGATTGCTCACGTCGCTGACCCCTCGGATTGGGTCTCCACCATGGTTGTGGCAACGAAGAAGAATAAAGACGAAATACGGATTTGTATCAACCCTAAGGACTTAAACACAGCCATTAAACGACCTCACTATCCCACTTCTGACACCATGTCGAGCTTCTGCTGTTGGAATAACGTAGGTCATACAGTGATTAAGATCCAAAGACTTTATTAGCGTTACAGCATTGGTAACTTCATCTTAATACGTAACTCAAGACTGAAGAAGAATGGGCTGAGAAGCTTTTTGTTAAACTAGTGGGCGTAGCTACAAAGTATGACTCATAACATGAGTAACACTAATCTACAGCCTCCTTTAAGTTTTTTTTCACCATAAAATTGTCCCTTGCTCTTGGTAGAATAACTGAATTAATCGCCCCTCTCTCCTGTCCGCCACTTCTCCAAATGAAAGGACAACGAGCAGAAATGTACGTGAAGCATAAAAAGAAAACTATCATTCTTACACAGGGAGTTATATCAAGGGCCAAATTCGGCAAGAGTGGGCTGGAGCATTATCACCTCACTATTTATCGATAGCTTTAAAATTCCATTACCTTTGATGTTGCAAGGATCCCCATATTAAAAAGAGCCTAATAGCAAGAATCCGGATGCCTGCCTCTGACAAAAGCTTACTATTAGAATGGACATCAGGACCCTATGACCTGAACAAGATGTCTATTGCTATCTTAGGTCAGAGTTTAATTTACTTTACTTTAGAGATACAGTGTGGAAACAGTCCTTTCGGCCCATCGAGTCCATGCCGACCGGCGCTCCCCTCACACTAACACTATCCTGCACACACTAGGGACAATTTAGAATGTTATCGAGCCAATTAGCCTACAAACCTGCATGTCTTTGGAATGTGGGATGAAACTGGAACACCTGCAAAAAACACATGCAGGTCACGTGGAGAACATACAAACTCCAAGCAGACAGCACGCATAATCAGGATCGAACCCGGATCTCAGAAAGAGGGATAAACAGTAAAGGAAACGAAGAAGTCCATCTTGGTTACATTTTTGTTGCTATGCTGGTGGCCAGAATTAATCTAGGCATTGTTGACGGCACCCTCACTTTCCACGATCCTGACCTTCAATTCCAACCCCCAACCCCTCAGGATAAAACTAACCATGTTGTTTGTAGAGGCAGTCCAGTGCTGGGGTAGTGAATCCAATAAACCGCTCACACATACACCTGTTTAACAATGCTCATTTACCCAGCAGAATAAAAAGGTCATGGTTTCAAGACAGCAGAGACCTCCAGAGTGAGAGGTCTGACCACAACTGGTTCTCCATCCCAAAGTCAAAAGATCAGAGAAAGAAAAAGAATAGATGCATTGCCCACCTCCCCACATCCATCCCCTTCCCCAACCAATCCACTTAGCAGTTCTTCATCCATTCTGCGTTCCACAGAGACCCATTCCCACCCCTTTCCACCTTCTGCAGAGACCCATCCCCGTTCCTTTCTGCCGTCCGCAAAGTCCCATCTCCATCCCTTTCCACCTTCTGCAGAGACTGCACCCTCCACAACTCCTTGGTTCATCCCTTTCCACCCAACCGCCCCACCCCCCCCAGGTACTTTCACCCACAAACACAGGAGATGTAACACCTGTCCCTACACCTCTATTCGGGGACCCCAGCAGAGTTTTCAGGTGAGACAGAGGTTCACATGCTCCTCCTCATCTGATCTACTGCATCCGGTATTTCCGACATGGCCTCCTGTACATTGGCGAGACCAGACGTAGACTTGGCGACTGTTTCGCTGAACACTTGCGCTTGGTTCGCCAACACCTACCAGATCCTACAGTTGCTAACCAATTTAACTTCTCATCCTATTCCCATACTGACCTTTCTGTCCTGGGCCTCCTTCATTGCCAGAGTGAGACCACATGTAAACTGGAGGAACAGCACCTCATATTCCACTAGGGCAGCTTACAACCCAATGGACTAAACATTGAATTGAATTGAATTGAACATTGAATTATCCAATTTTAAGTAACAAGTGCCCCCTTCCCCATTCTTCCACCACCCTCCCCTTTCTTTCCACATCTCTCTCTCTCCTATTCTCCACCTGGACCCACGTTTATTTATCCTGTCCCCCTCCCTTTCCATCTACATTTCTTTCACTAATTTCACAATTTGCAATTATTCAATCCTTTTGTCTCACATCTTCTGTCTTTGGCTTTCTCTGGCCTTTGCCCAACCATCTGCCTATCAAAACTTCCCCTCAACTTTATCCACCTATTACTTGTCAAGCTTCGTGTTGCCCCTCCTCTCTTCCAGCTTTCTTTGCTACTTCCCCACCCCCCCTCAGTCTGTAGAAGGGACCCAACCCCAAACGTCACCTATCCATGCTCTCCAGAAATGCTACCTGACCCGCTGAGTTACTCCACTGTGCCGCCCTAAAGTCACACAAAGAGCAGGAGTTGGCTCCTCCATTCAAAGCCATTGTGGCTGATGACTTCCACTTCAGGAGACTGTTCATCCCTATCCCCATATCCGTTGTTCACGTCAGCAAGTGGAAATATATCTAACTTCTTCTCGAGTTTATACAATGACTTGGCTCATCGCCTTTAGAGGAAGAGAATTCTGCAGGTACACTACCCACTCTGTGAAAAAACTTCACCTGATGTCAGTCGAACTGATGTCAGTCGAAAGTCATGGCCCATATCTTAAGGCTGCACTCCCCAATAACCTGGTGTATGCCCTCTGTATCTCACCTGTCTGGCCAGTTAGAATTCCATTGCATTCTATCAGGCCCTCTCTTTATTTCCACACGGGCTCCTCCTCCGCCTTTTTTCCTTTCTTCTCCCCACCCCCTATCAGTCTGAAGAATGGTTTCGGCCCGAAACGTTGCCTATTTCCTTCGCTCCATAGATGCTGCTGCACCCGCTGAGTTTCTCCAGCATTTTTGTGTACCTTTGATTTTCCAGCATCTGCAGTTCCTTCTTTAACACCTCTCTTTATTTCAATGCGTCTTTGAATGAAGGACCTACTGACCCAATTTCTCCCTGTACATCAGACCTGATGTCCCACAAATCACTCCAGTAAATTTGTGTTGCCTTCCCACTTTGGCAAGAAAAACTGCCTTCAGTTAAGGCAACTAAAAATGCACACTAAACTCCAACAATAGCGTGACATCTTTGCTTCAATACTTAAATCCATTTGCAATGGAGACCAACAAACCACTTGCCTTCCTCACTGCACATTCAATCTTACCATAGGCATCCCAGTGCAGTTTCCTGGATAGAGGCACAAGACTGGGCTGCTTCAGCAATCAACAGGGTTAGTTTTAGCCTGAGGGGTTGGGCGTGGGAATTAAGGGTCACACTCATGAATGGTGAAGACGCTGGGGCAGTTCCCAAAGGTGATAATACGAGTTCAACCATATAACAAGTAGACTTCCATTATTAATCATGGCTGATCCGATAGTTAGCCTCATGACTCAAATGGAACAACACAGGCACAATAAACCAGTCCATCTTAATTAGATCAGTGTCAGCCCACTGCCTTGCCCATAATCATTTGCTTATTGCAACAGTTACTATTTCATAAACAAAGGCTGAAAATACAAGATATCAAAAAAGGATTATTTTTAAAGAACAATGTGTGTTGATATTACATTATTTCATTATCACCGTAAAGTAAATAAAACAGGACTTTATGGACCAACCTATTCTCAGAGCTTGTTTGGCTCCGTTGAAAAATTATACAGAACTGAGGGTATAGCTCAAAACATCAAACAAGTCCCAGTCTCAAATTCAAAGCTTTAGTAAAAAATCATAATCTTCATTCTGTGAATTAAGCCAGTTAACAAGTAAAACTTGTTTAGGAGTGGAATGTTTAAATTCATTGAGGAACATTGAAGATTAGATTTTCTCTACCACAACTATAGATTATTTCTATTGCAGTTGAGACGATGTTTAGCCATTAATTTTCGTAATACTGAATTTCAGGATATATTGCATTGGAAACGTAAAGAAAAATATTGAAATTACTTTCGACATTGGATTAAAGGAAGTGGCTCAACCTTCTACATTTCTAAATTTGACACATTAAATTGTAACAGGTGTCGTACTAACTAGTGGTCAGTCTATCAAACTGTAACATGAAACAGTAACGCGTGTTGGACTGAATGGCAGAACAATTTATGAAAGGACCCGTGTACGAGACCATTCTTTATCATCACTGCAGTGTATAAAAGTGTGAAGCATGCCTTCAAGAAATGTGCGTACCATGTGAAGTGACTCTTGACACATTGTTGTACCAGAGACTGCTGTCGGTTGGCAGTTGAGGCTCTGTCTCACAGTGTTGCGGTCATCGGCGGTGAAGCGCGGCGTCGCCGGTAGAGGGGACCGCACGGCAACGGCGAGAGCGCCGAGCCTATGCCACGGGAGCGCCGCACGGGTGCTGCGCGGGGGCCGAGTGATTTAAATACGGCTGGTCCCACGAGCTTGCGGTAAGTAAAAACAAAGGGCGGGCCGACTGCGATGACGTCATTTTGGATCTGCGGGGCTGTGGCGGCGGCCGTCCTGATCGTGGCGCTGTGGCGGCGGCCGTGCCGCACACGTGCCTCACTGGCGGAGGCTGTGGCGGCGGTCGTGCCTCACTGGCGGAGGCTGTGGCGGTGCAAGTTTGACGCACGGCGCTCGTGCCTCACTGGCGGCGGCTGTGGCGGCGGCCGTGCCGCACTCGTGCCTCACTGGCGGAGGCTGTGCGGTAGGAAAAGTTTTTTGAACAGTGTTGGTTTTATTTTAGCACCGTGCGGTGTTGGGAACAACGCCGCACGGCCCCGGAATTGTGCGTTTGACCGAGTGCGCGGTCTATGGCGGCCCAGGAGCGGTAGATTCTTCCTGTTTCGCCGCCAATGACCGCAGACTCGTGAGAGAGGCCTTTTACTGTCTTAAATAATGTTCTGCTGTTAGATTGACCTCTGCAACTTGCCTTAGCAAACAGCCTACAAACACCACATGGGTATCAAGTTCGAGATACTACTAATCGAGGGAGCTGATCCAGTGCAAGAAAATAGAGTGGGAGACTTCCCATGATGAACAGTAAAGATGGTGGATAGTGGACGTGGCAGACATGGAATTGAGTTTTCAGCGTTTACCCAGCTTATAGAAAAAGTGGATATGTTTCTGTTTCAACAGATATCCCCAAGTTCTGGGAAAGTGCAAAAACAGATATTGAAGAAGAGAATGATGGTTGCCGGTGGTAGGGACGGAGGAATACGAAAGATTGGTGAGTCTACTAAGACCATGAACTAGTAGTGAGGTTGCACAGGATGAGAGCATGGAGATCTTGAAAGGTTTTAATTTGGCACTATCAGTGATTATCAAGTGTCATGCAAAACCAGGGACCAGAAGCAAAGATTGGAGCATACATAATCAGGAAAAAGGCACAGGTTTGGGCATTGCAGGATTGCTAAGGCAGGCACTGGAAAATGAGACAACTCAAGTAAAACTATTTAACGTGGGGATTTAACATTTATATATTGAATAACTATTATCATGGAGATGGTGCGTAAAAAACAAGAGGATGTTTTTCCTCAGGGCTCAGATCCAAGGTGCAACCGGAATAAGCCGACAGAAATAGTAATGGCAGCCTGTTTTCTACACGACCAAATCATGCAGATACTTTAGCAGTCCGTAGACAGTTAGCAGGTAACCATACGAGTTAAAATTACAGGAAGGCTACACAATAATTATTGTGTGATGCAAGAGATAAGTGTTCTTACAAAAATATATTATCCCCATTACCCAGCCTCAAAATGCTCATTCAACAGGGTCTCACCTGCCTTGATGGGGCAAATCCTTGATGGTGACTACCTGTAAAGATGACAGTTTCTATTTACATCAGAAATGAGTGATAAGATATTGAACAGTCCTGCTGAGGTACCATACGCACAGGAGAATTAGACAAAGATGAGGCAAAAAGAAAATGCTGAATTATATTTATTGTCCACCCATGGAGTGCAATATGAACAGTACATTTGAAGCCCTTTTGTTGTGTAGGAAGCAACTATAAAAATGAAAATGCAGAGTCTTTAGTTCAGTTTAGTTTAGAGGTACAGTATGGAAACAAGCTCTTCGGCCAACCAGGTCAATGCTGATCATTGATCATCTGTTCGCACTAGTTCTATGTTTTCTCACTTACGCATCCACTCAGTACACAAGAGCAACAATTTTAAAGAGGCCAATTAACCTACAAAACCAGTACATCTTTGGAATATGAGACGAAACCGGGGCACGTGGAAGAAACCCACATGGTCACAGGGGATCATGACAGAAGCCTCTTCATGGCGATCCCCGGAAACGACGACACGATGCACGCGACGGGCGACCAATTCTGCCAACATGTTGGATGACGACAGAAGCCAACAGCGAGCTATACGTCGTCTGACACATGAGCAAACGAACCGGGAGAACGTACAAATTCCACACAGACAGCACCCAAGGACAGGATCCAACCCAGGTCTCTGGCACTGTGAGGCAGCAGCTCAACCATCTGCTCCACTGTACCACCATATCCATCATAGCCCAGAACATCTATCTGAAATAGCTCAAGCATGTTTCAATAAAGCAGATCAGATACGTGTTGGGTATATGTGCTCTAGCGACCTTCTGGGTTATAGGGGGGACGAACTATAACCCATCAGGCAGTATAACTTCAGGGTGAACTAACAATATCCCATCAGAACACCAAAGAGATGGGTTTGCAAGGCACCAAGCAGCCTCCAGCTGGCAGGCAGTGGCAAATCAGGGTTACAGGCTGCAGCTCCAAATAACTAATTGTGGAACACTCTGTTTCATTGCTTACTACATAACTACCTTGAATAATGAGAGGAAATACAAGAAGGATTTAGTGAATAGAGTTGGCTGTGAGCACATCAGCAAGATGGCGACCTAGGTACTAACACTACTGCAGATGGAATTTCACAGCAGTCTGTCCGAGTGTTAACCTTGGGCTGAAAGTGGAACCAAGCAGTCAAATGCAAAGGCGTTCCTGGAAGAGGCAAGGTGGCAATTTGGCTGAAGCACTGATGTAGTTCAAAAGGAAATTTAAGGATAATCGCCAACAATGGGCTTCAGTAAAGCTTTTGAAAAGGTCCCACACGGTAGTCTAATCCTAATGTTTAAGGCCCCCAGGTTCCATAGAGACGGTAGATTGGAGTCAAAATTGTTCTTGTCACACACGTATAGTGGTGGAGGGTAGTTATTCTGGCTGGAGGTTGTGATCAGTGGTGTTTTATAAGGATCAGCGTTGTGACCTCTGTTGTTTGTGATATATACAAATGGTGTGGACAAAAATGTAGGTGGGCTGATTAGTAGGTTTGAAGACAGGGCAAAGATTGGCAGAGTTGTGGATACTGAAGAAGGTTGTCAAAGGAATCAGCAGGTTAGAGACCAGTTGGTAATGGGGCTAGAAAATAGAAGATGGAGTTCCAGACAGCTGCGAGGTGTTGCATTTTGGGAGGTCACCTATAAGAGGAAAGAAATCAGGACAAAGTATACAACCTTTAAGACCACTGTTGTACAGAAAGATCTTGTTGTGAAAGTCCAAAGCTCCTTCAAAGTGTCAGCATAAGTAGATAGAGTAATAACGGCGGCATACAGCATCCATGCCTTCATAGATCGGGGCATTGACTATAAAAGTCAGGAAGCTATGTTGAAGCTGTATACAGTGCCCTCCATAATGTTTGGGACAAAGACCCATCATTTATTTATTTGCCTCTGTACTTCACAATTTGAGATTTGTAATAGAAAAAAACAGCAACTGCAGTTCTCTCCTGTAAGCTTATACATTCGAACGCAGGCAACATACTGGTGAACCTCTTCTGCACCCTCTCCAACCAGTAATGCGGCAACTAGAATTGCACAAAATATTCTAAATGTGGCCTAAGCTTCTTCTGCCGTTTCCAGGCTGTGCCTGCCGCTGCCACTGCTGAACCTTATCTGCATTCTGGCCGCCCGTGGGCCACGACCAATAACTCCGCTGATCCTCACCTCAACTCACCTGGATTCCAGGCGCAGTTCCAGACCTAGAGTCTGAACAAGGGTCTCAACCCTAAACGTCACCTATTCATGTTCTCCGGGGTTGCCGCCTGACCCAATGAGTTACTCCAGCACATGGTGACCTTTTGTGTATTAATCAGCTTCTGCAGTTCTTTGTTTCGACTACTTATACAATGATATTGTATTAATCGGTAATTCCTTACTCGGTTATAGTGGACAATAGGCAATAACGGTCACCATCCCCCCCCCCCCCCCACATTATAACGAGGGTTTACCATATTCATTGTTCCTTGTTTCCATCTGCAGTTCACACTGCAGCATCAGCACCCTGTGAAGCATAAGCCAAACCAGCCCAGCCCGACCAACCTGTCCCTCAACTGCTTCATTTTCAAACAGTGCCGGCACAAAGGGACAGATGGTAATGTAAGGAAAGAGGGTCAGCATCTCTGGTGAAAAGGAACAGGTGATGTTTTGGGCCAGAACCCTTCTTCAGATGGTCTAAAGGTCACCTATTCCTTTTCTCCAGAGATGCTGACTCTCTGAGTTACTCCAGCATTTTGTGTCTATCTTCAGAAATTCAGCCTTTGCAAAGAAAAGTCCTGGAAGTGCACCAACAAATAGTTGTGCTTCAAGCTTCAAGCCTTCCAGCAAGTACAGTAGTCTACAATTCTCATGATGTATGTGGAAAATGCACTGGAGTCTGTAATGCAAGGCCCTGTTTGACAGCAGCAATGGCTGCGTCAAACAAAGGTCAAGATGTGGCAAGGGGGCTTGATCTCCACCATCTCCTCAAGCAAGCAAAACTCCCCAGGATGGACAGACTTCATGAATAGTTTAGTTTAATTTACTGACACATCTTCCGAGGTACAGTAAAATCTTGTTGTTGCATGCTAAGCAGTCAGTGGAAAGACTGTACATGATTACAAACTAGCCATCCACAGTGTACAGATACAGGATAGTGGATATAACCTTTAGTGCAAGATAAAGTCAAGTAAAGTCTGATGGGTTTAGCTTCGATTAGGTCACAAGTCTGCTGAAGATTGCTCTCTAAAACAAATGCTGAGGGAACAGTACTGCAGTAATTAAAGGGCCTGTCCCACTTACGTGTCCTTGGCACGCAAATTACGCGACCTCGTGGTCTCGTTGAGCCGCGACGGTCCCGCGAAGGTCGCGCGCGATTTCATGCGTACGCACAGCCGTCTGAAGCGAGTGACGTCATTTGAAGATGGTCACAAAGCTGGAGTAACTCAGCGGGACCGGCAGCATCTCTGGAGAGAAGCAATGGGTGACGTTTCGTGTCGAGACTCTTCTTCAGTCTGAAAAGAAGGGTCTTGACCCGAAACGTCACCCATTGCTTCTCTCCAGAGATGCTGCCGGTCCTGCTGAGTTACTCCTGCATTTTGTGTCCATCTTCAATTTTCTTGGCCCCGCTCTGGGAGTAGAAGTGGGGGCCGATCCGGACCGCAACGGCCGTGAGTCCCAGGCCGAGCTCAGCGATCGTTTGCCTGCTTCTGCTGCTGTTGGAGGTGAGATGTTGCGTTGCGCCAGGGTCTTGGGCCTGTCCCACTTTGGCCGTCAGTTGCGCACAACTACATACCCCTCCACGCTTCTCAGTTGGACCGGCTCTGCGCGGCCATACGATGCCCGTGCACCTCAACGCGACCACGAGGTCGCATAATTTGCGTGCCAAGGACACGTAAGTATGACAGTCCCTTAAGTCATTAAGCTAGAAAGATTCATGAGGAAGTTACTAGGACTGGAATTGAGATATAAAGAGCTGTGGTTTTGGAGCATAGAAGATTGAAGGATGACCTTGGGGAGTTATATATAATCATGAGAGGCAAAACTAAGTCACAGTATTATCTCAGGTTAAAAGGGAGTCTAAAACTACAGACTTTAAAGAGAGAGGAGAAAGATTTCAAATTGTCCTGAGTGGCATCCTCTTCATGCAGAGAATGGCAAATAATATGCTATGGTTGTGCATTACAAATATGCACAATCATCAAAACTGAGATGGCATTGAAAAACGTCTTCAAAGCGTGCATTCTTCAGTCTGTCCTGAAGCTTGTTTGTTTTAACACAGGTTTCCATTTCGAAAACATGAAGAGTTCACCTCTGGGTACAGAGAGATAAGAAGATGTGGGCTTACAACACAATTTGGTAAGAGTTCCAGGCAGCAGATCACTGCTGTATAATGAAGATTCCTATATGTAGCCACCAGAGGAAGCAGTAGCAGCAGGTATAATCACAATGTTTAAAAGACTTTTAGACAAGTACATAAAACAGTGTAGCACAGGAACAAGCCTGTCAGCATGTGTCAAACATGATGGCATCGGCCATATCCCTCCATTCTCTGCATATCTATGTGCCTATCTAAAAGCTTAAAAAAACACTATCATATCTGCTGCCACCATCTCCCCTGATTGCAAGCTCCAGGCAACTACTACTCTCCGTGTAAAAAAAAACTTGACCCACACATCTCCTTTAAACTTTACCCCTCTCACCACAAAGTTATGCCTCAAGAATTTGACACGCATGTTCACATCACTCACTCACATCACTCAGAGAAGTTTCTACAGCAATGTTTTCAAACTTTGGTTCAAAACCCGGAAAATATTGGAAACATAGAATATGGAACAGAGCAGCACAGGAACATGTACTTTGGCCCACTATGTCTGCGCTGAACATGATGTCAAATTTAAATCATCTCTGCCTGCTTGTGATCCATATCCCTCCATTCGCTGCATATCCACGCGCCTATCCAAAAGCCTCTTAAATGCTACTATCATATTTGCCTCCACCACCTCCTCTGGCAGTACGTTCCAGGCACCCACCACTCTCTGTGTAAGGAAACATCCCACACATTTCTTTAAACTTTGCTCCTCTCACCTTAAAGCTATGCCCTCTAGTATTTGGCATCGCCACCCTGGGAAAACAGTTTGACTGTTTACCCTACCTATGCCTCTCACAATTGTATACATTTCTACTAGGTCTCCTCAGCCTCCAACACCACCGAGAAAACAAATGTGTCCAACCTCTCCTTCTAGCTTGTTTTCTATCTCTCTCCTTATGGCTAAGACCCTCTAATCGAGGCAGCATTCAGGTGAAGCTCTTCTGCTCCCTCTCCAGTCTCCACATCCTTCCTGTAAAGAGGTGACCAGAACCCGTAATGCGGTGATCTAAAATACTCTGAAACATTCAGATCTAAAAAAAATGTAATAAAGCGTGGAACACTATATTGCCAAATGTGAAACCGAATTGGAAGACAACCTAAACCACCTCAAAATATGTGGAGAGGGCAAGATGACAAAGTGCATTATGGTCCCTACCATTGTGATTTTAAATGTGACCAAATCCTGACTAGTAAAAGGTCAAAGAAGAGCAAGAATTTTTGGAAGTTACAAACATTTCAAAGATTTTTTATGCAGGTAGGCATGCAGGTGCAGCAGGCAGTGAAGAAAGCGAATGGTATGTTAGCATTCATAGCAAAAGGATTTGAGTATAGGAGCAGGGAGGTTCTACTGCAGTTGTACAGGGTCTTGGTGAGACCACACCTGGAGTATTGCATACAGTTTTGGTCTACAAATCTGAGGAAAGACATTCTTGCCATAGAGGGAGTACAGAGAAGGTTCACCAGACTGATTCCTGGGATGTCAGGACTTTCATATGAAGAAAGACTGGATAGACTCGGCTTGTACTCGCTAGAATTTAGAAGATTGAGGGGGGATCTTATAGAAACTTACAAAATTCTTAACGGGTTGGACAGGCTAGATGCAGAAAGATTGTTCCCGATGTTGGGGAAGTCCAGGACAAGGGGTCACAGTTTAAGGATAAAGGGGAAATCCTTTAGGACCGAGATGAGAAAAGCATTTTTCACACAGAGAGTGGTGAATCTCTGGAACTCTCTGCCACAGAAGGTAGTTGAGGCCAGTTCATTGGCTATATTTAAGAGGGAGTTAGATGTGGCCCTTGTGGCTAAAGGGATCAGGGGGTATGGAGAGAAGGCAGGTACAGGATACTGAGTTGGATGATCAGCCATGATCATATTGAATGGCGGTGCAGGCTCGACGGGCCGAATGGCCTTCTCCTGCACCTATTTTCTATGTTTCTATGTTTAAGGGAATATACAGAATCCCCAGGGGAAATAAATTACAGAAATAATGTGCAAGATAATTAAATGTTTCTTCACTGTTTTGTTTTTAAAAGTCTCTAAAACAAATGCCTCTGACCAATGTCCACTTCAGCAATGCTGAAGGCGTATTCACAAAATTAAACATCCTCCACACCTCTATGCATACAACACTGTACGGCGTACTATGCTGCTTGGAAGTAGTGTAACATTTTTCTGCTGAACGTTATCGAAACGCCAAAATGTTTTTAAGCCACAACGCCGTAATTCAAGTGTAATATTCTGTCCGATATGAGACACACTGATTCCGAATGTGTGTCTGTGGGCAATGCATCCAGATCTCACGAATTTAACGGTCATTCCGGTACCTTTCTGTATGAGATTGAGCGTTGAACAATATAATTCTTGAAGCAACATTGGAGATGAACTGCAAAACCCACGGCTGCACAATGGGAGCATCACGCCCCGACTCTAATACACCAACAATTGGTCCACTTGAGCCCTGTGCAGATGCGCCTCCTGCCGGGCCAATTTTGTACCGAAGCGCCAAGCGGAGGGGTGTGAAATTGCCTGGCTCAAAGCAGATTGAAGTTATTCAGGAAGGCTGCATTCCCGCACAGTTGTAATAAATAGGAGTCTTGCAAGGAATTTTAAAACGGACATGGTTTTATATGTCAGAATCAGGACGACTGTCAATTTCTATTTTGATAACAATTGATGAAGGAAAATTATTTGATAAAATAAAAACGTATCTATGAAATTCAAAGTTTGGATGGGATTGGATGGATGGGTGGGGGGTGGGGACGAAATAAACTTATCCCAGGAAAGAAACATATTGACCTGGATTGCATCCTCGCCAAGGCGAAGCAGATGTGTTGCTGGAAATTATTAAGATTGCATGATTTCTGAACTGATATATTGCGCCAAATGCATCGGAATTGCAGGTGGAAACGGCAGCGGGCGAGTGAGTGTGTGTCAGTGGTATTTGACAGCTGTGCACTTACCAGTCCCCCGCAGGTGCTGAAAGAGGCGAGTGAGCCCCTGGAGTTGTGCACGAATCCGCTGTAGTAGCAGGCGTGTTCGGCGCGGTAGGAGCGCACCGACGTGTCGTGCCGGCTCCGGCGACTGTGCACGGCGAAGCTACCGGATAGGAAGCGGCTGTCCCTGGTCAGGCTCAGGTAGAGCTCTCTGCCGAACGCCGGGATCTTCAGCTGCAGCCCCCGGGGAGAAGACGAGGAAGCGGGCGAGGAGGAGGAGGAGGTGGCGGCGGCGGCGCCGCGGTGGCCGGGCGGGGCAGGAGCTCGCAGCTCCCGCGGGTAAAACTCCTGCGACTCGTACTCGTCCCCGTTGGAGATGGAGCGCACTTCCCGGGACGTGGGGCCGGCTGCCGACTTGCCCCGCACAGGGTACGCTCTTCCATCCTGCAGCACGGACGGGAACACGATCTCAGATTCCTCTCGGAAATTCTCGAGACCTGTGCAGAGGGAAAGGGGGGAAAAATCACAATTAGTGCAAAAATACTATTTTAAGGCTCATGAAATTTCATTTCGAAAGACTACTGTTAACATTTTGAGCCCTGTGGACATTCTACTGTCTTTTAATGTCAAATACACCTGGGATAGAAACGTATTTTATCCCCCAAAATGTGCAGGACAAAACGCTGAAATTGGTGTCTAATTTAGAAAAAATCGTGCCTTAATGCAAAGCATGCTTCAATAAAAAGTTACCGTACCTGAAACTATTGCATCCGTGAAATACAGTAGATACAAAATAGAGGAAATGAGACTCAGCAGCATTCTTGTATTCCCACAGTACCCTGTATTTAATATAAAAGTTAATTCTTGTAATAATCGGCAAAGCAAAACAGGACCCCTCTTTGGGTTGAGAATGAGAAGGGTGAGGCGTTGGCTGTTTCTAAGTTCCCTGTATTTTTAAAGCGTGAGGAAGGCTGCTCTTATAGTAGTATAATGTACTAGTTCAGAGAGCGGCGGCTGCTCTCTGTGCCTGCCTGCCCCTCTCTCTCTCTCTCTCTCTCTCTCTCTCTCTCTCTCTCTCTCTCACTCGCTCGCTCGGTCTCACATGGTTTGAGTTTCCGAATGAATGAATTCGAGTCCCGCGGAGCTGAGCCCTCACCACACACACACACCGAGGGCTTCCACCGAACTGCAATCCAGCCCTGATTGGTTACAGTAACCCACAGAGCTCCGTATGTGCGTGTGGACAAACAAAGCTTATGATTTATATAAAATGTAACATTTAAATTTATGATGGAAAAATATAAAACACTATCAAGGGTTGTTTTTTGGTACATTATTAAACAATGAAATGCAGTGCGCCATAGCCAAAGGCATAAGTTTGTTCACAGTGGATCAAAAATGAGGTTGAATTTCAACTTTAGGCTATTTTTTGATGTTATCAAAACATGCAAAAACAAGATTAAATAGAAACACAAGGGAAAATGCATTGGATGGCTGTGTTGAAGTGAAATGTGGATAGATGCAGAAACTGCAACAGATTAAGAGGCATGTCAGGTTTTGTTTTCATTTTATAGGTAAGGTAAAGAAAAGAAATCTAGAAAATGCTCTGCTGTGCTGAGCACACACACTATGGAAGCCCATGCATTTTTGAGATTGCTGTTTTGCCATAGAAGCAAGATGTATGTGCCAAATCCTATAATTAAGGCTACTGATTTATGGGCTGCAATTTTAACGTAACCCCTTGGTAAGTAACTGGCATGTTTGGGTTAGCCATTCATTTTATATCCCACACAGTTCTGTCTTCCAATGTGATTTAACTTGATGGGTGTATAAAAATATGCTGGCTCAACACTGCTTGTGAATCAGGTTAACATTACCCAAATAGGGGCTGAATGAGCGTGTCTAACTTTGAGCAGTGGTGTAAAAGAGGTGATATTGACTTAGCCAGCCATTTTCAGACAACACCCAAAGTCAATTGAAGAGAGTGTTATGTTGAGCTCACAATGGGCAGCCTATTCATTATCTTATTTAACGCACTTAATCAAAATTCTCCAACATATTTTTACGTTCAGTCTTTTACCTGAATTTCTAAGATTTTTGACAATAATAAAATAATGAGATTTAAAAAAAAATCTATATTGATCTTTTTGCCAGTACACAGCATCTGGTCTAAGATCCCTTATAGGTTCATTTTGGTTTTCCTAAGTGTAAAGATTAACTTAAATTAAAAAAAATATGGCTCTTGTATGCTATGATAATATATTTGGAGGAAATTATGTTCTTAATGCAGAGTAATATAACTTGGAATACATATGAAGAATTTTCCATTCCAGTTCATAAGAAATAAGAGCAGAATTAGGCCATTTGGCCCATTGAATCGTCCTGAGAATTAGTTTCCCAGAGGATAGCACTGAACATGTTACAAACATAATTCTCTAAAACTATTATTATTCTATTCATGTGCATTAGCACAGATATTTAATGAGCGAGGACAGAACATGAGATATAATGAAACATTCCCTCTGCCTACTTTTGATATCTTTAACAACCAAGAATAGTTTGGTGACTACTGGAGAGACAGTTGACGGCACGGAAAGACGGCACCCGGGACAGGCTGGGTTAGCACCCCAGTCTGTGTCTTTCGTGAGAAAGACACCCAATAAAGCTACGGAAAGGCCTAATGAACCACTGTGGCCTAAAAAATCCATCAGGCGAGAATGAAATGCTCGGAGAAGGAGAAAGAGGTGCAGCGCACAGGCCTTGAACTTGGTGAGACGCAGGAGGAGCCCGGCCAGGACTCACCCCACAGAGCCCAGTCCCTCCACGCACTAGAGTCTCCCAACCCCTGCAGAGTAGTTATTAAGATGGCTGATCCTTGGGCGGTTGCTGCTGGGACACAAGTCGGGGCCTGGTCAACCCCGGCTGGGTTGCCTAGGCGAGGGTGTCTGATGTTGTGAGACCCGAAACACCCGATGACCCCAGGTCACATCACTGAGGATGCGTCCCAACGCATCTAGAAGATGTATATTTTGCACACACTGTTAGAAAACCTGCACTGATGCTATTTTAAATAAACTGGTCATCGCCTGTTCCATTTTAAGTACATCTGGTAGTGCCTATCCTAGTGGGAGGGAATTTCATATGACAGCTGCAGAGAGCTCTAGGAACAAGGACACAAATGTTGAAAGCATCCTTTTATGTTCCTTAGCTTGTTTTGGCAATGTCAAAGAAGCAGTTGGTTTCTTGAAATTGGCCCTTGAGTTTTTAAACTCCTCCCCCTTCTGACCCCACCTTCCATAGGTCTGAGAAACATTAATTTAAATGATAAAAGGCAGATTAATGCCTTTCAAAGTGCTTTACTACCCACGATGTACTTTAAAGTTGTTTAAGAAGGAACTGCAGATGCTGGAAAATCGAAGGTAGACAAAAATGCTGGAGAAACTCAGCGGGTGAGGCAGCATCTATGGAGCTCTATAGATGCTGCCTCACCCGCTGAGTTTCTTCAGCATTTTTGTCTACTTTAAAGTTGTAGTTTTTTTATGTACAATCAAAGCACATGGGCGACATTGGTGAACCCAATATTTATTGTCCATCCCTAATTGGTATTGAGGTATGAAGTTATCTTTGTGGTAAATGCACTCCCACTGGTAACTCATTGTCAATCCTGAGTGATTGTCCTAAGAAGAAGTTAAACTTTAGGAAGAGTTTTCTTCATCCTAAAGGCCACTGTAGCCTTCAGGATGAAGTTTCAGGATGCCATGTAGGAAACACAATAGCCAGCCTGTGCACAGCACAAATGTCATTGTGATAATTATTATCATTTTCTTTTTTTAATAATGTTGAATAAGAGAAATGTTATGCAATTACACCCATTTGTGGAAAACCCATAAAATCAAGGACTTTCAACAGGATCAAAAAGATGTTAAAACATGCTGACCATGTTCTACTCCAAATTTGTGTCTTTGCAGTATTAACTGCCAATTGGAGTATGCAGGTAGGGATTATATTAACAATTTAATAGGTCTAATAATTATCTACTCAGCTGGAACTTATGCAGCTTCCCAAATACCAATAGGCTAAAGTGAAAACGACTATTTTGATCCTTTTGCAAGCAATGTAGAGGATGGCTGAAGATAACAGTTTCAAACGTCCACTCTAAACGAGTAGAAACTTTCATTGGTTTAGAAGTAGACTTTTGTAATGGGCATTGCTGGAATCTGGTGCAGCAAACAACCTATTTAAGGAATTACAGGGAACAAGGAATTTAGCAGTCTGAAGAAGGTGCCAATCCGGCCCTGCTGCTGCCTGACCCACTGAGTTACCCCACCACTGTGTCTTTAATGTACTGCAGGAATTCAAGGGTTGGGCAGCTTCTGTGGGAGGCAGGGGGAGTAGTTATTCACATTTCTGGTCAAAATACTTTGTAACTGGAGGTACTGTGATGTTGAAGATACATCTGAATTCTGTTTTACCCTTTATGAAAATTCATTCATTTTTTACTCTCCACCAATAAAACCCATTTCAAATATTCAGTTGGCAACCATTGGAATATCAAAATCAACTACCCATTGCTTGTCAAAGATATCAAACTCATTCATAGCCTAAACCAAAATCTCTGCTTCCCCACTAACTGATATTAATCACTCTGCCTGCCTTACATCAGCGACTTGATTTATACCAATAATTTCAATGAGACACAAGAGGATACATTTTCATTGTCGCTGTATTTGGGGTAATCTGACAGAGCAAATAACTTGTGTAGAAAGGAGCTGCAATTGCTGGTATATACTGAAGATAAACAAAAGGTTCTGGAGTAACAGTGGGTCAGGCAGCATCCCTGGAGAAAGAGGATGGGTGATGTTTCGGGTCAGACCCTTCTTCAGACAAATAACTTGCTCTTTATCGAATCCATCTATTTTATACCTCTTTGATAGGGAAGTTTCCCATCAATAAAGCAAGAAAACATTCTAGCTCGAGGCATCTGAGATCAACTTTAATTCATGTATGTCCTATATAGGTCTTTTACAAAAAGTATTGAAAATCTTCCCATATAATGTAAGATAAGAGCTCTCCTTTGTTACAGAATATTCACCATATCCTGGAGTAAAGACATTTCACTGGTTTGAGGAGTGGCTACCTTAAACTGCAGCAACAGAGACTTTTCCCCAGCTGAAACATTTAAGTAAAGTGTGGATGGGTCCAACAGAAACCCATGAGCATCTCGTAAACCTGCCTCAACATTGCAGTGCATGTACACTACAAATGATGTCAAATATAAGTGTTGATTATTCAATATTGCTGATAGAATGCCTTAGCTAACAATGTACCATTCTACATTTCCTTGAGCATCGTCCCCTTTGATCTGTTACACCTTACCCTTCCATATCTCTGTCTCCCTCTCCCCTGACTCTCAGACTGAAGAAGGGTTTACTCAAAACGTCACCCATTCCTTCGCTCCAAAGGTGCTGCCTTTCCCGTTGAGTTACTCCAGCACTTTGTGTCTATCTTAAGTGTTGATTATGTACTGTATCTTACTTAGACCTACAGTATACCTCACACCATTGCACTCTGAGTGCAAAATAACAGGGATCAACAATGAAATGATGTAAAATCTCAGCTAAATAAAAAAAGTCACCGGTAGGAACCTTTGCTGGGTGATTTAAGAAATTTATTGCTTGAACCTCGAGAAAGTAGGGATAATAATCCTACAGCTTGATCACACTTCTGATGTGCCGAATAATACAAAGTCCCACATTTCAATAATGGAAGGAGCTGTGATGTGGAAAGTCCACTGCATCAGGAAAGGTGGCCAAAATGTATCAATGCATTGCAAAAAAGGTTTAATAGACATGAATGTTTTACATCTGTAACAGTATTCCTGCCTGATAATACATGTGTTTTGAACACATGTAGACATCAACATGTGTTTTGAACACATGTAGACTTCCAGTTACTTCAAAAGGAGCAATATATCCTCAAGAGGATACTGGGGATTTAAATCTTTTTTTAAATTGTTATTTTTAAATAACTAATCAAGTTATAGCCCAGTCTGATCCAATGATGCTATGTAGTAAAACAAGATTTTTTGGTATGCAGTGAAGAGATCTTTCAATTAATATAACTGGACATGATGTAGATTTGTTGTCACTTTCACCAGAACCTTACTTCTTGCTCAAAACCTTGCTTGAGTTTAAGACATAAGTCCAGATGCTTTAAGTAGCCAACAAAGGGCAACCTTATGAGCAGATCTTCCATTTTGAGATGATCCAGATGGTTTGCAACAGATGGAATTAACCTGGAGATGGACTCCAGGGAACTCTTCAGAACAAGCAGCTGGTAAAATTTTGTTCCAGGAGTCAAGACAGATGAGCAGTTGCCCTCTACGTCCTGTCAAATATTCCGGGAAGGATCATTTTTGTATGTTTTCTCTTAGTTATTTACATTTGAAGGATCATTCACAAGATCCAGGCCCAACATTAATCCTAGTAACTTCTTACCAGCTGCAGGAATCTTATCAGTCTGATCTGCAGTGGCTGAACATCATCTAACTCTCTGCTCTCCAGTAGTATCTGCTCTCATAAGTGAATGGCCAGATATAGAAAAGCCAGTCCGAGGAAGCTTATTTGACAGAGCAGGATTAATGAGATGTATAAATGCTGTTTCCTTTCCAATGAAGTTGTTTTCTTGCAGATTTAATAAAGCTTTTACTCTAAAAAACTATGATGCAAAATAAAGAAGGCTTATTCTTTATTCCTTACTTAATTTTTGACCCCAGTATTTCATTCATGTTTAGCACAAATGACCATACCAGTACATTCACTGATCTAAAAAGGGTGTAAAATGTAAATTTATATTATTGGATACACATTTCCCTCAAGAAAGCAAATGCTATATAAAAGATTTTCGGAAGAGTATGTTTTGGCTATGATGACACATCTCACCAAACCTCTTTCAAAGTATGTAAATTCCTGGAGACAGTCATTGCTTCTTCCCTCAGATCTTCCAGTTGTCTGTGTTGTGCATGTGACCTACTTGCATGAGAATGACCCTTTAGACATTAATAGCATCCACCAACCTGTAATACTCTAGAGCCGAACCAGGAAAGATACTGCTAAATGAAGACTAGATTTTGGTGCAAATCACTTGGGGTTGGAAGAGACAACTATGGGGCAGTGGGGGAGGGTAAAATAAATCGTAGAGCCAACATAATACATAATTTGTATTTTGAAATAGCTGCTGTAAAGTGTATGGAAGCTGTTGTAAAGCTTCCTCATAATATATTTTTCCTTGAAGTTTCCTTTAAGCTAATTCAGAAACTATCACATCCCATTGCATTAAATGTTGAGGAAGTCATAAGATCATAAGGTCATAAGTGATAGGAGCAGAATTAGGCCATTCGGCCCATCAAGTCTACTCTGCCATTAGGCTGATCTATCTCTCCCTTCTAACCCCATTCTCCTGCCTTCTCCCCGTAACCCCTGACACTCATACTAATCAAGAAAATATCTCTGCTTTAAAAATATCCATTGACTTGGCCTCCACAGCCTTCTGTGGCAAAGAATTCCACAGATTCACCACCCTCTGACTAAAGAAATTCCTTCTCATCTCCTTCTTGAAGGAACGTCCTTTAACTCTGAGGCTATGACCTCTAGTCCTAGACTCTCCCACTAGTGGAAACATCCTCTCAACATCCACTCTACCCAAGCCTTTCACTATTCTGTATGTTTCAATGAGGTCCCCCCTCATTCTTCTAAACTCCAGTGAGTACATGCCCAGCGCCGTCAAATGCTCGTCATTACTTAACCGACTCATTCTTGGGATCATTCTTTTCAACCTCCTCTGGACCCTCTCCAGGGCCAGCACACCCTTCCTCAGATATGGTGCCCAAAAGAGCTCACAATATTCCAAATGCGACTTGACCAGCATCTTATAGAGCCTCAGCATTACATCCCTGTTTTTGCATTCTAGCCCTCTTGAAATAAATGCTAGGATTGAGTTTGCCTTCTTTTCTACCGATTCGACTTGCAGATTAACTTTTTGGGAATCTTGCACCAGCACTCCCAAATCCCTTTGCACCTTCAATTTCTTTATTTCCTCCTCATTTAGGAAATAGTCTACGCCTTTAGTCCTACGACCAAAATGCATGACTCCACACTTTGCTAAAGTATATTCCTTCTGCCACGTCTCTGCCCATTCTCCCAATCTGGCCGAGTCCCTGCTTGCTCTGAACTACCTGTCCCTCCACCTATTTTCGTATCATCGGTCCAGGGACACCTTGCAAGGCTGATACTTGGTTGAAAGAGTCTATCTGAGCTCTGAAGACAAACTGATAGAGGGAGCAGACAAAATAATTATGGGAAGATTTCAGCATGAAAAGCGTAAGCTCAAAAATCATGGAAATATGTTGCTGGCTTCATCGTCAGTTATATGGAGAAAGTGTTGGAGGAGGAGGAAGCACTGTTCAATGAAGGAGGCATTGTTCAATGGAGCAAAGGAGGCTGAGTGGGGACTTCAGAGGTTAATAAAATCATGAGGGGAATAGAAATGATGGATTGTCACAGTTTTTTCCCGTGTAGGGAAGTACAAATCCAGAGGACATCAGTTTAAGGTGAGAGGGGAAATATTTAAAGTAGAACTGTGAAGCAAGCGTTTCACACAGAGACTGATGAGTATATGGAAAGAGTTGCCAGAAGTGGCAGAGGTGGGTACATTTTAAAATTCAAAAGACACCTGGACGGGTACATGGATAGGAAGGGTTTACAGTGATATCGGCAAGTGATACATGCTCAGGAATAAACGTTGGTTAGCATAGATGAGTTGGGACGAAGGGCCCATTTCCTTGCTGTATAACTCTATGACTATAGTAGGCTTTGTAACAACCCCACTGATGTTTGCAGAACCAGTCTAACTGTACTGGTGAAAACAATACATGCTTTGTGGGTCAGAAAGTGCATTTGAATTATAAGATATATATTATGCTATCTACTTCAATTTCCGGGACTTTTATTTTCCTCCTCCGCTCCTTTCCCTGAACCAAATGAACGACATCTGCCTTAATTCAAAGTGTAACATTATCACTTTTTCTGCAATGCCTCCTTTTAGTTGAAAGCTTACTTCCCATTAATGACAGCAATTTTCTTCATTATTTTAAACACCTCACAGAGATCAGTCCACAACTCTTTATTTCCAAGAAGATGCTGTCAAACATTTCATCTTAGAACCGGAATATTTCTTTCTCAGAGGATGTCACTGAAGCTTTTGGATGTGTCCCCAACCCCACACAACTGCAAAGTACAAAAGATGGGATAAATGTCAGTTCAGTTCATGTGCTGATATAATTTAACATCATACATATGTAGCATTTCATTTGTGCTAAGTGGAAAAGAAGTACATAAGCAGTACAAGTGTCCATAGTATGCAGAATGGAAACAGTACTCCCATTGTATTTATCAGACTGTACCCAGAATCTAAACACACAAGTACTGGCACTGTGCAAAACCTATTGCACGAGGCCAGAAGATGATTGCACAAAACAGCACCCTAACTCTGCCAAATTATGACTACTAAAAGATCCGTAATGATGTAATTATAACTTCACTGAAATCCATCTGTTAGTGGGTCTGTGAACTTATAGTCCAGTACACAGCAATCAGAATCACACAGGCAGTCACTTCAGTCTGCATAAATAAATGAATGAATGTCTGAATGGACTTTTCTTCCACAAAACTGTATGTGGACTAAAATATATGTTTGCCCACATACCATTAAAACATGTGGAATGCTGCCCACTGTATAAATATCTTGCCAGCTTCCATGCCATCTGGCATGTTTCTGGCATGCTTCAGCCGAGAATAGTACAATCAGACAATTCTAAGATTTCCTGTTATACCTGAGAGTTAGTAAAATGAGTATTTACTAATTGTATTAACAAAATAAAATTAGGGCAGCACAGTGGCGCAGCGGTAGAGTTGCTGCCTTACAGCACCAGAGACCCGGGTTCGTGGGTGTTATATGTACGGAGTTTGTAGGTTATCTCTGTGATCACGTGGGTTTTCTCCGGGTGCTCCAGTTTCTTCCCACACTCCAACGGCGTACAGGTTTGTAGGTTAATTGGCTTCAGTAAGTGGTAAAGTTGTCCCTAGTGCGTGTAGGTTAGTGTATGGGGTGATAGCTGGTTGGCACGGGCTCGGTGGGCCGAAGGGCATGTTTCTGTGCTGTATCTCTAAAGTCTAAAGTAGAAATCTAAAGAAAACAAATGGATGAACAAAATTTTAAAAAAAGAAGATAAATGCAGGCTATGATGGTATGTGATATTAAAACTGAAAGATCAAGAGGCTAAAATGTGTTTGGTTAATGGTTCCGCATAACTGATGTGATTATCATACAGAATTATAAGTTTATGCCAAAAACACTCCTTTAGATCACAGCACCTGCAGCCTCTTGTCTCTCCTCTTTGGACCTATTCTTCTTATCAATATCCTATCTTGAACCAGTAATCATGCAGTCTAAAAGGGGAGTAATTTTAAGTGGAACTTCTCTATGTGTCCATTTCAATCGTTTCCATCTCTTTCTGGATCCAATGTGGAATTCCAGTGATAAATTCATAAGTTCCAGGAGCAGAATTAGGCCATTTGGCCCATCAAGTGTAATCTGCCATTCAATCATGGCTGATCTATCTCCTTCTCAACCCCAATCTCCTGCCTTCTCCCCATAACCCCCAACATTCTTACAACTTCAACATTCTTCATCAAAAATGATAAAGATTGGCTGCTTTTTCAGACCATTCAATCTTCATCACTGGAATTTCACATTGGATCTAGAAAAAGAAGGAAAGAATCGTTATCCAAGAGGTTCCACTTAAAATTTGGGTGGCGAGAGGAGGTTCTGTACAGATAATACTCACAACTGAATGCCATTTTGTCCAGAACACAGCGTAATAAAAGTTACATTTTTGCGATGTATTTAGAGCATGAGAGCTCTAAGTGAACACCAAGTAGCAAAACAGTAAATTGTCTTTGTCTTTGATACTTTGAGCACACTTCCTCTTCCCACTTGTTGAAGGTACACTGTCCCACGGGTTTGTGGTCATTGGCGGTGAAGCGCGGCGTCGCCGGAAGAGGGGACCGCACGGCAACCACGAGAGCGCCGCACGGATGCTGCGCGGGGGCCGAGTGATCTCCGTACGGTCGGTTCCACGAGCTTGCGGCGTCGGGTGATGACGTCATCGCGCAACGCAACGCGCTACGCGATGACGTCTTTCGGAATGCGGGGCTGTGGTGGCGGCCGAGCCGCACACGTGCCTCACTGGCGGCGGCTGTGGCAGTGAAAGTTCGACTCACGGCGCTCATGCCGCACTGGCGGCGGCTGTGGCGGTGACCGTGCCGCACTCGTGCCTCACTGGCGGCGGCTGTGCGGTAGGAAAATATTTTTAGACATTGTTGACTTTTTGTGAGCACCGTGCGGTGTTGGGACCAACGCCGCACGGCCCCGGCAGTGTGCGTTTGACCGAACCCGCGGTCTCTGGCGGTCCACGAACGGTAGATACTTCCTGTTTCACCGCCAATGACCGTTGACTCGTGAGACAGGCCTTTAACCTAACATTCACAACGTTTTCCAAACCATCGGGCAATTACCAAGGAAAACCATAAATGGAATGAATACCACATATTTTATACTTATCACTTTCCCCCCCAAAAATTTGATATATGGTCCATGCTGAGAGATATTGGCAGAAAAAGTATTTAACATCACATATTCAGCTATGTAGTAATTCTATCAGAATGACTGTCTATTTTATTTATTCTTATTTACTTTTTAGTGCCAAAGATATACATGGATATGTCAGTTGATATACAGTAGTTTTAATTAATGATGGATGCTTTGATACATGTGTGTTTTATTTACTTGACTAACATAATATAGTGAGAGGAGCTTTGTTACATTTGTTAGAAGTACAAGGAGAGGTTCATGTGCAAACCTGGTGACTTTGGTGAATACCAGACTCAAACCTGAGAGTGGATGTTTACACTAGTGGGAGAGTCCAGAACCAGAGGGCATTGCCTCAGAATAAAAGTATGTACCTTTAGAAAGGAGATGAGGAGGAATTTATTTAATCAGAGGGTTGTGAATCTGCAGAATTCATTGCCACAGACAGATGTGGAGGCCAAGCCATTGGGTATTTTTAAGGCGGAGATTGACAGACACTTGATTATTAAGGGTATCAAGGCTTATGGGAAGAAGGCAGGAGAATGGAGTTGAGAGGGAAAGATGGATCAGCCATGATTGAATGGTGGAGTATACATGATGGGCCAAATGGCCTACTTCTGCTCCTATGACCCCATGAATTTACGACATAAATTAGGATTATACTAAAAATAGAAAATATCTCCATTCTCAATAAGACCATCAAATTAAAGCTTAGGTCTGTGGAGTGCATGAATTGGCGAATGATTTATTTCTCATTGTTCAGGTCTTCTTGGGAACTATTGGAAGGGTTTACCAGCAGTCAATTTGCAGTGTCTATGAAAACATGTGTACTTAATATGCAGTAAAAGAGGGAACAGTTGGAAGAAGGGTGAGTGATGACGGCTTCCATCTCTGCCACTCTTTTATTTATCTGTTAAACTAATCCCTCAATTTAACTGTCTCTCTGTTGGAAAATCTTTGTATAAGAGGGCAGCCTGTAGGCCTCTTATACACTGAATGCACCTTAAATAAATCTCATCTTAGCCTCCTCTTTCCTAAAGAAACCAACCTCAACTTGATCAGTTTCCTCAGCATTAAATAAAAGTTTTCATTTTGCACAAAAATGGCATTTGTAGGAAAACTTTAATGTAATTAAATATTTGTATCAAACATATTAACAATTCTCCAGTCAAAATCGTGCCCTATTGAAAGTTAATTTCCAGGTCATCATTTTGGATAAATAGTTAGTGCGGCAACAACGATCTATTGCTTCTCACATTACATTCTTAGCTCCTGGAAACATTAATTGCAACGAGAAAAACATAAGCCAAGCCTGTGCAAATAGATTAGGAATACATAAGAACAATACAAATAAATTTGAAAGAGATTAAAGTTGTCCATTACACCTGGTACAAAACAACATTCTATATTTAAAACAAAATCCTACAGCCAGTGGACAAAGTTGGTTCCACACTGAAAACGTTGCCATCTCCTGCGGTTTCTGAAATTGGCTCAGGATTATAAAGGTTTGTGAAAATGATTGGTTCATATCAAGGTAGTGTAACAGTGACACAAGTTTGTTATCTTAGCATGCTATTCTATTCATGAACTCCATGATCATATGTTCAATTGCCCATGGTTTCACAGTGATTTTTTTTGCAGGATCTCAGGAGGAAGACTGCTGATATTCAACCGCTGCCTGGATGAATCTTGAGCATTTGGCATTTAAACAGACTAATCTTAATGTTTATTTTAAATAATAGATAATAATAAAAAATGTTTTGATAACTCTTATTGTTGGTTCTTTTTAATTGAACTTCTTGAATTGAGTTTCTTCCTGAAGTATTATGAGTTTACGGTTGTGACAGTATTATGTTTGGTTATTACACGTTCTTTAGTTTAGTTTAGTTTAGTTTCATTTCGTTTAGAGATACAATCTGATACTATTTCATTTTTCGTGGATTCTGATAGCAATGTAAAGGTTTGATAACTGAGGATGTAGGATTATGACAAACACATATTTTAGATTTTTGAGAATACCGTCAACACAATATCTAGCTCACTTGAGCATCATTAATTGGTATCATCAACAAACTTGGAAGTACAGAATCTGTCTGACCCTGCCAGGATAAGACTTATCTTGTTGAGAATGAACATTCTCCAGAGATGCTGCCTGACCCACAGAATTACTCCAGCACTTAATGTCTATCATCAGATATTCCAAATGCATTCCATTAGTTGTCAGAGGGAATACATTGGGCATCGGGACATCTGTATCAGAGCCCACAAATGTAGTGTGGGAAATATATATATTTTTTAAAGAAGACTGGGTTCAGAAAGTGATATCATTAATTACAGAATGCTGTTGTAAAATTTACCTCTTGATGGAATTAGGAACATTGATTACAATAGTGTTTACAATAGTGTTTACAATAGAATGAACAGATGCTTGTAACTAAAGTTACAGCGTTACGCACATTTGTTTCCAGGTACTTCAAACATCAAGGTCTTCAAAAGCTGTACCTTTGGATAGGTTTGCTATCCTGAATCACCCTCAATGTATCAAGTAAATTGGTAGGGACAATCATCACTGCTTGTAAAAAAAAAGCCAAGCAAAACAGGGTAATAATAATAACATATGAAACAGAAAGCCAATGTAGAAATGAAATTAGATATTTGACTATCTCAGTACAAAAAGTAGTGTTTGCGGCATGCAATGGAAGCCTCTTTGGTTTTTCAAATCTGACCCAGGTGTAACCACAGAGAGATGCGTATCATAGAAATAGTTCTGTACCACATGTCAGTAATAAAATAAATCAGTCTTCCTTCAACCTTTTTTATGAATGCACAAATCATTGTTTTAATAGAATTTTATATGCTGGACAGAATTTAACAACAGAAGCACTGAAGTTAAATGGTGGGATTGATGTACCTATGTTGAAATAAAATTTAACAGCCATATAAAGCCATCAGCCTCATTTACTGTGCAGAGCGTCATTTCTAACCCACTTTTTGCTCAGTTAGAAAGGTAGCAGCCCACTGCAGGACTTGAACTCGTGTCTAGATTGTCATCTCCATGTGTTACTGCGGAATAATAATAGTAGTTATTTTATTGTCACATCTTCATAGATATATGAAATGCTTTGATTTGCATACAATCCAGTAAAATTATACTATACATAAACATAATCATACGTAAGTAAAAGAGTGTAACAATTGAGTAGATTTCTTCTGAGTCAGTACACAATGAGTCGCCACTATTCCGGTGCCATCTTGTAGCTATCAAGGTTTTAATGCTACATTATTGGAAGTGCTGCATTTCAAGTCAAAGTCTTTTATTCATGTAAATTGGTGAAAAACAACTCAGAGCACATTTTAACAATGTGTACCTTCTGTTGATTTTATCGTTCAACTAATAGCATTAAGAAGCAGATTAATTGATCACCCACCTCACCAATGTTTGTTGATCTGTACAAACATTAGCCACCTCTTTTACATAGATTACAATTTTGTCTATAATTCAAATGCAATTGGAATGTCTGATGCAAGAACAACAATATATTTGTCCAAGATTTTTCTACTTCGTAACGTTAAAAACATTTCAAATTTAGCATTATTTCATTTTCAGGACATAGCACAATATCTGTTATGGAGTCAATACAGTGGTTTTAGACCTGAAACATCGGCCATTCTTTCTCTCCAGAGATGCAGCCTGTCTCGCTGCGTTACTCCAGCATTTTGTGTCTACTAGTGGTTTTAGATCTTCTTTGAAAGACCATGGCTAAGAAAGGTCATTTGAAATGTGTCAGAGGCTGGCAAAACAATTGCTCTCCCTGCCCAATCACAGACGACAATCTGAGCTCAGACCCCAACTTACGTCTCTTTAGTTATTGATGACCAGATAGCCGTCAGCTTACCTAGTCATTACAAAATGGAAAGAGTCCATCCAGCCCATCACGTCCATGCCTGTTCCCTGCAGAGTAATCCCATTATCCCTCTTCTTATTTTTACCCCTCATGTATCCATCAATAACCCTTTGCTACCTTTGCTCCTTACATGCACAAGGGCAATTCTATATAGCTGATTAACTCATCAGTATTTCTTTGGTGATGTTGGAGGAAACCAGACCACCCAGGGAACACCCACACGGCCATTGGGAGAACTGGCATACTGCACACGAACAGTATCCAGCTTCAGGATCAAAGCCATTTCGCAGGAGCTATGAGATAGCAGCATGAGATAACTGCAGCTTCATGCTCTCTTGAGCCCAGGGGAAGATAAAACCTATACCAGGGAGAGGTTTTAACAGAGCTAATGGAGGATCAGAGTTTTTTCGGGATCAGGTACAACACTCCTGCTACTTAGAAACCAAAAATTTCCTGGGTCGTTTTCAGATTAGTTTTTGTGAATCCTATTTATGTTAATCAACTAGTTCGACTGAATGGAACATGTATAGATGATTTGTACTGGGTGATCGACATTTGATATACAACCTTTATACTCATAGACTTAATCAACTTTATGCATAAGGTTTGTATATGTATGTCATTCCCTCTCTCTTTCTTCCTTTCCTTCCTATCCTTTCCGATCTACTCTGCACTACTCTTTCATTTACTTTTGCTGCACTATTACTGTTCAAGAATCAAATATTCTGCGATTCAGATTATTCATTTCAAAGCTAAAAGAACATTTGATGAGAGGAATTTTAAATTAAGATAAGTTTCAATAAAGGGAATAAAGTATCCAAAGGCTGAAGGGTCTGTGTATTACCAGAAGATCCAGAGATACAGTGAGAATGTTTTTGGTACCATAGTTACAATTTGGAACACAATGCTTGATACAGCAGAGGGAAGTGGTCAACAATAGCTATCAAAAGGGAAATAGATTAAAAAACTTGGAAGAACAACAATTACAGGGAACTGGGAGCAGAGCAAAAAGTTAGATAATCTAGGTTATCGTTTGAAAGAAGAAATGTACAGGCAAGGTCTAGATAGTCTCTTCCTTTCTGCGCTATTCATGATTCCATCATTTGAAGAGGTATGAAAACGAAAAAGAATTTGTTGATTAATCAAGAAAAGAAACGTCAGCATGGCAATTCACTGTTCAAGATACCATGGTGACGGTATAATTGCAATGACTGAAACAGTGCTGTGAAATGTGGCCCTTTCAGGACCATATTGAATTGACAATGAATGGGAAAGACATATATTTAACTTTACCACACCAACATCACTATGGACATATGCTTTGTTTGAGTTTGAGCCAAGATGGGAGAGGTATTCTCCAGAATTTTAATTGGTTATTATCCAGTCCAGACCCAGTCATTCAGACAATAACCAATTGTAGCACCATTTTATTTACATTTTTCCGTGAGATATACACTATTCTCTGGCCATTATAAGTGGTCACAGTGAACTATGATTGCAATAGTTTGTCTTCAGTTATCAGTAGTTCTATATTATAATCAGTAATCATTAGTTCTGTTTTGGTTGTCAGAGTAATTATTTTCACAGATAGAAATGCATCTAATCTTCACCTTTAAATCTAAGTGAGATTTGTTATCTAGTGGTCATGTAAAGATGGGAATGCTTTAATAAAATACAGAACATAAATTACCAAATAAATGAGCAAATAGATGAGACTAGGATAATTAAACTCATATTCATAATTTTTAAAAATGAACAAACTGTGCATACCCTTGCAACAAAAGAAACAGAGAATCTGTGGAAACAAGGAACTGCAGATGCTGGTTTACAAAAAAAAGGACACAAACTGCTGGAGTAACTCAGCGGGTCAGACAACATCTCTGGAGAACACGAATAGGGGACCTTTTAGGTCAGTACCTTTCTTCAGACTGAATAAGCGCTCTGAGCAGAGAATCTGTGCAGGCTGAAGATCAAACCAAAGCCTATGATGCAGAGACATTTCTCTCCCGCCTTGCATTAGGCCACTATGATGATAGAAGTCTGGAGGACGCCCGTGGGGAGCACAAGCACTGACATGGTGCATTTGGGCTGGATGGGCTGCTTCTGTACTATTGCGCTACAAAATCATTTAAATTCTATGTTGTCAGTACAACTACAAACAATGCAGCATATTTATCTATTAATATTGACTGCAGAGAGCTTATATTGGGCCGGACGTCTGGAAATCTGTTGAGTATCTCACTGTTTCGATTGATTGAAAGAACTGCATGGAAACAGGCCCTTCGGTTCACCTAGCCTATGCCAACCTTCGATCACCTGTCCACACTGGTAATAAAGGCATTTCTTTCCTATGAGTAATTGAACTGATTCGGCTATAACATTTCCCCACCGATCACCATGCATTTCTTAAGCAATTAGCAAAATGTTACAGTGATTCTGTTTGAATTACAATGTCTTGGTCAGTGGGTCAGGGTAAATATGGAAATTATCTTATCCACCAGAGGGAAGTAAAGAGCTGAATATAAAATATCATAAGTTGGTTGCCTTGTTGAGAGAAGTGACATGAAGTACAATCATGCTTGCAATATTCTTTGACCATGTTAAACATTACCAATGAAATTCTCCTGCATTTGGATTAATATAGTTTATATGATGTTGTAATGCCTCATTATTCACTATTTGATGTGAAAGAATGATAACATTGGAAAAAATTATATTGCACTGATGATTTTAGGAATACTTTATCGAAGATCACTTCATTTAAGTCAAATTGAATTTTTTGCCATATGCACCAGTACGCTGGGGTATAGGTACAATGAAAAATATGCTCACTGCAGCAACACAGACACATGGACTCAGACTACACACAAAAACATAATGTGTAGGAAGGAACTGCAGATACTGTTAAACTGGATAGACACAAAAAGCTGAAGTAACTCAGCGGGACAGGCAGCATCTCTGGAGAGAAGGAATGTGTGACCTTTTGGGTCAAGACCCATTTTCAGACTTGAGCCAAAACACTGTAATTTGGGTGATTCAAACAGACTTGTGGTCATACCGCAAAGAAACAGGCCCTTTGACCTAACTTATCCATGCCAATCAGGCTGCCCCATTTAAGGGGGGTCTCGACCGGAAACGTCACCCATTCCTTCTCTCCAGAGATGCTGCCTGTCCTGCTGAGTTACTTCAGCTTTTTGTTTCTACCTTCGGTTTCTACAGTTACTTTCTACACGGTAGCGCAGCGGTAGAGTTGCTGCCTTACTGCACTTGCAGCGCTGGAGACCCGGGTTCGATCCCGACTACGGGTGTTGTCCGTATGGAGTTTGTACGTTCTCCCCGTGACCGCGTGGGTTTTCTCCGAGATCTTCGGTTTCCTCCCACACACCAAAGACGTACAGGTATGTAGGTTAATTGGCTTGGTGTGTGTGTGTAAATTGTCCCTTGCATTTGTAGGATAGTGTTAATGTGCGGGGATCGCTGGACTCGGTGGGCCGAAGGGCCTGTTTCCGCACTATATCTCTAAATTAAACTGAACTAAAAACTAAGATGACTTTGAAGCTGGAACAATGACTTAGGTGGGGGTGGGATGGAGTGAGTTGGGATGCAATGGTTACTTGAAGTTAGAGAAAACTATATTCCTACTGCTGGGTTGTAAGCTGCACAAGCAAAATATGAGGTGCAGTTCCTCCAATTTGCATTGGGCCTCACTCTGACAATGGAGGAGGCCAAGGACAGAAAGGTCAGTGTGGGAATGGGAAGTGGAATTAAAGTATTAGGCAACCGGGAGATCAGGTAGGCCCAGGCGGACTGAGCAAAGGTGTTCAGCAAAACGATTGCCCAGTTTACATTTAGTCCAAATGTTACTCAGCTTTTTGTGTCTATCTTCAAACAAAAAACATAAATTCAATATAAATTACATAAATTCTACAAGACAGTGAAAATAAAAAGTTTGCAAAAAACATGGAAATAGTGCGATTAGAAAATAATTTTCTTGTACAGCAAGAGGTGATCCACAGTGTCCCTTTGCTGTTCACGAGTATCCAGTAACTGCCTATCAAGGCCTTTGAACATATGCTAGTACTGCTGAGCTGGGGAGTTTAGTCATAAATCTTTCACTAGGTATTTTATTAGAGGGTGATAAGTATTTTAAAACCAATAAGTAACAAGATTGGAGGCCATGGCAGTGGAAATGGGTATTGAGGCATGAAAAAATATTCACTGAAGAGAACAATGAAGGACAATTACTTGTATTAGTTATTTTTATTTGCCCCTTTTATTTAGAATGTAATTTTAAAAATTGACTGAATCAGTGCAAATGTAGCCAACATTTACACAATATTATGATTCTCTTAAGAGGTTTATAGGTCTCGTCCATACCGGGTTGTTTCAGTTAATTGCAATTCTCACTATTAAATAAAGTGTCAGATTACATCATGCTGGTGATCAATAGATTTTAGGATAGCAAGGAAATCAATCAGCGATATTGGGCTGGAATAGGAAAGTGACGCTGAGGTAAAAGAACAGCCACAACCCTGTCAGATGGCCAAGCAGGAGCATGGGGCAGAATGGCCAACTCCTCCCTCAACTTCTTTCAGTGATGATAAAACTTGCATGCATCTGGCACACAGGTCTGACACATTCCAAAATGGTGCAGCTGGAAAATACTTCAAAAGCAAAGCTTGTCATTTTCTTCCAAACTGGCTAATTACAAGCACAGCCAACTTACAGACATTTTTTAAAACTAATAGATAATTAATATTTGTTTTTACGAATTCGAGAAACTGGACGAAACAATCTGGTTGATTAAACTGCAATGGCACTACATCAGCTGAATGTACATTTCATGTATAATTCTCTTGCTGATATAAAAGCTCGATAAGATTCTGACTAACCTCAGCGCACTTTCCTGCATAAATCCTATATCTCCCGATTCTGTTAGCGTGCAAAAATGTCTTTGCAAAATGAATGACAATTAAACCATATTTAAAGAATAATACATGAAAATACAACATGAAGCATTTAGAATCAATTTAAATCTGCATCAGTGATTTGCTGACAAGAATAAAACTTGAAATGTTTGTAAATAATTGAATGAAACTTGAAAAGATTTTCATTTCAATAAAACTAAAAGATTTTCCTGCTTTACGCTGTATACTTTTAGAATAAGTGGTCAAATAAAAACAAAGGTAGAATAAAAGTGCCATGAGATTCTAGTCAAAAACCTTCAAACAAAATAAATAATCCATTTACTTATGTATATATATTAAAAAGCTAGATTTTAGCAAGTGACTAACTTCTAAAAAAAAATCAAACTTCTGGTTGCTATATTTCATTGCGTTGAATCTTAGGGTATGATACAATTGTAGGGCAACATTTTCTCTGCCTGAATTGCAGGTGAATATATGATTAATGGGACATCAATGAAATAAAAACTCTTCAATTTAGTATAGACTAAGTTAGTATAGACTAAGCATAAAAAGAAAGCAAGAAAAAAAATAAGTAACTAACATTTGTGAAGGGTGGAATTTATGATGGAGGGTGGGGATACAAGGAACCGCAAATGCTAGAATCTTGAGGAAAAACACAGTGCCAGAGTAATTCAGTGGGTCAGGCAGCATCTGGGGAGCAAATGGCTAGGCAACGTTTTGGAAGGAATTCTTCTTCAGACTGACTGTAGAAGGGGGGAGAAAACTGGTAAAGAGAGTTGGTGGTGGGGCAACACATCACCCATCCTTTGTCGCCAGGGATGCTACCTGACCTGCTGAGTTATTCCAGCATTTTGTGTCTATCTATGGTGGTGGGGCAAAGCCTGTCAAATGATGGGTAGGTACAGGTGAGGGGAGTTTGACTGGCAGATAAATGGAGTCAGTGACAAATGCTGGAAATGAAAAGGAAACAAAAAGGTTCAGATAAGGGGAGAAGAGGAGTGAAATGTAGAAACAGGGGGAGGGGAAAGGGATGGGGTGGGCAGGGTTGGAGGTGGGGAAGAGGAGTGTGATAATGGGAGAAATGAGTGCTCCTGGGCTGGGGAGGGCACAGGAGAGGGAGCGTGGGTAGGGTGGTTTAGTTTAATTTAGAGTTACAGCGTGGAAACAGGCCCTTCGGCCCATCGGGTTTGCGCCGACCAGCGATCCACGCACATTAACACTATCCTACACCCACTAGGGACACCCACTAGGGACAATTAAAAAATTACCAAGCCAATTAACCTACAAACCTGTTTTTGGAGTGTGGGAGGAAACCAAAGATCTCGCGGAAAACCCACGCAGGTCACGGGGAGAACGTACAAACTCCATACAGACAACACCCATAGTCGGGATCGAACCCGGGTCTCCAGTGCTGCATTTGCAGTGGCAGCAATTCGACCGCTGCGCCACCGTGACCGCCTGAAATAAAATAAAATTCAATTTTATTTCTTAAAATTGAATTCCAGGTTCATACTATTGGGTACTATCATATTATTCCCAAGTGGAATATGAAGGGTGGTTAGTTTCGACTATCATTTAAAATTTTCCCAAAGATAAATATTTATGTAAGATAAATATTTACATATTGATATAAAACCTCACAGGCGCGCATCTCTAAAGTTTAAAGTCTAAAGCCAGAGAAGGAGTGAATCGGTTATTGTAGGTAAGGAATGAAGGATGACTATTTTCTCATTAGATTGCATGTGGGATGCAATACTTAGCCAATGTTTCTTTGGAAGGCCCTTCTCTCATGTTGAAAACTAAGGCTCAGCTTGAGTGCATGGCTAAAGCTTGAAGCAATAGACCAGATCATGCTAACCCATACCTGCTATCCAGAAATGCTGCAAGAGATCACAGCACACCAGCAATTACTGGCCTGGAAATGAAGGGCCTGTCTCATTACAGCTCCACATTCTTGAATCAGACAGTGAGTCTGAGCAATAGCATTGTCATAGATAGTACACTGCATTTTTTTCCTGGATTGCCGCTGACAGAGAGAAAAGCAGGGTTAGTGGGGCTGGAGGGTAGGTGGCTGAAGCTCCATATCCTGTCAAAACTTCCATTGTATTTAACAGTTTTTAAATGTCTCAAACATTCAGTATAATTTTTTAAAAATTGAGTAAATAATAAAAAAACGTTTTTGATAAAGTACACTGAAAAAACACTTAATCCTAAGAAATAACTATTAGACCATAGCAAAATAATCTAGCATCACTTTACCCATTGCCTTGTATATCTGCATTCTCCAATATTATCCACTTTGAAATCCTGAATGTTGACAAGGTTTGGAGGCCAAATGAACAGGGTTTCAGATCCTATGCCAACCCTGATTGGGATTTGAGAGGCCATTTCCCAACATAATGCTGAGCCCCACTGGGTGTATTCCTTGGAGGGGAGTGTTGTGTGGGATGGTGGACAGGGGATGAGGGTGGAAGATTCAGTGACAGATTATAAAGGCAGCTTCAGGCCAACTTCCCCAACTTAGTCCAAAATCTGCCAGGAATTTTCAAACTTACAATGCATTAGAGATTAGAGATTCCTTTATTTGTCATTCAGACCTTTCGGTCTGAACGAAATTTCGTTGCCTGCAGTCATACATATAATAAATAACAAAACACACAATAAACACAAATTAACATCCACCACAGTGAGTTCACCAGGCACCTCCTCACTGTGATGGAGGCAAAAGTCTTAAAGTCTCTGTCTCTTCCCTTTGTTCTTCCTCTGCGCTGAGGCGATCCAGGCTTCTGACGTTGTGGCCCTGCCGGGTGATGGTAAGTCAGTCCCGCGGCTGAATCCGTGCTACGTCCGCGACGGGCCGGTTCAAACTCCGCGGCCCGGGGTGGCCGAAGCTGCCGAAGCTGCCGCCCTCCAGTCCAGCGGACGCAGTTGTAGTTGCAAGTAAATAAAGGACTTACTTCATGATTTGATAGCTCTGGATTCAAAAAGAACCATCAGCCGCAGGCAAATGATTCAAAGATTTGCCCTGGATATGATTTTCCTCCACAAATAACTCTGTTCAGTGCTCTTCATTGTTGTAGAATAACTTCTTCTTGCATATGGCGTGCACAGCCTAAAGTTGTAAGACAACTTGTTCTGTTTGATCTTCTGTTTGTGCACTCCAGGTTGATTGCAATCTACAAAACGGGGTGGACCATGTGAAGGTTGCAATCTCCCACCCCAGAAAACTAACTGCAACACATGGATACAGAATGCTGGAGTAAAATGGGTCAGGCAGCATCTCTGGAGAAAATGGACAAGCAATGTTTCAGGTCATGACCCTTCTTCAGACTTCTGATATAAACCAGCATCTGCAGTTACTTTTTATTATATTTTGACTGTTACGTATGTTTGTCAAAGCCCACCCTTCGCTTCTTCACACTTCAATAGGCGGATTTAATGACAATGATAACATTTTGATGCTGTGGAAGTTATCAGGGACTAGAGCTGGTCTGATTAGCAACAAGAATGACAACATACAGATTATGAAATAATCTTTCTACATGTTCAGTTGATTCCTTTTTGGATTGCTGCTCTAAGAATCACATTCTCCACGTCACAGGAACTAGTTGACACATAGTCAAGTCAAGAGTCAAGAGAGTTTATTGTCATGTGTCCCAGATAGGACAATGAAATTCTTGCTTGCTGCAGCACAACAGAATATTGTAGGCATAAATACAGATCAGATCAATGTGTCCATATACCATAGAATAGATATATACACACATAAATAAACAGATAAAGTGCAATAGGCTGTTATAGTTCCGAATTTGTTTGAAGTTGTGTTTAATAGTCTGATGGCTGTGGGGATGGAGCTGTTCCTCAACCTGGATGTTGCAGATTTCAGGCTCCTGTACCTTCTACCTGATGGCAGCGGCCAGGATGGTGTGGGTCCTTGATGATGTTGGAAGCCTTTTTGAGGCAGCGACTGTGATAGATCCCCTCGATGGTAGAGAGGTCAGAGCCGATGATGGACTGGGCAGTGTTTACAACTTTTTGCAGCCTTTTCCGCTCCTGGGCGCTCAAGGTTCCGAACCAAGCCACGATGCAACCAGTCAGCATGCTCTCTACTGTGCACCTGTAGAAGTTAGAGAGAGTCCTCCTTGACATACAGACTCTCCGTAATCTCCATAACATTAGACATTGGGTAAAATAAAAAGTGCTGGAATAACTCAGGTCAGGCATCATGAGTGGAGGAAATGGATGGGCTACATTTTGGGTGGGGACCTTTATTCAGACTGAATGACTCCAACATTTTTTGTTCTGCTCAATATTCCAGCATCTACAGTTCATTGTGTCTCCAACAGACATTTGAAAATGGAGGGTCACAATTCACTGTGATAACAGATGCAAACCTGCCTGAAGAGGCTGTTTATTATGCTTTGTACAACAAATAAGTTTGCAATCCTCTTTGGAGAGAAAACCTTTCATAGTCATTCATGGTTGGAAATTCACCTAACAAGAACCAGTCTCCAGGAAGATGTTCAAATAAAGATAGGACAAAATAAAGACCAAAGAATGTTTGCAAAGGACCAATGGAAAGCTATGCCCAAAGCATCATTCCAACTTTAAAAGGTACACAGCAACCTGCCTTGCAGATACCAGCATTAACCTCCACCTGGTGGTTTAACCCTGACCATGAACGATGGGTTATTGAGCATTAATCACAGAATTTAGGGAATCATGACAATCATGACATCTAAAATTTATTTTTGCATTGTCAATAACATTTTTGTTGTTGGCAGCAAGGGCCTTTTCCTGACGATGGGTATCACACTGAGAACCCACCCTTCCAGGAGAATAGATTCAGTCCAAATGATCTCCCTCCATGGTACAAAGCTCTGGCATTCTAAGTCAAGAATTCAGCTCAAAGTCCAATAACACCAGTCTTTAAATCATGAAGAGATTTAGCGAGGAACTTGTGCTTGTCCGAAAAATTAACCTGAGTGGGCAGGATGTTGGTTAAATATCCCAAGTATCCACGTGTTTGTCTCTGTTAGACACAAAAAGCTGGAGTGACAGTGAATCAGACAGCATCTCTGGAGAAAAGGAATAGGTGACGTTTTGGGACGAGACACTTCTTCAGGGTCTCGACCCGAAACGTCACCTATTCCTTTTCTCCAGATATGCTGTCTTACACGCTGTTATTCCAGATTTTTGTGTCCAACTTCGGTTTAAACCAGCATCTGCAGTTCCTTCATACACAAGTATTTCTTTGTTGTAAGCTGGCTAATGCCGAATGATTTCAATACCAAATAAAACCCACCAGGAAGACCAGTCCACTTCCAAAAGAAAGCGAAGGGAAAAGGTAAGAGAATAGACTTTATGAATTAAGTTGTAGAATCATTGAAAATATTGGCATGGGAAGTTACTAAAGTCAAAATCATTACATCTTATCAAGGAAAATTGAATATCATTGAAACAAAGGAAGATACAAGCTACAGTATAGCACATGGATAGACACAAAAAGCTGGAGTAACTCAGCGGGACAGACAGCATCTCTGGCGAGAAGGAATGGGTTATATTTCGGGTTGAGACCCTTCTGAAGAAAGGTCTCGACCTGAAACATCACCCATTCCTTTTCTGTGTCTATCTTCAGTTTAAACCATCATCTGCAGTTCCTTCTTATACATAGAACAAGGAATGTTGATTAGATTCCATTTGTCAAGCAAGACACCAGCATAACTAGAATACAGAGATTAGCTACCTTAAACATCCACAGTTACAGAATCATGTCATACAGTGCAGGAGTCTATTGGCACTTAATTCCCAGGGCAACACATTGAAAATTTACCCTATTGGTGCCACTAACTTGTTCTTTTCCATCGACATAAAAACTTTCCAAAATCTATAGTTCCTCCAACAAAGTTGGTGGTGGAAAACTAATAGTTACCGGTGTTTAGATACAGTATGTCACATAGAAAGGCATTGGGAACTCTAAATGCACACTACATTCTGTGAGGATAAGAATTGTTTTGATCCTGGCCTTTACAATGAAGTTCTGCACATCTTGGATCAATTTCTCCAGCACTGTCTATTTCATGTTACTGGCAGTAATTGATTACCTCATGTTACACATCATTATGTGAAGAATCATAATGAAGAGCTATGGCAAAGATGTCCATCATGACGCAATCTTATTTAATGTTCTTAGCCTGCTAGCACTGCACACATCAACACCCTTTGTCCTTCTATGAGCTACCTTCCTCTAGTAATAGTGTAAATAAAGGTCAAAGAATTATTTGCAGTCCCCCAAGCAAACCTTTCCAGCGTTAATCCAGATGCTTGTGTAAACAGGATTAAGGAAAGGCTTTGGTTCTATGTTACATGAGAAGAAGCTTGGAGAGAGAAAGAGATCTTTCAAACTTTTAGTTAGAGGGAAGGAAATCTTAATTAAAACCTTCCTTTGGCTACAATAGCCTTTCTTTACAATTCAAAATGCTGAGAGACCTATACAGTGATAAACTAATCCGTTCAGACCCAGTGTCAGATTCATGCAAAGTTTCTGTTGATCTGATGATTGTTGTATATACATTGTGAAATAAAAAGAATTATAAATCAGGGGAATAAAATAAACATATTATGTGACCATTTAGTCACAGCTACTTTTTCCTATTGTACTGCCATTGCCAATCACTAACCAATTTTTGATTCTAAATGGTGGGAAAGACAATTTCAACTAAACCCTTTTGAATTATTGTCAAGGACAGTTTATTATTAGAGAGACAGAATGAAAACTTTAATTTGTTTCATGCTCTTGCAATGAACTGGAATCTTGCAACTTCCTGAGAGGCTGTAAATCCAATGTTGTGCTTTTAAGTATAGTCAGTGGGAGGCAATTTTATACACAAAAGGGAGCAAAACAGAGATGATACGTTAATCTGTTTTCACAAAGGCAGCGGGTGAGAGAGCAGATGAAGTAAGTATTACTCAGGGCATTGAGGATAATTCCCTAACTAGTCTTTGAATAATGGGCGGCACTATGGCGCAGCGGTAGAGTTGCTGCCTTACAGCGCTGAAGGGCATGTTTCCATGCTGTATCTCGAAACTAAACTAAATGCAGTGGAATATCGTTATGTTCACCCAAAGTAATTTATCATCTCATCCAAAGATTAGTACACACTCTGTATATAACTCAATGAAATGGCATGTCAATTTAGAGTAAGTACTCATGTCTTGGGATTAGATATTGAGATCATAACCTTCTGGGTCAAATAGAAGTTCTCCTGGCAAGTGATCGTATCCAGTGGGTGAGGGGGAAAGATGAATTCAAGCAAAGCAAGCTGCAGCATCATTCTAAGGAATTAATTTAAAATCCCCGGGGATTAATTAGGAAGTTCAATTTCAAGTTCAAGTTCAAGTTCAAGTGAGTTTATTGTCATGTGTCCCTGATAGGACAATGACATTCTTGCTTTGCTTCAGCACAACAGAACATAGTAGGCATGACTACAAAACAGATCAGTGTGTCCATATACCTTATATAAATATATACACACATGAATAAATAAACTGATAAAGTGCAAATAACAGATAATGGGTTATTAATGTTCAGAGTTTTGTCCGAGCCAAGTTTAATAGCCTGATGGCTGTGGGGAAGTAGCTATTCCTGAACCTGGTCGTTGCAGTCTTCAGGCTCCTGTACCTTCTACCTGAAGGTAGCAGGGAGATGAGTGTGTGGCCAGGATGGTGTGGGTCTTTTTGAGGCAGCGACTGCGATAGATCCCCTCGATGGAAGGAAGGTCAGAGCCGATGATGGACTGGGCAGTGTTTACTACTTTTTGTAGTATTTTCCTCTCCAGGGCGCTCAAGTTGCCGAACCAAGCCACGGTGCAACCAGTCAGCATGCTCTCTACTGTGCACCTGTAGAAGTTAGAGAGAGTTCTCCTTGACAAACCAACTCTCTGTAATTTTCTCAGGAAGTAGAGGCGCTGATTTGCTTTCTTGATAATTGCATCAGGGGAAATCTTTTAGGACTGAGATGAGAAAAACATTTTTTACGCAGAGAGTGGTGAATCTCTGGAATTCTCTGCCACAGAATGTAGTTGAGACCAGTTCATTGGCTATATTTAAAAGGGAGTTATATGTGGCCCTTGTGGCTAAAGGGATCAGGGGGTATGGAGAGAAAGCAGGTACAGGATACTGAGTTGGATGATCAGCCATGATCATATTGAATGGCGGTGCAGGCTCGAAGGGCCGAATGGCCTACTCCTGCACCTATTTTCTATGTTTCTATGTTTCTATTAGTGTTCTCGGACCAGGAAAGATCTTCAGAGATGTGCACTCCCAGGAATTTGAAGCTCTTGACCCTTTCATCCATCGACCCATTGATATAAACAGGACTGTGGGTCCCCATCCTACTCCTTCCAAAGTCCACAATCAGTTCCTTGGTTTTGCTGGTGTTGAGGGCCAGGTTATTGTGCTGGCACCATATGGACAGTTGCTCGATCTCTCTTCTATACTCTGACTCATCCCCATCAGTGATACGTCCCACAACAGTGGTGTTGTCAGCGAACTTGATGATGGAGTTCGCGCTATGACCAGCTACGCAGTCATGAGTATAGAGTGAGTACAGCAGGGGGCTGAGCACGCAGCCTTGATGTGCGCCCGTGCCGATTGTTATCGAGTCTGACACATTTCCACCAATACGAACGGACTGTGGTCTGTGAATGAGGAAGTCGAGGATCCAATTGCAGAGGGATGCGCAGAGACCCCGTTCTGCGAGTTTGGTAACCAGTTCGGAAGGGATGATAGTATTAAATGCCGAGCTGTAATCAATGAATAACAGTCTGACATGAGTTTTTGTTGTCCAAGTGGTCCAGAGTGGAGTGGAGGGCCAGCGAGATCGCATCCACCTTCGATCTGTTGTGGCGGTAAGTGAATAGCAGTGGGCCCATGTTTTTGTCGAGGTAGGAGTTGATTTGCGCCATGATGTCATTGAGGAACGTCACCTTACTCTTCTTGGGCACTGGTATAATTGATGCCCTTTTGAAGCAGGTGGGAACCTCAGACCTCAGAAGTGAGAGGTTGAAAATGTCTGTAAAAACTCCAGCCAGTTGGTCCGCATAGGTTTTTAGAACTCGACCAGGTATACCACCAGGTCCAGGTGCTTTTCGAGGGTTCACCCCTCTGAAGGATTTCCTGACGTCGACCTCTGTGACTGAGACTGAAATACACTGCGAATGGGGGCTCGGGAAGGCACATCGGTGTTCTCCCTATCAAAGCGTGCGTAAAACGCATTGAGCTCATCAGGGAGTGATGTTTTGCCGACATTCAAGCTGCCTCCTGATTTCGCCTTGTCGGAGGTGATTGCTTTCAGGCCCCGCCACAGCTGCCAAACATCTGTCTCATCCTCCAGCTTGGAGCAGAAGTTCCTTTTGGCCTTTTTGATGGCCTTACCAAGGTCGTATCTGGACTTCTTGTAGACCACTGTATCATCAGACATGAATGCCCGGTGTCTCGTCTTCAGAAGAGTGCGGATCTCAATGTTCATCCAAGGAAACACTCTGAAGGTTTTGGTGGGGATGCAGTCCTCCACACATTTCTTAATGAAGTCTGTAACGACTGTGGCGTATTCGTTCAAGTCCGTTGCCAAGTCCTTGAACATTGCCCAGTCTACAGACTCCAAACAGTCCTGTAGTTGTTCCTCTGCCCCCCCCCCCCCCCGACCAGCTTTGTACTGTCCTCAACTCTGGGGGTGCGCTCTTTAATTGCTGCCTGTAGGCAGGTAGAAGCAGCACCGCGGTATGGTCGGATTTACCGAAGTGAGGGCGAGGGATAGAGCGATAGGCATTCTTGATGGTGCTGTAGCAGTGGTCGAGGGTGTTTGGTCCTCTGGTGCAGCAGGATACATGTTGGTGGAAGTTAGGGAGTGATTTCTTTAGGTTTGCGTTATTGAAGTCCCCAGCAATGGTGGGGGAGTTGTCCTATTTTGGAAATGACAGTAAGAAAAAAATAGAGTTACAAGAAACAACAGATGCTGGAACCTTGAGTAAAACACATAGTGTTGGAGGAACTCAACAGGTCAGGCAGCGCCTGTGGGGGAAATGGACAGGGGACATTAGGGGTCGGGGCTTTTCTTAAAGTCATTCAGCAAGAAAGGTTAGCTGATCTTAACAGCCAATATCATTGGGCATGCTGCAGGCCATATTCCTGACCCAGGAAATCATTGTCAAAGCTGTGCAATGAATGTCTTATTTTACTTCGGAGTCACGTGAGTGACTACGTGAAGAAGACCCGTCAGGGCGCATGCGCGTCATTACGTCGATCGCATTGGCGCAGACAGGCTGGGAGGAACACAGTTCTCCAGCGGTAAGTTTAAAAAATCCTGCAGGTAAGTTTAAACTTACTTTTCAGGTTGTCGATTGCAGGAATCATTTTCCCAGGTTCCTGCTGGACATGGGAAAAAATTCAGCAGAACCCGGTGGACCGCGGAGAAATTGTGGACCGCGGGGATGTCGGCTTCGGACCGCGGGAGTGCGGAAGCAGGCTGCCGGTGGGTTTTGCTGGTTGAGCCGCGGACAGAACGGTCCCCAGGTTTAATTCGGGCCGCGGGGTTTTTGTAGACCGCGGGTTCAGCAAGCTGCGGTCACGATAGAGGTGGCTGTTAGGCTTGTTATTTCGAGTCGCTGACAGGCAGGTCAGCGACTCCAGAGATATGTTTTAAATATGGGGCCGCGGGGATTCTCTAGACCGCGGGGATACCGGTTACGGTCCACGGTAAAGTGAGGAGCCGGTGGCCGTCGGACTTCTTGTTAGAGTCGTTGACAGTAAGGTCAGCGACTCCCGAGGGGGGGTGCAGACTGAGCATGGTCGTCGGGTTACTACCCGGCTCATTGAGGCAAGGACCCCGACTTTGGCAGCCCATATGAGTTTGAACTATGTGGAGCCTGGCCAGGAGGGTCCCCTCTGTTATATATGTATGTCCTCAGTGGAGAGGAGTAAGGTCTCAGGGCTGCTTACCAATTCCTCAGTGGAGAGGAGTACAAAGGGTCAGTGTGTGGCTGACCCCAACTCCAACTCAGGAAGTGAGATTAGTGGTTTATCACCCTTATGTGTCGAGGTGAAAAAGTAGCATTTTCTGCTAATTCTGAGGAGGTTTCAGGTTGCCCTCCAAATTAAAGACAAACACAATTTTGGGAAGCGTTCAAAAGGGTAGACATTATAGTTACCACTTGGTCACATGGTGACTATTATATCGAGATAGATGATTATCATTTATTCAATTAAGGAGATGGGAAGCCTTGTAGAGCTGTATTTTCAGTCACCTGTGGGAGTTACACCAGGTGGCGTCATAGTAGTTGCTGCTCATTAAAAGGGACTGTGCATGGTTTTCTTCCCCTAGACGCCGGATTACTCATATTAAAAGTAAATAAATCCCAGGTTTAACTGGGATGGGCGTCTTCATTCACATAAATGTCTTTGCCTATGACAAATAATTGTTAAGTTTGTTCCAGCATTTCCCACTATGTCTGATGTACGGGGCCAGAGGCACTCCAATTCTTCCCTTTAGACGGCGTTGGCATCGGGAAGGAGCACGATTTGGAGTCGCTAGCACGTGCAGCCTGTTTGGGGAAGGAGGATACCAACAGAGTATCGAATTGCATGGCTAGTCCTGGCGGCTGCTGTAGGCAGCGACCTGATAACCCCAACTCAGAGTGAGTGCCAAGCCAGGGGTATCAATGTCAGACAACGTTGCGTCTTGTTGCAATTCAAGAACGCTCCATTGTAAGGCATGTCAGGCAGCAACACCTAGTAAATGGTTGCAAAATTCCCCCCACTCAAGGGTCGGAGTGGTCGAGAGAGTGCTACAGGAGGATGCACATGTGCCTGAAGCAACACCTGTTTGTAGGGTTGCCATTCCTCCCACGTGGTGCACCACAGTGGTCGAGATAGTGCTAAAATACATGCACACATGCCTGAGGTGACGCCTAGTAAAGGGTTGCCAAAATTTCTCCCACTCAAATGGCGGAGTGGTCGAGAGAGTGCTACAGGAGTATGCACATGGGCCTGAAGCAACACCTGTTTGCAGGGCTGCCATTACTCCCACTCGAGATGGTGCTAAAATACATGCACACAGGCCTGGGGCAGCTCCTGTTGCAGGTTGCATAAGTCCTCCCACGTGGATGTATAGTCGATGAAGATGGAGCCACGCACATATGTGATAAGATTGTGGGGAATGGAGTCGAACATAATGCTTGGTACAGAGGCATGTACAAGCAAATGGAGGAGATGGATGGTGATATCTGCTTCAGCTTCGATAAGTCCCACTCTAAAAGAGTGTCTAAGGTTAGTATGGATTAACTGCAAACAGGAATCCAAACATGGCTATGTGCCGGGATCCCATGCTGAATGCATGAGGGTAAGCAGTGTGCGTTTGCCTCTAAAATTGCTGCTCAGTCGCTGATTGCTGATCCATCCAGAGAAATCCAAATTAACACCTGACTATTTGGGTCACAATTGATTCAATTAAGTGCTCTGCCCAGGGAAAAAGGGTAGAGCTAATTGACAGCTGTATCAAGCTAATTAAGGCATTAAGGATACATTCGGGTCATTATAATAGACCTATGCAGTTATCAGTAAAGACTATTCTGATTTGCAATGGTGGATTCACCATGTGTCCAGGAGTTATAGCAAGGTAATGCTTGACCAGCCTTCCATGATTTAGCAGCTGAATGTCAGTGCATTCGGGTGGGGTGTCACGGATACGAGTTTCAAATGTGGAGGCAGATGGACTGAGCAAGAGGCAATGTTTCTGCAGACATGGGCAATTAACTATTAAGAGGTTTTTATGCACAAGGCTTATTGCTCTAACAAATGTAAGCTGCATGTTCAGTTTCAGATTGACAATACTACGCAAGTGGCATATATATTAATCACATCGGTGGAATCAAGTCGGTATTTTGTGACAGATTGGCTAATCAAATTTGGGCCTGGTGCATTGGAAAAGATATTTCAGCTATTTATCTACCAGGTAGATTCTACATAGTAGCAGACGCCAAGTCATGAAAGTTCCATGACAACATAGATTGAATGTTCAACAAGGAGGTGTTCAATAATATAGTACTTGTATATTAATGCCAGATATCGATTTGTTTTGCATCAAGGCAACCATCAGATGCCTAAATAGGTTTCATGGGAACCAGACCAGGTGGCAGTTGCAATTAATACTTTGACATTGAGGTGGTGTGTTTTATATATTTTCGTAACATTTTGCCTAATAGGTCGGAGTCTGCAAGAAATCAAGCAGGATGCTGCTTTGGGGGTGCTTGTAATACCTAATTGGCCGAATCAAGCATGGTTTCCCTTTGATGTTACAGTTAGGGATCCAACCTCTTTTTGGTGGTTCCCAAGCGTAGGAATTGACTGGACCATCCGCTAACAAGGGAAAGTCATCTGTTATGTGATTGTATTGACTTGTTAATTTGCAGGTTTTAAGAAGGCCATCCCTGGAGCAAGGACTGTCTGGGTTTACGGTGGACATGCTCACTGTAGCCTGGAGAAAGAGTACTCAAAAGGGGTATATTACTTATGTAAAAAAATGGGAGCAATATTGTGTACAAAATAATATTGACTATAATACTACAGGAATTGTGGATATTTTAGAGTTCCTGTTGACACTCTATGATGATGAGGGGCTCAGTTATAGCACCATTAATACAGCTTTAAGTGCTTTGTCATCGTATGGTTTGGATGGGGTCAGGAAAGATCCTATTGAGTTTAATCATATCAGAGCTGGATTGATGAAGGGAATTTCAACTCTAAACCTCCTAAACCCAGGTATGTGGCGATCTGGGATGTAAGTGAGGTCCTCAAGATGTTTCGACAGTAGGTTCCTGGCATGTCTCCGAATTTGCCAAACTAATCATGAAAGTGGTAATGCTCTTGGCATTGGTTCAGCATAGCAAGTGCAGATTTTGAAAAAACTTCTGCTAGACAGGATGGAAGTTGCTGAAGAGAATGTTATGTTATATAATTGCGTACTGCTTTAGCAGAGCAGGCCAGATGTCACAGGTTTGTTAAAATTGTGTTTCAGCATAACCTACTGATCCATGTTTATGTGTAATGGCACATTTATTTTCATTATATTGAAGCTATAAAGACCTTAAGAAATGTGGAAACAGCATTGTTTATCAGTTACATGAAGCCACACAGGAGAGTGTCAGTGCAGACTGTATTAAACTGAAGTGTATATATCCGTTTTCCACTAGTGCAACAGCAACGTCGTCGGCTAGGACGATGGATGTTCACAGCGGCCATATTTTATAGGTGCTGGGTGGTCAAATGAATTATTTTAAAAGTTTTACCATAGGCCGATCGCCGATCGGAGAGAGGCTGTTTGCAAATTCAGTATTAAGTCCTGTTTAGTTGCCCTGGGATAGACGGGTTACTGTTTGTTTTGATTATTCAAATCAATTGTTACTGCATGATATTACCATTTCATGTTTAACGCATTATTGATTGTTTCTCATCGAAAGTCAATCAATGCAGTGAGGCCGGGATTTGGATCTGCGGCATAAAATCACAGAACTTTGAAATCTTCACGTAGTCACTCACGTGACTCCGAAGTAAAATAGTAAGATTAAACGAGAACTTACCAGTTAGAAGTTTGATCTTTATTTAATGAGGAGTTACGTTGGTGATTACGTGCCCGCCATGCCCAACCCTCTCTCATAAAAAAGGTCATATGGTAGTTCTCATGTTGCTCATCTTAATATGTTACTTCAATTATTGTGTTATCTGTGATTTCATACCGCTGCTTTGAAGATTGACGCGCATGCGCCCTGACGGGTCTTCTTCACGTAATCACCAATGTAACGCCTCATAAAATAAAGATCAAACTTCAAACTGGTAAGTTCTCGTTTAATCTTACTATTATTGCTTAATGCCTTCGCCATATCCTTTTCGAGGAGACAATTGCAGGTATCTTTTACACTGTTTGTGACAGGAACTTTCTGATTTCACTTAAAAAATGTCTGGGTAGAATTTTAACATGGTGTTCATTTGTTCTGGATTCCCAGCAGAGGAAATAAGCAGCTACATTCTCTCTACTATCCTGATCCTGACCTACTGCCCCATAGTAAGTTTGCTGTCTTCACCCAGCTATTCAATCGACCTCCGTATGATACCACCCATCATCACCCCACTCACTCACCCCCCCCCCCCCCCCACCATCACAAATGCTCTCCCTCATCCGGTGAGAATCCTTAACCTTAAACAATCAAGACAAACAAACAAAGTGGGCCTGATATCAAAGCGTCGGAGCGTCATCTTCAGAGCGTCACACCGAAGCATAACTATCAAGCATGCGCAGGTCATTGGATCTCTTTTAATAGAGACCCAATATCAAATGCACTTTGGGCCTGCCTGTGCACTTCAATGATTATTCCCTCTACCACAATGCATACATGTCTTTACTTTAGTTTAGTTTAGAGGTACAGCATGGAAACGGGGCTGCTTTATCCTACAGACTAGGGACAATTTACAAAAGTCTGCTAACCTGCATGTGTTTTGGAATGTGGGAGGAAATCGGAGCACCCGGAGAAAACCCATGCACTCTCAGGGAGAATGTACAAACTCCATACAGGCAGCACCCATAGTCAGGATTGAACAAGAGTCTCTGGTACTGTAGGGCAGCTACTTTGCTGCGCCACTGTGCCGCTCATGTAAACAAATTTCTCGGCCATAAGTTTACTAATGCCCCAACTGTATAATTGCATAGATTTGGCAATACAACTACACTTTTGAACTTAATCCTCTTATCTATATAAAAAACAAGAATCTCACAGTTTTAAGCTATGTAAATACCATTGGGAACAAGTATTTCTCATCGCTCTTGAAATTAGCATCTAAATAAATACATGAAGCATTTTTGCTTGCTACTTCAACTGATGCATTAACCCAATTACAATAATTAGGGTAATCCATCTATATTAAATCCTTAAAAAAAAAAAAAACTTTTGTGCAAACCAACAAAATACTTCTACTCCAATTAAAATGGATTCCATCTCTAGTTGAAAGGATGAGGTTTAATGAAATGTAAGTACCGTCACTAACAAGCAGTTT
>CM075977.1:151051313-151077458 GCA_038087875.1 Malacoraja senta
GAGACTGGATAAACTGGGACAATCTTCAAAGAAGCAAAGGAGATGGAGGGTAACCTTATAGTGCCGCAAAAAACGTAAGGGACATAGATAAGGTGGATAGTCACAACAGCTATTTTTCCGAGTCTGTTTAAGGTGAGAGGGAAAGATTTAACGGGAAGCTGAGAGGTAGGTTGTTCCACACAGAGGGTGGTGGATATATGGAACAGGCTGTCAGAGGAACTACACAATTTAGACTACTTCACGGATGGGAAAGGTTTAGAGTGATATGGGATAAATGCGGGCAAATGAACCAGCTCAGGAAGGCACCTTTATCAGCATGGATGATTTGTTTCCATTCTGTGCAGCATAATAACCATCTCTACATTATGTGAGAGATTCATCAAGAGTTAACCTTAGATGCAGAAACAATGCATTGAGAATAGTGACAACAGTTTGCAGGTCCTCCTCAGAGAGCTGACACAGGATAGTAAGGCGAGTATCTCGGGGAAGCTTATTGATTACTACCAAGAGAGGTGAAAGTGAACGGGGACCTTGGAGGTTAAACAGATCCATGAGATCACTGCACCCCTTCTGTATTGTGGATCCTTTGCATCTGGTCCCTGGTCCATGGTTCTCCCATTTGTTGCCATTGTTGCACTCCACCTTGAATGATGGAGCTCTCAAAAGGTTTACCACCTTCTGACACAGTTAGGATCTATCTGAATATCATTCAGTAAAGAATACAAAAGAAACAAAATCCTATACTAGGCACAAAGCAAAACAAAAGCTATGTGCTAAGTGAATGCTTCCAGTGATTTAACAAATCAGGGGACTGCTGTTGGACAATAGTTGTGCATGACTGCCAAAGATTTGGGATGAAAATCTTCAATCAGGGATAATGTAACATATCTGATTAATTCCCAAAAGGGAACTCTGGTATTGCATTTGTATTTTTGTTCGACTTGGTGGAGACTATAAAAAACTAAAAAACATACATCTTTTCAATAGTTTCCACGCAATGCTTTATTTACTTCAATTATTGGTAATTAAGCCTTCAGCAATTATCATTTATTTTTGTGGCCAGATGGTTAATACCCTGCTTCTATCAGAAAAAAACATCTGTATCTGTCCGTGAGAGACTCCATTTCAGCAACCCTTGGCAGCATTAGACACAGTAGGATTTAGATTACGTACGTCAGAACATGCAGACAAAACATTCTACAGGTAGTGCAGGCCAACAACATTCCTCATTTTATTAAACTCTAGCCTCACAATCTCATACAGTGAAAATAGGACCAAATATATTGAACAGGTGGCAGGTTAGGCAATCTTTATGTTTTCATTGGAAAGTGGATTTCATCATGCTGTATGTAGTTTTAAAAGTATTTGTCTACCAACCTTCTCAGCAAGTTTCTGTGGCAACATGTTGCTAATTATGCACTTTGTGTCTCAATTTGTGAGCAACCATTCGGAAAATTAAATTTACTGCCATGAATAATTGTTGGTTCAGATGGTACGATAGCTGTGGTCACAAGGTATCTCCGTGCACAGGAGGTGTTGATTATAATTATTCCTACCAAACAAGAGAAAACAGACACCAGTCTGCACATCCCACCTGTTTTTCCTTTCCTTTTTGTTGAAAGGACAATAGGGTGGATTGTAAAGTGGCTCATTGACCCATTACTGCCAATTTTGCACCAAAGGGAAACAGAACAGTCGCAAAAAACATTATGAGGTCAGAATATCCGCAACTGATTTTCAAACTGTGTGACATCTCTGTTTTGCGTCAGGGATAATGGGACAAAGAACAAAGGCATGCTCACCATTCACCTTTCTCTCAGTGTCTAGAAATACAATATCTTATCCAGAAATGACTGATGAACAATCCATGTACAAGCTCAGATTTCCCAAGTCGTTGTGGTTCTGTGGCCATGCGCTATTGCCTGAACTGTTCTCGTTGTGAAGATATACTCATGTGACTCAAATTATTTAAAATAGGATTTTTTTTTTAGGTGGCCGCAACAGATCTTTGCTGCGTTTCCCAATATCTGCTCAATACAGAATCAGCATACAGAGAGTGCTTGGGCCTTAACTATAATAGATCAATGATTTTGATGTGGGAAGCAATATTTCAAAATTTGTTGCTGACATTGGACAGGGAGGCATTGTGAATTGGAAGGAAGTCTTAAAGAGATTAATGTGACTGAAATCAGTGACTTCAAGGTGACTGATTATGTGTGTGGGTAAATTAATGTTAGACTCAGTATAATGTACATTCTTGTGAAGCTATCTATGTGATAAGAGAAACAGAAAGGCATGTAATTTAAATGGTGTTAGATTGGGAAGCATTGAGGGTCCATGAACACTAGAAACTGAAGGCAACCATACAAGCAGTTAAGGTACCAAAAGGTACGATGTTCTTCTTGAGCACTGGCGTTCGGATGGTTTGCCACATTATGTGAAGCTTTTGGTGTGATGCCACTTGCAGTATTATGTATAGTTTTGGTCTCTTTACCTAAGAAAGGATATAAGGTGAACCAATGCCGGTTTGTCATGCTGTTTCCTGGAATGGTACAACTGTCATATGAGGAGAGGTTTTGCTTAACTCAGTTCATATTTACCTGAGTTAAGAAGGATGAGAGGAGATTTCAAAGGTTCAAAGATCTGTTTATTGTACCAATTAAGGTACAGTGAAACTCGAATTACCATACAGCCATACTAAAAAAAAGCAACAAGACACACAACTACATTAAAGTTAACATAAACATCCACCACAACAGATTCCCCACATTCCTCACTGTGTTGGAAGGCAATAAAGTCAAATTTTCTCCCACGGTCGGGGAAGTCGAACCATCTGCAGTCGGGGTGATCCAAGCTCCCGCGTCGGGGCAGTCGAAGCTCCCGCGTCGGGACGGTCGAAGCTCCTGTGGCTTGGAGCTCCCGAGGCCAGTCCCTAACCAGGGACCACGAGCTCCACAATGTTCAAGTCCACAGGCTCCCGCGGTTGGAGCTCCAAGGTTGATCCCCGACAGGGATCGCCAGCTCCGTGATGTTAAGTCCGCAGGCTCCCACGATTGGAGCTCCCGAAGTCGGTCTCCAGCAGAGGCCGCCAACTCCTCGATGTTAGGCGGCAGGGCGGAAGGAGATACGATACGGAAAAAAAATCGCATCACCGTCGAGGTAAGAGATTAAAAAAAGTTTCCCCCAACCGCACCCCCCCACATTAAACAAGCTACAGAATATTGAAACATACATTTAACACATACTTAAAAAAACAACATAGAAGGAAGGGACGAGACAGACTGTTGGCGAGGCGGCCAATGTGGGCGCCACCCGGTGGTCAAGATTTAATTGAAACATTAAAAATTCTGACAGGGTAAGACAGACCAGAATGTTCCTTTAGCCAGACCCACAGTCTCAGGTTATAGTGCTCGAAATTTAGGACCGAGACGAGGAAAAATGTCTTGACTTGTCAATCAGGCAAGTTCTGAACGGTGCATCAGGGCTACTAACCCTGTATTTCCAAACAACTGATCTCTGCCACAAAGACAACAAGGGCAGGAGACATATGGAGGCACCTCTATGTATAGGTTCCCATTCAAGTCACTCACCACATTAACTTGAACATATAGCACATTCCCTTTATCATCAGTATGTTTAAATCTTAGAGATTTATCCTCAAAAAATATTGTGCATCTTCACCAGAAAGTTGTAAAATTCAAAAAAGTGTCTCAACTAGTTATAGAATCATACAGAATGGAACCAGGCCCTTCAGCCCAACTGGTCTATGCTGATCAAGATGACCAACTAACCCATTTGCCCATGTTTGACCCAGATTTCTCCAAACCTGTCTAAATGTCTTTTAAATTACGTTACTGTCCTGCCTTAACTACTTCTTCTGGCAACTTGTTGAAAACACACACCCCACCTCTTGGACAATAATGGACAAGTAATACATGTTGGGTGTGCCAGTAATGTCCTTGCCCAGTTACTTGCCACATTGCCTTGTGGTTGATGAGATATGGGGACTGCTGAAGAGAGGAGATTAATGCTTCTGCAATGACATTCAACCCCAGAAGCCGAGAAAGGGAACAAATAAAAAATGTGGTTTCACACAAAAGATAATAAATATTTCCAAGATGTTTTTTTTTTAAAAGGCCAGCAGGTACTATGGTGTGATCCTGACCTGAAACGTTGTCTATCCATGTCCACCATCAATGCTCCTAACCAGCTGAGTTACTCCAGCACTTTTTGTTCTATAGTTTTTTTAAAGTTTGAAATTATTCTGTTTTTTTTTAATCATTCTCCCCTCTCTTAATCTAATCTTTCTTTCCCTCTCTATCCCTCATTTGACTCCCAAATAATTGTAATTTTCTTCCCCCTACTTCACTTTGTTCTATCCTTAACTTTAATTTGCTGAGAAAAATGATTCGCAATGCTTCACCAACGTTCGAGATGCCTCATTGACCTTGTACTTCCAGAAATAAGCAGGAGAAAATTAATTAGAGCTGAAAGGTGAGGGATAATATTTAACTCATGCTGTTCACAATTTGATGGCACTCTCCACGGCAAATTTAAGGCCATGAAGCTAAATGAGCTACTTCCTTTAGTTATGTTGAGTAAAGATTTAGTACCTAGGTGTTTCAAACTGGAGATGGGCCCCTCGGTAAGAAGAGTCAGGTTTAAAATTGTGCATTCGTGAAAAGGGGGGGGGGGGGGGGGAGGAGGGGGTTGGGTGCACATTGTGTGGTAAAGTTTGAAGGGGAGCACAGTTATAAAAACAAATACTTATTTTCAATGTTTATGAATAGATTGGGAAATTGGGAAGCAGTGGAGGGGAGCAAAAATAAACCAAATAAAATTATGTGGGCACAACAACAAAAAAGTTAAGGAACATTTAATTTATTCTATTACACATAAGGAAATAATTTATTTTGCCCTTTGATGTTTCTCATGTTGGGAAGTGGAAAGTTAAAACTTTTGCTTCCTGCATATTAAGCTGTAGCAAACCAAAATATGCAGATGTTAAGAAGAAAGCTCTTGTTGTCATATTTTGAATAAAATAGTTCCACAGGCACCCTTGTGGTTATGCATTGTCAACCAAATGCAGCAATATCTGTATACAGAGCTACAGTTCTCTTCTCATGAACGGTAGGGCAATGAGCTGCAATAAGGCAATTCATCTGAAATTATTTCTCCTTGGCTAGCATTTTGAAAGAGATGAAATAAATCATCCTGTTGTGAAGCAGATGGGATGACAAACACGATATGATAGGTGCTGGTGAATACAATGCCCAACATTTGAACCTTCCAACAAGCAAAGCAGAGCCAGCAAGGTTTCACCTTTGCACCACATTTGTTTTGAGGTTTTCTTTGTGATTCTCCTCTAACACATGTTAAGGAGAGCTATAGAAGTTATAGAAAGAATATATCTCCACACAAGAAATATATTCAATCCCTATGATCTCAGGGCAAAAACAAAAGTGCATAAGGTCCCCAGAAAGATTTGCTCTTTGCCGATGACACGACAATGACATACTCAAAAGGCAATCCGCCAGCACTGTACGCACTAATATTCCTGGACAGGCCAGGGTTTGGGGGCTTAAACAGAGACTACTCTCCACCACCGTCCCATCACTGAAGATAGGTTTGTGGATCCTCAGCCTTCCTCTTCGAATGTCAACAATTAGTTCCTTGGTTTTACAAATGCTGAGAACAAGGTTGTTGTTCTGACACCAATCAATCAGATGATTAATAGTAAGATTAAACGAGAACTTACCTAAGTTTGAAGTTTGATCTTTATTTTATGAGGAGTTACGTAGGTGATTACGTGAAGAACCCCGCCAGCGTGCCTGCGCGTCAATTTTCAAAGCAGCGGTGTGAAAGCACAAAAAACAACAACCGAAGTAATATAGTCTCATAATAAAACGAGTAATACAAGAACTTCCATCTGACCTTTATGATAGAGGGTAGGGTCGTGGTGGGCACGTAATCACTTACGTAACTCCTCATAAAATAAAGATCAAACTTCAAACTTAGGTAAGTTCTCATTTAATCTTACTATTTTACTTCGGAGTCACGTGAGTGACTACGTGAAGATTTTAAAGCTTTGTGATTTCATGCCGTGGATCAATCCCGGCTTCTCACTGCATAGATTGACTCGGAACGAGAATAATCAATCATGCATTCATAATAACATTTGTACCACAAATGCAGTAATTCATTTCAATAATGAAATGAATCAGATCCCCTTTAAACCAGAGGAATTTACACAGAACTTAAAATAGTTTCTGCAAACAACCCCGCATTAACAATAGGCCGATGGTAAAAATGTTGAAACATCAACTCATTGGACCACCCGGCGGCTGCGAGGATATGGTCGACGGGGACGTCTTTTGCCCTGGCCGCCGACGTTTCTGCTGCCCTAGTCGAGTGAGACGTAAAAACATAAGTGTTAATACCAGCAGCTGTTAAGACTTCTTTTATCCATCTGGAAATAGTCTGTATTGAAACTCTCTTGTGTGGTTTCGTGTGTGTGATCAACAACCCAGTTTCCGTATTCTCAAATTCTTTGTGACCTCAATGTATTGTAATAAATATGTCTTAATACAGAGACATGGATCATTTGGATATGCTGCTAGCATAATTTTAAAACCTGTCACACCTGGCCTAATTTACTTTAGTAGGTCATAGATATAGAATGTAAACTTGTCTTCAGTTACTTCCATACTGTCTATTTGTAATTTTCCAAGTGTTTGCAATCGTTGTGCTGTGACTCATGCCATAAGCATGAATACTTTCATACTGAGCTTGGCCAAAGGTAAAGACACACTTGATGACCATTCACGAAGTAGTTTCAGTACCACACTTATATCCCAGATTGTCATGTACCTAGGTTTCGGTGGTTTGGAATTAAAGATTCCTTTCATTAGTCTGGAAACAATTGGGTGTGACCCAATTGGGTTTCTTTCTGAATCCAGAACCAAATATGAGGACAATGCACTTCTGGCTGAATTAATTGCACTACAACTCAGACCTTCATCATAATAAAGTTTTGACAGAAATTCTAAACATTTGAAATATCTGCAGTACTTTATTGCACATTCTTTTGTACACAGAACTCTTCCCATTTCTTAATATAAGAAAGGTACTGTTTTTGAGTGCTCTTCCTCCAGGCTGCCGTAAGCATGTCCACAGTACGCTCAGACAGTCCTCGTCCCAGAAAAGGCATTCTTAAAACCTGCAAATCAACAAATCCAAACGATCATATAATGGATGTTGTTCCCCTGTTACAGGGTGCAGCAATAAATTACTCCTTTTTGGGACTTTCATCAACATTTGTGTTGTTAATTCAAATATCAACGGATACCATGGCTGTGTAGGCCAATCTGGTACTACCAATACCCTTGAAGCAGCATCTTGCCTGATTTTAAGCAAACATTGGCTTATGAGGCAGAAAGGAGGAAATGTATATGAAAACATACCACCCCAATGTAGCGAGAAAGCATCAATCGCCACTGCTCCTGGATCTGGTTTCCATGAGACATATCTCGATAGCTGATGATTCAAGTCGATGTCGGGCATTCCAAATCTGATTACTATATCATTGAATACCTCTTGATTCAACATCCATTCTTTATTATCATGGAACTTTCGTGACCTGGTGTCTGCTATCGTGTTCATTCTACCTGGTAGATAGATAGCTGAAATCCAAATGTTCTTTTCAATACACCAAGACCAAAGTTGATTTAACCATTTTGTCACATGACACCGACTTAATTCCACCCATATCATTAATATAGGCAACTGCTGTTGTGTTTATTAATTTGAACTTGAACCTTCCTTTTAGTTGTGTTAGAACCATAAGCTTGGAGTCCATAGAAACCTCCTAAAAGCTCCAAATAGGTAATTCCCCATGTCTGCAGTAACAATAACTTTTCCTGATTCCATCTGCCTCCGCAGCTCCATGTTAAGTCAGTTGCACCCCATCCTAGTGCACTGGCATCAGTTTGTAATATCATGGAAGGTTGTTCAATCAGCACTTTGCCTGAACTGCTTGAGACATGTAGAATCCACCACTGCAGATTAGAAACAGCATTTGTTGTTACTTGCATGGTTCTATCAAAATGACCAGCATTTACTCTCAGTGCCTGTTCTTTGATTCTCTGCAGCTGTTGATAATTAATGGTCCATACTGGACTGCTGGGAATCTACTAATTTTCCCAGTACTCGAGCCACCTGTCTGATTAGAGGTTTTTGCTCGTTTAACAGATTACTGCAATCTTTAATCAACTCCACCCTTTTTTCACTGGGAAAAGTAATTTGCATTTGGGCTGAATCAATTGTGAACCAAATAATCAATCGAGGTACATGTTTTTAACCTTGATTTATTTGGATGAATTTAGAAACCTCAAACTTTCAAAAGTTTGATTTCATAACTGCAACCGATGCTTCTGTTGACTGTTTTGTCCTTCCTATAATCAGGACATCATCCAGGTATGCCATTAGTACATGCCCCTGGCTCTCAGCAACCCCAGAATTAATCTTAACAATTTTATGAATATTCTGGGAGGGAACGTTAACCCATTAGGCAGAGCTTTGAACTGCCCTAATTGGTTCATCCATGTAAATTTAAGATACTTCATATCTTGCAAGTGAACAGACACAGAACAAAAGGATTCAGACTTGTCAAGTCTATAATAATCCTACATCCTCCATCCTTTTTTGATCGAGGGAATATATTTGACCCAAATTGGTGAATTTGGTAGACTGATTCTTCTTTTTTTTTTTTTATTTGTATTTTATTAGAAGTACATTACATTACAACCACATACATTAGTACTTGTCATTTATATCTTCTTACAATTAATGTACTCCATTTATTTTTTACACCAGAAAAGGAAAAGATTGAAAGAAAGAAGAAAGTGAAGGAAAAAGTGGAAGTGTAGGAAATGTGACAACAAAAAAGGACAAAGACCCTATAAGAGCAAAATTAAAAACAAAAGAAAAAGAGTTAAGAAATAGACCCTAGGAAAAAAAGAAAGAGAGAAAGAGGAAAAAGAGAGAAACAAATATTTTTATGAGCATTACGCAAAATGGACATAGGTAGACTGATTCTTCAATAACACCTTTTATATATAGGGTTTTGAAGCGCAGCTTGAACCTCCATTACTTCGCAAAGTGGAGAGTTCTGCTAGGAACATGCTGGACAGGCAAATCATAATTTGGATTGAATTCAATTCGAAATCCTTGTATATTATTCAGAATTACCACATCTGAAGTAATCTTCTTCCAATGTTTATAGAAGAGATGTAATCTGCCTCCAACTTTTGGACTTAATCCAGTTAGTATGTTCCCATGAGAACCAGGTCCACCTACCTCTTGAGTCATTTGAGTATTCTGAGATCCCTGGATTCTCCCGGAAGCACCACCACTGGTTCTTACTCCCGCTGCAGGCCGCCAGCTACGTCCCTGCATTGATGAGCGACTTGGTCCTGGTCTAGGATCCGTATGACGTCTGAAAGGATACTTCCTTTTTACAGACTTTGCAACCATTGATGTTTTTATCAATCCTGTTTTCGCTTCATCTTCCAACTCTTTAATACGTCTCCCGAGATCCTCTCCAAAGAGTAAGTTGGGTAATTGTATATTACTTGGTTTGCCGAGTGCTGCGAATTTCGGATTCATAGTAGGCCGTATAGCACCTTCCTCAGATAATTGATCTCGAAGTGAGTGCTGCATAGCAACCCCAGTGCTTCCTGATGCAACTTCGTCATCTCTTGGCTGTTATCTGCTATTCTGGTAAAAGCAGTTATTCCAGAACCCAGCAGCTTTAATATTCTCTGCAACTGATTCCAGATAATTTGGTTCACTGCTGCTGCTTTCAGCAACCCACAGTTACTTGGGGTCTCCTGCTTTCTTGCAGTCTCATCCATCTCCTGCTGTTCCAGCTGATGGTAAACCAAGTAATTTATTAAGGAGGCCAGTTCTTCTCCTAATGGCTCTCCTGACCCTGACGGGGCAGCGAATCCTACTGCCAGGGGTGGAACATCTGGCAGCTGCCGTTCATCGCCTTGTACAGCCTCACCGTCAGAGTCGGGGTCTGAAATCTCATGACCCGTAGCACGCTCCGCATCCCTGAGGGTGTATTCCATCAGCCGTGTGCCAGGTGCTGTTGAGCTGCTTCCAGCAGCTTGGATTTCAGTACACTCCTTCCTGAGTGAACTTTGCTCCAAGAGCCTATGTAAAAGGCTTTCTATTTGGGCAATACGCTCGAAAGCAGTATCTAGCCCTGTACCAGGAGCTGTTGAGCTGCTTCCAGCAGCTTGGATTTCAGTACACTCCTCCCTGAGTGAACTTTGCTCCAATAACCTATGTATAAGGCTTTCTATTTGGGCAATACGCTCGAAAGCAGTATCTAGCCCTGGAGCTACTTCCATTGCCTGGGACTCCCTCCGTTGGGATTTAAACTTCGTCTTTTGCCCGACAGGCGCTGACTGTGTTTTCACCAGCCCCAGGTCCACAGTCGCTATGCTCACCGCTGGCGACTGTACCGGGGTTTAGAGGCGGTTGGTCTCTAACCGCAGACTCCCGACTTTCCCGACTTTCTGTCGGCTGTGTCGCTCACCTCTTCCCCCTGCCCGTTTTTTTCCATGGCGTCTGTGGAAAAAATCCCCACAGACCCACAGTAAACGGACCTGGAAAACATGAAAAAAGTTTCTACTTACCTTGTAGTTGAAAAACTACAAACCACTGGAGGAGCTCTGCTCCTCACGTCCGTTTGCGTCAAGGTGTCTGACGTAATGATGCGCAGGCGCACTGGCGGGGTTCTTCACGTAGTCACTCACGTGACTCCGAAGTAAAATTTGCCTCAAATACTCTGATTCATCATCAACCATAATTCGTCTAACAATGGAGGTGTCGTCAGTGAATTTAAAGATGGAGTCAGAATTGTGTCCGGCTGCACAGTCATAGTTATATAGTAAGTAGAGCAAGGAGCTGAGTGCACAGCCTTGAAATGCTCCTGTGACAATGGTTGTTGAGGAGGAAGTGTTGTTGCCAATTCTTACTGATAGTTTTCTGTTGATGAGGAAGTTGAGGATCCACATGGAAAGAGATGCATAGAGACCCAGTTCCCTGAGCTTGGTAACAAGTTTGGAGGGGATGATGGTATTGAATGCTGAGCTGCAGTCAATGAACGTATGTGTTTTTATTGTCCAAGTGGTTCAGTGCAGAGAGCCAGCGACATCACATTCCCCGTTGATCGATTGTGGCTGTCGGCAAATTGTAGTGAATTCAGTTTAGTTCAGTTTAGTTTATTGTCACGTGTACCAAGGTACAGTGAAAAGCTTTTATTCCATGCTAACCAGTCAGCGGAATACATGATTACAATCGAGCCACTTACAGTGTAGAGATACATGATAACTGAATAACGTTTAGTGCAAGGTAAATCCAGTAAAGTCTGATCAAAGATAGTCTGAGGGTCACCAATGAGGTAGATAGTAGTTCAGGACTGCTTTTTAGTTGTAGTAGGATGGTTCAGTTGCCTGACAACAGATGATTCAGGGTCTTGCTGAGGTAAGAGTTGATAAGCATCATAACCTTCCTCTCAAAGCATTTAATCATAACAGACATTAGTTGGTCGTCATTGACATGTCACCTTACTCTTCTTAGGCACCAGTATTATCGATGTCCACAAAAACGTCCAGCCATTTGGTATGCGCAGGTTTTGTGAATACGACCAGGTATACCATCAGGACCAGACGCTTTCTGAGGGTTCACCCTCCTAAAGGATCTTCTGATGTTGGCCTCGGTGACTGACATTGCAATGCCATCGTGGCCTGTGGGGCCCCAAAATGGCAGATCAATGTTCTCCCTATCTGTTTTAATACTGTGTTTCCTTACTGTAAACTGCTCCATTACAGCTTCACAACTAATTAACAGAGGCTTTACACTCGTGCCTTGGGTTCAGCCATCTTTACTCAGGATCCATCTTGGCTACTGCTTCATGGGTATTGCATCATCGTTACTGCACCACAGATGCCGCTATTCCCATAACATCCCCCTTTGTTTACAAAACACATATGTACAGGCACTTTACATGTACAGCAATAAATTAAATTCTTTCATGGCATCTTATTTCACTGAGTCCAACATGTATTTGCCATCCATTTTCCAACATGCATTTGACAGTCCATTTCCGTGGTAGCTTTCAAATTCTCATTCCTTGGATTTGCGACAGTTCAGTGCTCGGAATTATCTCAACTTTGAACAACGCATGTCTGGTTCCTCAATTTCTTTCCCCTTTTTATTTATTAATTTGTTTATTTATTCCTTTCCCCCTTTTTATTTATTAATTTGTTTAATTTACAATGGCTAATACCACTACTTCTAAATAAAACTATGCATATCAAACTGTAAACGAACAAAATAACATTAACATTTTAAACATAACCTAATAGCCTTTTAAATCTATAATCAACTACATGTACAGGCGCTATATCCTTATTTGGGTACATAATCCTGCAGATAGCGTGGTTTTCAAACGCATCTACCAGATCTTGTTGTCAGGGTTTGATGCTCCCTGGGGACCAGTGGTCGGCTCTTTGGTCGATTGTCTCGCTCCATTTCAGGCGACGTCACCAGGTCATCCAGGTCAACATCAGCGCGATGAAATGGCTCTTTGGTCTTCCTCAGATGGCGCCGATTCCGACGATAGATGACGCCATCCTCGGTTCTGACTTCATAAGATCTGGGTTGCGCAACACAGCCTACAACCACAGCCTTCTTCCAGGGCTGATGTCGGTCACCAGTCGGCTTCACTCGAACTGGATCCAGTTCACTTCACTTCACTTGATCCACCAGCTTTCAGGGGGATCAAACCTTGGGAACCTCTGTTGTAGTAGTCTGCTTGTCTGTCTCTAGCTGCTCTCAACTCATCTCCTACCTTTTTCTGAATTTCAGGTTTGAGCAGCCTCAATTGGTAGTATAGTAATTGGTAGTATGGTCCTAGTACGTCTGTTCATCAGTCTTTGTACTGGACTGCTACTCATGCCAGGTGTTGGTGTGTTGCGAAAAGCTAGTATGCTCAGGTAAGGGTCAGCTCCTGCAACCTTAGCCTTCCTCAGCAATTACTTTGCCACTTTCACACTGCTCTCTGCCTTTCCATTACTCTGTGGATAATGGGGTGATGCGGTTGTATGTTCAAACTGCCACTTCTTGGCAAATCTCTTGAACTCCTCAGCTGTGAACTGTGGCCCATTATCTGTGATGAGCTGATCTGGTGTTCCATATCTTGCAAACTGGCCTTTGATTTTATGGATGACATTAACTGCCAGTGTTTTCTCTAGATAGTCTATATCTCAATATCCTGAGAAGTAGTCCACAGTGATCAAATAGTTCCTTCCATCCAAGTGGAACAAATCTGCACCCACCTTCGCCCATGGCCTCTCTGGAATTTCATGGGAATGCGGTGTTTCTTTTGGTTGCTCTTTCCCTTGAGCTTGACATGTCTCACATTTCTGTACGAAGTCCTTGATTTCTGCACTCATTCCGGGCCAGTGCAGACATTCTCTTACCCTTCTTAGTCAGCCATTCACGCCAATATGGGAATCGTGTACTCGTGTGATCATGTCTTGTCTCCTGGCTTTAGGGATGATTACTCTCTCTCCCCTGAATATGAGGTCATCTCCAACACTCAGCTCGTCCCTCATATGGAAATAGGAGATAAGTTCTGGGTCAACATCCTTCTTGTTCTCTGGCCACCCTCGTTTGATCACCTCTTGCAGTCTCTGCATACTCATCTTTTTTCGTTGCATCCTTTATGCTATTTAGCAGAGGCTGTGATATTGGGATGTGCCTTGCCAGGTTTACAGTCTCCAGTTCTCTCATGGTCTTGTCAGTCTTGCCAGTCTGAATATATGCTCCGCTCAGCGAGTCCGCAAGCTGCATCTCCTTCCCTGGTCTGTTTATTGTCACATCATGGGTCTGCGTCCTCACCAGCATCCTCTGCAATCTCTTTGGTGCACGATGAAGTGGTTTTGTGGCGATTATCTCCAGTGGCTTATGGTCTGACTGCACATTCACTGGCCTTCCATATGTGTACACATGGAACCTCTCTCGACCAAACACCACTGCCAGCAATTCCTTTTCTATTTGTGCATATCTGGTCTCCGCATCCGTCAGGGCCCTGCTGGCATAGGCAACTGGATGGCCCTCCTGCATCAGCGCCGCACCAAGTCCAGTTTCTGACGTATCGGCCTGTAATGTCAGCTCCTTGGCTGCTTCATAGTATCCGAGTACTAGCTCTGCAGTTACTAGCTTCTTTCTTTCCATCACCGCCCTGTCATGCACCTCTGCCCACCACCAAACTACATCCTTCTGTGTCAGCTTGCGTAGCGGTTCACATAGGTCGCTTAGTCCAGGAAGGAATTTGTTCAAGTAGTTAACAAACCCAATAAATCACTGAAATCCTTGGATATCTGTTGGGTTAGGCATCTGTAGCACCACTTCTACCTTCCCTGGATCTGGTTTCAGTCCTGCAGCAGAGACTCTATGTCCTATGAAAGTGACCTCCTTCACCTTCAGCTTTGCCTTCTCTATGTTCAGCTTCAGGTTTCTGTCACAACATCTCCCCATCAGAGCTCTGACCTTCCTGTCATGGTCTCTTTCTGTTTCCTCTGCAGTTTTTCCTTTCCCAAACACTAGGATGTCGTCAGCAACAGACCTCACTCCTTCCAGGCCCTCCAGCACTTGGTTCTGTCGTCGCTGGAACTCTTCAGGGGCCGTGGACAGACCAAATGGCATGCGTCTCCATCTATATCTGCCATATTGTGTGTTAAATGTCGTAAGCTGAGAACTCTCATCATCCAGTTCCACATGCCAAAACCCATTCTTGCCGTCAAATGTGCTAAAGATCTTGCCGTCATTCAGGTCTGGGAGGACATCTTTGATTGTCGTCATTGGGTAATGACTTCTTTTCAGCCCCTTGTTCAGATCACTTGGGTCTAAACACACTCTCAACTTTCCATTGGGCTTTTCTACACACACAAGGCTGGATACCCATGGAGTGTGGGTCTCTACTGGGAAAATTATTTCAGCTTCTGTTAGTCTGCCTAACTCCTCTTTCAGCTTACTCTGTAAGGCTACAGGGACTCTTCGTGGTGGATGGATCACCGGCATTATGCTGTCATCTACCTGCAGATGGTACACCCTCGAATTTACCTGTCCCTTCAAACACATCAGCATACTCAGCCATCAGTCTTTCCTTGCTCAGAGGGATTTAACTGCTATTCATTGTCATTATGTTCTCTTTACAGACTGAGATGAGCCCCATCTACTGGGCTGCCCTGCTTCCCAGGTTTGGAATGCAGTCTTCCTCCAGGACTATAAACTCTACTTTGTATTTCCTTCCATTCTTTGGGTTCACTAATTTCACCTTGCTTTTTCCCAAGAGGCACCACTGTCGACAATACTTGCTTGGTTTCCTCCACATCCTTTGCATGCATCTTGGGAATGATGTTACATGTGGCTCCACTGTCCACCTGGAATTTTACTTCCCTTTCAGCAATTTGGTCACAAAGATTTTCTTTGGAAATTGAATCTCCTCAACTGTGCACACTCTCTGCTTTTACTGATTCTGGTTGCAGTTCCATTGTGTGAATTTCATCATCCTCTTGACTGTCATCATACTCATCACTGGAACTCTCCACTTCCTCCACTGCATGCACAGGTTTTTTCCCTTTCTTTTCTTTCTTCTGGTTCTTCTGTTGCACCTGTTTTTCCATGCTTTGTGATGCGAAATGATCTTATGGCATTTGAAACACTCCCGGCCATATGCCGAACCTTTCACCTATTTCCTCTCATGTTTGTTTGTATCTGCAGTATTTGCACTGTATGGTTGGCTGGTATCTTTTCCCCTCTTGACTCACTGCACAGACATCTTGTCATTGGTCACCTAACAGGACATCAACTCTGGCCTTGGCAAGCACCGAAGCCTGGCATGCCTTCACACACTTTTCTAAGTCAAGTGAGGTTTCTCGGAGAAGTTTCTCCCGCAGCATTTCTTATGCCACATATTATTCTATCACATATCAGTGAATCCTTCAACTCTCTGAAACTGCAATGAGCTGCCAAGAGCTTCAGTTCTATTAAAAACAAATCAAAAGTCTCCCCTCTTTCTTGGCTCCTCGTAAAGGATCTATACCTGTCGATGGTCTCATTCCTCACGGGTTGACAATGCTGTTCTAAAGCATCGAGAGCCTGCTCTAGCGTAACTTCTTGCATGTTGCCATCCGGCGTCCGTGTATCTAGCGGTTTTATCGTTTGGTAGAGCTCTCTCCCTTGCGGTCCAACTAGGTACATGAGCATTTTCCTCATTGTCTTGTCATCCTTCCCTGCCACTGCAATCAACATAGAGCTCAAACTCCTCCCTCCATTGTCTCCACTGTATTGGCAGGTCCCTTGCCTCAAAATTCATTTGCCTAGGGGCCTTTAGCTGCTCCATTTTCCTGACAAATCCGCCCCTCTATCGATGGAAATGGGCCGCACAATCGTCTGCTGTATCAACACCCAATTCTGCGGCGTCACTCCCGAAAATCTCTTTCAGGTTGTCACAAAGTCAATAGACATCAAAATTCGGCACCTTCAAGTTGAACATACTCACTCTCCGATGGATGTCTCTCGGTAGTGCACTCACTCACAAACGTCGTCCGCCGTCACCGTGCACACGATCAAAACTCTCGACGAATCCTGAAACAGGCCCCCATCTGACACCATGTTTTAATATTGTGTTTCCTTACTGTAAACTGCTCCATTACAGCTTCACAACTAATTAACAACGGCTTTAAACTTGTGCCTTGTGTTCAGCCATCTTTATTCAGGATCCATCTTGACTATTGCCTCATGGGTATTGCATCATTGGTACTGCACCACAGATGGCGCTATTCCTATAACATTGTCGAAGCGAACATCCACAGGAAAATCAAATGGTGCACGGCTATGGCGGTCCACCTTCATGCAATGAGGGGAAAAGACAGGGTGAATGCTATGGGGAAGATGGAGATGGATAGGGAGGATGTTTCCACTAGTGGGAGAATCAAGGACCAGAGGGCACAGCCACAGAATAAAAAGACATAACTTTAGAAAGGAGATGAGGAGGAATTTCTTTAATCAGAGGATGGTGAATCCATGCAATTCATTGCCACAGACAGCTGTGGAGGCCGTCAATGGGTATTTTTAAAGTGGAGATTGACAGATTCTTGATTAGTAAGGGTGTCAAAGGTTGGGGAGAAGGCAGCAGAATGGGGTTGAGAGAGAAAGATAAATCAGCCATGATTGAATAGCAGAGTAGACTCGATGGGCCAAATGGCTTAATTCTGCTCCCATGACATGAATGCAGTGTCTTTTTCTGAGGATATGGGGTTTCAAGAAGTAGAGGTCATTGGTTTAGGTTGAGAGGGGAATGATTTAATATGACTTAATAGCAACTTTTTCACACAGAGGATGATGGGTATATGGAACGAGCTGCCAGTAGAAATAGTTGCTGGTATAACTATAATGTTTTAAAGCCATTTGGACAGGAGTAGAATAAATTTCCTTCCAATACCAATATAGAGGAAGCAAATGTGAAAACACAATTAATTTCTGCCGAATTGTGTGCTTAAGTGAAACTGAACGCTCTATGTACTTTTTAACCTTACTACAACCCACCCCAAATGAAATCGCAAACAGTTCTGTGCAAATGTTTACATAAGAATTCTTTAAATAAATACTATTTCCAGCCCGTCTAGAGGAAAACAAATATATCCTAAAAACAGTGGTAGCTATTTTTCTTGTTGGTCTGTATAAACACATTCACTCTGTCTGGGACGTCCCCACAGTGAGCTGCTTTTCGACACTTTGAGGTTTTTGCATCAGCCTGTTGAAGCCTTCTTTTACTGATGTGAAAAAAAAGCATGATCAAAGTTCGAGCACAGCAAGGTCAAATAAAGCTTAGGAAGTTTGTCTTACATCAACTAATGTAAGTGAACAAAATGCTAGTCGCTCCACCGGTCAAGCAGCATCCCTGGAGAACATTGGTAGGTGATGTTTTGGGTTGGGACCCTTCTTCAGACTGATCAGTTTGATGAAGGGTCCCGACCCAAAGCTTCACCTATCCATGTTCTCCAGGGATGCTGCCTGGTCCGCTGAGTTACTCAGGCATTTCGTGTCTACCTGTCTTTCCTTGATGAACCAGCATCTGCAATTCCTTGTTTCTATACAATAATGTAAATGAACAATTTGAAGGAAGGAAAGAACTAGCTCGATGGTGTAACTGCAACCTCTGATTAATTTGCTGATGCCATGACAATATTCAAATATATGGCAACATTCAAACATTAATTTGTCAGAAGAAATGATAATGCAAAAGTTAAATAATTGCCTTGCAAAGGAAAATAGGAAGATTATACGAGAACTTACCAGTTTGCAGTTTGATCTTTATTTTATGAGGAGTTACGATGAGGGATTACGTGAAGAAGCCCGCCAGCCCGCATGCGTGTCAACTTTCAAAGCAGCGGTGTGAAATCACAGAAACAGTTGCTGAACTGATTATAGGAAGATTCGAGAAACTAGAACTACCACATGACCTTTATGAGAAGAGGGTTGTGAGCGGAGGGCACGTAATCCCTCATCGTAACTCCTCATAAAATAAAGATCAAACTTCAAACTGGTAAGTTCTCGTTTAATCTTCCTATTTTACTTCGGAGTCACGGTGAGTGACTACGTGAAGATTTTAAACCTCTGTGATTTCATGCCGCGAACACGAGTCCATGCAACACACTGCATTAGTTGACCAGAAATGATTGAAAAAAAATGAATTCAGACATGACATAGATTTAAAACATGCTGATGCTAATAATAAGCAAATAATAAGCAAATTATTGGATAGAACTTAAAATTGAGTTGGCAAACGAACCCGGCCTGGCAATCGATTTATTATAAAAGGTTTGGAAAGTCCGCTCATTTGACCATCCTGCTGTCACTAGGATGCGGTCCAGCGGAACCTCCATGAACCTTGCTGCTGATGTTATCGCAGCCCTGGTGGAGTGAGATTTAAACATCAGTGTTCACTCCTGCACAAGCCGATACATATCTAAACCATCTGGTGATGGTCTGCACTGAAACCCTCTTGTGTGGTTTTTGTGTCTAACAAACATTGCCAGCTCAGTGCCTCTAAGGTCTTTGGAGCCTTAAAATATTGATGAGTATGTGCGACAACACACAATCTATGGTCCACAGGATATGCCAGAAATTCCAGCTTTAGACCCAAAGCCTCCGGTCTGCTTAGTTTAATTAACTCATTTACATAGAACGTTGTTTTGTTGGTAGATATAACCATTCTGTTCAGCCATAGCTTATGCAATGACTGGGCGCCTTGCGCTGAATACCAGCATCATGAGCATAACTACCTTATATGAGAGCCGGGCCAAAGATAAGGACGTAGCTGGAGCTAAATGACCTAAATGGTACTTGAGAGCTTGCTCCTTTGCATGTTGTAAATTCTGATAATGCAAAGGTCCAAATTGCGCAGCTGGCAAAAACAGCCATTATATTGCCAATTACCCTAGCCACCTGGCGAATAGCAGGCTGCTTCATAACAACAAGGTTGTTACAGACTTCTATAATTCTAATCTTTTGCCCGAGGGCAGAGTCACAGACATATTAATAGAGTTAATGGTAAATCCCAAATAATCAATAACTCTAGTTGGTATCAACTTAGATTTAACTGGATGGATGAGAAACCCCAATTTCTCAAATATGAGTTTCGTGGCTGATACAGCTAATTTAGCCAAATACAGCGTTTTAGAATATCATCCAGTTAGGCCGTAACAATGTGTTTTTGAGCTCTGAGCAGCCCAAGCACCGGTTTTAGTAATTTGGTAAATAACCTGGGAGCTAAAGTTAGCCCATTAGGCAACGCTTTAAACTGCCATAGTTGCCCCATCCAGCTAAATTTCAAACATCTCCGGTGATCCCCGTGAATGGGAACTGAATAGTATGCATCTTTGAAATCGATGCATGCCATAAAGCATCCTTTGGGAATCAGTTGTTAGGTAGTAACGAAGTTTTCCATTTTAAAATGTCTATACTACACATGTCGGATCAAGGATGATCCGACATGCTCCATCTTTCTTTTCTGGAGGCGCAGGGGTGTCGTCGCCGAAAAGGTGAAGCTTTGCTCGTCGTGGGTGCTTTAATTAACCCGACAGCTTTTGCTTCCTCATCCAGATCTTTTACTTGTTTGGATAGGTCTTACCCAAACAGAAGATTAGACGGCTGGACATTGACTTGACTTCTCGATTACCCCTTTTGTGTGTAATTTATGAATTTTTGCTTGTATAGCCTAACCTTCTTGTTTGGAATGAATAAATGCCCGAGTTGGTGTATGTTGTATGGGTGGCAATGAGTTAAGAGAAAATTCAATTTGGAACCCTTGTATACTGTGCAGTATAAACTGATCTGATGTTATCCACCGCCATTTGTGCAAAAACAAGTGTAATCTACCACCAACTTGTAACTGATCCACACACCCCATGTTCCAGAAAGAACCAGACCCACCTACCTCCATGGTTACCGGTGGTCTTATGGTAGGCCCAAAGGTCCCTGATGAGGGTTCTATTTCCGTCCTCGAGATTTGGAGGGTAGGACTGCTGGGGTGCATGGATTGTGCATTTTCCATGAGGGCCGGCTTAGGCCTTGGCCTAAAAGACATCTGCCCAGAGAAAACAGCTTTCGAGCTGCCACCAGCTTCAGTGAACCGCTTACTGATGATGGAGGCGTAGGGATGTTGTCACTGAAACGGTGAAGCTTTGCTCATCATTGGTACCTTGATTAGCCCGACAGCTTTTGCTTCTTCATCCAGGTCTTTTACCTGTTTGGGTACGTCTTCCCCGAAGAGAAGATTCGGCGGCTGGACATTGCTGGCCTTAAATAAGCCTGCAAATTTAGGATTTAAGGCAGATCTGATGGCCTTCTTTCGAAAGCAGTTCATTTCATAGATACATAGATACATAGAAATTAGGTGCAGGAGTAGGCCATTCGGCCCTTCGAGCCTGCACCGCCATTCAATACGATCATGGCTGATCATCCAACTCAGTATCCCGTACCTGCCTTCTCTCCATACCCCCTGATCCCTTTAGCCACAAGGGCCACATCTAATTCCCTCTTAAATATAGCCAATGAACTGGCCTCAACTACCCTCTGTGGCAGAGAGTTCCAGAGATTCACCACTCTCTGTGTGAAAAAGTTTTTCCTCATCTCGGTCTTAAAGGATTTCCCCCTTATCCTTAAGCTGTGACCCCTTGTCCTGGACTTCCCCAACATCGGGAACAATCTTCCTGCATCTAGCCTGTCCATCCCCATAAGAATCTTGTACGTTTCTATAAGATCCCCTCTCAATCTCCTAAATTCTAGCGAGTATAAGCCAAGTCTATCCAGTCTTTCTTCATATGAAAGTCCTGACATCCCAGGAATCAGTCTGGTGAACCTTCTCTGCACTCCCTCTATGGCTATAATGTCCTTCCTCAGATTTGGAGACCAAAACTGTACGCAATACTCCAGGTGTGGTCTCACCAAGACCCTGTACAACTGCAGTAGAACCTCCCTGCTCCTATACTCAAATCCTCTTGCTATGAAGGCCAACATACCATTCGCTTTCTTCACTGCCTGCTGCACCTGCATGCCTACTTTCAATGACTGGTGTACCATGACACCCAGGTCTCGCTGCATCTCCCCATTTCCTAATCGGCCACCATTTAGATAATAGTCTGCCTTCCCGTTTTTGCTACCAAAGTGGATAACCTCACATTTATCCACATTATACTGCATCTGCCAAACATTTGCCCACTCACCCAGCCTATCCAAGTCACCTTGCAGTCTCCTAGCATCCTCCTCACAGCTAACACTGCCCCCCAGCTTAGTGTCATCCGCAAACTTGGAGATGTTGCTTTCAATTCCCTCGTCCAGATCATTAATATAAATTGTAAATAGCTGGGGTCCCAGCACTGAGCCTTGTGGTACCCCACTAGTCACTGCCTGCCATTGTGAAAAGGACCCGTTTACTCCTGCTCTTTGCTTCCTGTTTGCCAGCCAGTTCTCTATCCACATCAATACTGAACCCCCAATACCGTGTGATTTAAGTTTGTATCCTAATCTCTTATGTGGTACCTTGTCGAAAGCCTTCTGAAAGTCCAGATACAACACATCCACTGGTTCTCCCCTATCCACTCTACTAGTTACATCCTCGAAAAATTCTATAAGATTCGTCAGACACGATTTACCTTTCGTAAATCCATGCTGACTTTGTCCAATGATTTCACCACTTTCCAAATGTGCTGCTATCCCATCTTTAATAACTGACTCTAGCAGTTTCCCCACTACCGATGTTAGACTAACTGGTCTGTAATTCCCCGTTTTCTCTCTCCCTCCCTTCTTAAAAAGTGGGGTTACGTTTGCTACCCTCCAATCCTCAGGAACTACTCCAGAATCTAAAGAGTTTTGAAAAATTATCACTAATGCATCCACTATTTCTGGAGCTACTTCCTTAAGTACTCTGGGATGCAGCCTATCTGGCCCTGGTGATTTATCGGCCTTTAATCCATTCAATTTACCCAACACCGCTTCCCGACTAACCTGGATTTCACTCAGTTCCTCCATCTCCTTTGACCCGCGGCCCCCTGCTATTTCCGGCAGATTATTTATGTCTTCCTTAGTTTCGAAGTGTGCATTGCACATCAATGCCAGGGCATCCTGCTGGACGTCCGATAAGGGCCCGCCATCCACAGCTCTGGCAAATGCCATGATGCCTGAGGCCAGTAATTTTAAAATTTGTTGGAGTTTCATTTCCTGGGCTTTGACGCCCCGTCCAATGTCTCTCCAGATAGAGCTGTTCACTGCCGGCACTTTCAGGGATGCACAATTTACAGGTGTATGGTATTTTGCAGCCGTCACCTGTTCCTGTAATGATGTGACATGAGGTAGTTGATGCTGGAAGCCAACTCTTCTTGCAGCGGCTCCTTTGTTTGCGAGGGTATCGCAAACCTTGATGCCATGGCAGACAATTCTTGAACCTCACGCATGCATTCCAGTATGTTCCACGGACATACCTCCGAATTCGGAGTCAGTCATATACTGACCCCTGACACTCCCCTCTACAGAGAGGGAGATTTTCAAGCAGCCCTGAAACAGGCGCTGCCACAGGTACCAAAGGAAACCTGTGCTGATATGTCTCCGTATCACAGAGCATATTATGATGGAGCACCCTCTCCATGAGGTGCTCCATCTGGGATAAACGCCTGAGGACGCTACCCATATTTGTCGGAGGGGAACTGGCTGACTCGTCCGAGTCCACAGGCCTCTCAAACTTCCGTTTGGCTTTACCCCCTTTCGGGGTTGCCAAAGTCTGAAGTCACTGACTGCACTGTCAGCGACTCGGGTGGCGAACCCGACGGCCGCCGGCTACCCGCACACCGCGGTCCTCCGTAGCCGGTTTCCCCGCGGCCAGTCTGAGTTCGCCCTGCATATCCATATCCGCAGCAAACTCTGTAAAAGAGATTTCCCCAACCAAAAAATTTGACCTGAGAATAAGTTTAAAATGTACCTGCAGGGTTTGAAACTTACCGCTGGAGGAGCGACGCTCCTCCCAGCCGGTCGTGCGCCGTGCGTTTAAATGTATTGACGCGCATGCGGGCTGGCGGGCTTCTTCACGTAGTCACTCACGTGACTCCGAAGTGAAATACTTTTTCACTAGTCAAAACAATGGGAGGTGCAGAATTCATAGAAAACATAGAAACATATGTGCAGGAGTAGGCCATTCGGCCCTTCGAGCCTGCACCGCCATTCAATATGATCATGGCTGATCATCCAACTCAGTATCCCGTACCTGCCTTCTCTCCATACCCCCTGATCCCTTTAGCCACAAGGGCCACATCTAACTCCCTCTTAAATATAGTCAATGAACTGGCCTCAACTACCTTCTGTGGCAGAGAGTTCCAGAGATTCACCACTCTCTGTGTGAAAAAATAATGTTCTCATCTCGGTCCTAAAGGATTTCCCCTCTATCCTTAAGCTGTGACCCCTTGTCCTGGACTTCGCCAACATTGGGAACAATCTTCCTGCATCTAACCTGTCCAACCCCTTAAGAATTTTTTTAAGTTTCTATAAGATCCCCTCAATCTCCTAAATTCTAGCGAGTACAAGCCGAGTCTATCCAGTCTTTCTTCATATGAAAGTCCTGACATCCCAGGAATCAGTCTGGTGAACCTTCTCTGCACTCCCTCTATGGCGATAATGTCCTTCCTCAGATTTGGAGACCAAAACTGTATGCAATACTCCAGGTGTGGTCTCACCAAGACCCTGTACAACTGCAGTAGAACCTCCCTGCTCCTATACTCAAATCCTTTTGCTATGAATGCTAACATACCATTCACTTTCTTCACTGCCTGCTGCACCTGCATGCCTACTCTTTCAATGACTGGTGCACCATGACACCCAGGTCTCGTTGCATCTCCCCATTTCCTAATCGGCCACCATTTAGATAATAGTCTGCTTTCCTGTTTTTGCCACCAAAGTGGATAACCTCACATTTATCCACATTATATTGCATCTGCCATGCATTTGCCCACTCACCCAGCCTATCCAAGTCACCTTGCAGCCTCCTAGCATTCTCCTCGCAGCTAACACTGCCCCCCAACTTAGTGTCATCCGCAAACTTGGAGATGTTGCATTCAATTCCCTCGTCCAAATCATTAATATATATTGTAAATAGCTGGGGTCCCAGCACTGACCCTTGCGGTACCCCACTAGTCACTGCCTGCCATTGTGAAAAGGACCCGTTTACTCCTACTCTTTGCTTCCTGTTTGCCAGCCAGTTCTCTATCCACATCAATACTGAACCCCCAATACCGTGTGCTTTACGTTTGTATACTAATCTCTTATGTGGGACCTTGTCGAAAGCCTTCTGAAAGTCCAGATATAACACATCCACTGGTTCTCCCCTATCCACTCTACTAGTTACATGCTCGAAAAATTCTACAAGATTCGTCAGACATGATTTACCTTTCGTAAATCCATGCTGACTTTGTCCAATGATTTCACCACTTTTCAAATGTGCTGCTATCCCATCTTTAATAACTGACTCTAGCAGTTTCCCCACTACCGATGTTAGACTAACTGGTCTGTAATTCCCCGTTTTCTCTCTCCCTCCCTTTTTAAAAAGTGGGGTTACATTAGCTACCCTCCAATCTGAGCAACTACTCCAGAATCTAAAGAGTTTTGAAAAATTATCACTAATGCATCCACTATTTCTGGAGCTACTTCCTTAAGTACTCTGGGATGCATCCTATCTGGCCCTGGGGATATATCGGCCTTTAATCCATTCAATTTACCTAACACCACTTCCCGGCTCACCTGGATTTTCACTCAGTTCCTCCATCTCCTTTGACCCGCAGTCCCCTGCTATTTCCGGCAGATTATTTATGTCTTCCTCAGTGAAGACGGAACCAAAGTACTTATTCAATTGGTCCGCCATGTCCTTGTTCCCCATGATCAATTCACCTGTTTCTGACTGCAAGGGACCTACATTTGTTTTAACTAATCTCTTTCTCTTCACATATCTATAAAAACATTTGCAGTCAGTTTTAATGTTCCCTGCCAGTTTTCTTTCATAATCTATTTTTCCTTTCCTAATTAAGCCCTTTGTCTCCTCTGTCAGTCTCTGAATTTCTCCCAGTCCTCTGGTCAGCTGCTTTTTCTGGCTAATTTGTACGCTTCATCTTTTGCTTTGATACTATCCCTGATTTCCCTTGTTATCCACGGATGCACTACCTTTCCTGATTTATTCTTTTGCCAAACTGGATGAACAATTTTTGTAGTTCATCCATGCAGTCTTTAAATGCCTTCCATTGCATATCCACCGTCAACCCTTTAAGAATTAATCGCCAGTCAATCTTGGTCAATTCACGTCTCATACCCTCAAAGTTACCTTTCTTTAAGTTCAGAACCATTGTTTCTGAATTAACCATGTCACTCTCCATCCTAATGAAGAACTCAACCATATTATGGTCACTCTTGCCCAAGGGGTCATGTACAACAAGACTGTTAACTAACCCTTCCTCATTACTCAATACC
>CM075977.1:151077658-151149457 GCA_038087875.1 Malacoraja senta
GACACTGTCAGCTTTCTTGATGCTACATTTATTGGTGAATCAGTCATTTGGTTTGTGATTATTAACAGCACGGTTAGATAGGTATTTCACAACAAACCCAGCTGAAAGGTGCAACCTAGATTGTTACATCCTTTCTTCCTCCTCCTTGATTACTCATTCTGTTGTTGGTGCAAGGCTGTGCCTTCACTGTGGTGATGATATACAGTTTTCATAGATCACCACAAATCCTGACACCTGTTCGAACTGTAGTGTTTTATACTAGAGGGCTCCTGGTGATTTTGTTTCAGGCAGCAGAAGTGTTATTTCAGCACCCTACTGGTTTGCATTACATTTCATGTGGCTTTCATTACATGCATGGAGCCAAAATAATTTTAGAGACAAGGGTAGTGAGGAGGAGGGAATGGGTTGGCAGTTATAGTTAGGGAGCAGGCAGCCAAAACGCAGTTGGGTCTTCACTGAGTGTTAGGGTTGGGGGAGGTTGACAGATCTGACACCCGAGGTGCAATTGAGTCAGGAAGACTGGAGAATAATAGTTGATTCATGGGGAGATGGAGACTGGCAGTTAGAGAGTCAGGAGACTGGAAACTTTTAGTGAGCAGCCAGGGATATTGAGAATTATCTTCAGGAAGAGTCAGAATGAGCATCAATAACTGGACAATTAAGGGGTACAATAGTAATTTATGTCTGGAAGAGTCCATTCATATTTCAGAATTTGACACAAGATAACAATATAGTTATTGCATTTCACTCTGGGGAAAAATTTGGATTATGCAATTGAATTTCTATATACATTTTTTGGTAACTATTGATGTTTTTCACAAAGGAAATATTTTCATGGAAAGGTATGTACATATGTAGTTCATATTAACATGAGCAACATTTTATAGAATTGTAGTTGGACTATTCATCCATTATAGGCTTGGGTTATATAATCAAAGAGAAACAAAATGGAAACAGGCCTTTTGACTCAATCTGTCAACAAATGATTGCAATTTATTCCTCAATGTAATAAATGTGCTAAATATGGGAATCAATAAAACTTCTTAATTCCAAAGACCCAATCCAATGTCCCTTTCCCAAATTGAGTATAGTCTCTCACATTTCAGTAACCTATATAATGCAAATGCAATTGGATTTTCTCAACCATCATTTATTGCATGATTTATTATGGATTCTCTTCCATAATATGAAGCATTATATACAAGTTTCAACCTATTTGTTTGGTCAAAGTGAACTAACACAAACTCACTCCCTAGATTCTTCCTATGTATGTCATGTGCCTTTTGCTGCTCTTTGTCCCAATTCCATTTCTTGTGTTTCTTCAATAGTACTGTTGCAAGACTTGGCAGAAATGTCTAAGAATGACCTAAGTTCTGGAATGCTTTCAGGTTTCCTTTCCTTTCTAATAGCTTTTTTCTTTTTTTTGACTGGTGCATTCCATTCTCATTCACCCTTAACCCAAGATAAACTGCTTCTTTCTGTATGAAACACTTGTTTCTTTTGAGTTTTACATTGTGTACATGTATCCTTCTTTGTTAATTATGGCTATCGGTACAATATCCTGATTGTATAGACAGAGATCCAAACCTTCCAATATCTTGTCTGTGGGAGCTTGACATTTTTTCAGTGATGCTTTGAAACTCTGCTGTAATTTTCTGTGGGAGTAAAGATTTAGGAGTATAGAATATCAAATATTGTTGATTCTCCTGGTCCATGTTCAACTTAACTTGACAGATCCAGTTTGGTGAAGACTTGGCAAGAACAGGTTGCTATCGATTCTACATATACAGCTTGTGAAATGCACAATGAACAGAGGTCATCATAAACTGCCTGTTTCAGTGTCACATCGTGAAACCATGTAGTTAAACAGATTTTAATGCAAAGTGCTGGAGTAAGTCAACAGGTCAAGTAACATTTCTGGAGAACATGGATAGGTGACTTTTCAGGTTGGGACCTTTCATCAAACATGAAACCTATCTATGTTCTCCAGAGATGCTACCTGACCCATTGAGTTACTCCAGCACTTTGTGCCATTTTTTCTGGTTAAACCAGCATCTGCAGTTACCTGTACTTGGAGTCATAGAGTAACAATGTGGAAACAGGCCCTTTGGCCCAACTTGCCCACACCAGCCAACATGTTCCAGCTACACTAGTCCCACTTGCCTGCGCTTATCCGTCCAAACCTGTCCTATCCATGTACCTGTCTAACTGTTTCTAAAATGATGGGATAGTCCCAGCTTCAACTACCTCCTCTGGCAGTTTGTTCCATACACCCACGACCCTTTGTGTGAAAAAGTTACCCCTCGGATTCCTATTAAATGTTTTCCCCTAAACCTTGAACCTATGTCCTCTTGTCCTCGCTTCCTCTGCTCTGGGCAAGAGACTCTGTGCATCTACCCGATCTATTCCTCTCATGATTTTGTACACCTCTATAAGATCACCTCTCATCCGACTGCGCTCCAAGGCACAGAGACCCAGCCTACTCAACCTGTCACTGTAGCTCTAGTCCTGGCAATATCCTCATAAATCTTTCCTGAACCCTTTCAAGCTCGACGATATCTTTCCTATAACATGGTGTAAAGCGGATACTCAATCTGTGGTGGTATGTCTGTACCTCTCCGTTTTAATTTATATCATTTTTTTCCTTCCTGTTAACAAAATGTTGTTTTTCAAAGTAAATATTTCCTTGACAACTTTAGTCTGAACTTTATCACAGAGATTCCCTCAGCACTCTCTATCCTGCCTTTTTACATTTGAAAGCTCACTGGTCTCACTTTTCTATTTCTGATGAAAAGTCTTTGACCCAAAATGTTGATGCTATTTCTTTTGCCATTGGTGCCGCCAGACCTGCTGAAGTCAAGTAAGCTTTGTTTCACGTAAGCTTGAATATCTCTTTATACTTTCTCAAATATACATCTAAGCCGTAATTTGTGTAATATCCAAGATGAACACATCTTTCCAATCAAGCTTCAATTTTCTGAGCTGGTCTTTGCCCATCACCATTGGTTGATTTGTGTCATTGACAACAAACATTGGGAGCTCCAAGTGCTTACTGTTTTCACTCACCAAACACATCAGACCTTAGCTCGTCAACATTACTCCTGAATATGTATTCAGTTCACTGTAGTTTTTGCTAGTGGTACATAGCTGAAATGATTTAGATTCTGTCATAGAATGAGCAATATGCTGCATTATTTATAATTATGTCCATGCACCTAATATTTACCCATACTTTTATCTTAGAGATGTTCTGCTTTCTAACTTTGACACCGACTTGTAAATGCGATATAAGCAGAACTCTAAACTGGCTTCAGTGCTGTGCAGACCTCTTCTCTATGACTTCTTGCTGTGAAAACGTATCTTCCAATTGTATATACCAGGTCTTCCAACAATACCTAACTTGTTACTGAACAGGCCTTTTAGAGTTAGTCATAGAGTTATAGAGTGATGCAGTGTGGAAACAGGCCCTTCGGCCCAACTTGCCCACACTGGCTAACATGTCCCAGCTGCACGTGTTTGGTCCATATCCCTCCAAACCTGTCCTATCCATGTACCTGTCTAACTGTTTCTTAAATGTTGGGATAGTCCCTGCCTCAATTGCCTCTTCAGTCAGCTTGTTCCATACCTGGCAGCTTGTTCCATGTGAAAAAGTTACCTCTCAGAATCCAATTAAATCTTTTCACCTTAAACCTATGTCCTTTGGCCCTTGATTCACCTACTCTGGGCAAGAGACTGTGCATCTAAGGGGTTCTAGGGGTTCTATGTTATTCCATTTTTGCATCTTATATACAAGGGACAATTTACAGAAGCCAATTAACCAACCAACCTGCATGTCTTTGGGATGTTGGAGGAAACCGGCGATCCTGGAAAAAACTACACATGGTCACAGGGAGAAGTACAAACTCAACATAGACAGCTCTCGTAGTCAGGATTGAACCTAGGTCTCTGGCATTGTGAGGCAACAGTTCTAACGTTGCTCCACTGTTGTCGTCAACTTCTGATCTGGTCTCTGCCAAGACTGATTTCATAATAATTGAACAAGCAAAATCTTCTGCCTCTGTAGTGCAATTTTAATGACTACAACCTCAACCTGACTTAACCATGTCACTGTCTTGTTAGCAGAAGTTCCACACTGCTGACACCTTCAGGGGCTTCTATATCCAGGAGCATACACATACCTGAAGTCTTACTGATCACATCAGATTTGCCTCTCTTCTCTGTGCTGGTCTTTATGTAAGGTATGTGAGTAGGTGCCTCCTCAGCTTTAGTTTTATCTCCCATGTAGAATTTGACACAGGGTGAGCTAGTATCTTGCTCACCAACACTGCTGGAATGGTCTCACCAGGGATGATTGGCACCTCCATTGTATTACCTGGGCCTTAAATCTGGTATTGACCTTCCTCTTGACATAAATTATGTCTTTGAAGATTTTCTTTGCTCTCAAACGTTCATCCTTGTGACAGATTTATAACTTATGTCCACTTTCCTTTACGTTAGCTTTGGGCAATCCAGGGAAATTGAAAAAACATGGAGAGAACTGCTGAAACATGTGCAGTTGGTTTATTCAACTCTCTAATTACACTCTGCATATTTCATACATAGAGCCAATGATGAAAGTGAAGTAAATGAGGTTAGCATGTGCCAGATGTATCCATCTTGCCTCGAAGTCTTGCTTCTGCCCAGCTAGTCTGGTCTGAACAAGCTTCCTCAGAGTTAGAGGTGGGGCAGTTAGAACTTCAGTTCACAGTTACGCTTTATGCTTGAATACTTGGACACTGTAGACCAGTTAGCCTGACATCGGTGGTGGGGAAGATGCTGTAGTCAATCATAAAAAATGAAATAGCGGCACATTTGGATAGCAGTAACAGGATCGGTCCGAGTCAGCATGGATTTACGAAGAGGAAATCGTGTTTGACTAATCTTCTGGAATTTTTTTAGGATGTCACTTGGAAAATGGACAATGGAGAGCCAGTGGATGTAGTGTACTTGGACTTTCAAAAAGCATTTGATAAGGTCCCACATAGCGGGCAAAATTAGGGCACATGGTATTGGGGGTAGAGTGCTGACATGGATAGAAAATTGGTCTGCAGACAGGAAACAAAGAGTGGGGATTAACAGGTCCCTTTCAGAATGGCAGGCAGTGACTAGTGGGGTACCGCAAGGCACAGTGCTGGGACCGCAGCTATTTACAATATACATCAATGATTTGGATGAAGGGATTCAAAGTAAAATTAGCAAATTTGCAGATGACACAAAGCTGGGTGGCAGTGTGAACTGTGAGGAGGATGCTGTGAGAATGCAGAGTGACTTGGACAGGTTGGGTGAGTGGGCAGATGCATGGCAGATGCAGTTTAATGTGGATAAGTGTGAGGTTATCCACTTTGATAGCTAAAACAAGAAGGCAGATTACTATCTAAATGGTGTCAAGTTGGGAAAAGGGGATGTACATCGAGATCTGGGGGTCCTTGTTCAGTCAATGAAAGTAAGCATGCAGGTACAGCAGGCAGTGAAGAAAGCAAATGGCATGTTGGCCTTCATAATGAGAGGAGTTGAGTATAGGAGCAAAGAGGTCCTTCTGCAGTTGTACAGGGTCCTGGTGAGACCACACCTGGAGTATTGTGTGCAGTTTTGGTCCCCAAATTTGAGGAAGGACATTCATGCTATTGAGGGAGTGCAGCGTAGGTTCACAGGTTAATTCCCGGGATAGCGGGACTGTCTTATGCTGAGAAAATGGAGCGGCTGGGCTTGTATACTCTGGAATTTAGAAGGATGAGAGGGGATCTTATTGAAACATATAAGATTATTAAGAGTTTGGACATGCTAGAGGCAGGATACATGTTCCCGATGTTGGGGGAGTCCAGAACCAGGGGCCACAGTTTAAGAATAAGGGGTAAGCCATTTAGAACGGAGATGAGTAAACACTTTTTCACACAGAGAGTTGCGAGTCTGTGGAATTCTCTGCCTCAGAGGGTGGTGGAGGCCGGTTCTCTTGATACTTTCAAGAGAGCGCTCGATAGGGCTCTTGAAGATAGCGGAGTCAGGGGATTTGGGGAGAAAGCAGGAACGGGGTACTGATTGAGGATGATCTGCCATGAGCACAATGAATGGCTTGAAGGGCTGAATGGCCTACTCCTGCACCTATTGTCTATTGTCTATAAACACTAAGCAGCTGCACACAGAGGAGCTGGAGTGGAGTTGGGAACATTCCTCCTCCTTTGTCCGGGGCCTTGAATGTTAGTATTGCAGATACGCTCTATCTTTGACCTCCATACAAAGAGGAAGGTAGCATGGATGAATGTGGCAGTTGTGCTGAAAGGAACCGGCTAAACCAGGCTACATAGATCAATGCTACCAGCATCTCATACCTTATTATTAATATCCCGCCTGTTTTTGAGAGGAAGCAGGGACCCTGGAACCCATTTAACCTGCTTCTGTTTGGCGTTGGTGACTTATTTCTCCCAGTCTTTGCTGCACAATGCATCTAACAGCAAAACTGAAAATGGACTTCGAGTGAAAGTAGTGTGCTGGAGTCAGACAGCTTTGGCCGCAAACCACTTTACACTGGTTGAGAATCAAGCCCTGCAGTGCTTAAACAAGCAATCCATCAGTTTTATTCTATAAATGTCCTCCATCCATCAGTCACCGGAATTGTTGTTTCCAAAATAAAGTGGTTCAATATAAATAAAGAAACCAGAATTCCTACCATCATTTCACCCCACGTTGGGCCTTGAGTGAAATAAAAATATTTGCATAAACATATTTTCAGCAGCCAGACATATTTTATTATGCCATAAGTTTCAATTATACTGCAAATAGTAGTTTATAGTGCCCAAAATAAACTACTGTAATTACTCATCCAAAATCTCTAACCTGTGGAAAGAAATTGAAATCTCTTTCACCAGTACTCCGCCATTGCGAAAGATGGCCTTATTTCAGCTACCACCTTTGAAAGCAGTCACCTGCATGACTATTTGTGCTATAAGCAAACAAACATGGGCACATTTTACATTGAAAAAAAAAATCCTATTTGTGCCATAAAGGTGCAAGTAGTTACCATTGGTTAAATATTTTCCAACTGTGAGCACACTTCCATCCAAGTCCAGATAGCGGGAAGCCAAGAATCTTTCACAGCAGCCTAGCACCTAAAATCATGTAAATGCATAGAAGAAAAATCTATCCTTATGAATACTAAATGTTCATTATATTTTTTAATCAATTTTCTACATTCTGCTTAAAATATGAGCCCATAACTTGAAGTATTGAGCAAACCAAATAGTGCTAGAATAACTCAACGGGTCAGGCGTCATCTGTGGATGGAATGGTCAGACTCGTTTTGGGTCAGGACCCTTCTTCAGACTGATTGTAGTAGGGAGGAGAAAGCTGGAAAAGAGGTTGGGGAAAAAGATAAAGCCTGTCAAGTAATAGGTAGATACAGTTAAGGGCGGCACAGTGTCACAGCGGTAGAGTTGTTGCCTTATAGTGCCAGAGATGTGGGTTCAATCTTGACCAAGGGTGCTGTCTATATGGTGTTTGTACTTTTATTCTGTGACCGCGTGGATTTTTCCCGGGTGCACCGGTTTCCTCCCACATTCCAAAGACGTACTAGTTTGTAGGCCAATTGGTTTTGGTCTGTATGTCCAAAGTCTAAAGGTGAGGTGTGTTTGATTGGCAGGGTGAACACAGAAAAAGGATGATAAAGAGACTAAAGAATACCAGGCAAGGAGAGAAGAGCAAATAAATTCCCTGTTATAACCTGTTTCAAACACTACTTTCACTCGAAGTATTGTTTGAAACAGGTTATCTCTACTTGTGTATTTGAACCAAATTGAAAGATGATCTTCAGAGATGGGCTAAAAGTATTTTCAGCTTCATTTAAAGTGAGACTTGAACCAGTGAATTACTAAATGACTTGATGAGGGTTGGTATGCCCCATAGTCAATGCTTTTACCTCATTTGAGGCAATTCACTTCTTAAACTTACTTCGTATTTTGAGTTATAGAGCTGGTTCGAATTATGAGAGAGGCATTTAATTAATTGGATAATTGAATGAATGGTTGCATAATGGCTGCAAATTTCAGGTAAAGTTGGTCAAAACTTTGGGGTCCCTTTGAATGAATTGCCTTCTGAAATTCATAGCTGGCTCACATGGTTATTCATTGCTTCGATTCACTTGGATAAGTCTGCTCAAGCTGCTTGTGGAACTGCCAGTAAGAGTCAACTATCCTCACTGATTGCGAAAGAGGATGCTTATTCCTAGCTCCCAGAGTTTGGAAATGAGTTTGGATGTGATTATGGTGCTGCAGGCAGAGCTAGAGTCATTAACAGGAGTTTAATGTAGGAGTTGTTGTTGCCTAGGCATTGCAAAGATGAGTTTGGGGCCAGAGAAATGGTGTCTCCTGTGGACCTGTTGCGACGATAGGCAAACTGCAGTGTATTAAGGCTGGCTAGAAGGCTGGAGTTAATGTGTGCCATCACCAGCCATTTGAAGCACTTCACAGTGGTGGATGTCAGAACCACTGGACTGTTGTCCTAAAGCACTTTTCTTTGGCAACAAGTAGTCTTTTTTAAGCAGGTGGGGACCTCAAAATGAAGTAGTGAGAGAGTAAGGACATCTGTGAATACCTCTGCCAGCTGATCTGCACAGGTCCTGAGGATGTAGCCAGGACCAGTTTCATTCCGCGGTTTCACTCTCAGGATGGTCGATCTTGCGTCTGCCACAATAACCATTGGCAAGCACACCCAAGACTGGCGGGGTGGGTAAATTTCCACCACTGACCTTCTGTTCAAACCGGGCGAAGAATGCATTGAGTTCATAGGGGAGGGATCTATTACTGCCAGCGATTCAGCCCCACTTTTGCTTTGTAGCCCGTTATAGTGTGCAAGCCTTGCCACAATCTATGGATATCCATGTCCACCAACACAACTATAGGAAGCACATACAAATGGAATGTTTCTCTTCCAAAAAAAATTATACTAATAAATATGATTTGCATTATTTGATGACTCATGTGCAGCCATGTGGAAATTATATTATGTGCAGACATGCCTGTACACATGTTGAAGATTGACACATGAAAAAGGAAATAGACCCTGCATACAATTAGCTAACATACAAATAATTAATATAATATAATAGCCCCTCCATTTACTCGAATAGTTAAAAGTACGCAATTACAATTTTTCAGAGTGATCATTGCCAATTATAGTGTTCCTCAAGTACTGTCTGATGCAAGGCTGTTGTCAAAGATATACATTGAATGGAAAAAATAGGCCAGTAGGAAATATGTACAAGTGTTTTTTTATTTTAAAAAAGTCCAATAGAAAATGTGAAAATGGAAATAGTTCAGTAATTTTCTTGCACTGGACTTCCAAAGATAACTTTTTTTTGACAGACTGGCATATTTACTGTTTCATTACTAAACGTCATCATTGTAATTTTACATCTGTGATCCAATTCATTAACACAGTTGTCTCGTTTGAACCATTCAAGTCTCATTTGCAGACTATTTGAAAATCAACTTTGCTCATTAGATAGATTTAGAAGCTAGAAATGTGGTTAATTCTTAACAGAATTTCATAATGCATTCGTCCCTCAACAGAAGAGATTAATAGTAAGATTAAACGAGAACTTACCAGTTTGAAGTTTGATCTTTATTTTATGAGGAGTTACGTTGGTGATTACGTGAAGAAGACCCGTCAGGGCGCATGCGCGTCAATCTTCAAAGCAGCGGTATGAAATCACAGACAACACCATAATTGAAGTAACATATTAAGATGATCAACATGAGAACTACCATTATGACCTTTTTTCTATGAGAGAGGGTTGGGCGTGGCGGGCACGTAATCACCAACGTAACTCCTCATAAAATAAAGATCAAACTTCCAACTGGTAAGTTCTCGTTTAATCTTACTATTTTACTTCGGAGTCACGTGAGTGACTACGTGAAGATTTTAAAGCTCTGTGATTTTTATGCCGCAGATCAAAATCCCGGCTTCTCACTGCATCGATTGACTCTGAGTATCATCAATAATGCTGTAAACATGACATTGCATATCATGCAAAAACAAAACAGTTTTATTTTTGGTCATAAAACAACCAATAAACCCTTTTAATGTAGGGGCAACAAACGAAACAGAATGAAACAGTATTGAAAACAGACTTTAAACAATAGCAATACCACTCAATATTGAGTTGGCAAACAGCCCTCCATCGGCAATCGGCCGATGGTAGTATTGCTGAAACACAAGTTCATTTTTCCAACCTGCGGCTTTTAATATATGGTCGATGGGAACGTCCATCGCCCTGGCCGCGGATGTTGCTACTGCGCTAGTGGAATGAGATGTAAACACATAAATGTTAATTCCTGCCTGAACCAACTCTTGCTTTAACCACCTTGAGATAGTCTGAACTGCCACTCTTTTATGTTGGCTTCTTGTAACTGACAAATAATCCTGTTTCTTCTTGTCTTAAAGCCCTTGTGGCTTCAATGTAATGTAACAAATGTGTCCTTACACATAAACATGGAGCTGTAGGATATGCTGAGAACACAAGCTTAAATCCTGTCACACCTGGCCTGCTTTGGTTGAGCAGGTCAGAAATATAAAACAGAACATTCTCTGTATTCACTTCCATTCTCTCGAACTGAAGTTTTTGCAAAGTCTGCACTCTCTGTACTGACACCAATGCCATTAGCATAGCCAATTTCATGGTTAATTTTAACAAAGTTATAGACGTGACAGGGACCCAATGACGTAGTATGTTAAGAACAACGCTTACCTCGCAGATTACCATATACCTAGGCTTAGGCGGTTTGGAATTAAAGATTCCTTTCATCAACCTAGATATGAGAGGGTGAGAACCTATACTTTGTGTCCGTGTACCTATTACAAGATATGCCGACAAAGCACTTCTAGCTGTATTGATAGCAGTATAGCTAAGACCCTCATCATAATAAAGTGTAGATAAACTCTAACACATTTTCAATAACTACAGTATCATATTGAATATTCTTTTGAACACCATATTGTTCCCATTTTTTACATAAGTCATATACTGCTTTTGAGTACTCTTTCTCCAGGCTGCAGTGAGTATATCCACCGTTGGCCTAGAATGTCCTCGACCAATGTAAGGCATTCTTAAAAACCTGCAAATTAACAGATCAATACGATCACATAACGGATGAACTTAACGCGTTACTGGATGGTCCAGCAAATTCCTACTGTTTGGAATCAGCAAAAGGAGGTTGGATCGCTATCTGTAACATCAGAGGGAACCATGGTTGAATCGGGCAATTTGGTATCACCAAAACCCCTGAAGCGGCATCCTGCTTGATTTTCTCAAACACCGAGCTATGAGGCAGAATGGTGGGAAAATGTACACAAACATATCATCCCAATTTAGTGAAAAAGCATCAATTGCCACTGCCCCTGGATCTGGTGCCCATGAAACATATTTTGGCCTTCCATATAGAAGTACTATGTTCTTGAACACATCCTGGTTCAACATCCACTCTGTATTATCACGGAATTTCCATGAGCTGCCATCTGGTACTATATTAAGTTTCCCTGGCAGATAGCTCCAATCCAAATATCCATACTCCAGGTCCAATTTTATTTGCCAACCTGTCACATGATAACGATTTGATTCCACCCATGTGATTCATATAAGCAACTGCTGTAGTGTTGTCTATTTTGCACTGCACATGCAAACTAGTTTTGTTAGTGCCATAAGCCTTGAATCCATAAAATACTCTTGGTTAATTCCCCATGTTTGCAGAAGCAATGTCCATCTGTCTCCACAGCTGGATCTTGTATCTTGTACCCTACCCAAGTGCTCTGACATCGGTCTGCAAAATCATGGAAGCTTGGTCCAATAACACTTTAGAACTACTAGTGGACACATGCTGAATCCCCCATTGTACATCAGCAACAGCCTCTATTGATAGAAGCATAGGTCTGTTATAATGACCCTAATGTATCCTCAGTGCTTGTTCCTTTGATCTTTGTAATTGTAGAAAATAAAGTGGCCATATTGAACTGCTGGAAATGCCACAGCAGACTTGTCACCTGGCTAATTGAAGGCTGTGTGTCAGCAATTAACTTGATACAGCCCTTAATTAGCTCTACCCTTTTTTGCCTGGGCAAGGTCACAATCATGTTGATTAAGTCTATTGTGAACCCAACTAGTCAATTTGTGTCACAGGTATAAATTTAGATTTCTCTGGATAGCTTATGTTAAAAAGTGATTTTTACCAACTGCCACTGATGCTTCAGCTGTTTCCTTTGATTGTCCTACAATCAAGATATTATCTAGTTAAGCCATGAGCACATGCCCTTGACTTCTCATCATGCCTAGAATAGGTTTTAACAACTTTGTAATCACTCTAGGAGCTGAAGACAAACCATTAGGCAGTGCATTGTATTGGCATAATTGCCCCATCCAGCTGAATTTTAAATCTTCTATCCTGCAAATGAACAGACACTGAATCCGCATCTTTAAGATCTCCTTCACAAACGTTTCCATCTTAAAATGTCTATACCGTACAAAAGGGTTAAGCCTATTCAGGTCCAGTATAATTCTGCATCCCCCCATCCTTTTTTGGTCTGGGAAAGATATTGGACACAAACTGATGGCTTTGGTAAACTGCCTTAGCAATTACACCTTTATTACATAAGCTTGCAAGTTCCACCTGAACTTCCAATTGTTCAGTGATACTGAAGTCAAACTCCTTTTTGGAACATGTTGCATGGGTAAATCAGAATTTGCATTAAGCTTTATTCGATACCCTTCAATAACCTTCAGTATAAACATATCTGAGGTAAACATTTAATTGTATCACATTAGATCTGTCTACATGAGAACCAGACCCTCTTACCTCCTTACCACCTGGCATTCTTCCCCGGCCTCGAGCTGGATATCTCACCTTCCCTGGTGCTGCTACCGCCGAACGCCAACTGCGCTGCGTCGTAGCTGGACTCGTCCCTTGCCCGGACCAGTCTCCTCGCTTATAGGGATACTTCCGCTTTGGTGGATATGTGGCTGCTGGCTGCTTAATCAAGCCCACCGTCTTGGCCTCCTCCTCCAGCTCCTTCACCTGCTTTGCGAAATCCTCGCCAAACAGCTGTGCCGGTTGCACTGTGCCAGGCTGGCAGAGTGACGCATATTTAGGATTGATGGTTGGTCTAATCGCAGTCTTGCGGAGGCAGTTGATCTCAAAGTGGGCACTCCACAATAGCGCCTTTTGTTGTAATTTGTCATGGCCTCTCCATCCACCATCCTGGCAACGCTCGTTATACCAGATGCCAGCAACTTTGAAAATATGCTGGAGCTTCACATCCTCCTGGGCTCTCATTAGTATGCCCATCTTGCCCCGATTCTTCCTGTTCCCAACAGGAACTTTTAACAGGCCACAGTTGATTGGGGCTTCATGCTTCCTTACTGTCTCATCCATTGTCAGCTCCTGTAGCTGATGTGAGACTTGGTAATTTATGCTGGTGGCAAGTTCCTCACCCAGAGGCTCACCAGCGTCCGACGACATGGCAAACCATGCTGCACGCGGTGTCAGCTCTGGCAGTCGTCGTCGGACTCAGGGTCAGAGCGTATCTGCCCTTCTGCACTCACCTCTTGCAAAGAGGGTGCTTTCAAGCAGGCCTCTACTAGGCACTGCCGACGGAGCCTTCGCCACGGCCTCCCGCCCACACAACTCCTCCTGGAGTGTGGCTTTATGAAGCAGACCTTTCCTAGGCACTACCAGCGGAGCCGTCCCCACGGCCTCCCGCCTGCACAACTCCACTTGGAGTGTGGCTTTGTGAAGCAGAGCTCTCCTAGGCACTGCCAGCGGAGCCGTCCCCACGGCCTCCCGCCTGCACAACTCCACCTGGAGTGTGGCTTTGTGAAGCAGACCTCTCCTAGGCACTGCCAGCGGAGCCGTCCCCACGGCCTCCCGCCTGCACAACTCCTCCTGGAGCGTCTCTGTGGAGCAGCCCCTGTATGAGCTGCTCCTTTTGGATAACCACCCGACTGTCCCCCGGGACTCTCCTGGCCCGACTGTGCCGAGTCAATGGCCCTGATGACTTGCCTTTTGCCTACCGCCCGACTGGCGTTGGCTGTGTACCCGGCTGGGCACTTTGACAAGTCTGTCGCCGCACCGCTACCGGCTTGCGACTCCCCAGAGGTGACAGGCTGCCTTTCAGAGACTGCGCTCCCGCAGCTCTCTCTCTCCTTGTCGGCAGCAGACCTGCACCTTTTCCTTGTTCCTGTATGTGGGGAAATACACACAGAAACAATTTCTCTACTTTCCTAACTCCTCCAAAGTCTCCCCGACTTTGGTGGAGCTCTAAACTACTCACCTGCAGGAGGAGCTCCGTCTTCCTGCTGCCGGGCGCCAATGCGTCAGACGTAATGACGCGCATGCGCCCTGACGGGTCTTCTTCACGTAGTCACTCACGTGACTCCGAAGTAAAATGAACTATAAACTGGTTCAAGTAACAGCAACTACACCGACAATGGAGCAGAAATTTCAGATTACTCGATAGTAACAGTGATCCTTGCACAACTGAATTGAGATGTCAGTTGTAAATATTGAAGAATGCCTACACCAATGGCAACCATCAATATACTAGAGTTAGGTTTATCTTCAAGTGCCTAGCATTTATACCAAAAAATGATGTTTTTATGGAGACCTGGGACCACATGACTGATCCTGATACACCACCGCTTCTCCGGCAACTGGTGGTCCAGCACTTCCTTGAATCCGAACATAATTATGAGAGCGAACTTGAAATCCCCACCCAGAAGTCCCCCCGAAAATGTAGCACCTAGGCCGGGTGAGGTGATCGATCTCGACCCCTTTTGGACTTCAGCGGCTGATCAGTGGGTCAAATTTGCCCCCTGGGGCTCTGGTACTTCGGCCTGGCAGGAGCTGGCCTATACCTTCTCATAGCCGACTACCGTGGCTGATCAGCGGGTTGAATTTGTCCCCTGCTGCCGGAGTTCTGGAACTCAGGCCCGGCCAGAGCCAGAAGATCTATTCCCAGAGCTGACTTTAGAGGCTTAAGGGGCTGTCCCACTGCGGCAACCTAATCTGCGAGTTTAGAAGTGTTTGCCCTCGACTCAAACTTGCAGCATGGTCAACACGTGGTCCTAGGAGGTCCTATGAGGTCACTGGAACTCTCCTTCATGCTCGATGGAAGTTCCTGCAGAAACGCGGCCTCTGGGTGAGGACAATTTTTCAGCATGTTGAAAAAATTTCCGCAAGTAAAAAGTGGTCGGCTTGGTTCTTTTGAACTCGTAGTGCAGTGGAGTGGGGTCGCTATGTAGTTATAGGCAGTCGAGGGCAGCCGTAGGCAATCTCCTTCACTGACCGGGCATTTTAATTGGCTCATTGGAGTTTTCAGGATCAAGGAAAACCGACCGGTAATTTAAATGCCCGCTAAACTTTATTATAAGTTGTCTGGCTTCTTAAAAGTGTCTCCACTCCTTCTCCCCCCTCACCCCCTCTTCTCTCCCCTTCTCTCCCCTTCTCTCCCTTCACTCCCCTTCCCTCCCCCTCTCTCCCTCCCCCCCCCCTCTAAAGGACTTACCGTACACTCTGCAGCTGTCTTTTACTTTCCTGTTCATTGCGGATGTGAATTTCAGACAGCTCTCCCCCGCTTTCCCTGGCCCCCGCCTTTGCGATGTGCACGTGTGCGTGTGCGTGTGCGTGTGTGTGTGTGTGTGTGTGTGTTTGCGGTTGGTCGATCCAGCTCGCGGTTTCATCGCTGATGATCGATCCAGCTCGAGGTTTTCCAGGCGAGTGCCCTCGAGCTTGAAGGTCGAAGACAGTTGCTGTAAAGTCGCGTCAGTGGGACAGGCCCTTAACGTTGCGGGCCGGTATCACGCCCACCCCCAAGGCTGTAACCTCTGTTGGTCACAGTCACAGGGGCCATGAAAGGTTCTGGAACCAAACATGTGCCAGAAAAATCCGTGGAGTACCTATACTTATTTAAGGTGGTTACTCCAACTTCTTAATATCCCCCAATTTATCCATATGTCCAAGATTCATCCGAAGAGATTTCTCAGATAAAATCCCTGACAGATATGACATTATTGTCAATGTACATTAGATGCTAAATAAATATATGTCTTTGTTTAACTTATGCACTTTATCCTCAGTAACTACAGATATATTTAAGGTGCTGAATAATATGATAAGCAAGAAATAATTACACATTGCGGTAAATGAAGATAGCATGAATTACTTTAAACAAAGCATCCAAACCAGTTGGGAACAGATGTTGGCTGCATTCACTTTACTGGTGTGTACAGTATATCCTTCATTAGGGAGGAAGACTTGATCTGTACACAATATTTTAGCTGTAGATCCACAATATACTATATTATTTTAGTAAGATGTTTTTATGTCTGTACTCAAATTCTCTTATAAAGTCATTTGTTTTCTAATTGTTTTCTGCATTTGCACATGGACTCCAATCCCATTGAACTGACATGAGCCACCTTTCCTCTTGGCCTTGCCACGTGTGCAGGAACTGATTTTGCACCAAAGCTATGCTCTATAGTATGTTCATTTCCCATATCTGAGCTGGTGGCTCTGGAGAGCAGATAGAACAATAAGCTGTCTTTCTCACTCTCTTGTTCAATGGCTAATCCTTAAGCAGATGCAAGGTCTTTGGTGATCTGGAAGGAGAAAGGCAAAGTGATAGTTCATGGTGAGGGGAGGAGTCGGAAAAAGCTGAATGCATGACCAAGCTCCGTCATGTAAACCAGAGGAGGTTGTGGAGTGATGCCAAGGGGAATATGAGAATTAAAGTTGAATATGAATGCATTGTCATTTTCAGTGAAGGTACACAAAAATGCTGGAGGAACTCAGCGGGTGCAGCAGCATCCATGGAGCGAAGGAAATAGGCAACGTTTCGGGCCGAAACCCTTCTTCAGACTGATGGGGGGTGGGGAGAAGAAAGGAAAAAGGCGGAGGAGGAGCCTGAGGGCTGAGGGATGGGAGGAGACAGCCCGAGGGCTGAGGAAGGGGAGGAGACAGCAAGGGCTAACAAAATTGGGAGAATTCAATGTTCATGCCCCCAGGATGCAGACTCCCCAAGCGGAATATGAGGTGCTGTTCCTACAATTTCCGGTGTTGCTCGCTCTGGCCATGGAGGAGACCCAGGACAGAGAGGTCGGATTGCGGAAGGCAGACATGGGGGGAGATGGGAAGATGTGGTGAGTGGTGGGGTCACGTTGGAGGTAGTGAAACTGACGGAGGATTACTTGTTGTATGTGACGGCTGGTGGGGTGAAAGGTGAGGACTAGGGGGACTCTGCCCTTGTTGCGAGTGGGAGGATGGGAAGAGAGAGCAGTGTTGCGGGGTATGGAAGTGACCCTGGTGCGAGCCTCATCTATGGTGGAGGAGGGGAACCCCCGTTCCCTGAAGAATGAGGACATTTCAGATGCCCTGGTGTGGAACGCCTCATCCTGGGAGCAGATGCGGCATAGACGGAGGAATTGGGAGTAGGGGATGGAGTCCTTACAGGAAGCAGGGTGGAAAGAAGTGAAGTCCAGATAGCCATGGGAGACAGTAGGTTTATAGTGAATGTCGGTCAGAAGTCTATCACCTGCGATGGAGATAGTGAGGTCAAGGAATGGTAGGGAAATGTCGGAAATGATCCAGGTGTATTTGAGTGCCGGATGGAAGTTAGTGGTGAAGTGGATGAAGTCAGTCAGTTGTGTGTGGGTGCAGGAGGTAGCACAAAAGCAGTCGTCGATGTAGCGGAGGTAGAGGTTGGGGATGGGGCCCTGGTACGTAGCGAACAAGGATTGTTCGACAGACCCGACAAAGAGGCAGGCTTAGCTGGGGCCCATGCGTGTGCCCATAGCTACGCCTTGTATTTGGTCATTTTCAGTGACCTCTGTATTGCCAATGGCCACAGATTCAATGTCAGTAGCCAATAATATTCTGTACTCTTGTTCCAGCCCAGCAATCCATGTATCAAGGACATTGGTCCTCGGTCACAGATGTCCATGAAACTGAGTCTCTGTTATATGCACCCCTGCCACAATCTGCTCATGTGCAGCTGTCAGGAACAGACTCTTGTTGTTCCCTGACAGTCCTTTTGTTGTCCAGCCCACTCCTCCTGAGTGCCATGGCATGGCTGCATGAGTAAAACCTTTAGTCTAGTTTAGAGATATAGCATGGAAACAGGCCCTTTGGCCGACTGAGTCCATGCTGACCAGCAATACACTAGTTCTGTCCTACACAGTAGAGACATTTTACAGAAGCCAATTAATCCAAGATGGCGGATGTGCATGAGTGGGCGCCGTTTGTATGGCCGCCTGCCTGCAGTGCGTCCTCTAACTCTTTTATTGTCTAAACATTTTTTTTTGGAGTCTATTCTTTCTGTGTGGGGGTGGGGGGGGGGGACTGTTTTAACCCCAGTCCTACCTGGTCGGAGATGCGGTTTTCCTCCAAATCGCATCTCCGATCTCCCCATGCGGCCTTCCATCGGGCTGGAGCAGCGTTCCTGCCGGGGACGACAGTTTCGGCGGCACAGCGCTGGGATACCAACAAGGAGCGGGCGATGCCTTGCCGGGTCGCCGCTCCGGAGTGCTGTGACCGCCGACCGCCAACATCGAGCAGCCGCGGTCTGCGGTCTGCGGTCTGCAGTCTGTGGTTTGAGGGCATCCCGCCGCGGGCAGGCGGCGCTGGATCGGAAGCACCGCGGAGTCGAAGCTCCAACCGGCGTGGCCTGAAGTCCACGGGCGTCGCAGTCTCCGGGGAAGGAGCGGCCGCTCCAGACATTTCCAAGCTGCTGAGGACTTTTCCACCTGATGCGGGTGGGCAAACAACATCGGGCTGCCGTTGCGGCGACTGGCTGCAGTGGCCTCAAACTGGCCACGACCTCGGGTGGACTAGGAGGAGGAGGAGGACTGCACATTTTAGTGCCTTCCCTCACAGTGGAGAGTGTAGATTCTACTGTGGGGGGATGTTTGTGTTCGTGTTAAATCTCTTATAGTGTGTTGTGTCATTTTTTCTACCTCTTTTTATTATTTGTATGGTTAGTTTTCACTGTAAAGCACTTTGGCTTTTGATTCAAATCGATTGAAAAGTGCTATATAAATAAATTTACTTTACTTTACTTTACTTTACTACAAAACTTTTACATCATTGGAATGTGGGAGGAAACCGGAGCACCTGGAGAATACCCACCTGGTCACAGAGAGAACCTACAAACTCCATACAGACAGCACCTGTAGTCAGGATCAAACCCGGGTCTCTGGCACAGTAAGGCAGCAACTGCACCGCTGCGACACCTTGGCGCCCCTAACCTTTTGTGAAAAACTCTATCTATCTATCTATCTATCTATCTATCTATCTATCTATCTATCTATCTATCTCTCTATCTCTCTATCTCTCTATCTCTCTATCTCTCTATCTCTCTATCTATCTAATCTTGTGCTCTTCCGGTTTGCAGGGTTTTTCTATTTGCGCAAAAACTGTACGAGAGAGTACTATGATTTTTTTCCCCAGGTTACTCACGGTTCTCATGTGCTGCAAGTGCAACAAGTTTCATTCCGATCTGTGTTATATTGTAAAAGTTATCGAGGTTTAAAAATCTTTAAAACTGTGCGTGCGCCGATTCCTTCAGTCAGCGCCATGCAGATTGGTCTCCTCTCCTGTCAGTCAATGCCACGGCCGGGATGGCGATGCCCCTTCCTGGCCCACTGGCAGCGGCCTGTCCCACCTCACTCACAAACTCCTCTCTCCCCTCCTCACAGTAATTTGTCTATCGTCTCCTCCACCACCGGCGGCGGCCGCGGGCGGGGGTTCAGTGGAGGCCCAGTGGAGGCCCTGGTCCTGTCTCTCTCTCTCTCGCATCACTCACCCCTCTCCCCCTCCCGCCCTCTGTGGCAATGGCAGTCCAGTCTACCTATCCCTCGGGTCAGTCTCCTCCACCCCCAACTTTGCAGTAACTCACCCTCACGGCCTTCTCGGAGGAGATCTTCTCCACCAGCTTATTGAAACTCGTGGTGTCCACTGTGACGAATACTGACTCCACCCCCACCCCCCTGGCGGCGACAGTGATCAGGCAGGCCAGGGACGGGACGGACGGACGGACGGACGGACGCACGCACGCACGCACGCACGCGCGCACACACACACACACACACACACACACACACGACAACAACAACAACAACAACAAAAACTGGTCCAATCGTAAAGTCAACTGGATCTAAACCACAGCTAACAATGAATGACCTGTGGAGGAAGGAACTGCAGATGCTGCTTTTTATGCATGGAGGGAGGGAGTGACTGAGGGTAGTGGAAAGGAGAGGTGAGGGAGGGATTGGGGGAGAGGAGGAGGAGAGGGGAAAGATCATGGGGAGGTGTGGGGGGATTGAGGGAGAGGGAGGTAGAGGGGAAAGTGGGGGAGGTGAGGATAGTGCGGCAGTGGGGAATAGAGGGAGGGAAAGGGAGGGAGAGGTGAGGGAGGGATTTGGGAGGGGAGGAGGAGAGGGGAAAGAAGAGAGAGGGTGAAGAGGAGGGGGAGGGGGACCTGGGGATGAGGGGTAATGAGCCGTGCCTGCGCAGTTGGGGGCTATGCTTGAGTGGTGCAATATTGCGTTGGGGGCACGGGTTACATTGGGGGAATGGGTGAGCGGTGGAAGATTGCGTTGGGGAACGGGTTGCGTTGGGGAACCAGGCCTCCCGTGTGACAGGGACGCAATGCGTCCCACTTCATCTAGGTCTGTCATAAATCTTAATCAATGAAATTCACCAGGCGAGCACAGGTTCCCTTGGAACTACCTCCAGACTTTCCTGAGGATATAACCAGCACACCTACTGTGAAGAAAATCTTTCACAGTCACTCAAGAAGGCACCATGGAAACTGCAGAACTTATTGTCAGATCACATTGTCAACCACTCACCTTACCATCAGTGCTGCCGCACTCTCACTGGAGTTTGCAAGTGACTGTCAGGAATGTGATCCCAAGTGTAACTCATGAGTTGCTTTTAAACTCTTATTGGGGGGTTAATGTCTTTAAGTCATCAATAATAAGTCTGACATATTTGGGATAAATTTGGCCTGCCAACTTTGTTTTTGCAATTTTAAGTCCTATCTTCAAACAATTCTCCCAATAATTCACCGGCCCACCTATTCTCAGGGCGTTCCAATTCTCAGCAATACGTCAATTTAAAAGAAAAACTATTAGCGGCAGTCATAGTGTGATGTAAAGTTTGGCTCTGACCAGTTTGTTCATTATGAAATGAATTTACACTTATTTCAGAAAAGATTTTAATTAAATAAATGTGCTTGTTGCATCTTGACTAACTGTGAGAGAGCAGTTCCCTTATGAAGGATCTGTCTTATTGCCATAAATCGATCTGCATATCATTTGAATTAGAAATGTAAACAAAGATGCAGAGTGACAGGGCAGTTAATGGATGACCACACTGAGCTATTAATCATTTATACCATTAAAAATTGAAAGCTTATTTCTCATTTTTAAGATGTCCACAAAAGATGCATTGTAATTGTTCCAATTACAGATAAAGTCCTTGAAATTGAATTCCTGGAATTGGTTATCCTGGGAACGTTGGGAACTTGGAAACTCCTCAAAAGACACAGTTCCTCTTTGATCTGCAACATTGAAGGTGGTGATTATTATATAATTACATTTAAGTAGTTACATAACTAAATGACCTAAACTTCCATGAATAAGTTCTTTCTTTAACATTTCTATACTTTCCTCAAAAATCCAGTCAAATCTTTTGTGCTGTTGATCCGAATTGAAACCAATAATATTTTTACTGATCAATAAATGAAGGGGTTTAATTTAAATTTATGATTTTGTTGATATGTTGATGAAATATTTCTGAAGTGTTTCTGTTTGTTAGTGCCATTATGCAGTACGGTATGGCATATATTTTTGCTCAAAATTTTATTGGTAAAGAAATAAATAACCATAATGGTTGGCAGGGCAGCACATCCAGTGAAGCTACTGCCTCATACTTCTATTGACCCAGGTTCAATACCAACCTCTGGTGCTGTCTGTTTGGAATTTGTACATTCTCCTTATGAAGAATCCTTTGGATGCTCTGATTTCCTCCCACACCCCAAAGACATGTAGATTGGTAGGTTAATTAGCCACGGCAAAATGTCGTTGTCTGAGAAGCAACAACAAAATGTTGAGGAGTTCATGTGAGTTTGGAGAATAAAATGAGATTTGTGTAAATGGGTGCTTGATGGTCGGCATGCATTTAGTGGTTTAAAGGACTTGCTTGTTTCATTCAAGGATTCTCCACACAAAAATCGACAGAAGTCAGCCCTTGAGGAAAAACGATACTGTTTGTGCAAAAAACTAGACTCAATTGTGCAGGGATGTACATACAATTTGATAATAATCTGTCCATAGATGTAGACTATAAATAAAGTTCTATCGTATTGTACCGTAGACACAAGGAATGGCAGATGCTGCTTTACAAACAACAACACAAAATGCTGGAGTAACTCAGTGGGTCAGGTAACATTTCAGGAAGACATGGATAAGTGATGTTTTGAGTTGGGATCCTTCCTTAGATCAGTTATATTAAGGGGACAAAGTTGGAAAAGAGTTGGGGCGGGCAAAGACTTGGCAACTGATAAGTGGATACAGGTAAGGGGGAGGGTTAATTGACAGATGGGTGAACAATGGCTAGAGATGAAAATAAAATAAAATTCTGTAAGAAAATGAGAGAAGAAGAGTGAAATGTGAAATGAGGAAAGGATACAGGTGGAAGGGGAAAAGGGGGAGTTGCGATAGTGGGAGAAATGGGCGCGTATCTGGATGGGACACAGGGAGGAGAGGGGGGGCAGAGGAAGGAGAACGGTAGGGGTTGGGGTTGGGTTGTTACCTAAAATTTGTGAATTCAATGTTCATATTGTTGAGTTGAGGCTTCCCAAGCAGAACACGAGGTGCTCTCCTCCAGTGTGTTTCACTCTGGCAATGGAGGAGGCCCAGGACAGAATGGTCGATATGGGAATGTGAAGCGGAGTTTAAATGGTTAGTAACCCTGAGATCCAGCACAAATATGTGTACCGAACGCAAATATTCAACAAAATGGTCGCCTAGGCTATGCTTGCTCTCGCTGATGTGAAGAAGCTAACATCGGGAGCACTGAATGCAGAAGATGAGATTAGAGGAAGTGAATGTGAACCTCTATCTCACCTGGAAAGGCTGCTGGGGTCAGTGAATGGATGTGAGGGAGGAGGTATAGGGACAGTTGTTACACCTTCTGCAGTTGCTGGGGAAGCTACCTGGGGAGGGGTGGTTTGGGTGGTTTGGGTGGGAAGGGATGAGTTAACCAGGGAGTTGCGGAGGGAGCGGTCTCTGCAGGAAGCAAAAGTGGTGGGGATGGGAAGATGTCAGATTGATGCGCCAGAAATTTCGGCTGATGGGGTGAAAGGTAAGTACCATGAGAACTCTATCCTTGTTCTGTCTGGTTAGGGTGGAAGCAGGGAGAGAGCAAGAGCAGAACACTGAGACACAGACGAGACATACTGTGGGTGACGGATCAATCTACTACGACAGGTCAAAAACACATTTACCGAAGAAGGAGGACATCTTGGATGTCCTAGAGTGGAATAATGGAATATTTCATCTTGGGAGTGAATGTCACTAATATTATAGCAAATATACATTTAATTCACAAATCTCTGGCCTTGAATGTATAAGCAGATGCAAGCAATCAGATGAAGGCATACTCTGGTATCAGTTAAAGAAGTCATCTCAAATTGGGCTGACATCAAGGTATGAAAATGCAACGATTCATCTTGCATAGTCCCAAGGTTGTCCCACCAAAGGCTAAGTCCTGTCTTTTCCACAATGGCAAAGTGTCATTTGCAAGCTCACCATAGCCAGAACCCTCCTCTTGTTTACCTGCTGCTCTCCATGAGGCTTGATATTAACTTCATCAAATGTTTGTTTCTTGTGAAGTGTGAGAAGTGCCAATAACTAACCCAACCGTCCAACAATTTGTGGAGAAATGGAACTAATACAACTAAAATTGGATATTTGGCAAGCTAACTATGGCAGGTGCTATCAATTTGCCATAATATTTCCAGCAGGTTCTGTGCCATATGTTTTAGAACCCTTGTTTGCCTTCCTTTAACCATAATGACATGTTCTTTCCATTCATTTTAATGTGACACCTCTCACTTTCAGCTACCTTAGATTACACATCTCTTTCAATAAACTTTCCTACATCTTATTTTACATCGGAACTTTCAGTTGATAATCGTCTCCACAAACCAGTCCCAACGCACTTTTAACAATTCATGTCATAGGAGCAGAATTAGGCCATTCGGCCCATCAAGGGGTAGCGAATTGAGGAATGCAGTTGAACAGAGGGATCTAGGAATAACCGTGCATAGTTCCCTGAAGGTGGAATCTCATGTAGATAGGGTGGTAAAGAAAGCTTTTGGTGTGCTGGCCTTTATAAATCAGAGCATTGAATATAGAAGTGTTAAAGAAGGAACTGCAGATGCTGGAAAATCGAAGGTACACAAAAATGCTGGAGAAACTCAGCGGGTGCAGCAGCATCTATGGAGCGAAGGAAATAGGTAACGTTTCGGGCCGAAACCCTTCTTCAGACTGATATGGGGTGGGGAGAAGAAAGGAAAAAAAGGAAAAAGGCGGAGGAGGAGCCCGAGGGCTGGGGGAGGGGAGGAGACAACCAGATGGCTGATGAAGGGGAGGGGACAGCAAGGGCTAGCAGAATTGGGAGAATTCAATGTTGAATTCTCCCAATTACACTTAAATAACTTTTTTAATAAAGAATTACACTTAATAACTTTTCATTTGACTCCTCCCATTTCCTCCAAATACAAGACGTAGCTATGGGCACACGCATGGGCCCCAGCTACGCCTGCCTCTTTGTCGGGTACGTAGAACAATCCTTGTTCAATGCGTACCAGGGCCCCATCCCCGACCTCTACCTCCGCTACATTGATGACTGTTTTGGTGTCACATCCTGCACCCACACACAACTGACTGACTTCATCCGCTTCACCACCAACTTCCATCCGGCACTCAAATACACCTGGACCATTTCCGACACTTCCCTACCATTCCTTGACCTCACTATCTCCATCGCAGGTGATAGACTCCTTACCGACATCCACTACAAACCTACCGACTCCCATGGCTATCTGGACTACACTTCTTCCCACCCTGCTTCCTGTAAGGACTCCATCCCCCACTCCCAATTCCTCCGTCTACGCCGCATCTGCTCCCAGGATGAGGCGTTCCACACCAGGGCATCTGAAATGTCCTCATTCTTCAGGGAACGGGGGTTCCCCCCCTCCACCATAGATGAGGCTCGCACCAGGGTCTCTGCCATACCCCGCAACACTGCTCTCTCTCCCCATCCCCCCACTCACAACAAGGGCAGAGTCCCCCTAGTCCTCACCTTTCACCCCACCAGCCGTCACAAACAACAAGTGATCCTCCGTCAGTTTCGCCACCTCCAACGTGACCCCACCACTCGCCACATCTTCCCATCTCCCCCCATGTCTGCCTTCCACAAAGACCGCTCCCTCCGTAACTCCCTTGTCAATTCTTCCCTTCCCTCCCATACCACCCCCTCCCCTGGTACTTTCCCTTGCAACCGCAAGAGATGCAACACTTGTCCCTTCACCTCCCCCCTCCACTCCATTCATGGACCCAAGCAGTCGTTCCAGGTGCGACAGAGGTTCACCTGCATCTCCTCCAACCTCATCTATTGCATTCGCTGCTCTAGATGCCAGCTGATCTACATCGGTGAGACCAAGCGGAGGCTTGGCGATCGTTTCGCCGAACACCTCCGTTCGGTCCGCAATAACCAACCTGAACTCCCGGTGGCTCAGCATTTCAACTCCCCCTCCCATTCCGTATCTGACCTCTCTGTCCTGGGTCTCCTCCATGGCCACAGCGAGCAACACCGTAAATTGGAGGAAATGCACCTCATATTCCGCTTGAGCAGTCTACATCCTGGGGGTTTGAACATTGAATTCTCCCAATTCTGCTAGCCCTTGCTGTCCCCTCCCCTTCATCAGCCATCTGGTTGTCTCCTCCCCTCCCCCAGCCCTCGGGCTCCTCCTCCGCCTTTTTCCTTTTTTCCTTTCTTCTCCCCACCCCCTATCAGTCTGAAGAAGGGTTTCGGCCCGAAACGTTACCTATTTCCTTCGCTCCATAGATGCTGCTGCACCCGCTGAGTTTCTCCAGCATTTTTGTGTACCATTGAATATAGAAGTTGGGATGTAATGTTAAAATTGTACAAGGCATTGGTGAGGCCAATTCTGGAGTATGGAGTACAATTTTGGTCACCTAATTATAGGAAGGATGTCAACAAAATAGAGGGAGTACAGAGGAGATTTACTAGAATGTTGCCTGGGTTTCAGCAACTAAGTTACAGAGAAAGGTTGAACAAGTTAGGTCTTTATTCTTTGGAGCGCAGAAGGTTAAGAGGGGACTTGATAGAGCGGGTTAGACAGAGTGGACGTGGATAAGCTTTTCCCATTGAGAGTAGGGAAGATTCAAACAAGGGGACATGACTTGAGAATTAAGGGACAGAAGTTTAGGGGTAACATTAGGGGGAACTTCTTTACTCAGAGTGGTAGCTGTGTGGAATGAGCTTCCAGTGGAAGTGGTGGAGGCAGGTTCGATGTTATCCTTTAAAAATAGATTGGATGGGAATATGGACGGGAAAGGAATGGAGGGTTATGGTCTGAGTGCAGGTAGATGGGACTAGGGGGAAGTAAATAAAAAAATTTAAAAAAGTGTTCGGCACGGACTTGAAGGGCCGAGATGGCCTGTTTCCGTGCTGTCATGGTTATATGGTTAAGGTTACACCGTCATTCAATCATGGCTAATCTATATTTCCCTCTCAATCCATTTCTCCTGCCATCTCCCCATAACCTTTGACACTCTTACAAATCATGAAACACCCTTTCTAATCAAGAAATTCAGATTTAATGGGATACTTGTAATATACTTGTAAAATGACATTGCACGATTATATTACCAATTAGGGATAGTCAACCAAGAGAATTGATGATGGCAGGGCAGTGGACGTTGTCTAATTGAACTTTAGTAAGACCTTTGACAAGGTCCCACATGGTAGGCTAGTCTGGCAGATTATATCTTTTGGAATCCAAGGTGAGCTGGCCACTTGGATTCAAAATTAGCTTGGAGGATAGAGACAAAGGGTAGTTGTTTTACTCTTTCGAGGCCTGTGACGAGTAGAGTTTCACAGTCCACAGGTGCTGAGTCCACAGCTATTTATTATCTACATGAATTATTGAGATGACATAGTAGTTAACTCTGTTAGTACATTTGCAGATGACACCAAAATTGATGGTAGAGTGGACGGTGAAGAAGGATATCTAAGTTTACGATGGGATCTAGATCAGTTGGGAAGATGGGCCAAGGAATGGCAAATGGAATTTAACTCTGACAAGTGTGAAGTCTAGCACTTTAGTATGTCAAACCAGGGCAGGGCTTGCACAGTGAATGGTAGAGCCCTGGAGAGTATTGGAGGACAGAGATATGGGAGCACAGGTGCATGGTTCCCTGAAAGTGGTAGGTTAGGTGGACAGTGTGGTCAAGGTGTTTGACACACTTTCCTTCATTTGGAACCCAATAGGGAAAATTTGGGACATCGTAGTACATCTGTACATATGGTTGGTGAGACCACACTTGGACACATGTGTGTAGTTCTGGTCACCCAGCTACAGGAACGATGCCATTAAGTTGGAAAGAATGCAGAAGAGATTCACCAGGATGTTACCTGGGCTTGTGGGTTTGAGTTGTAGGGAGAGATTGGGTAGGCTGAGACTTTAGATCTTAGGAGGCTGAATGGTGACCTTATTGAGGTGTACAAGATCACGAGGGCCATGGATAAATGAACACGCACAGTCTTTTTCCAAATCTAGGGGCAGAAGCTTAAGTTGAGATGGGTTAGATTTAAAAGGATTTCAAGGGCCAGTTTTTCACTAAGAAGGTAGACCATCTCTGGAATGAGCTGCTAGAAGAATCTATAGGAGTGGTTACAATTACAACTTCCAAAAGACATTTGGACAGAAATATGTTTGGCAAGGATTTAGAGGCTATAGGCCAAATGCAGGCAGATCGGACTTGCCCAATATGTCAACTTAGTTGGCATGGACAAGGTCATAGAGTTACACAGCATGGAAACAGGCCCTTTGGCTCAACTTGCCCATGCAACCAAAATGACCCATCTACACCAGTCCCACCTGCCCACATAGAACTCATATCCCTCTAAACCTTTCCTATCCTACCTAAAGGCTAAAGGTGAGTTGAAGGGCCTGTTTCTACACTAGTATATATTTATGATTTTATGACACTATCTTTTTTCTTTATTATAATCTGTTCCCGTTTTCGCGGATACTTGTTTCCTCATATCCCTTTATTCCTCTTCAATTTCAGCTAGTTATTTTAACCTAATGGGTTTTTTTTTTCCTTTAATGGAATATACTTATTCTATTCATGTACTTTTAAAACTTATATGGAATTAATTTAGTTCAAACAATAAAAATGCAGCTATTTGCAGTCTCCAAAAGTTAAATTAAAGTTTTAACTGATGGGAAAGGGACTGGGCACATACATGTTTATATGTGTAGCAGAGATTTTCTTTGGGTACTGTAGGCAAGTTGCAGCTTGAATTGAAGCATGCTTCCGCTGTTGATGTGAGGTTGGCCATTACACCATGGATGCAACAACATTCACACCCGGTTGTTCTGCTGAATAGACCATTCAGATGTTATCAACACCATTCATCCCTATCACGTGCTCTGGGTGAGTAGTTAGAAGATTAAGGCGTTCCACTTGTGGCTGACCTGTTACTCATCTCCATTTAGTTGCCTTAGCTCTATATCCTTGAGATTCTTGGCTAGGAGCAATCTATTGATCTCAGTCTTGCAAGTTCCAATTATTCCAGCATCCACAAGTGTTTGAACCCTAGCTTTCTACTACTTTGTGCTGGCAAAAACAAACTCTGTACCTTTACAGCCAAGGTCTATTTTCAAGGTAATAACCTTGAAATTCTTGAGAGCTTCAAGTGTAGAAGAGGTATGAGATCACAAGGGGGGCTGTATTTTACAGTGCAAGACAAGCAGTCCGCAGGTCACAAAATGCTTCTGAGAACCGCTCGTAACCTGAATTTTTCTTGAGTTGAAAATGAGTTTGTGGGAGAGGATCACAGAAATTGCTGTGATGAGAGAGTAAGCAATTGCGAGAAGAGTGACTGCCAGCCAGCATCACTGACTCAGTGAGTGAGTTTGCTCAGTGCTCCGAGCTCTGCTCAGCTCGACCTAGCCACGATTGTTTGAATGAATGAATGAATGAATGAATGATACTTTAATATCACATGTGACATGTCACAGTGAAACCGTAGACAAAGTATGCAAAGAGTAGCCGCGTCTGGGGTGCTGACAAATTTACAACGTGTTCAATGTATCCTCAATGGTCCCTCTTTGTTCTCAGTGGCCCCCTACGCTGGACCCTTCTTTGTTCTCTCGGCGAAGACATATGATATACTTAGTTACATCAATAAGAGCACTGATGACAATGGTTGGGACATTATGTTACAGCTGTACAATATATTGGTGTGACTGTACTATTCTACATTCTCTGTTCTAATCTGGTCAATAGGCATTAAAAGGAAAACATTCCAGTGGTTTGGGTTATATCTTGCATAAAGTATTTTTTTAAAATTTTCACCAACCAAACATTCCAGCACCAAGACATCGCTGCTTACGTTCCTCAGGTCAGTTCCAAAGGTCCAACCATCTTAGTTTAGTTTAGTTCCATTTAGAGCTAGCATCTGTAGCTTAATCATTAATGAACGTTCCTCCATTGTAAGGTTGGAAAAGGGAAGTCATTGATGATTGCTCAATATTTGACTCCTCAGCAAATGAAGCGGCCCATGGCCCAAAACCCAGGGATAGACTGAAAAGTGAGAAGTAATATCCCCACAATATCCGTGACAAGCAATGATCATCTCCAACATGAGACAGTCTAAGCACCTATCCTTGATAATCAATGGGATTTCCATCATCAAGACCCCATTATCTGAACTCTGGGGATTATCATTGAGCAGAAGAAACTGGTTGGAGCTTGGAGAAGAGCTAGTTAGAGACTGGACATCCTGGAAAGGTTGACTCAAAATGTTCCCATCTTATACATGGCATACATCAGAACTTTATGGCATATTCCCCACCTGCCTTGATGGGTGCAGCACCAACAATAGTCAAGAAGTTCAACAACATCAAGGACAATCCAGCGATATCAATAACACCTCACCAATCACTCTAAACATGTGCCCCATGTTGTGCAATGTTTACCATTTGGAGTAATGTATGAAGTCCTTCCCATTACAGTAAGGATGTGGTGACAGCTAGGATTCAAACACTTGCAGATGGTGGAATAATTGGAACTTGCAAAAATGTCTTAATAGACACTATTGTGTTTGAATTCTGTACATACATCCATTTTTCAGCAAGATCAGTGGACTAATGACAAAGATACTTAGAGCCACAGAAACAATGGTGCCACAAGTGAAAGTACCGATTTATTGGATGGAATTTGGAAGATAGAATTCCTAAAGTATTAGGAATGAATTATTTATCAAATATTTAAAAAACTAATATCAGTTATGAGGAAGATTACAACCTTTTAAATAGAAACAATATTAAAAATGCTGTGATTATTTATTGGCAATACTTCATTTTTGCATTTGTATCCCATAAAAGTTCTCCTAATGCAAACATCTGAAAACACTGAAAAGTAAGAATGAGACAGTTGTAACTATTGGTAAGGCGCCATGCATACTCATTGCACATTACCTCCGTGAGATGTGACAGATACCTAAGAAGTGATGTGATGTCTCCTCTTTAAACCATGCTTAGCCAGAAACTCATAAGGCCTGGCATGAAAGGGAATTTGGGCAGCTGTTTATACTGTCCAGAATTATACCAGCAAATAAACTCACCTCTCCAGCTGTGCATGCCCTGGCAAAGTTGCAGAGATATTTTACCATTACGTTGAGCACAAAGTACATTTGCTGCAGGATAATACCTTAATAAATGATAAGGTTAAAATTTCAATTCAACAACATTTTCAATTAAAACATAAATACCAAAAAAGCATTGAGAGACTGACATCTGTTGTAGATAATTGTAACAACGAAAGAGTTCTCAAAACCAAGTACAGAATGAATTGAGGAAATGGTACTGTGATTCCCGGTCGACAAGTCTCAGAATTTCCATAGAGTAATGCATGCTCTATGAATCCAGGTAAAACAAATAGTGCTTAAGTCTTCAATTAAGCACTTGCATGTACAAACAGAAATTTGAACAATGATACTGTTTATGAGAAAATTTGATAATCAGATGTGATGTGTGATCTTTTGCTGATGATGATTTGGACTTGGTACAGAACCATGATATACAGTACATCTCAGTATTTTTTAGGTTTCAGGTTTAAGTGAAAATAACAGTGAAAAGTTGGAATTAAAAAAAAACAGGCATGTCCCCTTGATATAGCACAAGAAACTGCAGATGTTGCTTTACCAAGGAAAACACGTTGGAGTAACTCAACGGTCAGGCAGCATCTCTGGAGAACATGGGTCGGTGACGTTTTGGGTCAGGACCTTTGTTCAGGCTGATTGTGGTGGGATAGTGGGAGGGGGGGGGGGTTGAAGAAAGCTGGAAGAGAAGTGGGGCAAGACAAAGTCTGGCAAGTGATAAGTGGATATGTGCGACGGGAGGGCTTTGATAGGCAGCTGGTTGGACTAAGGCCAGAAATGAATAGACAATGTGTGAGATAAGGATAGAAGAGGCTCGAATTGTGTAACCTTAGGAAGGAATATAGGTAGAAGAGGATAGGAGAAAGGGAGGAAAGGGTGTGCATCCAGGTGGGGCACAGGGAAGAGAGGGGTAAAAGGAAGGGGGGGAGAACAAGGAAAATGGGGGGTTATTGTAGTTTAGTTGCCGAAAATTAGAGAATTCAATGTTCACACCGTTAGTTTGTAAGCTACCTAAATGGAATATGAGGCACTATTTCCTCCAGTCTACACATGACCTCGTTCTGGCAATGGACGAGGCCATGGACAGAAAGGTCAGAATGGGAAGAAAAGTTAAAATGGTTAGCACTCGAGAGTTCCAGCAGGCCTTGGTGGACCGAGTGCAAGTGATCTCAGCGATGTAAAGGAGGCCACATCAGAAAGATTGAATGCAGTAGATGAGGTTAGAGGAGGTGCATGTGAACCTCTATCTCACCTGGAAGGACTGCTAGGGTTCCTGGATTAATACAAAGGAGGAGGTATAAGGACAGGTGCTACATCTCCTGTGGTTGCAGGGGAAAGTACTTGTGAAAGGAGTGGTTTGAGGGGGAAAGGATAAGTGAAGTTAAGAGTTGTGGAGGGAGCAGCCTCTGCAGAAGGCAGAAGGAAGTGACTGGAGGTGGGATCACGTTGGAGGTGGCAGAACTGTCGGAGAATGTGTCAGAGTAGGTGGGATTGGAATCTGTCCCGTGTGATGGAGACAGAGTTCAAGAAAGGGGAGTGGTGTCAGAGATGATCCAAGCCCCCTTGATGATTTACCTGTGTGCATAATAGATACAACTGAAATGGAGGTCCCAACACCAAAACAGGTGCAATTATTCCACATTTATTTGATGCAGTGCAAGTTCCACAATAGCATTGTGTCCTTGCTCATGATTTTTGACTACAGATTTGGTGCTGTTCATAGATGCATGCAGCCAATATGACTACGAGATGTTTGCAATATTCATCCACAACTCTCAAAAGAAGGATAGTTTGTAATTGCAGTTGATGCTTGGAGATTTTTGTGAGTTGAGTCTGACCTGCAAAGAATAGAAGAATGACTGAAATGAATAGGGTGCAGGTACCCAGGTTTCTGGATGGTGCATCAAATAGCTCAGGGGCGGAGATGGAAGGGAAGGATGCCCCGTAACTGCAGGAGGGACAACGGCTCTGCAAAAAGAACGTGGGAGCAAACAGCCTCAGAGGGTTTAGCTCAAGATCATGCGGTAGTCTTGCAAATTGAAATGATCTCCTCCAAGGTTGAGAAATGCATTTTCAAATACTATGGTTCATCAGCCGGGCCAGCCAGTGAATAGTATGCAACAACTCCATGATTTACCTACCAGCCATCTTGATCAACCAAAGCTCACACCTAGCATTTGTATGCTCCAATTGACTCTCACATATATTTCTCAGCCTGGATGCAGTCAGACGTGGAGTTCAATTGATTAGGCTACAGAAGGGAGTTGATGGGTATCTATAATGAAATTGTTTGAACATAAGAAAGGCTGCAATGCAATCAGAAGCCAACACCAATTGCATGTAGCTCAGCTGTCTGACGGCTCCAGCAAACCAGGTTTGATGCTGACCTCGGCCTGTCTACGTGGAGTCTGCACATTCTTCCTGTGACTCCACGAGTTTGCTCCAGGTGCTCCAGTTTTTCTGCACATCCCAAAGATGTGTTGAATGGTTTCTTGATCAGTACAGGTGTCCGGGGTTATGGGGAGAAGGCAGGAGAATGGGTTTAGAAGAGAGAGATAGATCAGCCATGATTGAATGGTGGAGTAGACTTGACGGGCCAAATGGCCTAATTCTGCTCCTATCACTTGACCGTATGTATTGTTTGGTATATTAATTGGGTATTCTGAATTACCCATGTTGTTGGTAGTAGGTAAGAGACTCGGGGTGGGGAGGGGGTGTAATAGGTTACTGAGAATTAAATGGGGATTGATGGAATTGTTTTGATAGCTGGCGGTGATTTAATTAGCTGGAGGCACAGCATTATAGAGAATGGAAACAGGCCCTTCAGTCCAGCTCACTCATGCCAACCGAGGTGTGTTCCTGAGCTAACCCCATTTGCCAGCTTTTGGCCAATATCCCATTAAACTTTCCTTATCTTTTACCTATAAATCTGTTCAACTATCTTTTAAACATTGTAATTGTACTTCTACCACTTCCCCTGACATTGTTCTATACACTCACCACCTTCACTGTGAAAAAACCTACCTCTCAGATCCCCTTTAAGTATTTTTCCACTCATCTTAAATCTAGGTTTAGACACCCTTACCCTGCGGAACAGATTGTGACAATCCATCCTTTCTATGCCCCTCGTGATTTTATAAAACTCCATAAGGTCACCCCTCAGCCTCCTCCTCTCCAGGAAATACAGTCCCAGTCTATCTTATCTCTCCCTATAAATCAAGCTCTCCAATCCCAAAAAATATTCTTGTGATTATTTTCTGCACTGCTGAATGGCCTTCTTCACTATCAATAAGATATATAATATGAAAGTATCATATAATATATTGGTTCAGGGCTTTGTTCAGGTTGAAGATGGCCCAGCAAAGGCAGAGACAACAGGATGGAGGCAGCAGCAGCAATGGGCCTTTACAGCCTGCTGCAGTTGGGAGTGTGAAATGGCACCAAGACCTGGCGACTATTGCACGTAGACTCAGTGGGCTGTTTCTATGCATGAGTTCAAGTTCAAGTGAGTTTATTTTCATGTGTCCCTGATAGGACAATGAAATTCTTGCTTTGCTTCAGCACAACAGAACATAGTAGGCATTGACTACAAAACAGATCAGTGTGTCCATATACCATTATATAAATATATACACACATGAATAAATAAACTAATAAAGTGTCCTTATTGTCCTTGTGTATGGCAATGATTTTCTGAACTGTATGGAAAAAAAGAATTTCACTGTTCCTTGGTACATGGTGATAATAAAGGACCCATTGAACCATTTTCAAGGCTTAGATCCCAACCATTACAGCATACACCAGCTGGCCAGCTCCATTCGCACATTAAGCACGATGTAGCAGTTGATGCTAATACCTTGGCTTTCATTGCAGCCCAAACACCTTCCATCAATGTCTGTGTACTGCATTGGGTTCTTAGAGTGAATGCTGCTTGCCAGCTTAGTATATAGCCACCATGTCTCTGTCAAAGGAACAGAACTGTGGAAGTGAAGGACGATGGATTGCACCACTGCGTGTTTAGGTCAGGTTTCTATCCCTACATGTTCAGGCCCAGAGCCATGAGGTCATCCTTCGAAGCAATCAGCAGCCTTCCGGAAGGAATACAGCAAAGGTTCACTCAACTGGGATGACAGGACTGGTGGAAGAAGAGTGATTGGGTTTATATTCACTAATGGGTTAAAGAATGAGAGGGGATTTCTTTAAATTCTGTTAGGACTGGACAGAACAGATACAGTATAGGAAAAATATTCCTGATCATGGGAAAGTCCAGAAGCAGGTGTCACAGCTTCTGGAGACAAGGTAGGACTGAGAAGAGAATACATTCCTTCATGATTTGTGAATTTCTGAAATTAGAGTCATGCAGACATAGAGATGTACTGCACAGAAATGGGCCCTTCAGCTGAACTCTTCCAAAGCAACCGTAAGGCCTAGCGCAGAATTCTTTGCAATAGAACGCATCATAAGATGCATCATTCAATATATATGAAGGGGTTAGATATTGTTGTAAAGGCTAAAGAAATCAAGGATAACGACCTTGCATGCTTCACTGTCATTAGGTGCCTGAATCCAAATGCTTTTACCACGTTGGCTCCTTGCATGGACATGCATCATAGCTGTAATTCTGAGTGAAAGCAGGAACACAGTGCTAGACTTGGATGAATGGTGAAGCAGGCTCTAAGAGCTGACTGGCCGACTTCTTCTCCTGTTTTCTTTGCTTCCGTATTTCAGTATCCTTCTGCCCTTCACGCTGCATGCAGCAGGAAAGCAGCTTGAGGTCAAGATCAGTCACCTCACATGGCCTGGGTGCCACATTTTGGCGGGGACTTCTAGGAGGGGATTTCAAGTGTCCTCTTGTAATTTTGTCTGGATTAAAGGAGGTGCCGGACCACCAGTGGTTGGAAAATCAGCGGACCACCAGGAAGGCAACAGGCAATAGTCACTGGAGCACATTATTGAATTTAGAACATTATACTGTATTTGAATTTGGATTCTCTGCTAGTTTTTATTTCAGTGTTGTCAGAATGAAGGTTATGTGATGATCATCAATGAAGACAAGATGGATGGCATAATGGAAGCCACAGTTATTATTGCCAATGTTTGAATATTCTGATCATGCACGCTCTGGCAGGAAGGGGCTGTCTTCACTGAGATTCTAATTACACATGTTCTCCCTCCATGTTGTCGTGTGTCACCTTCTCTCCTTCCTCATTTTAGACCAGTTCATTATCAACTCTCTTTATTCTCCCTGTTCCATTCAGTTCCCAGAGTAGAATCAACCATCAATGTATACTGAATGCAACTTCTTATAGCACAGTATTTTACACGGAAAAACGTTCTGCAAGACCAGTCAGGGCACCCTGCAGAGTACTTAAACATCAGCCAAGTAGAGGAAATCTCCAAGAATGCGTACACTCGCACCAGAGCCAGAATAAATAACCCAGCCACTAACCTCATGATCCTGCAAATGGTGCTACTGGTGGGCCCTTCATTCCATTTAATATTGTGTTCAGTTGGTACAAGGTTAAGACAGGTTGATAGGCAAAGACAGTTGGAAATTGGTTGCAACAACTTGAGATCAGTGTTAACCTTTATTTGACAGGCACCTTGTTACCCTACAAGCTTCACAGTCATTAGGTGCCTGCATTCAAATGTGTTTGACCATATTAGCACCTTGCATGTACATGCATCATAGCTCTAATTCTGATTTGTTAGTATGAGTTAGAGCCCATTTAAGTTGGTTCCATGCCATTCTCTAGTTATTTACCACTGGAAGTAGCTGTACAGTTTAATGACAAAAAAACATCTTTCAGATTTCTGTTCATGTTCTGTATTATAGAATTATAGTCATGCAGCATGGAAACAGGCCCTTTGGCCCAACTCATCCATGCCAACAAATATAAATTCTAATCCTTATATAAAGAACTCTAAGACTGAATATTCTTGCCCTGAAATATTTAAGGGAACCAATTGGAAGTGCAATCATACAGAACCAAAACTTTAGAATCAATTTGTTCCTTTGGGGCAAATATATAAGTTACACACATTCATTTTGAGCCTATGTTACAGAGTATTGGCTATAGAACTGGAGAATGGAGCTTGGGATGTGAAGACTATACTTATGAAGGACTAAATGTAGGCTTTCAAAGTTGGAGTGCAGTCATTCAAAATAAATTCTTCTGTAGTGTATGTAGCTAAGGCTTTTGCAAATATTTGTGATTGTTGATTCTATTTTTAATTTACAGAAAAGATTGTGAATTACATTTTGCTTATTGGTTTTGTTTTAACGCAAAATAATGTCATGCTTTGCAAAAGGAAATTCATTAAATTACAAGCATTAAACTGACATGGAAATCATAATTGATGCACAATGTGTGTTATCATTATCTCCCTCCACAGCTAGTTTGGTTCCCCTTCACCACAATAATCTAATTCTATACGGCAAAGTGAGGTTGCTATTGAAAGGACCACAGGGAAACACTGAATGGAGGTACTAGGTGATCTGGCCTCTCTCCTGCTGAGGGGACACAAAGGGATAAGAGTGAAGACAATGGTTTTTGAACATATCCAAAGATACTTCTGAGAGTAACCTGAAATAAGTAAAGTGTCAAAAGTACTAGTTAACATGTCAGTGCAAAAGGTTGTGATGCTACTAATATCCATCCTGGCCAATTCCAATGCACAGAAATATAAGAGGGTGCAGAGAGTTTACTTTATTACTGTCATGTGTACTGAGGTACAGTGAAAAGCTTTTGTTTGTGTGCTATCCAGTCAAATAAAAGATTATACATGTACACAATCAAGCAGTCCACAGTGTACAGATAAAGGATAAAGGGTACAACATTTAGTGCAAAGATACAAGATTGGAGTCTGATAAAGTCTGATTAGAGATAGAAGATAGACACAAGAAGCTGGTGTAACTCAGTGGGTCAGACAGCATCTCTGGAGAAAAGGAATAAGTGATGTTTCAGGTCGAGACCCTTCTTCAGTCTGAGTCTCTCCAGAGATGCTGTCTGACCCGCTGAGTTACTCCAGCTTTTTGTGACTACCTTCTATCTCTAATCAGACTTTATCGGACTCCAATCTTGTATCTTTGCACTAAATGTTGTACCCTTTATCCTTTATCTGTACACTGTGGACTGCTTGATTGTGTACATGTATAATTTTTTATTTGACTGGATAGCACACAAACATGAGACACTCTCGAGAAGGTGGCATCTATCATCAGAGATCCTCACCATCCAGGCCATGCCCTCTACTGACTGCTACCATCAGGCAGGAGGTACAGTATTCTGAAGTCCTGAACCATCAGGTCCAGGAAGAGTTACTTTCCTGCAGCCATCAGGTTCTTGAACTAACCTCTACAACCATAATTCTACATCAGCAATGGAAAACTACAGACTACTTGCACCTCCATGGACTAGTATTCTAATTGTGCTTTGCACTTATGTCTTGTCATTTCACTTTATTTTTCTTTTCACTGCTTTGTACAATTTATGCATAATATATGAATACTTTATGTGTAATTTATGTTTTAGTGTTGTCTATGTGCCTGTGATGCTGCCGCAAGCAAGTTTTTTATTGTTCCTTCTACCCACCATACTTGTTCATGAGACAAATTCAACTTGACTTGACTTGGAATCTATCCCAATAAGTTAGCAAACAAATCATCAAACTGTAGTAAGCGGTATCTATCTTTACTTTTCTGTTGATGGGTGTCTTACAAATCTACAGTGATCCTGGAATTGGCATCTATCTTCTCCAAAGGAACTATTAGTGCAGCCCTTTGGAAACAACTATTATTGTTTCTCAAATATTTTCCACTATACTACGAGGTACAGGAACTGCTTTAAAGAACTAAAGTATACCACTCTTAAGGGGCTGTCCCACTGTGGCGACTTAATCTGCTAGTTTAGAAGAGTTTGCCCTCGACTCAAACTCGCAGCATGGTCGACACATGGTCCTAGGAGGTCCTATGGGGTCACTGGAACTCTCCTTCATGCTCGAGGAAAGTTCCCGCATTCTCACGGCCTCAGTTTGGTCGAGGTAACATTTTCAGCATGTTGAAAATATTTCCGCGAGTAAAAATTGGTCGGCTTGGTTCTTTTGAACTCGTAGTGCAGTGGAGTGGAGTCGCTATGTAGTTGCAGGCAGTCGAGGGCAGCCGTGGGCAATCTCTTTCACCAACCTGGCATTTTAATTGGTTCATTGGAGTTTTCAGGACCAGGGAAAACCGACGGGTAATGTAAAATGCCCGCTAAACTTTATTATAAGTTGTCTGGCTTCTTAAAAGTATCTCCACTCCTTCTCCCTCCTTCTCCCCCTTTCTCCCCCCTCTTCTCTCCCCTTCTCTCCCATTCTCTCCCCTTCTCTCCCCTTCTCTCCCCTTCTCTCCCCTTCTCTCCCCTTCTCTCCCCTTCTCTCCCCTTCTCTCCCCTTCTCTCCCCTTCTCTCCCCTTCTCTCCCCCTCTCTCCCCTTCTCTCCCCCCCCTCCATGCTCTCTAAAGGACTTACCGTACACTGTGCAGCCGTCTTTTACCTTTCTGTTCATAGCGGGTGTGAATTTCAGACAGCGCTCCCCCGCTTTCCCTGGCCCCCGCCTTTGCGATGTGTTTGTGTGTGTGCGGTCAGTCGATCCAGCTCGCGGTTTCATTGCTGACGGCCGATCCAGCTCGAGGTTTTCCAGGCGAGTGCCCTCGAGCTTGAAGGTCGAAGACAGTGGCTGAAAGGTCGCGTCAGTGGGACAGGCCCTTTAATCAGCTAAATCTTGTATATCATGAGGTCATAAGGAATCGGAGTGGAATTAGGCCATTTGGCCCATCAAGTCTACTCTGCTATTCATTCATGGCTCTCCCTCCTAACCCCATTCACCTGCCTGCTCCCCATAACCTCTGACACCTGTACTAATCAAGAATCCATGTATCTCTGCCTTAACAATATCCACTGACGGCCTCCACAGCCTTCTGTGGCAAAGAATTCCACAGATTCACCACCCTCTGACTAAAGGGGTACTTGAATTCTTCGAAGTATGTTACAAAATGACTTGCTAAACTCAGCAGATACAGACACTTACGTGTTTAGATCGATAGACATTTAAGGTCTATCAATTTGATTGCTTTTCCTGGGATAGATAGAAGAGGAGGCTTTGCTGCATTTTCACGACTTCTCTCTCAAACCTCTCTTGCTCGACACCTCAATCCATTCACCAATGCAGGTAAAAAATGAAGAACAAATAATAGAAGCAGCAGGCCACTCATCACTTCGTGTCTGCTCTATAATTCAATGGCATAATGACAGATCCTCCTCCTCAGTGACACTTCCCTGCACTGATACGAAATCTCTTGATTACCTCAATTTTCTAAATTCTATCCAATTCTGACCTGAATAGATTCAGTAACAAAACCTTCACAGGCATCCTGGTGAAGAATTCTAAAAATATAATAAGAATAGTTTAAAAACTTCATCTCCTTTCAGTCCTGAATGATTAATTCCTTATTTTGAAAAACTGATCCTTGTTCAAAGCAACTCATCTCTGCATCTACTGTTAGAATTTTAAATGCTCCATCTCTCATTTCTACTGAATTCTAGTGTGTGTAATCCCAGTCTACTTAATCTCACCTCAAAGGATATGCTCCCCAAACCCAGGAATTAATCTGTAGGAACCTTTGCTGTACTTTCACATTCACAATATACCCTTTCCCAGAAAGTAAACCCAGACCTGTACATACCATACCAGATACAATACCAGAAGGCCTTATTTAATCTGAACAAGATATTCCTATTTTACCAATGAAATTCACTTCCAAGATTAAAGGTAAATATTTTATTTGCTTTCCGAGTTTCTTGCACATGTGTAAACTGCACACTGGGTCCCTCTTTGTTCTCTCGATGGCCCCCCCTACAGCTGTGTGGTTTCCTCCCACATCTTAAAGATGTGGAGAAGGGCTGAATGTGACCTGGGTACAGAGGTCTCTGAGCCTGGGAGTGCAACTGACATTGAACTAGGCCTTTCATTATTTTTGCACTACATTGCCTTGACTGAGTCTGTAACCTCTGTCAATTATTATTCCTTCCTAAGATTCTAATCATTCTAACTTATCAACAGCTTTTCTTCCAATTAAGTACAGATTGCCTTCTTTTTGCAACAGCTACATGCACTGTGTATGCACTGTGTAATGGACCTTGCAGATCAGAGAGATCCCAATTTTAATTCTTCATCTATGCTTAATCTAGCACCATCAGCAAACTTTGTTGGGTCATGAACAGATATTGAGATGGTATAGTTTTTAGAAAACTCATTCTTAAACCCTAACATGATCTCCATGAAATAAGGAAGTTTTACTACTAATAACGGTACACAATAACATGAAATAGAAATAGAGTCTATTTTGCCCCTCACCATCAGCTCCACCGTTCACGTTCTTTAATACATACACCCCAATGACCTATTCCTCAAAACACCCTGGCCTTGTCTTGAATACACTCATTAACTGAGTTGCCACAGACCTTTTGGGCAGAACATTCCAAAGGTTCAATCCCAATCAATGTCCTTCTAGAATTTATCATAAACAAGATAATTTCAGTTGACATTAAGTGTCAGAAACGCAAGAGACCACAGATGCTGGAACAAAGATGAAAGTGCTGGAGGAACTCAGTGGGTCAGGCTGCCTGAGCAGCTGGGTTTCTCCAGCAGTTTGCTTTTTGTGACATTAAATGTCAATTATATTGCTGTAACTTTATTAAAAACAAGTTGCCAATGACTGATGCAATGGAGTTCCTTGATGCAGTATTTTATGTAGAAAAGTAATAAATATAACAGTAAAGGTTGATCAGCATGGTATGTTGTTTTGTAATAGATTTTTGAAACAAGTTTGATAAAATATCACTGCAGTGTATTCATTTATATCACAAATGAACAATACAGTCCAAGTATAGAGCAGAATAAACAAGATATACATGTTTCTTCACGTATATGGAGTGATTTTGAATTTTATTCTTTAATACCATTGGAAAGCAACAGCAACACATGAAATAGTAGAAAGGATGTAGGGGCATTTTAATCTTAACCCATCAGAAATCATGGAGAATTATAGATTTGGAACTAGGAATCAGAAATCAGATAAGACTGTCAAAAATTGCATTGTCTTACAGAGGAATCTGCTTTGGCATTCTTTTGACTATGTGTTGCACGAGAAGCTTGAAGTTTAACTGAAGAACAAATTTAATTTAAGTTTTGAAAGGCATACAATCTCACATTTGATCTTACATGCAGAATTGTGAGATCTATGGAAATGCCATTGAGAAATGATGCAGAATCTTGTTCAATGCAAGATGTAAACATAAATGTAGTATTACAGTCTTAAAGAAGTAACAATGGCTAGAATTCAAAATCAGAATCCTTGATGTTTCTCCTGATTACGGATCCTTGAGCTATTAATTTAGGAGAAGGGATCAGCTATAACATGAATGTAGACAAAAATGCTGGAGAAACTCAGCGGGTGAGGCAGCATCTATGGAGCGAAGGAAATAGGCAACATTTCGGGTCGAGACCCTTCTTCAGAGATGAGAAAGAATTTCAATTAGTTCTGAATCATTGCCATTCTCCATCCATGAGAGCTGCGGATGCTGAAACACTAATTGCATTCAAGGCTGAGGTAGATAGCTTTTAAGACTACTGGGAAATCAAGGTTTATTGGAATCAGGCAGAACAGCTATGACTGGTGACTGGTGGTGCAGAATCAACAGGCCAGCTGGCTTGTGCATGATCCAATGTTTTATGTTCTTCTGAGTAATAATCAGGACTATTATAGAGCTCTTTCAACAACATGGGAAAGTCATGCTCATCTAAATAACTTCCTTCTGTGCCACATAATCCTAATGATTCAATGTTAAAATGGATTTGACTTATTTCCAAAAGGATTAGATAACATAAGGAACCGGTAGGCTAGAAACAGCAGGAGGTTCAGCAAAGAGTATCAAATTATCATGACCAATGTCACCCTATTTACAATTTTTGGAAAAAATAAACATCTGGATTAATCAGTAATTTACAGTCAATCTCCTTCACAGAAATAGTAATTAGGATAACAGATAAGCTCAACTATAAAGTGTAATCATATTTCAATATATAGAAGGGCTACAAAACAATAACAAAGTAATGCTCATGTGGCACACTTAAGATTGGAAGCATCCAAACAAGTGCCACGCCATCGTTGTCAAACAAAAAATGATGCCAAAATCCCATTAAGAGTCGAGAGTCTTTTATTGTCATGTGTCCCAGAGAGAACAATGAAATTCTTACTTGCTGCAGCACAACAGAATATGTAAACATAGTACACAGTATGATAAACGAGAGAGAAAAAAAAGTTCAGTGTGTATATACACACATACTCACAAGTACACACGCATATATATATATATATATGTGTGTGTATATTTATATATATATATATATATATATACATACACATACGAAACAATACAATAGTAGTGCGATAATAATTTAATTTAATTTAATTTAATATGTTTATTAGCCAAATATTCACATACAAGGAGTTTGCCTTGGTGCTCCGCCGTAAATGACAACATGACATACAGTGACAGTTGAGAATGATACATAAAACATTAAACATTAATAATAAAACATTATTGATTAAACGTGTGAATTAAATATAATACCAGAGCAAAAGGAGGCTACAGATTTTGGGTTATTGAGTAGAGCTACTACTCGTGGAAAAAAGCTGTTTTTATGTCTGGCTGTGGCAGCTTTGAGAGTCCGGAGTCGCCTTCCAGAGGGAAGTGATTCAAAGAGTTTGTGGCCAGGGTGAGAGGGGTCAGAGATGATCTTACCCGCTCGCTTCCTGGCCCTTGCAGTGTACAGTTCATCAATGGAGGGAAGGTTGCAGCCAATAACCTTCTCAGCTGATCGGACATTTCGCTGCAGCCTCTGGGTGTCGTGCTTGGTGGCTGAGCCAAACCACACCATGATGGAGAAGGTGAGGACAGACTCTACGATGGCCATATAGAATTGGACCATCATTGCCTGTGGCAGATTGTGCTTCCTCAGCTGCCGCAAGAAGTACATCCTCTGTTGTGCCTTTTTGACTCTTTGAGTCGATGATAGCCCCCCACTTACGGTCCTTGGAGATGATGGTTCCCAGGAACTTAAAAGACTCCACAGATGTGATTGAGGTGTTGTTGATGGTGAGTGGGGTGAGGGGAGGGGGAGCTCTCCTAAAGTCTACAATCAATTCCACTGTCTTAAGAGCATTGAGCTCCAGGTTGTTGCGATGGCACCAGGACGCCAGCTGTGACACTTCCTGTCTGTAATAATAATAATAATAATAATAATAATAATAATAATAATAAGAGTATTGTAGTTCAAAGCTTATTTGAGGTTGTAGTGTTTAATAGCCTGATGGCTGTAAAAAAGAAGCTGTTCCTGAACCTGGACATTACAGTTTTCAGTCTCCTGTACCTTCTTCCTGGTGTCAGGGGTGAAATAAGTGTGTGGCCAGGATGGTGTGGGTCTCTGATAGTGCTGGCTGCCTTTTTGAGGCAGCAACTCAGATAAATCGCTTCGATGGTGGGGAGGTCAGAGCCGATGATAGACTGGGCAGTGTTCACAACTTTTTGTAGACTTTTTTGCTCCTGGGCATTCAATTTGCCGAACCAGGCCATGGACTGGGCAGTGTTCAAAACTTTGTGCAGTCTTTTCCACTCCTGGACGTTCAAGTTGCCAAACGAGGCCATGATGCAACCAGTCAAGGAGAGTTTATGGCAGATATCTACTCACATAGATTTAGTCAAAGAGATTTGGTTTAAGAGAGATTTTTCAGAAAGAGAATTAGAAAGACAATGTGATCAATGAGGAATTGCAGAATATGGGGCTTGCAAGTCGAATGATCGGCAACAAGTATTGCAGCGATTAAAATCCTTAAGCAACCAGAACTGGATTAGTGTCAATACTTTAAGGATTTTGGAGGATTTTGAGACTGTAAGGATTTGAGGATTTTTTAATACAGAAAGTGTCAAAAGTGTTTTATTGTCATAAGTCCTGAAACGGAACAATTAAATTCTTACTTGCAGCAGCACAATAGATATGTAAACATAGTAGTCTGTAAAAACCATCGTAAATGGGTTTTTCAGATGGTGGAATTCATTGTCACAGAAGGCTGTGGAGGCCAAGTCAATGGATATTTTTAAGGCAGAGATAGATAGATAGAAAGATAGATTCTTAATTAGTACCAGTGTCGGGGGTTATGGGGAGATCGTAGGAGAATGGATTGAGGATGGAGAGATAGATCAGCCATGACTGAATGGCACAATAGACTTGATAGGCTGAATGTAGCAGTGTTACAAAATTTTGAGATTTTAAAAATAAAGTCTGCAATTTATCCCATCAGATAAAGCATAAAAAGAAGTTTAATTTGACGCCTAATTCACTTTCATATCTTCAGTATTAAAGAAGTTATGGCCATTTTCATACTCGGAAATTAGCATCTTGTTCCCTATTGCTTTCCCATTGACTTAACACAAAAGCTGTGATCGAGGACAGTTAAAAGCCCATAAGTTTCTTAAAAATTAAGATAACTGAAAGAAATTTTCAGTTATTATAGATTGAAGCATTCTGAAACAAATATGAAACAATCTTACTTAGAAGACATGAAAGTAAAGCATATAATTAGTTAGTTACCTAATTGTAGCTAATTACAAAATTCAATTACTAGATCTAAACATCTATCAATTTCTTAAGAATAGATTAACATTTTTAAATAGCCTAAGTGTCCAAATAACATTCACACAATAATTCACAATATAACATAATCTTTAAATCTCATTTTCATAAATTTACAGGCCAAATGGAAGGAATTGAATGTTTAATAGCTGTAAATTAATGGGGATTTAAATCATCTTGTGAGTGAGGATTTCTGGAACGCGATCTTTTGGAACGTTCATTTGCGGTGAATTTAACCCCGTATCGGCATGAAAAATACTGCCGTTAATTCGGGGAATAAAATCACCGTGTCGCATGAAAAAATGTGAATTAAAGGCTTCTTAAGAAGCACTTTTATACATTTAAAGAAACCACTTTCGTTTACCTGTCCCGTGTGTGAAATCCGTCCCCGTTATCGGCGTTGACGCTTCAGGAGCTGCTTTTAAAATTACTCCAGCGCTGACATTGACGATTTAATAAAAATACAAAATACACAAAAGGCCGCTAGGAACGATTCTTCAGCCAACGCTTGTACTCCAACGAAATATTAACCAGGACAAGGTAGGAGAAACCCGCGTTTTAACCCCGCCCCCCCTTAAAGGCGCCAAAATCGTGCACACGGCCAGTGGCAGAATTACAGCGCGACTGAAGGTAAGTTTTGTAACATACCTACTGAATGGCCTAATTCTACTCGTATCGCTAATGAACTTACGAACATAAAGATCAATAAAAAGTTCAATATAACTATATGGACTTGGGGGCATTATTTTTGAACCATTATTGTCAATTTATTTGGGGGGGTTTACTAGATAGATAGTGCACTATTAATAGTGCATTATAGACACGATACTAGTCTGTATATATACTGTATATATAGATATATTACAGATGTATAGTGTCATAGTGTATAATAATGCATTATTACATTATATACACTGTTACATTATAGAGCCTATTTGGAGGTTGTAGTGTTTAACAGCCTGATGGTTGTAGGGAACAAGCTGCTCCTGAACCTGAATGTTACAGCTTTTAAGCTCCAAATGGCAGGAATGAAATGAGAACATGGACAGGGTGGTGTGGGTCTCTGATGATGTTGGCTGCCTCTTTGAGACAAGGTGCGAGACTAAAGATGAAATGTAAACAAAAATATAAATGCTAAGATTAGAGCATTGCTTAACTGAGAGCTCTAACTTTCTGCGCAAATATACTTTAGCCAGTTTCCTATCCAAATGAGGCCAAATGACACTGCTTGGAAAATTCAGTGCTGCATATCCTCTGATGTCTGGTTAATGACACCATTCCTATTTTCACCATGATCAAAAAACGTTGGTTTATATCTCACTCTCCCACTAAGTCATAGAGTTTCATCAACTTGCATCAATCACCTTAAATCCGATCGTGTAAAATAACAAAGATTATGCAAATCCTTGTCAGCTGTTTCTGCTCAAATAAGAATCAACAAAATTCACCAGTTGTCAGAAAGAATATAAATAAATTGGCAGTGCATTGTGGCTTTCTATAATTATACTTTCTTCAACTTTGGTGTCAACCTGCTTACAGTTTAGTTTTGCAGTTCCAAGAAGTATTAAGGCTGTTTCTCCAGAAACTTGCAGCCTGGTGACATCTTGCAATGCTTTGCTCCCTCCACCACCATTAAACTATCAGTCTGCATGTTGTTTGTCTAACATCCAGAACTGGTGGAGTAATATTGCCCCATTTCTTGCAAAAGGACTGAAGTCATCCTGTCAAAGGAATATACATATATTTTAAAATCATATTTAAGGCTGATTTCCTTGTCTCTGCAGAGGCAGCTGCAGTGGAAGAGGTTGTTCAGTGAGAACTAGATGTCTTGCACCTACAAACATCAGGATGGAAGTAACAGGAAGCGAGTTCCTCACTGCACGGTTTTGGAATGTCAGCCAAGTATTCAGAAAGTCACACATGGTGATCGTAAATTCCCATTTCAGGCATTCTGCTGTATTGGCCTTTTCCAAATACTCTTTCATTATTTGTAAACTCTGAAATGTAGGTTTCGCTTCCAGAAGGTTGATCCAGATGTGAGTTTTCCTGCTCAATCCCATTCCTTAGTTCCTCGTCCACACATCAAATAGCACCTCCTACCTGAGCCGGCCTATTACCTGTCAGGCTTTGTCCCACCCCTCGTATCTTCCAACTTTCAACCCATCCCCACAATCAGTCTGAAGAAGAGTCCCAACCCAAAATGCCACCCATCAATGTTCTCCTGAGATGCTGCCTGACCCGCTGAGCTACCCTAGCACTCTTCCTATTCCTTAGTTTCTCAATTGATCGAGTAATCATTGTATAAAAGATAACCCTGAACTTTAAAGTGCAATTCTAACCCTGTGTATTATTGTAACTTCTAACAATGCAGTCCTTGTGTTATCCTGCGTATTAAAGAACTACAGATGTTGGTTTAAATAGAAGGTAGACAGAAAATGCTGAAGTAACTCAGCGGGACAGGCAGCATCTCTGGAGAGAAGAAATGGGTGACGTTTCGTGTCGAGACCCTCCATAGATGGGGTAGCCTGTTTGGCATGAACAAGTTAGGCCAAAGGGCCTGTTTCCTTGCTGTATGACTACAAGTCTGTTTGAATCACCCAAATTACAGTGTTTACTTTCTGAAATTATTCATTTAAAGAATCCCTATATTTAGATGAATATATTTTCTGATAATTTGGTCATTTTATTAAGTTTCACATAAAATAGATCTTGAATGCTTAGATTCCCTCTTTCCACAAAAATTCTCCAATACTGACAGAGATCAGACAGATTTACACTTTTCTGCATCTTAACAAATAATTCTCTGAAACTTTAAAAATGATCACTTTATAGCCTTTTCTAACATTACATTTTTAGTCACACATAGTTGAAATCACTCAAGTATTTGAGGCAGAGGCAAGCACAGTTTACTCTTGCATAACAAGAGAGGAAGCAACGGGCAACAACGTCCATTTATGCATTGTCTTTAATGTAAATCAGCATCCCGCTGTGCTTCGCTGTGCTCAGGCCAGAAATTGTGCAAAATCATGCAGGGAGATATAAGGGTAAAGATTGGTCAAAGTGGTAGGTTTAAAATCCCACATTCTTTTCCAGAAAAACAAGTGATGTTGCCACTGACAAAATTATCAAGCCTCTAAACATTGCATACTTTTACTTTGTTTTAATCCTTTTCACATAGGCCAGTGTTGATTGAGTCTAATGTCGTGTACACCAGCTTTCGTGTCAACACTATCAAATTCTCCTTCTACAATTCCTCACCGATAAAGAATTAAAGGATGGAAAATAGAGTCACTCCTCTTTCTGACAAATTGGTTTTACAATCCCAGCAACTTCTGTTCAGTCATTTTTAAGAGTATAAATTCTAAATGACATTATAAATTCTAATATAATTAAGGTGTAAATTATAATATAAATTTCAGAGGTAGGTTTGGCTGGCTGACATAACTTTATTTGATAATTTTTGCTACTTATTTTGTTTAAGATTTTGAAAACATTAAACAGATGATCAACATTTACAAATTATGTAATCCTTGCTGAACCTTGAAACCTGTACATTGGTAATTTTCTTCGTTTTCTATTTCCTTCGCTCCATAGATGCTGCCTCACCTGCTGAGTTTCTCCAGCATTTTTGTCTACCTTCGATTTTCCAGCATCTACAGTTCCTTCTTAAACAAAATGTTGGTAATGATGATCAGTTGCCACATTTCATTTCACCTCTTAAATTGGCATCAAGATTCTGATCAATCATAATCAGATGTCATCATAATAAATGCAAGAGAGCAAAGTAATGGCCTTACACTGAAATAATGGCGATTGACCCCAAATCAAAATTTAAGGACATCATCACAATGAACATATTTCTACTGCAGGCACATGCTTTCAAATGCAGTAGTTCTTAGATACATCTACAGTATCTGTGTGATATCTCAGCTGCACGGAGGCGGAGAGGAGAGCTCTTCAGCGCGTCGTCCACAGGGCGCAGAAGATTATTGGGACACAGCTACCAGCCTTGGAGGGCATCTACTATACACGGTGCCTCAGGAAGGCCATCAGTATCCACAAACATTCCTCACACCCTTGTAATGGACTGTTCGAACTCTTACCTTCCGGCAGACGTTACAAGGCCTTCTACGCCCGCACCTCCAGACTCAGGAACAGCTTCATCCCCAGAGCTATAGCTGCTCTGAACCAGCCCTGCTGAGTGCCCCCCCCCCCCCAACCCCCATGAACTGTCTCCCTGGGATGGTCACGTCGCACAGACACATTTGCACTTTAGACTGTTTTGACTGTTTTACTGTTCTTTTTATAAATCATGTTTCTCGGGGTTTCTAAATCTAAATTTTATTAGTTTTTTAAGTTATGACATCGGATGGAAGCTGCATACCAAATCTCGTTGCACATATGTGCAATGACAATAAAAGATATTATTATTATTATTATTATTATGTAATGGAAGCCGAGAAGACTTTCAAGATGTAGGTTAGCATAAGGTTAACTACATTTTGTGGACTAAGGTTATAGTTTCTGAGATAAAGAATTGATATGTAAACATCTAAAGTAAGCAGACACTTCAGGCCTGCACCTTTCATGCATCCGGCACACAGAGCAAAATGTATGCAAATTCTAAGCAGACGTGAGAACGGAATGAACTTTTGATGAAAATACTTTGAAGATCAGATTGCCAGGATGTGCAAACAAATACAGCAAACCTTCTGGGGTTACACCGTCAAGACCTCACATTAATTCCATACAATAATAAACCAAAAATTACACATCAATCATATATATATATAAAGTTAACATTTCTTGAGACAAAGTATCTTTAAAACACCACCAATTAGTGTTATTTTTTTATCCCTTTTTATCCCTTTTGTCCCTTCACTTTGCAGTCAGAAATGTTGTGCAAATTCTTTTGAAGACCAATGAGTACAAATGGAAAAAAAAGCTAGCCATGAATAGATATCCTTCACAATTTTTCCCCAAAACATGAGCATTATCTAACTCATAACATTATATATTCTTTATGCTCCCCTACCCACTCCGCCCAGAACAAATCTTCTACTGCCAAATTGTAGAGGTCAAGAATCATTGTGTTCCAATGTTCTGTAAACTTGTTATTCTCACCTATATTTTGTTGTGGGGTTGGGTAAGGAAGGGGGGGAGGGGGGGAGGGGGGGGGAGGGGGGAGGATTGCAGGAATTGTTGACTTAAATGCACAGAAAAACTGACAGGTCTTGAAGACGAATCAAAGATGTTTACATTATTTACCATTATCCAGGCAACCTGCCTGGAAAATTAGCTGCAAGCAAGGAACTTTAAAGATTCCTACTTTCTTCCCTATGAGAGAGAAACACAAGCTGTTCCCTCTTGACAGCCTCCTATTGAACTTGGAGGAATTGAGATTGGAATTCTCCCAGCACATAACTTTCGCAGGAGCCAAATTCCAGACTGTCTTAGATCTAGTATTCCTGTCAGAGGAATGTTTCCTGGACATAAAGAAACAGCTGGTATCTTTTAGGCTGGGCCACAGAGTTGTAGCCAAAGCCTACGTTACTTTGGAATTGATGGTAGCGGCCATCATTGTTGAACCAGACACTGTCTTTAATGAGGCCATTACAACTGGTCATTAGTAGCATTAGTCATATAATGATCTTCATACATTTATTTCCCCCTCAGAGGGTGGTTGAGAGACAATGCCATTTTTTTTTTAAGTTGGTGTCTCACAAAACAATCATCACCATCCCATGTGCAATTTACACCTCCTTTCCTGCTTTGGGAGTACATCTGGAGAACAGATGGCTGCAGAACACATGGGTCTTTAGCAGTCTCAATGACACAAATATTAGAATTAAGAACAATTTTGCTCACCTTGCCACATTTTTAACTTTAGTCAAACAGGCAACCTGATTGTCTGTCATTTGTATGGAACATTTGAGAAACTAGCTCTTCTATTGCAGATGAAACACTTTAGCATTAAAAAACTTAGTCCAGACTTTTAGAATGTGACCTAGATACATAGTTACATAGACAATAGGTGCAGGAGTAGGCCATTCAGCCCTTCGAGCCAGCACCACCATTCAATGTGATCATGGCTGATCATCCACAATCAGTACCCCGTTCCTGCCTTCTCCCCATACCCCTTGATGCCGCTATCCCTAAGAGCTCTATCTAACTCTTTTGAATGCATCCAGTGAATTGGCCTCCATTGCCTTCTGAGGCAGAGAATTCCACAAATTCACAACTCTCTGTGTGAAAAAGTTTTATCTCATCTCAGTTCTAAATGGCCTACCCCTTATTCTTAAACTGTGGCCCCTGGTTCTTGACTCCCCCAACATCAGGAACATGTTACCTGCATCTTGCATGTCCAATCCCTTAATAATTTTATATGTTTCTATAAGATCTCCTCTCATCCTAAATTCCAGTGAATGCAAGCCCATTCTTTCCATTCTTTCATCATATATTTGAGTGTTGTCTTTCTCAGCACAGTCTCTTTGGACAGAGCAGATCACCACAATGACCACTTCCAATTCCTTTCACGTCAGTCCTGAAATTTGACCTGATACATCCTGGCATGAATCAGTTTTACGCTTTTGGCTTGTTTTACCACATTAGACACATATCAATGGTCACTCCTAGAACAACCTTATTTCCATGGTGTGGCATCATACTAAATTTCCACATAAACACTTTATATTCTTCCATTTTTCCCTCTCCATGAAACATTTCCCCCCAGGTTTTTGGTCTGAATCTCAAAATGCAATAAGCCCATATACATAGACCCTGAATGCCCAACCCTACCAAGCCATCTTCTACCAACCCATCCTACACTAAAGCACTAATGTTGCCAATTCTTCTATCTACCTAACCACTAAATTTCAAGCCTCGATGGGGCCGTAGTCTTCTCCCTTCATATCTCTCACTCTAATGACTACTCTTCCCACACCTCAGCTTTAGACTTTTAGACTTTGGAGGTACAACGTGCAAACAGGCCCTTCAGCCCACTGAGCCTGTGCTGACCAGCGATCACTCCACACACTAGTACTATTCTACTCACAAGGGACAATTTACAATTTGCAGGAGTCAATTAACCTACAAACCTGTACGCCTTTGGAATGCAGGAGGAAATCAGAGCACCCGGAGAAAACCCAAGTTGTCACAGGGAGAACGTACAAACTCCATTCAAGTGTTCAGGGTTGAACCCGGGTTTCTGGTGCTGTAAGGCAGCAACTCCACAACTGCGCCACTGTACGGCACTCAACCACTATCCTGATCGCCATCTTGACCCACCACTTCACTCTCCAATGTCCAATCAAGCACATTTTCCTTTATTCCTTCTTCAAAGTAAAAGATGCATCACTAGTTCAAGTACTTGGGGTTTTGGACTGGGGCATCACTGACACCGACAATAGTGAGCTCACCATTAAAACATCTACAGATCTCTGTTCTCAAAACTTTTGGTTCAACTTTAATTTCAAGGAAGCTGAAGGTATAAAATAAGTTATTAAATGCCGGTTTTCCAAATGGAAAACGGAGCAAGATTTATTAATGATGTCGAGCCACATTCTGCACCCTCAGAACAGCTGCAAATTATCCAGTGCTGATTGTCAGCTTTTTAAGGCAGCAATCTGCATCATGAATTATGTCCTTGTCTATGTTAATTAGGGTCCTGCAGGGGAAATTGGTCTTTCCTGAGGTGTCTTAATACTGGGTTTTCTACATACATATTTTACTGGCATGGATACAGTCTTGCAAACAACACTCTTCAAACTGGTATCAAACGTTTAGTTTTTAAGCGGGGTCCCCAGTATTCACAACAGATAAGAGGCCATTCTTTGCCGTGCTCTCACCCAACTCCCAAGACCAGTTGAAATCTATGTCTGTGATACGTGGCTCAAATTCAACCTTCCTTAAAGGTCAGTTGTTCTTTGTGAAGTAACAGTTTTGTCTTAACCATGTCTTTTGACCTCTCCTTTAATCTGTGCACTGCACAATCAACATCAGGTCTCAACCCTAAAACAGGCTGAGATAAAGTTTGGTCCTATTGCGCTCAAATTCTCTCAGCCTCTTGAAAGCAAGGATCTAGTTTGTTAAGAAGATGATAGACACAAAATGTTGGAGTAACCTTGCGGGTCAGGCAGCATCTCTGATGAAAAGGAATAGGTGACTTTTCGGTTCGAGACCCTTCTTCAGACTGAGAGTCAGGGGAGAGGGAAACTAGAGGTATGAAAAGATACAAAGAACAAATGAATTGAAAGCATTCTTCTTCTTGCGTATGGCGTGCACAGCCTAAAGTTGTAGATCAAGGGTAGACATCCAGGCCAGGACAGCATCCATTACGATTAAGGAAAGGTGGAGCCTATGTGGTCTATATTTGGCTGTGGAAAAGGTGATAACGATATGATACAATACGATAGAACTTTATTTATCCCAGGAGGAAAATTGGTCGAACAGTCATAAAACACAAAAAGATACATGAAACATGAAATTAAAGTGACATGTGGAAAGTCCAGGATTGGGAATGTGCAAAGATTAGGGAGGGGAGTCAGTCTACCCCAAGAGAGGGTGGAGGAGTTGTACAGTTTGATAACCACAGGGAAAAAGGATCTCCTGTGGCATTCTGTGCTGCATCTTGGTGGAACCAGTCTGTTGCTGAAGGTGCTCCTCAGGTTGACCAGCGTGTCATGGGGGGCGGGGGGGGGGGGGGGGGTTGTATTGTCCGAGATGCTCCACAGTGGATACTCATTAGTTATGTGCTGTTGTTATCTAGTTTGTAATGCAGGGCAGGAATCATATGCAATGTGCAAACATATAACATTTTAATGTGATGCCATATCCCATGATAAACTTAAACACCATTGTATGTTTAAGCATTGCAGGTAAAAAAAACCCCACAAATTCTGAAGTACCTCATTCGTTGAATTAAAAAACAAAATACTGGAAATGCTCAACAGGTCAAACAGCACATTTATCCGTATCTATATCTGTCGAAAGAAAAACAGAGTTAACATTTTGGTTGAAGGTCAGTACAGACATGTGTTCAGTTTTGGTCACTTTGTCATTAAGCGAGAAAGGGTGCAGAGAAGATTTACGAGGATGTTGCGGGACAAGGGCCTGAGCTATGGGGACAGGTTGAGCAGGCTCGGACTTTATTCTTTGGAGTGCAGGAGGCTAAGAGATGATCTTATAGTGGTATATAAAATAATGAGAGATATAGGGTGCATGCACAATGGGGTTTTTTTCCCCCAGCGTCCGGTAATCAAGTACTTGAAAGCACAGCTTAAGGATAAGGGGGAAATCCTTTAAGACCGAGATGAGGAAAAACTTTTTCACACAGAGAGTGGTGAATCTCTGGAACTCTCTTCCACAGAGGGTAGTTGAGGCCAGTTCATTGGCTATATTTAAGAGGGAGTTAGATGTGGCCCTTGTGGCTAAAGGGATCAGGGGGTATGGAGAGAAGGCAGGTACGGGATACTGAGTTGGATGATCAGCCATGATCATATTGAATGGCGGTGCAGGCTCGAAGGGCCGAATGGCCTACTCCTGCACCTATTTTCTATGTATCTATGTATCTAAGGTGAGAAGAGAAAAAAATAATATCAACTTGAGGAAAAAAGCTAATTCTAAAATTTTGGAAGAAGGCCCCAATACCAACTATAAATATGTGGATTTCAAATATGTTTGAAACATTACACCTAGAAGAGATAAGACTCCTCCTAGCAGGTAAACCAGATCACTTCCACCTGACGTGGTCTGCATTTATAGAATTATTACAAACATAGGGTGCAAAAGTACTTAAAAAAAAATTGAGGTCAGGTAAGGGGGGATGATAGTTGAAGAGTTAGTATGTCCCATTTACGTAATGCTCATAAAAAATATTTGTTTCTCTCTTTTTCCTCTTTCTCTCTCTTTCTTTCCTAGGGTCTATTTCTTAACTCTTTTTCTTTTGTTTTTAATTTTGCTCTTATAGGGTCTTCGTCCTTTTTTGTTGTCACATTTCCTACACTTTCACTTTTTCCTTCACTTTCTTCTTTCTTTCAATCTTTTCCTTTTCTAGTGTAAAAAATAAATGGAGTACATTAATTGTAAGAAGATATAAGTGACAAGTACTAATGTATGTGGTTGTAATGTAATGTACTTCTAATAAAATAAAAATTAAAAAAAAAAAAACTTGAGGTGCAACTTTATCACACGGAAGATGGTGGGTATATGGGACGAACTGCCAGAGGAGGTAATTGAGGCTATCTTTTAAATAGCAACATCTAAACAACATTTTGATGGGTACATGTTAAGAAAGGTTGAGAGGGATATGGACCAAATGCAGCTAAGTGGGACGAGCTGAGGTAGGACATTGGTCGAAATGGAAGAGTTGGGCTGAAGGACCGGTTTCCTTGCTGTACAACCTTGTGACTATGGCTGGGCCTGTTACATTTTTGATCAGTGGTCCATCTTGCCTTTGTACAATCCAATACATTCACTGAACCATGGTGTTGCTTCATGCACTTTCTATCACAGTTCAATGCTTTGCACTTTGTTAGTTTTTGCCATCCCTATTTACTGAATATACAGGAAATATTTTGCTGACCGGGTACATACCATGTGAACAGGATTATTGTGTCTGTGAGAAGATATTTCTTATTGAACAGAATTCTCATAAAGCCTTGTCAAAGATAAACCAGGGATGCACATAATTTTCAGTCCTGGGAAAATAAAGAACCCTTTTCAATAGTAAGTGTATACTAGACATGGTATTAATTTAGCAAAAGGTAACCAGACAGCATGGATAGTGAAAAAATGTATTTAAAAAACCCAAGAACAGTGTATATTATGCTTAGTTATTTTCTCTTTCACTTTTATTGTGTGTGCCTGAACAAGCTCAAATTTTAGTTACTGACTTTAGATGAGCAGCCATGATCATATTGAATGGCGGAGCCCAAACCTGCAGTGTATGTTGTTCTTCCCCTCCCTCTGTTTCTGCAGTCTGCAACTGCAAACAATCTTCTCTTGTAAGAAAGATTGGGTGTTGTCGAATATATTTGTGCATGTGCACATTAAATGTCTTGTATTTTCAAATAGCTGGAAATGTGTATCAGCAAATAAGATGAGCGGTGTATATGTTGAGCCAAAGATAATTGATTAGTTTGCTTATCATGTAACTAGTGTGGTTAGTATGGGGCAGGAACTATAACAACATTTAGAAGACATGCGGGCAGGTACATGGATAGGAAAGGTTTCGAGGAATATGGGCCAAATGTTGGCAGGTAGGACTAGTGTAGATGGGGATCTTGCTCGGCGTGGGCAAGTTGGGCTGAGGGGCCTGTTACTACACTGTATGACTCTTTGATTCTATATGTTGGTGGAGTCAGCTGCAGATTCTGTTGACTTTTGAACACATGTTTGAGGACATTAAAATGGGGCTGGGTCTTTGAGTAATCATTTTATGGTGGTCAGGAGTTTTCTCTGGGCAGACATCTCTTCCACCAGATCTCAAGGTCAGTGTGTCCACAGGGTGCTCGTTCCTATGGCTGAGATGCCATCACTCTCCACATTCCTCAAGGTACATAATGACTTCCAGCATCACGTGGATTTGGAGCTCGTCTTCCCATTAAGGGGGCAGGCATGAGGATGATCTCCACTTGTTAATATCAGCTGGCACACCTGAAATTACATGAGTATAACATAACTGGGAAAACTGTTGATATTTCTCGAGTAAACAAACCTTTGGACAAGATGCATGCATGCATAAAAATATTACAATATTGGGACAAAATTGAGTGGGATTCATGCATTGAATCATTTTAGTGCAGGCTTTCATGTGTGAACAAATTTTAATTTGTGGTCTCCAATGAAATACTGCTGTCCTTCATCAAGAGTTGATTAAAAGGTAGCTACATAAATCATAAGATTATGACTGTTTCAGCTGACTCCAAAAACTATTCCTGGCTTCTTCCTGCGATTCGACCAGTTGCTTCCCTCCTCTTTCATCTATCATCATCAAAGCTCCCAATTGCTTTCTCCATTTCTTGATCACCACTTTCCATTTTATCCATTTCTTGATCACCTCTTTCTCCTGACTGCCTACCTTCTACCCAAAAACCTCTTCCCATCTATTTCATCCCATTCTAATTATTGCCATGTCTTGGAAGGAACGGCAGATGCTGGTTATACTGATGATAGACAAGACATGCATATTGCAAGCCCTATTTTATTCTGGGCGTCTCTATCTTTCCAACAATGGGCCATCATGGAGTCCACCCTTCCTGAGGTCATTTGTTGCTGTCCCTATTTTGTTCTGGCCTTCTCTATGTTTCAGTCTGAAGAAGGGTTCTGACCCAAAACGTCACCCATTCCTTTTCTCCATAGATGCTGCCTGACCCGTTGAGTTACTCCAGCATTTTGTGTCTATTTGCCATGTCTTGTCACTTTCCATTCTATTCCATAATAATTCCCTTTTTCCCAATGCTTCCCCCTGCTTCTCGATCATATCCATCTAACTTAATTGGTTCCCTCTCCCAGTCAACTATTTTCCGCTCTCCTGTTTTTCCCAATTCATCTCAGGACCTAGCTAAGTGTCACTTGTATTGCCACAGTGAAGCAACAACTAGGGCCAATTTATTAGTAGGATACCAAGGGTCCTAGGTTTGGTCATTCTATTGCAGGCACTATTGAGCTTCTATTCCAGTGTTGGAAAAGGTTGAATTGGTGACAATTCTGAGGATTAGAAGTAAACGAAAATACAAAAGGGAGAGATAATATTTGCATCTTGACATGGAATCAGTGGTCGGATCCAAGACTAACAGAAACATTTTTCTAAAAATCTTGCTATTTGTCAGCTTCCACATGTTTCCCACCCACCATGATATTTTGCTGTGAGAAAAGTCACCTGATGTAAACATGGTTCTTTCTGTTAGAGAAGATAATTTGATTTTAGCACTGAAAATTGTGCATTAAATGAAGTAGATTGAACTGCTTTCTCGGGTGAATAATAATCCCCATAATTGCACAAACTTTAACCTCTTTTACCACATACTTGATCAAGTCTTTACCCACCATGACTTTTACATCAAGGCAAATTACTTAACCCAATTCAGCAATCGTTTGCTGTTCCATTAACTTTTCTGTGCATTTCAAACAGTGCTAATCATATGTGGCTGTGCATGCAGCTTATGCCTAAGATGGAGCATGAGGCTCAGGAGTTCAATCATGCCTGAAAATCTTAGCACAGGAGGAGACTCCGCTGCACAAGCCTCTTCACGAGGTCACCAGGTTTAATTGATGTCAGTGCGTCATTAGCATGAGCCAGCTGTGCAACCAGAACTATTTATTGACTGTTTTATTTTTTGGGTGGGGGGGGGGGGGAGGTGGAGGTTAGACAATGTGAAATTGGCTTCGTCCAAAATGCTCTTAAGTATCTCTTATGTGGGAGGTACACACCAGCTGTAATGTTTGTAAGTAGAGAACCATGTGCCAGAGGTCTAAGGGAGTTTAGCTGGCTGTTTAGCAGGTGCATCACTGGGAGTCATTCTACAGTCTTGGCACGAAACATGAGATCCAGTTTCTATCAGGGGACAAAACCATCAGATTTGATGGTGCTAGACTTAATGAAGATCAAGATGTAAGATTCGCTACTTTTGATTTAAGTGCATTTTCTCTGCTACTGAAGCACAGCCATCTTATCACTCGATATTATCCTTGCCCTTCCAATCAAATCTGTCCCAAATTTAAACTAAGAGGCCAATCTAGCCACTAATCTGCAAGCAATGCGTAAGCTTGGAAAAATGGGAATCTTGTGCCACAAGTGGATGTGCAATTGTATCAAATGTTGAATGCCACTGTGGAGTATTTGTTCCTAAAATGGTGCTGCATCAAACAAAGGATTCTTGAGTAAATTTAATATTTTGAATGAGTCCAGCCAACATCTTCAACAGTTAAAGAGACCAATTGTATCAGGACGGCACAGTGTTGCAGCGGTAGAGTTGCTGCTTACAGCGCCAGAGATCCGGGTTCGATCCTGACTACAGGTGTTTGTCTGTACGGAGTTTATAAGTTCTCCCTCCCTGTGCAGGTTTTCTCCGGGATCCAGGATCCCCTGTTTCCTCCCACACTCCAAAGATGTACAGGTTTGTAGGTTAATTGGCTTGGTGGAATTGTAAATTGTCCCTATTGTGTGTGTTGGATAGTGTTTGTGTACAGGGATCACTGGTCAGCGCGGACTCGGTGTGCCGAAGGGCTTGTTTCCACACTGTATCTCTAAACTTAAAAAAACGAAACTAATGTGATATGCTGACTGCACACATCTGGCATATTGGATACTGAAGTTGGATACACTGGGAGCTCAATGATTCTTAATACGCTGTTCAACTCAGTTTAGATGCAGATGCGAGGTACAGCAGATGCTGGAGTTTTAGTAGAACACAAAGTGCTGGCTTAACTCGGTGGTTCAGGCAGCATCTCTGGAGGACATGATGGGCAATGTTTCGGTTGGGACCCTTCTTCAGTTTCCCTTCTTCAGTTTCCCTTCTTCAGTTTCCCTTCTATCATTTTACAGAGTCAGGCAGCATTATATTGATTTATGTTACATGGGACAAACATGAAGAATGAAAGTAGATGGAATTGCATGTGCAGAGGAAAGTAAACCCTCAGTCTCTACCTTTCCCATACATTTGGTGTAAGTGACTAAAAATTAATTCTTCCTCCAACATTGTCATCAATGTGTGCAGATTTCCTTTCATCTTATTGCTGAGACAACATTGTATTACACAATGCTTTTGTCTTTCTGAGCAGGCGGGACAGATTCATACTAAAGGGTCAAGAGTCAAGGGTTTTTAAGTGTCATATGCACAGGGAATGGAACATTGAGATTCTTACTTGCTGCAACTTCACTGGCACATCGATGCAACAACAAATAAACATACAGTAATATAATAAATTATCAGTTATGCCAGGTAACCAGACCATAATAGTGCAACCCCAAATACATTGTGCAACCTATGCAAAATCCATGGTAGTTGGGCTCTAAGGTGGGATGTAGTTAGGTTTGTGTAGTGTGGTTCACATGAAGCTGGAGGTAGCGGTTCTCAGGTTCCTGTACCTTCTTCTTCATGGTAGTAGTAAGATGAGAGTCTGGTAGTAGTAGGATGTTGCGGGTTTCTGAAGTTGTAAACTGCTTTCTTGAAGTAGCTCACCCTGTAGATCCAATAGATGGTGGGGAGGTCAATACTCTTGATGGAGCTGGCAAAGTTCACCACCACCTTCGTTCTTGGGCGTTCAAGTTACCTAACCATGGCATGTGCAACCATCAAAATGCTCTCTACACCTGTAGAAGTTTGATAGTGTGTTTGATGATATGCTGAATCTCCTCAAACTATTGAAAATGTTTTAAAATATTGCATTTAATATTGCAAATATTAAATAATAACTTCAAAATAATACACTACCTTTGGAAATGGACAATGTGCTTACAGTCCAAAATAAATCGTTCGTCAAGGGCTTGAGAATTGATCCTGCCCCACTGCCATAACTTAACTATGGGAACTGGATCAGCTTGTTTACCACAAGCAAGTTTAGATTTAGGTTTATTAGTGTCACGTGTACCAAAATACCATGAAAAGCTTTGTTGATACTGGAGGCGATAGTGTTGAGATAGAAGGATCTCTACCGATTGCTCCAAAATGGCTGTAAAAACGAAATGCATTGCTTTGGCATGAATCGTGAAAGTTAGATTCAGCATCTCAAAGATATTTCTGAATAAAGGCATCATAGCACAAAGGTTATGGGGAGAAGGCAGGAGAATGGGGTTAGGAGAGAGAGATAGATCAGAAGATAGACACAAACAGCTGGAGTAACTCAACGGGACAGGCAGCATCTCTGGAGAGAAGGAATGGGTAACATTTTGGGTTGAGACCCTTCTTCAGACTCATCAGTCAATAGTCTTTCTTGTGATGGAGACTGTGAGATCAAGAAAGGGGAGGGAGGTGTCGGAGATGGTCCAAGTAAATTTGAGTGCAGGATGAAAATTGGTGGTGAAGTGGATGAAGTCCATGAGTCAGCCAATGGCGGAGTAGACTTGATGGACTGAATGGCCTAATTCTACTCCTATTACTTATGACCTTGTGACCTTATGATTGCATCTATCAATACACTATATGTTGCCTTCCAAAGAACCTATTCTCTCAAATGCCACACAGGCTCAATTTACACTTTAGCGGCCATGTGAAACATCAAAAATGCACAAAAGCATTCACTAATACACCCATTCAAAACCACTATTCATCTTTATCAGTATAAGACCATGCTTTATAGCTATGTGGAAATTCCCTAACAGGAGGGGATGCACAATACATGAGATCAGTTGCCTTGAAGAAAGAAAGAGTCATGGTGACAAAATGAGTGCCAGACAACATTGCCAGAGGCAGAACTTAGGTTACATCACTCAAATGATCTCTGGCTAGTCCTGCCTGATTCCTTGTCTCCACAACTATTCCTGTTCCCTCATCTACCAACCCTGTCCTTGCCCAACACTATATAAACTCATCACATACTTCATACTTTGTAGACTATTGGGACTATCACAACCATTACAGGTTTAACAGGGGAAACTTCGTGGAGGAAGTTGCACCTTAATCCATGGAAGATCTGGAAGAAGAGGAAATGGCGTTTCACCCCTACAAAAAAGATATAGGAATAAAAACCAACACTCTCTCAACCACTTTGCTGTCATAGTTGCCAGTTCAGACCTTGGCACCCAAAGTAAATTGGAAGATGGAGTAGATCAAGAATTGTCACAGAGACAGACAGGGAGCACCAGAGAGCAGCGAGCTAGTGCGTATTAGCAAGCCACATAAGGCTAAACTTCGGAATAAGACTCTTGGGCTGACAAACAAATTGCTTTGTATTATAGAAAGCCTATCTTAAAATTTACAGGTCACTGCTGGGGTCAAAGGAGGATTAAGACTTTGACTTGGGCTGTGGCTTTGTGAAAAGCCCATGACTCATCATCTCCATTCAATTACTTTGAACATTGTGAAGTCCCTATTCTTATTTATGTAATTATCTCACTGAAAGCCCAATGGAATTGTTCTTTCTCTTTCAACTACCATTTTAAAGGCATAGTAAGCATTAAATATCTAATTACATCTGGCACAGAAAGCTAACTTTTACGAATGAAGACCCCCATTCCATCCATTTTTTAAAATTATTCCTAGAGATTACACTCTTTTTTTTAGTTTTTAGTTTCTTTTATTTTTCTCCTAATCCAAATTTTCTTTACCACTTGTTATTTTATTTTCTGTGCCTGATTTGTCATTGAATTCACATTCATTTGGTACTCCATATACCGTAAAGCAGCAAAGAGACTGGTTACCTCTAAGTGTCCCTAACAGTGTTGCTGCCTCTTCCTTGTACTGCGTGATCAAACAGGGCAGCACATCAGCGCAGCAGTGGATTTGCTGCATCAAAGTGCTAGAAACATAGGTTCAATCCTGACAATGGGTGCTGTCTGAACGGAGTTTGTACGTTCTCCCTGTGACCCAGTGGGTTTTCTCTGGGTGCTTCGGTTTCCTCCCACATTCCACAGAAGTGCAGGTTTGTAGGTTAATTGGCTTCTGTAAATTGTCCCTAGTGTGCAGGATATAACTAGTGTATGGGTGATTGCTGACTTGGTGGGCCGAAGGACCAGTTTCCACATTGTATCCCCAAACTAAGCCTGAGATGATACAGAATTGCGTGCTTTCTGTATAATGGTTCAGAATCTGGATGATTGCTTGGCTGGAACTTGCTAAGTAGGCTAATGGTAATAACAATGCGCAGAATTACTGATACCATATGTTTGTGGCTGTAGAACAAAATCCAGTCTAAGGCAAAAAAAAGTACCCCAAATGTCTCAGTGGTCTGAGTAGCAGGAGATCTAGGGATTCTATGGATCAGTTCTTGCTGCTCAATTATTTACTATTTATACTATTATATCTATAATGACCTGGAATAAAGGGCAGAATGTATGATATCCAAGTTTTTCAATACAATGGAAATAGGTGTAAGGGTAAATTATGATAAGGATATTGTGGCTCTGCTATGGGATAAATGTAGACTGAGTGAGTGGACATAAACTTGGCAAATGGGATTTTATGTGGGAAAGAGTGTGGCCAAATAAAGGGACTGCAAATAAATGACATACAGTGGGATCTGGGTTCCCTTGTGCATGAATCACAAATAGATTAGCAGGTGGGTGAGAAGGCAAATGCCATATTGGCCTTGATGGCAACGTGGTCGGAGTTTAGAAATAGAGAATGTTGTTGCAGGATAATATGGAGGCATTCAATTGCATTCTCCTTACCTAAGAATGGATGTTATAAATTAGGAGGCAGTCAAAAGATGGAGGTCATTTCCTGTGGTAGACACAAATGCTGGAGTAACTCAGTGGGACAGGCAGCATCTCTGGAGAGAAGGAATGGGTGACGTTTCGGGTCGAGACCCTTCTTCAGACTGATTCGGGTCAAGACCCTTCTTCAGACTGGTCATTTCCTGTGGTACACAAAAATGCTGGAGAAACTCAGCGGGTGCAGCAGCATCTATGGAGCGAAGGAAATAGGCAACGTTTCGGGCCGAAACCCTTCTTCAGACTGATAGGGGGTGGGGAGAAGAAAGGAAAAAAGGAAAAAGGCGGAGGAGGAGCCTGAGGGCTGGGGGAGGGGAGGAGACAACCAGAGGGCTGATGAAGGGGAGGGGACAGCAAGGGCTAGCAGAATTGGGAGAATTCAATGTTCAAGCCCCCAGGATGTAGACTGCCCAAGCGGAATATGAGGTGCATTTCCTCCAATTTACGGTGTTGCTCGCTGTGGCCATGGAGGAGACCCAGGACAGAGAGGTCAGATACGGAATGGGAGGGAGAGTTGAAGTGCTGAGCCACCGGGAGGTCAAGTTGGTTATTGCGGACCGACCGGAGGTGTTCGGCGAAACAATCGCCAAGCCTCCGCTTGGTCTCACCGATGTAGATCAGCTGGCATCTAGAGCAGCGGATGCAATAGATGAGGTTGGAGGAGATGCAGGTGAACCTCTGTCGCACCTGGAACCAACTGGTCGGTCCGCAATAACCAACTTGACCTCCCGGTGGCTCAGCACTTCAACTTCCCCTCCCATTCCGTATCAGACCTCTCTGTCCTGGGTCTCTTCCATGGCCACAGCGAGCAACACCGTAAATTGGAGGAAATGCACCTCATATTCCGCTTGGGCAGTCTCCATCCTGGGGGCTTGAACATTGAATTCTCCCAATTCTGCTAGCCCTTGCTGTCCCCTCCCCTTCATCAGCCCTCTGGTTGTCTCCTCCCCTCCCCCAGCCCTCAGGCTCCTCCTCCGCCTTTTTCCTTTTTTCCTTTCTTCTCCCCACCCCCTATCAGTCTGAAGAAGGGTTTCAGCCCGAAACGTTGCCTATTTCCTTCGCTCCATAGATGCTGCTGCACCCGCTGAGTTTCTCCAGCATTTTTGTGTACCTTCGATTTTCCAGCATCTGCAGTTCCTTCTTTAACACTTGGTCATTTCCTGTGATGGCTGGATTTTCCTGTCAAGGGTGGGTAAATAGGTTTCATCCATATTCTTTGGGAGAATACAGGGTGAAATTAATTAAACATAGAAGATCCTAAGGGAACACAATAGGATAGTTGTCAAGATGTTTTCACTAATAGGAAAGTCTTGAATGAGGGGACATAGTTTCAAAATACGGGGTCAGTTCCCTTCTACATTGCAAAGATATTAGCTACTGAAAATTGCCCTCAGTGTAGGTGGGTAGAAAGAGAACTGGAAGATTGTTAATGGGCAGGTAGACACAAAATACTGGAGTAACTCAACGGGACAGGCAGCATCTCTGGAGAGAAGGAATGGGTGACGTTTCAGGGGAGTGGTGTCAGGGGAGTGGGTGGGACAGAGATAGAATGTAGTCAGAGACAGTAAGACTGGTGGGAGAACTGGGAAACTGGGGTGTAAGCTACCCAAGCAAAATATGAGGTGCTGTTCCTCCAATTTGTGCGGGGCTCACTCTGACAATAGAGGAGGCCCAGAACAGAAAGGACAGATTGGGAATGGGAGGGGGAGTTAGTGCTGAGCAACCAGCAGATCAGGTAGGTGAAGGCGGACTGAGCCGAGGTGTTCAGCGAAACGATCGCCGAGCCTGCACTTGGTCTCGCTGATATACAGGAGTTGACACTTGGAACAATGGATACAGTAGATGAGGTTGGAGGAGTGCAAGTGAACCTCTGCCTCACCTGAAAAGACTGTCGGGGTCCTTGGATGGAGTCGAGGGGGGAGTTAAAGGGACAGGTGTTGCATCTCCAGTGGTTGCAGGAGAAAGTACCTGGGGTGGGAATGGACGAGTTGTTAATGGGCATGTATGAGTGAAAAGATTACGGAGATATTAGCGAGGGAACGGGTTGTGATGCAGATCCCCGGAGACTTGGCATGGACACAATAGGCAAATGACCTCTTACCCATCATAAGGAAACCTAAGAAATAGTGGGGCTAAATTATCTAAAGCATTATCAGTCCATTCTCCAGGGTGAATTTGCACCAGGACAGTTCCTTTGAAATGCAGTAAACCAATGCAGTAAACCAACATGTTTCAGAGCCAGTGTGCTGTGGCCTGCAACATTCTCACCTCCAACCTCTGTGGCAGTTCTAGTGTTTTATGCTCAACTATTTAAAATTAATTGATTTTGCTCTGTCGGGCAAACCTATTTTTGAACAGTAGTTTTCATTGGTAATAATTTCATCAATCCCACACTGGAATTATATTATCAGATAATATTAGTTTAAAATAATATGGAAATCTGGCAATCTATATGTTATGTGTATTATTTTCTTTCTTTCAACAGGAATTTAGGATCAAGTCACTCCATGGGAAATTAATTTGATTGAAGCCACCTTTTACAAAGTTCCACTTCATTGTGGTGAAGAGAAAGCATTCGTGGAGGGAAGGAGCAGTGAGAATCTCTATCTCAGGTGACCAACGCATTTGCTACATTTGATCCTAATAATATTGAAAATTTAGCAACGAGCAGACATTTAGTTGTTCACACCATTTTGCTGTGGCAAGTGTGGATAGTAAGCAGGACAAATGGAAAAGCCTGTTTGCTGTGTTTGTAATTGTCACATTAACTGATACTGAAGATGATTCCTTGCCTATGCTGAAAGGAAAACTCACTGGCAATGGTGATCTTGATGGCGGAGCTGACCACCTCCAACTGGGACCGACCTCGAGGCTCCGGAGGCAGAGCCAGCCAGGACTTACCAACGCGAGGCTGGCCGACTTCGGGGCTGTGGTGGCATTGCGGTGGCGGCGACCCGACTTTGGGGCTGTGGCCGCAATGCGGCGGCGGCGACCCAACTGCAGGGCTGTGGCGGCGCTCCGGCAACCCGACTTCGAGGCTGTGGCGCCGTTCCGGCGGCGGCGACCCGACTTCGGGGCTGTGGTGGCATTCCGGCGGCAACGACCCGACTTCGAGGCTGTGGCGGCGTTCCGGCGGTGGCGACCCGACTTCGGAGCCTCGGTGGCTCGGCCGCGGGCCCAGTGGACGACATCGTCGGGAGCTCGCAGGTCACAGGTTGGTGACCTGTTTTTCCGGAGCTCCCGCAACAACAGCTTTGTCCACTGAACTGGAGGGCGGCAGCTTCGGCAGCTTCGACCGCCCCAGGCCGCGGAGTTTGAACCGGCCCGTTCGCGGAGCTCGGATTTAGCCGAGAGACTGACTTACTTATCATCACCTGGCGGGGTCACAACATCGGAAGCCTGGATCGCCGCAGCGCAGAGGGAGAACAAGGAGGGAAGAGACAAGGACTTTAAGACTTTTGCCTTCCATCACAGTGAGGAGGTGCCTGGTGGACTCACTGTGGCGGATGTTAAATCTGTGTTTATTGTGTGTTTTTGTTATTTTATTCTATGTTATGACTGCAAGGCATGAAATTTCGTTCAGACTGAAAGGTCTGAATGACAATAAAGGATACTTGATACTTGATACTTGTTACGATTGGAGCTGATAGATGTTGCAGCCTTCATCCGCCTTCACAGCCGTTGAGTTCAAGATAACTTTGTCCGCCTGGTCCGCCATTGAGGTCTTGTAGGTTGGATCAGATAGTACAGGTAGCCCTGCTATAATGAATTGGATGTAACACAATTTATGAATTAATAATAATAATAATAATGGATGGGATTTATATAGCGCCTTTCTAATACTCAAGGCGCTTTACATCACATTATTCATTCACTCCTCAGTCACACTCGGTGGTGGTGAGCTACTTCTGTAGCCACAGGTGCCCTGGGGCAGACTGACGGAAGCGTGGCTGCTAATCTGCGCCTACGGCCCCTCCGACCACCACCAATCACTCACACACATTCACACACATTCACACGCAGGCAAAGGTGGGTGAAGTGTCTTGTCCAAGGACACAACGACAGTATGCACTCCAAGCGGGATTCGAACCGGCTACCTTCCGGTTGCCAGCCGAACACTTAGCCCATTGCGCCATCTGTCGTCCCAAGAGAACACTATATGCATTATGTGGGCTGAATTGGTTATATATGATTTCAATTGGGAACCAGAGAACCACTTAAAAGTTACTTTGGAAATGTTCATGCTGAAAAATAGTCATCTTGGAAACAAACAGTCGAGTGGGAGAAAGTTATTTCTATGTAACCTTCCCACAGTAATCAGACACCATTGTCTCTTGGGAACAAACTTTCTCCATAGGTGGTCATTGAAACTAACATGCAATTGCTTCTAATGACACTTGCGCAATAATACTGTATTAAATAATATCACATACAACCTTCATTCTTTTTTAGCTTGCAGATACATTAATTTTATCGTTATTATAAAGTCCTATATATTTGAAAATCTTGTGAGGGGAAAATATAACTTTAGTTATAGGTCGTCTGCAACTCTAGCCTCTAACTCATTGAAACAATTGTTTCATAATGTGATTTTCTATAACACGAGGGTTCTGAAGTCTTTAATGTTTTTCATTTAAAATATTGCATAGGATCTTTCAAATCAACCTCTCACACTAATATGAATCCTTTAAAACAGCAAGAGTGTTTAATTGTCATATGTGCTAGCAACATAGCAATGAAATTTCCACTTTCTACAGTTTTACAGGCCCATTAACACAATAATACACAATAAATATAAAATAATCAAAAAAACAATAAATTATTAATCAGTAATACTAGGTAGTCTGCCACTACAGTGAAAAACTAAGGTCTGTAGCACAACCAAAACAAAGTTCACAGTAGATCATTGTTCTTGAAGCTGTTCTTGAAGCTAGAGGTTACAGTTTTCAAACTCCATCCTGTACCTCATCGTTACCTGCTACACGTCCAACAACGGTGGTATCGTCAGCAAATTTAAAGATAATGCTGGAGCTGTATCTTGCTACACAGGCTTGGGTCTTGAGAGAGTAGAACAGGGGACTGAGCACAAGTACATTCATAAAATAGATTCATTACGTATCAACCTCAGTCAAAAAGTTTAACCGCCCTAATTAAAAACATGTAATGCCAGAAATTCTCAGAAGATCAGTCAATATATTTGGAGGGAGAAATAGACAATGTTGGCATCAATGACCTATCAAAAAGAAAGAACTAAAACATTAGCTTTGTTTTCTTATTTGGAAATTTGCCTCACCTGTTAAATATTCCCAGCACTTTCTGTTTTTACTTCAATCTTTCAGGATCTGCAAGGTTTTTTTTGCTTGTTGATTATTATTTAGTTGTCATTATTGATTGTCATATTGAAAGGACTAGAGACCACCATAGGCCTTGTGGAGAAGCTACTCTAGATTGTTATTATTTGGGGACTTCATCATTTTGACCCATTAACAATGAACATGCATGAGTGTGTTATGCCCTGCAATTCTTGGGTCTTGTATCTGGACATATTGTCATTCTCTAAGCTCCAGTAAAAGTTTATATTGATTTATTTTCCTGTTTGCTGCCTTGGGCTATTGGATCATCTTGATAGAATGAAGACAGACAAATGAGCACAGGAATGTACAAAGGAAGCTTGTCCAAGTTTCCATTCATTTGAGTTAATGAATGGAAAATCGAATGGATTCTCTTGGAGGAAGAATTAACCACTTAAAAATAATTAGTTAACAGCTCCACCAATATAACAGAGAAACAAATTATAGACAAACAAGTTTGATGATGGTACAAAGGTTACACTTAGAACAAGTCATTTAAGGACTCATGCTGTTCAACAAACAAAAAATCTTTATGTACCAGTTCCTTGGATTTACCTACTAAAAATGGTAGGTTAATATAATATCACAATGATCTGGTTTGTTTTCATAATGCAACAGTTTCCCTATGACAAGGAAGATTTTATATGATTACTAGACCAAGTGCAGACCCGTTGGGTCTGTTCCTCCAAAGCACGGTTGCGGGGTTTGAATCTTGCACCCACAAACACACACACTCATCACACCCCTTGATATTATCTTATTTTTTATTAATTGGCTTCTTTTATCCCATCTCCACCCTATCCACTGACGAATAGCCCTCACCTCTCAGGTGCGTCTAGAGGGGGGGAGAGAGAAAATTTAATGTTAGAAAAAACAAAATTGAGGAGGGGGAGGAGGAGGGTGAAGAGGAAGGGGGGAGAGGAAGGGTGGGAGAGGAGGGGGGAGAGGAAGGGTGGGAGAGGAGGGGGGAGAGGAGGGGGAGAGGAGGGGGGAGAGGAGGGGGGAGAGGAGGGGGGAGAGGAGGGGAGAGGAGGGGGAGAGGAGGGGGAGAGGAGGGGGATAGAGGAGGGGGTGGAGAGAGGAAGGAGAGGATGGGGGAGAGAGGTGAAGGGGGGGTTGGAGCGGGCATGCATGAGTTGAGCCACGGGCTGTGAAGAGAGAAGGGCAGAGAGAGAGAGAGAGAGAGAGAGAGAGAGAGAGAGAGAGAGAGAGAGAGAGAGAGAGAGAGAGAGAGAGAGAGGGGAGAGACAGAGAGACTGGTACACAAAAAAAAGCTGGAGAAACTCAGCGGGTGCAGCAGCATCTATGGAGCGAAGGAAATAGGCAACGCTTTTGGCCGAAACCCATCTTCAGACGGGTTTTGGCCCGAAACGCTGCCTATTTCCTTCGATCCATAGATGCTGCTGCACCCGCTGAGTTTCTCCAGTTTTTTTTGTGTACCTTTGATTTTCCAGCATCTGCAGTTCCTTCTTAAAGACAGAGAGACTGTTTGCGCGCTGTTTCCCCAACGCGCGTTTGCGGGGGGGGGGGGGCTGCGGCATCGCACTCACACTAACCACCTCCCAAACACACAGGCGGGGGGAGGGGGGGAAAGGGAGACGGGGTGGGGAGAGAAGAGGGGAGGGGGGGAGAGGGAGATGGTGTGGGGAGAGAAGAGGGGAGGGGTGGAGAGGGAGACGGGGTGGGGAGAGAAGAGGGGAGGGAGGGGAGAGGGGGAGGGAGGGGAGAGGGGGAGGGAGGGGAGAGGGGGAGGAGGAAAGGGGAGAGATTGGGGAGGGAGAGGAGAGCAGGGTGGGGGAGAGGGATGGGGAGGAGAGTGGGGAGTGGGAGGAGAGCAGGGAGGGAAGGAAGGGGGGAGAGGGGTTAGGGGGGTGGGAGAGGGGGGGAGGGGATTTTAGAGCTGGAAAGAGAGGATGAGGGGAAGGGGAGAGGGGAGTATGGGGAAGAGAGGGGGAGAAAGAGGGAGGGGGGAGGGAGAGAGGTGTGGGAGGGAGAGGGGAAGAGAGGGGAGTGAGGGGGAGAGGGGTAGCAGGGAGTGGTGCAAGAGAGAGGGGAAGGGGATGGGGAGAGATGGGGGTGAAGAGGGGGGAGGGGGAGGAGGGAGATGGGGTAGGGGAGAGAGGGGGAAGAGTGTGGAGGGAGGGGTGAAGAGCTGGGAGGGAGAAGGGGGTGGGGGAGAGAGGGATGGGTGTGGGATGAGGAGGGAGGAGAGGGAGAGGGAGATGGAGAGGGGGAAGAGAGAGGGGTGGGGGAGAGGAGAGAGGGATGGGGGAGGGGGAGAGA
>CM075977.1:151149657-151313666 GCA_038087875.1 Malacoraja senta
GATCTTTCTGTCTTGGACCTCCGCCATTTCCAAAGTGAGGCCACACGCAAACTGGAGGAACAACATGTCATTCCCTCCTTGTCCCCTCACCCACCACCACCACCACCCCCCCCCCCCCCACCACCACCTTAGCACAGGGGTCTCCAGAGTCTAATGACCAGTGGTAATGGCAAAGGATAGCATTGACCAGTGAGTGTGTACTTCTATAAGTTATCCATCCCTCACACACTGGCTGTATTGGACAGGACCTGTCAAAACTTTAAAATAATTTTAATATAATGTTGGAAATGTTAAAATTGCTTTAAAAAATGTTCAATAAACCATGCTGTCTCTGCCTAGTCCTATTATTATTTTCTGAGTGTTTTTCCTCCTCTATTTCCTGAAAGATTCTACCATTTTCCTGACTCATCAAGTTAACTGGTCTCTCCCATAAACAGTGGGATTACATTTGCTACTTTCCCACCTGCAGAATCCCCCAGAATCTGTGGGAATTTGGAAGATTCCACTGGCTTTAAATCTCAGTCCCATCTCAACCTCTCTGATTTAAAGCCATAGATGCAGATCATCAGCTCCTGATTGCCTTCCAGTCCATTACATTCTTCAAAGCCTTTTTTATACTAATGCTAATATACTCCAGTTCCTCATTCTGTCTAGATTTGCTCTATGCACACTATATTCTGTGAAGGCAGACATAAAGTCTTTGTTTATTTTCTGCACGACTCGCGCTATTCCTCAATATAATGTATCTTGTCTCACTCTGTGGTGGGAGCCTCATCAACTTCTGCCAATCTTTTTCCTTTTACATACAGTATCTGCAGAAGCTTTTATGATTTATTTTTAAATTTCTCAAGATTACAAGATTACTCCTGCATTCTGTTTTCCCTTTCCTACTTCATCTTATCGTCCACATCACAAGATTAGAAATTGTTCAGCCAGAGCCGAACACATTTCTCGGCATCTGCATACGATGGCGTTTTGCGCTTCTTGTGCTTCTTGTGTGTAGCAGTGGAAAGATTGGTGGAAACAGGGCCGTGACGTGAACGCTCTTTCCTTGACCCCCCTTTCCTATTGATGTCTTGGTTTTCCTTTATCGAAGTCTGAAATATTCCCAATCCACAATCCACAATCTTATTACTTTGGCAACATTGTAAATATGTTCCGTTCTAATGCTATCTCAACTTCTTTTGTTATGTCCAATTGGACTTTTGTTGTTGTTGCTTGTTTAAGGTCTACATGCAATAAGTCTTCATAGATACATAGAAACATAGAAAATAGGTGCAGGAGTAGGCCATTCGGCCCTTCGAGCCTGCACCGCCATTCAATATGATCATGGCTGATCATCCAACTCAGTATCCAGTATCCCGTACCTGCCTTCTCTCCATACCCCCTGATCCCTTTAGCCACAAGGGCCACATCTAACTCCCTCTTAAATATAGTCAATGAACTGGCCTCAACTACCCTCTGTGGCAGAGAGTTCCAGAGATTCACCACTCTCTGTATGAAAACGTTTTTCCTCATCTCGGTCTTAAAGGATTTCCCCCTTATCCTTAAGCTGTGACCCCTTGTCCTGGACATCCCCAACATCGGGAACAATCTTCCTGCATCTAGCCTGTCCAAGCCCATAAGAATTTTGTACGTTTCTATAAGATCCCCTCTCAATCTCCTAAATTCTAGCGAGTATAAGCCAAGTCTATCCAGTCTTTCTTCATATGAAAGTCCTGACATCCCAGGAATCAGTCTGGTGAACCTTCTCTGCACTCCCTCTATGGCTATAATGTCCTTCCAAAGCAAGACATTGCTCCTTGACTGTCATCAAATCATCAAATTTAATGCAATTTCTCAATCTACCATAGGCAACCATAGGCAACTCACACTGCATATTTTCATAGTTTGATACATTTTGATTAATGATCCTGGCTTTGGATTGAGGTAAATTATGGAATACTACTGTAATACGATCACTCAAGAAAAGGACGTTTCAGGTCGAGACCCTTCTTCAGACTCAGAGGCAGGGGAGAGGGAAACTTGAGGTATGGAAAAAGTGCTTTTTGTTTCCTCTAGTTCCATCTCCCCTGACTCTCAGTCTGAAGAAGGGTCTCGACCCAAAATGTCACGTATTCCTTTTCTCCAGGGATGTAGCCTGACCTGCTTCAGCTACTTGGTGCATGTTGGATATGAGCAGAGCATGATAGAATTTAAAACTGCCTTGACTTACGATGTGGGACAAGATTTGCTTGCTGCAAGTGGCTTTCTATCTTGTTTGCCACTCTGCTATTTCCCAGGTCGTCTCAAGAGTTGAACTTTCTGGAGGTTAGCAAAGTAGGCCAGCAGACGCTAAAATGTTTGGCCTGATATTTCTCAACTCCTGCCCAGAAACTGGATGAAAAATCACTCTTTTTACTTAAAATAAATAAAGATCAATACAGCTCCCCCAATGGATCTGTGAGATTTTCCAGTGAGCAGCTGAGCCACCAAGAATTATCACTACATAAACAAAATACTGTGGATATTGGAAATCTTAAATTAAAAAAAGGAGATTTCTGGAAATACTCATTATTGTCTGTGTAGCAAAAAACAAAGTTAATGTTTCATGTCAATGGCCTTTGAATTGTCTCTCGTTCAATCTCCACCAGAAATTATCTGTTCAATTGCTAACAGGAATTGCCTGTAGCTTAATCTTTACACTGTGCGAAGTCAGCTGGCTTCTCAGACAGTATTATTGATGCTACAATTGGCTTCTTTGAACATGAATTCCAGATAAGAACATTAAGAATAGTTTCTCCCCTTTTATCCAGCAACATCTAATTGAAGTGCTTGAACATTGTGTGGGAATAGCATTAAGCTCAATAGTCGCTCTTATTGCAGTTGAATATCCTGCCTAAATGTAATCATATATCAACGCCAAGGCAATTGCCTGAGACATTAGGAGGAATTGACATTTATGGAACTGAAGTACAGCAAGGATTAAATGGCTACATGATAGTTGAGTAACTAATTAGTAGAAAAATGTAGAAAAACGGACCATGAAAAAAGAAATGATATATAAATTTGTACATACCACAGTTTCTATTGAAATCAGTAAAGCCAACATTTTTCATGAGGCTCATGTATGTACATCTTAGATCAGCACATTTCACTGTAACTGTGACTATCTCTTTATACAGGATTGTTGAAATGTTAAATAGCTGGCATCTGACAGCGTGCCTGCAGTATTAAAATGACGAGAATTTTGCCATTGTCACAGTAAAAAGAGAAGCGCAGTGAAAATAAAATAAAAGTTGAAGAATTGGTATTTAACAGGCTGACTGCTCAGAGTAGAATGGACGACCTAAACAAATGGAAGATTCAAGATTCAAGAGGGTTTATTGTCATTACAGCCATATACACAGTACACAGTGCAATGAGATAGTGTTTCCGTAGAACCTCGGTGCTACATAGAACACCAAATGGACAACATGCTACATATAGAGACCAGAGAAAAGGCAATTCTGGATTTAGTGTTGTCCAATGAACCAGATTTGATAAGAGAACTCGAGGTAAAGGAACCGCTTGGAGGTAGTGATCATAATATGAATTAGTTTTAATCTGCAATTTGAGAAGGAGAAGGTTAAATCGGAAGTGTCAGTAATGCAGTTGAACAAAGGGGACTATGAAGGCATGAGAGGGGAGCTGGCCAAAGTAGACTGGAAGGGATCCTAGCAGAATGACGGTGGAACAGCAATGGCAGGAATTTCTGGGCATAATCCGGAAGACGCAGGAAGATACAAACCAATCTCCCAGAAGTACGGGAGGACAGAGGATCGAAGGGGGTCGAGGAACTGAAAGAAATTTTCATTAGGCGAGAAATAGTATTGGGTAGGCTAATGGGACTGAAGGATAATAAATCCCCTGGGCCTGATGGTCTGCATCCCAGGGTCCTCAGGGAGGTGGCTTTAGAAATAGTGGACGCATTGGTGATCATTTTCCCAATGTTCAATAGATTCAGGATCAGTTCCTGTGGATTGGAGGATAGCTAATGTTATCCCACTTTTCAAGAAAGGAGCGAGAGAGAAAACGGGGAATTACAGACCAGTTAGCCTGACTGGTGGTGGGAAAGATTCTGGAGTCAACTATTAAAGAGATAATAATGGGGCATTTGGATAGCAGTAAAAGGATTAGTCCAAGTCAGCATGGATTTATGAAAGGAAAATCATGCTTGACTAATCTTCTGTAATTTTTTGAGGATGTGACAAGTAAAATGGATGAAGGGGAGCCAGTGGATGTAGTGTATCTAGACTTTCAGAAAGCCTTTGATAAGGTCCCGCATGGGAGACTGGTGACTAACATTAGAGCACATGGTATTGGGGGTAGGGGTGTTGACGTGGATAGAAATTGGTTGGCAGACAGGAAGCAAAGAGTAGGAGTGAACAGATCCTTTTCAGAATTGGAGGCAGTGGCAAGTGGAGTGTTGCAAGGCTCGGTGTTGGGGCCGCAACTGTTACCATATATATTAATGATTTGGAAGAGTGAATTAGGAGCAACACTAGCAAGTTTGCGGATGACACAAAGCTGGGTGGCAGTATGAACTGTGAAGAGGATGTTAGGAGGTTGCAGGGTGACCTGGACAGGTTGAATGAGTGGGCAGATGCGTGGCAGATGCAGTATAATATAGATAAATGTGAGGTTAATCCACTTTGGTGGCAAAAACAAGGGGGCAGATTATTATCTCAATGGGAGGTACACAAAAATGCTGGAGAAACTCAGCGGGTGCAGCAGCATCTATGGAGCGAAGGAAATAGGCAAAGTTTCGGGCCGAAACCCTTCTTCATTATCTCAATGGGGTTAGGTTAGGTAAGGGGAAGTTACAGCGAGACCTGGGTGTCCTTGTACACCGGTCACTGAAAGTTGGCGTGCAGGTACAGCAGGCAGTGAAGAAAGCTAACAGAATGTTGGCCTTCATAACAAGAGGATTTCAGTATAGGTGTAGAGAGGTTCTTCTGCAGTTGTATAGGGCTCTGGTGAGATCACATCTGGAGTATTGCGTACATTTCTGGTCTCCTAATTTGAGGAAGGACATCCTTGTGATTGAGGCAGTGCAGCGTAGGTTCACGAGATTGATCCCTGGGATGGCGGGATTGTCATATGAGGAAAGATTTAAAATTCTAGGCTAGTTTTCACTGGAGTTTAGAAGGATGAGGGGGAATCTTAGAGAAACATATAAAATTATAAAAGGACTGGACAAGCTAGATGCAGAAAAAATGTTCCCAATGTTGGGCGAGTCCAGAACCAGGGGTCACAGTCTTAGAATAAAGGGGAGGCCATTTTTGACTGAGGTGAGAAAAAACTTTTTCACCCAGAGAGTTGTGAACTTGTGGAATTCCCTGCCACAGAGGGCAGTGGAGGCCAAATCACTGGATGGATTTAAGAGAGAGTTAGATAGAGCTCTAGGGGCTAGTGGAATCAAGGGATATGGGGAGAAGGCAGGCACAGGTTATTGATTGGGGACGATCAGCCATGATCACAATGAATGGCGGTGCTGGCTTGAAAGGCCGAATGGCCTCCTCCGACACCTATTTTCTGTGTTTCTATATAGATATACTACGCTAAAACACACCTTCCTTACTAAAGTGCAACAAAGTAAATAGAAAATGTACAAAACAGCAAAGCAGGACAGTAGACAACAGTGCAACAGAATGCAATGTACACAAACCAAGTGTGCCGAGGGTACAGTGCAGAGTTTATGTAGCAGCAGAGATTGGGGGGGGGGGGTCGGCGGAGGTCGGGGGGGGGGGGTCTGGGAGGGGGGGTTCGGGGGGTTCGTGTGTGTGTGTTCAGATTAGTCCCTGAGCGTTGAGGAGTTGGATGACCTGGGGGAAGAAGCTGCTGCATAGTCTGGGATGTGAGGGACCATATGCTTTGGTACCTTCTGCCAGATGGGGTCTCCCCATCAGGAAGTCCAGGATCCAGTTGCAGAGGGAGGTGTTCAGGCCCAGCAGGCTCAGCTTCCTGGTCATAGTATTGAATGCTGAACTGAAGTCTACGAACAGCATTCGGACGTATATGTCCTTTTTGTCCAGGTGGGTGAGTGCTAGGTGAAGGGTGGTGGTGATGGCGTCATCAGTGGAGTGGTTGGATCGATAGGCTAACTGCAGGGGGTCCAGGGCGGGGGGCAGGGAGGTCTTTGTATGCCTCAAGACCTGCATCTCGAAGCACTTCATGATGGTGGGGGTGAGTGCGACGGGGCGGTAGTCGCTGAGGCAGGACACAGGTGACTAGCTGGGCACGGGAACAATGGTGGTGGTTTTGAAGCACGTTGGGACGGTGGCGCTGCTCAGGGAGATATTGAAGATGTCTGTGAGAACATCTGCCAGCTGGTCTGCACACCCTTTGAGCACTCTACCGGGGATATTGTCCGGGCCAACAGCCTTATGCGGGTTGACTCTGCGCAGTGATTTTTCCACGTCAGCTGTGGTCAGACATAGCACCTGGTCGTCGGGAGGGGGGTGGGGGTGGTCTTCCTCGCCACCACGTCATTCTGTGCTTCAAACCGGGCATAGAACACGTTCAGCGCATCAGGCAGAGAGGCATCGCTGTCACAGGCTGGTGTTGATGTCCTGTAGTTGGTGATGGCTTGGATGCCTTGCCACAGCTGCCGTGTGTCCCTGCTGTCACTGAAGTGGCCGTAGATTTCCCGGGCATGCGCTCGCTTTGCTTCCCTGATGGCCCGGGACAGTTTGGCCCTCGCTGTTCTCAGGGCCTCCTTATCGCCTGCTCTGAAGGCCGTGTCTTGGGCTCTCATCAGCGCACGTACCTCTGCAGTCATCCATGGATTAGGGTTGGGGCGTGTGGAGATGAACTTGGTGACAGTAACGTCATCAATGCACTTACTGATGTAACCAGTCACTGATGCCGTGTACTCCTCCAAGTCAGTGGTGCCGCCGGTGGTTGCTGCCTCCCTAAACATGTGCCAGTCAGTGCACTGATACAGTCCCGGAGAGCAGAGATGGCTCCTGCTGGCTAGGTCTTCACCTGTTTCTTAGCTGGTCTGGAGCATCTGACAAGTGGTCTGTATGCTGGGGTCAGCATGACAGAGATGTGGTCTGAGTATCTGAGGTGGGGGCGGGGCTCCGCCCTGTACGCACCGGGCATATTGGTGTAAACAAGATCTAGCACGTTCTCGCCTCTCGTCAGAAGTAGCAGAGGTTGATGAGGGAAATGAAGGAGGAAATAGTAGTCTCCAAATACCACCTCCCTGTCTTGTAGATATAGAAATGGTATAAGATGAGTGAAGTGTTGTACAAATAAAAAAAACTCTGACAAAAGGGAAGGCAATAAAACAGTTAGCTGAATGTCACCAGTGGAGAAAAGTTTTGAGATAAGAATCCAAGACTGCACACAATGCCCCAAATGTGGCCCAAAGTCCTATAACTTGGAATATTTAAACTGTGACCTCTTGAGCCTGGGATCTTTTGTTTGAGGTTGGTGCTTTGAAGTAAGGAGTGGGGATTTGAATCATTAATAGGTTCAATGGCAAAATTTCAGCGGACAAAACCAAAGGAGTTTCAGACCCAGTGACGGTGGGTGGCACGGTGGCGCAGTGGTAGAGTTGCTGCCTCACAGCGCCAGAGACCCAGGTTCAATCCTGACTACACGTGCTGTCTGTATGGAGTTTGTACGATCTCCCCTTGACCACGTGGGTTTTCTCCGGGTGCTCCGGTTTCCCCCCACACTCCAAAGACGTACAGGTGTATAGGTTAATTGGCTTGGTAAAATTGTAAATTATCCCAAATGTGTGTAGGATAGTGTGAGTGTACAGGGATTGCTGGTCGGCATGGACCGAAAGGCCTGTTTCAATGCTGTAACTAAACTAAACTAAAAGAAGCATTAGTCACCCAGATTTTGTTGACTTTATGATATTGGCTTTGATTGGCACTGTAAAATATGACAGCGTGCCTGCAGTATGAAATAGGACAAATTATAATTAAGGTAGGATGAATGTATTTGTTGTTTTTTTTGCCAAAAAATAAACTTAATTCAGAATAAAAATACATACAAAACAAAAAACTGTGCAATAAATCTTCACACATTCTCGGTGCCTATACTTTGCTTGGTCTACTGCTGGATATCCCATGGAAATTAATGACAGAGTTCCTTTCACAGTGAATGTGTCTTTGAACTTATTGGATTCTTGAGTTGGGATGGGGGACGTGGTATTGGGAGTCAGGATGGATGGGAATCTGTGGTGGTCATGAGGTAGTGGAAATTTAACAGTAAGGTGGGAGTCTGGATACATCCAGGTTTGCAATTGGGTTGGGGTTGGAAAGATCAAAGGGTTGTATTGTGGGTAAGGCTTGTATTACCAGGGGAATCTGATAGGGGTGAGAATAGGAAACTAAGGGTCATAGTGAAGATTGGGTTCTGGTATAAAGAGCAGTGGTCAAATAAATTGTGAGGTGGAAGACAGATGGCTAGTTGGAGACTGGGAGCCATGGGAAAAGTTTGACAGTTGGGTTGGGTTCAGAAGGATCACGGGGAGTTGGATATGTGGATTAATATTGGTGCAAATCCATTAACAGACATCTCTGCATTACACAAGACAGCGATAAAATATGTATCATTAGTGTAAGAATAAATTATGTAAAGAAGATATACCTAACTAACTGAAATTGACTAACAATTTATGCCAACTCAAGTTGGTACAATGTGGCACTAAGGTTCAGTTGCACACTTGCCAGATCACTTTCAGCGAGCATTTTCAAACTGGTGATCCATGTAATGCTACTGCTATCATTTGTTATTGAACGCAACTGTCCGACTACAACTGTAGAATAAGCAAGTTCGGTATTCCGACTGCGCACGCCCAGGTCATAGGTCACTGGATTGAACCGGGTCTCTCACGCTGCAAGCGCTGTTTAGCGACACTAGTTCTCCCTTCTCCACTGGTCCATGCAGAAATCTCAGCAGTGACAATCTAATGAATCACGGTCCGGTGTCCCTCAGCCTGGGTGTATGGGTTCCATTCTCACTCGGGCTGCCCTCCCGGGTTATACAGGGTTATTATCCAGGGGCGAACTACGCACCTCTCTCCTGCATAACACAGGAGGCAGATTTGTGAGCGGAGTGTCATTACTGTCCCCGTCCCCTCCCGAGTGGCCCATCCCTGTCCGGTGGCGGCCCCGGACTTGCAACTGGCGCGGGGGGAGAAAGCCCCTCTCCTGTTCCCCAGTCCCTGCCTCCTCTCTCCTGCCATCTATCACTTTGACGGATGCTCCTTTGCAGGACCCGCTGCTCAGACATTCCCATTCACTGTGGGGGAAGGCACGTACGATTCTCCCCAGACCTGGAGTTCCAGGCTCAGTCGGTGCAGCGACGGGAATGTCTGAGCAGCAGTTCCCACAAAGGAGCGGAGGTCGAAGGGATAGATGGCAGGAGAAGGGAGGCAGGGACTGGGGAACGGGAGAGGGGCTTTTATTGGGCAGGTGGCTGCAGGAGAGTTCCACAGTCCTGCGGTCCGGGGCTGTCGGTTGCCTGGCGGGGCAGCGCTTCTTCTCCGCGCTGGCTGTGGGCCGCCACTGCTCCAGTCTCTCCCCCTGTCTCCCACTCGCATCTGGCCCCGCTCTCCCACTACCTGGCACGCAGTTCCTCAGATTAAATATATTTTTACACATAAATACATTTTACACATATTTTACACATATTTTTACACATAAATCGTGAATAAAGGGAAGAATTTACATACAGTTTATGCAGCCAGAGCTTCGTTCGCTTTTACTTTATAGCCAGTGACCTTTGACAAATCCCATGTTTCCTTGCGTTTTCCGGAATACCAAACTCGCTTATTAAATAATTGATGGTAAACATTTTTAAACCTTGCTGTTTAGTCTATTGAAGAGTTTAATAACTCAGAAAGATATTCATATAAGATGTTTATTCATCACCAGAATTTTACCTGATGCAGAAAGTCCAGAAAATCCAGAGCATATGCAAATAAATACATTATTTTTTTAGAATTTAATGTTGCAGCATGGAAACAAGCCTTTCAACCCAGCTAGTCCACAGCGACCATTAATACGTGTTCACGCTAGTTTTATGTTATCCCACGATTGCACCCATTCCCTACACACTAGGGGCATATACAGAGGCTGATTAACTTACAAACCTGCACGTCTTGGGAATTTGGAAGGAAACTGGAGCACCCAAAGGAAACACACGCGGTCATAGGGAGAACATACAAACTCCACACAGACAGCACCCGAGGTCAGGATTCAACCTGGGTCTCTGGTGCTGTGAGGCAGCCGCTCTACCAGCTGCGCTACTGTGTTTTCTTGTCAATCATTACTAAAGCTGTGTACAAGATCTGTCAGTTATATGATTATCCAAAGATATTTGATTATGTGGGTTGCATTATGGAAGCTGGCAGATTAAACTGATACTCTTGTTAAATTGGTAATATTTTTAAAGCAATGGATACTGAAGGATCTCAGTTTGCTGATTTAGGATTTCACTGCCCAAATGGCAACACACATTCTCAAACCTCCAGACCATGAAATTCAAACACAAGAAACCTATAATTCATGTATATAAATGTCAATATATCCGAGTTTCCTGAGCTCTCTGTTTTTTGTTGCCTAGACTCAGTGATGCTTGTGGCCCATAGGCTATTGCTTGGACATCCCTAAATCATGCCATTGTTTTTCAATACTAGCTCTTTCGAAATTCTATCCTTAAATAACAAAGGCAGGGATATGAAACCTTTGTTGTACTGGTTTCAGGTCTGGGAGATGTTTATCTTTAGAAGCAAACCCTCTGGCAAACCAAATTTAGTTTTACTGCCTGTTTTAGGCAGATCTTTATCTGAAATGTGCACCAATAGAATGCAACATAGCGCAAGGGAGCAATAGAAACAAGAGCAACTTGCCTCTGGAAATTTGCAATTTTGTAACTGAAGAGTAGAGACAAGCTTATTCGCTAAATTAGAAACAGATTTGCAATCTAGCAGTCAATTCATTATTTCTCTTCTCCTCTGCAGTTGGAGGAAGGATAAGCCAATATATCAAAGAGTGGCTTTCAATGCATCACATTTCACTTTAGATATGTACAAAGTTGAATTATTAAAGTGACATAAAAAATCATCTTCAAGCAGACGAAATCTACCAAAATAAATACTTCATGTCATGTACTACATCTGTGTGAATGTCAAAATCCAAGAAGTATCATGATTTCATACATAATCAGTTCCTTGCAAGAGAATTATGCATCAGGTGATTAACAAATTGAAATAAGGAAGTTTGAGAAGGTGCCACTACTTGCTAGAGGTAGGTGTAGGCCCTTTACTGTCAGTGTTACTATAAAATGTAAGAATTGAATCAGATTACAAAACCTTCATTTCTCCCGTTAATTATTTTATTAAAACCAAACCTCATTTTGGATTCATTATTTTTATTCAACAACCCATATCAAGCAACATTCTTTACAAACACAAGTTTAAACTGGTTCATAGTTACTGTACTTTAACATCCACCTCCAACTTCATGACACAACTACATTGCTCAATATTGTTACAGTGTGGCCACTAAATGTTCCCATATATTTTCACTGCAATCTCAAATAAACAGAACATTCGCTTTTTTGAATAAAGATTTCAAAATCATAAAAGTCATAGAAACATAGAAACGTGGAAAATAGGTGCAGGAGTAAGCCATTCGACCCTTCAAGCCAGCTGATCATGGCTGATCATCTAGAATCAGTACCCTATTCCTGCTTTCAGCCCATATCCCTTGATTCCGTTAGCCCTAAGAGCTAAGAGCTATATCTAACTCTCTCTTGAATACATCCAGTGAATTGGCCTCCACTGCCTTCTGTGGCAGAGAATTCCACAGATTCACAACTCTCTGGCCGAAAAAGTGTTTCCTCATCTCGGTCCTAAATGGCCTAACCCTTCTTCTTAAATTGTGGCACCTGGTTCTGGACTCCCCCAACATGTGGAACATTTTTCCTGCATCTAGCCTGTTCAATCCCTTAATAATTTTATATGTTTCTATAAGATCCCCTCTCACCCTTCTAAATTCCAGTGAATATAAGCATAGTCGATCCATTCTTTCAGCATATGTCAGTCCCGTCATCCTGGGAATTAACCTGGTGAACCTCCACTGCACTCCCTCAATAGCAAGAATGTCCTTCCTCAAATTAGGTGACCAAAACTACACACAATACTGCAAGTGTGGTCTCACCAGGGCCCTGTACAACTGCAGTAGGACCTCCTTGCTCCTATTCTCAAATCCTCTTGCTATGAAGGCCAACATGCCATTAGTTTTCTTCACTGCCTGTTGTATCTACATGCTTATTTTCAGTGACCGATGTATACCTAGGTCTCGTTGCACGTCCCATTTTCCTAATCTGACACCATTCAGATAATTCTCGCCACCAAAGTGGATAACTTCACATTTATCCACATTATACTGCATCTGCCATGCATCTGCCATGCATCCGCCCACTCACCCATCATATCTAAGTCACCCTGCAGCCTCATAGCATCCTCCTTGCAGCTCACACTGCCACCCAGCTTTGTGTCATCCGCAAACTCGGAGATCTTACAGTTAGTTCCTTTGTCTAAATCGCTAATATATATTGTAAATAACTCGGGCCCCAGCACTGAGCCTTACGGCACCCCAAAAAGTCATAGGAAATGTATAAATGTCATTCGAAATGTCATTCGACAGAAGGAATGGATGATATTTTGGGTCGAGACGGAGGTCTGAAGGATCTCGACACGAAACGTCACCCATTCCTTCTTTCCAGAGATGCTGCCTGTCTTGCTGTTACGCCAGCTTTTTGTGTCTATCTTCGGTTTAAACCAGCATCTGCAGTTCCTTGCTACACTTTTTAATGATTACTCTTGTTCATTCAATTATAGAAACAAATACCTTAAAGTTTCCAGATCCATGGGAATAATTAAAAGCCCTGTCCCACTGCGCGAGTTTACCCAAGAGCTCTCCCGAGTTTAAAAAAAATCAAACTCTTGGTAAGCACGTAGAATGAACGTAGCGGGTACGTCGGAGCTCGGGACGTCGCTTAGCGGCTCGTAACGCTAACGGCAGGTACTCGGAAAACGTGGTAACTCGTGAAGATTTTTCAACATGTTGAAAAATGTTCACGAGTAAAATATACTCGGGATGGAAAAATTTGATACTTTTTAACTCGTAGTTATACCGTAGTAGCTCGTGAGTTTACCGTAGTAGCTCGTGAGTTTACCGTAGTAGGACCCGGTGTCCTATGTTCATGGATATGGATCAACGGACTACGTATGGTACATGCTTGTAAATTAGTAAAACAAATGTTCTTCATTAGATACTGTTGTTTCTGGGATGGGGTGACTGATTACAAATAACCTACATTCTATATTTTGTCATAATGTGGCTGAAACAATGGCATATTTTGTGATATTTATTGAGATAGAAATATACAACTGAGTTTGGGCAAAATATTACCTTGCAACATTCTGTATGTCTGATAGATATTGTGAAATGGAACTCAGAAATTATGGGAGGATTACATTAAACTACAATTCAAAGGTAAATGAATATACTGAGTATTCTTATTTCCATCATGAACATACAATAGTGATATGGGACACCAGGTCCTACTACGGTAAACACACAAGCTACCACGGTATAACTACGAGTTAAAAAGTATCAAATTTTTACATCCCGAGTATGTTTTACTCGTGGATATTTTTCATCATGTTGAAAAATCTTCACGAGTTACCACGTTTCCCGAGTACCTGCCGTTAGTGTTACGAGCCGCTAAGAGATGTCCCGAGCTCCGACGTACCCGCTACGTTCATTCTACGTGCTTACCACGAGTTTGATTTGTTTTAAACTCGGGAGAGCTCTTGGGTGAACTCGCACAGTGGGACAGGGCTTTAATTCAATACAGATAACAACAGGAATATATTTTCAGATTTAGTGCAACAATTTCCAAAACAAAACTCAGCAACGTTGAACAATTTAAAAATGTCTGTGTGTCAAGATGGAAATAGCTTGAACCATCCTTATAATGAGAAATGTCTGCAGGCAGAACACAAGAACATAAAGTTATACAGGTTTGTAGGTTAACTGGATTCAGTAAAATTGTACATTGTCCCCAGTGTGAAGGATAGTGCTAGTGTACAGCTAGTCAGCATGGACTTGGTGAGCTGAAGGACCTGTTTCTGCACTGTATTTCTAAATCCCAAAAGCTTAAATGGATGGTGGCTCATCTGAGAATTCTAAAACAAAACTAATGAATGGTTGAACTAAATTCGCATGTGCCTTGGTTGACACTAAACAGGGAAAATACAATAACAACAGGGACCAAACATTCCTATGGCAGCCACAAGAGTCTACAGATGATGAGATCTTGAGTAAAATACAAACTGCAGGAGGAGCTCAGCAGGTCAGGTAGAATTTGTGGAGGCAAATGGTTTGAAGTAGGGTCCTGAACTAAAATGCCATCTCTCCATTGCCTCTCCAACACAGATGCCAATTTAGTGTTGCTGTCTAAGGTTGAAAACTATGATTGGATATATCCTTGCAGGTATCAGATGACTTTTGACTCCAACTGCCTGGCCCCCAAACCCCATGGTCAGGTGATTGGTCTATCCAGTTGTGATATGCCTCACCCCACCAACTCAAAATCAAAAAGACTGTTCATTGTCCAGTTGGGTGATTGTTAATGGCCAACCAGCTCTTACTTCGATGATGCATATTTTTCAGGCTGGTAAAGTCATAGAGTCATGGAGTCGTACAATGTGGAAACAGGCCATTCGTCCCAACTTGCCCATGCTGACCAACAGGCCTCATTTACGCTAGTCCCACCTGCCTGCTTGCCTATATCCCTCCAAACCTGCCCTATCCATGCACCTGTCTAAATGTTTCTTAAATGTAATGACGGTACCTGCCTCAACCACCTCCTCCTGCAGCTTGTTCTATACACCCACCACCCTTTGTGTAAAAAGGTTGCCCCTCGGTTTCTATTAAATCTTTCCCCCCTCACCTTAAATACAAGATACAAGATACATTTATTTGTCACATGTGCCAGTTGGCACAGTGAAATGTGATCACCATACAGCCATACAATAAAATAAAGAACACAACACATAATAGAGTTCAACATAAAACATCTCCACACAGCAGAATCAAAAGTTTCCCATTGTGAGGGAAGGCACCAAAGTCAGTCATCTTCCTCTGATGTTCACCCGTGGTCGGGGCCTCCGGAGCCCTCCGCAGGTGCTGCTACGGGCGGCCCGCCGCTCAGGCCCGCTCGCTGGGATGTTGGCACTCCGATGTCGGAACGGGAGGCCAACCTCAGTGGCTTGGATCTCCTAAACGGCCACTTCCTACCGGAGTCCGCAGCTCCCGACGTCCCCAGGCCGCGCCGGGCGGAGGTTCAAGCTGGCGGTCCTCGGCAAAGGGCCTCAGGACTCCGCGATGTCGGTCAGCGCCGCCCGCACCGGGAGCTCCGCGAACCACAGCCCCGTGATGTTCGAGCAGCAGGCCCAACGCTCCGGAGCTTCAAACGGCGATCCAAGTAGGTATCGCAAGCTCCACGGTAAATCCAGCACCACGCCGCCGCTGCCGAAGCTCTGGTCTGGTCCCCGGTCTCCGGTAGGAAAGGCCGCTCCGATCCAGTGGTGGGCCGTGAGGTGGGGGGCGAGGACGCGACCCGGAGAAATAGTCGCATCCCCGCCAGGAAGCGACTGGGAAGCGGTTTCCCCGTTACCCCTCCCCCACATAGAAAAACTAAAGAATCCCCAAAACTAAACTATTAGACAAACTAAAATAAAAAAAAGATAGGAAAAAACGGACAGGCTGTAGGCAGAGGCGCCTTCAGTGCAGCGCCCCTAGTGGACCATTAAAGCAATGTCCTCTGGTTCTCGATTCCCCTACTCTGTGCATTTACCATATTTATTCCTCTCAAGATCTTGTATACCTCTAGAGTTAGATTTAGCTCAGGGCTAAAGGAATCAAGGCATAGGGGGGAAAAGCAGGAACGGGGTACTGAGTTTGGATAATCAGCCATGATCATATTGTATGGCCTACTCCTGCATCTATTTTCTATGTTTCTATCCCTCATCCTCCTGTGCCTGAAGGAATAAAGTCCTAGCTTGTTCAACCTTTCCCCAATGGCTCAGGCCCTCGATTCCTGGCAACATCCTCGTAAAACATCCTCGTTTTCTGCACCTTTTCCACCTTAACAAAACATTGTACTCCAAAGAGCATTTTCTTTTAATTTTTCTTTAATTCTCCATGATCTTTATCTCCAGTAACTTGTCTGGAGAATCCACTGCAATGATGGAGAATTTGCAATCCTGGCTCTACCAGAGTTGACCTTCACCTCTTGAATGTGAAATGTCCAACAGATCCATCACTGCCATGCACACAAAGAGGTGAGCAGATTGCTGAGGGTGATCGCAAAATCATTAGTGATTTCAATTATATTCCCTTTACAGAACACAACTCAAAATGCATAAAACCGGAGACAATAAACCCTCATTTAAATGAGTGAGACATAAACAGTTCAATGTCCAGAGATATAAAGCATGGGTGAAATGGCAAAAGCTGGATTTTGCTAACGTACAGCTAATACACCACCTAGTGGAGGAAATGCTGGTTTCTTTACAACAAATTACATGCAAGACATAAGCTGAGCAATTGTTAGGTTTGGAGATGCAAGAGACCCCAGGTGCTGTAAGTTGGAGCACAAAATAAACGGCTATAAGAACTCAACAGGTCAAACAGCATCTCTGCAGGCAAAGGGATGATCAATGTTTTGGATCAAGAGCTTGCATCAGGATCAAGAGAGCCAATTTCAATTTCATTTCAATTCAATTTATTTGTCTTTTTGGACAAATTTGTCATTTGGACCCCTTGAGGTCCAAACAAAATGTCGTTTCTGCAGCCATACAATACAAAACGAAGAAGACCCGAGACACAACACAATTTACACATACATCCATCACAGCGCTGTGATGGAAGGCAAAAACACGTATCTCTCCATTGCACTCCCCCCCCCGATGTCAGAGTCAAAGTCAAAGTCAAAGCCCCCGGCGGGCGATGGTGATTGTCCCGCAGCCATTAAAGCCACGCCGGGTGATGCAAGGTTGCGCACCGGGTCTTGGTGTTAGAGCCCCGGCGCGCGCCTGCAAAGTCCGGCGGCCATTCCAAGCCACGCGGGGGGACGATGTAAAGCCCCGCTCCAGGTGCTCTTCAACCCCACAACTCGGGCGGGAGAAGTCGCCGCTGCGGAAGCCCCGAAAAGCGGTCTCCCACCAGGGGACCCGCGGGCTTACGGTGTTGCCGTCCGCCAGTCCTGCGGTTGTAGCCTCCGAATCTCCGGCGGTCGGGTAGCAGCAGCGATTGTCTCCACCACAGCTCCACCCGCTCCGGACCCGGCCAGCCCCGCGACGGTGAGTAGTCCGCAGCTCCGCAACTGGAGCCCCAGGTCGTTCCTGCTGGAGGCCGCTCCACGTTGCCCAGCCCCAACGACAACGGAGACCCGACAAAGAAAAGGTCGGGTCTCCCGTGCAGCGGAAAGATTTCAAAGTTTACCCCCCCCCACCCCCACCCCCACCCCCACCCCCACCCCCACCCCCCCCCCCCCCACACACATACCCCGACAAAAAAAAATAATAAAAAACTACATAAAAACAAGACAAAAATAATAAAAAGACAGACGGACTGCAGAGGCCGCTGCAGACGAAAGTCGCGCCGCCCACCGAAACTTGGTGTTAGAGTTTCGTTGGGCGGCGCGACTTCACCAATAACAAAGATGGCCAGTAATCAGGAGTAAGGGAGGGAGGGTGAGACATAGGTGATAGGTGGAACCAGTTGAGGGTTTATTTGGGAGCAAATAGACTGCCAATACAGAGCCTGGAAGATGATAGGTGGAGATGCAAGGAAAAAATAAATAAGGCAGATGGAGCCAGGTGCGAGAGGGGGAAAGAGTAGAGACGGAAACTGGTATATAATAGGGTAGAACTATACAACAAAGATATGTTAGTCAGATGGGACGAGTTGGAGGCTGGTGATGGGGGAGGGGATGAAAAAGGTGAACTAAAGAAGAGAGACACATGTGGAGTGGGGTCTGCAGGGGCCAAGTATTCTGCGACTCTCTGTTTCACTCATCCCTTCCCACCCATCCTTCGCAATCCCAACACTTGTCCCTACACGTTCTCCCTCACCGCCATCCAGAGACCCAAATAGATCTTCCAGGTGAAGCAGAGATTCATGTGAATTTCTTCCAACCTCATCTTCTGCATTTTGTATTCACAATGTGGCCTCCCCTGCACTGATGAAACCTAGTGTAGAGGAGGTGACTATTTTGCAGAGCATCTGCACCCTTGCGGCAACGGCCAACGTGACCTTCCACTTGCATGCTATTTTGACTCCCTTTGCAATGCCATACAACCTCCACTGCATGGTGAAGCCAAACACAAACCTGATGAATGACATCTCATATTCCATTTGGGTAGCCTACAGCCCATAGGTATGAACAGTTTCAGGTGATCCACATCGCCCATGTTGCTTTCCCACTACCACCTGTACACCCAGTGTCTCTTCCCCTGTGTTCAGCTTTTCCATCCAACCTTTCCTTGTTACCTACACTCAGCACCTTCCACCATCTAGTTCTATCTGCCCATCATCACTCCCTTATCTGGCTTCACCTATCACCTGCCAGGCTCACTCATCACTCCCTTTCAACTTCTATATGCTGGCTATCTTACCTCTACATTCTCAGTCCTGATGCAGTGTTTTGACCCTTTATCTCATTGTGTCTACAGATTGTACTTGACCTATTTTGCTCCAGGTTCCAGTATCTGCAGTCCCTTGTGCCTCCACTAGAATGTTCAATTCCTTGAGTGGATAGTGTGTAGGAAGGAACTGCAGATGCTGGTTTAAACTGAAGATAGACACAAAATACTGGAGTAACTCAGCAGGACAGGCTGCATCTCTGGAGAGAAGGAATGGGTGACGTTTTGGTCGAGATGTCTGAAGAAGTGTCTCAACCCAAAGCGTCACCCATTCCTTCCATTCAGAGATGCTGCCTGTCCTACAGTTACTCGTGCTTTATGTGTCTATCCTTGAGTGGATAGGACAGGTTTGTAGGGATATGGACCAAATGCAGAGAGGTGGGACTAGTGTAGCTGGGACATATTGGCTGGTGTGGGCAAGTTGGGCCGAAGGGCCTGTTTCAACACTATCACTCTATGACTGTGAGTGAATATTTCAGATATGTCAAGTTCAGTTTGTGGTGAAGAATTCAGAAAATAAAGATACCAAGAGATGGAATTAAGTTATGGTTAGGTTGTGTTTGTTTTCTTTTCAATCTGTGCAGATTCAACCTGTGCAGATCAGGTGAGTGGCACAGCTGGTAGAGCTGCTACCTCATAGCACCAGGGACCACTGTTCGATTCTGACCTTGGGTGTTGTTTATGTGGAGTTTGCATGTTTTCCTGTGACCACATGGGTTCCCTCCAGGTGCTCCGGTTTCCTCCCAAATACCAAAGACGTGTGGGTTTGTAGGTTACTTGGCCTCTGTAAATTGTCCCTACTGTGTTGGGACTGGATGAGAAAGTGGAATAACATAAATGGGTGATCAGCAGTCAGCATTGACTTGGTGGCCGGAAGGCCAATTTCCATGCTGCATCTCTAAACTAAATAAATGATCTTGGTTTGTATCAACATATGGGCCATATCTGTGTCATGAGCCATACCAGGTTCACACAAGCCCCTGACACAATGGCAAATGAATAGAAGCTGGAGAAGAATTTAAAGAAAAACGCTGTGAAATTCCCCAGGAAGCTTTGAAGGCAAATAATCAAGCTCAAGGAAACTTCTGTAATTGATCAAGTAACAATTTTGTAACTTCCAATAAAATTAATATAGTTCCATATCTAAAAAGTCTTCTACTTGTTGCGATACACTTATGGGCCTGTCCCACAGGCGACTTTTTAGGCGAGTGCAGGAGACTCTGCGCTCGCCACATGGTCGCCACATGTTCGCTGGTGGTCTCTCGTGAGTCTCCTTCATGGTCGCGAGGAGTTCACGCATTCTGGGAACTTGTCGCGGCCTCAGTATGGTCGCCACAAATTTTTCAACATGTTCTAAAATTTTCTGCGACCAAAAATTGGTCACCATGGAGATAATCGATAAACCTGTAGTCGTAGGTGCAGTTGTAGTGGGGTCGTTATGTAATTGTAGTTAGTCGAGGTAGTCGTAGGTAGTTTTAGTTAATCGCCTTTGCTGACCGGCCATTTTCATTGGCTCATTGGGGGAAAAAAATGTAAGCACGAGTGTTCAGAACCAAGGATAACTGACTGGTAATGTTAAATGACCGCCAAACTTCACAGCTGTGTATCTCTGGCTTATTTAAAGTTGTCTGGCTTCTTAAAAGTTGTCTCCACCCCTTCTCCACTCCGTTGTCACTCCTTCTCCCCCTTCTCTCCCCCCTCTTTTAAAGAACTTACCGTACACTGTGCTAGCCATCTTAATTACAGCGCTAATCTTCCTGTTCATCGAGGTGTGTGTCTGTATCACCTTGGCTTTGCACTGTGAATTTCAGACAGCGCTCCCCCCACTTGCCCTGGCCCCCACCTTTGCGATGTGTGTGTGTGTGTGTGTGTGTGTGTGAGTGTGAGTGTGAGTGTGAGTGTGAGTGTGAGTGTGAGTGTGAGTGTGAGTGTGTGTGTGTGTGTGTGTGTGTGTGTGTGTGTGTGTGTGTGTGTGTGTGTGTGTGTGTGTGTGTGTGTGTGTGTGTGTGTGTGTGTGTGTGTTCCACTCTGACAGTCGCCATTCCAGTTCACTTTTTTCAGGCGACTGCTGGCACCTTGACAGTCGCCGGCAGTCTGCTGAAAAATCGCCTAAGTGGGACAGGCCCATTAGCTCCCATTTCAAAGAGGATCTATGTTCCCCAGAAATCTGAGTCATTGATTATCAAATACATGAGAAGCAAATGTTTCCCAATGTAGTTTTAGTGCTTTCTGCCATAAGGTATGCATTTATTGGCTATCCCTGGGTCCATATTGTCATCTATTTGTGACTGCATTGATATCAATAGAAAGGTAATTCAGAAAAGATACATGGCAGGCAGCTGATGTCTCCAATTCTCTCCAAAACAGACTAACTTATCTACCATCCATTCAGAATGCATTATTTGGAGGTCTTCAATCATATCTTCCCCAAGTCAACTTCTTTGGTGAAGAAGGTTTGAGTTCCTTAGGCTTACCCAATGACTAAGAATGCCAAAGCAACAACCCTACTGCCTTCAGGATTTCAATATTCCACACTATCTGAGGGAACAAAAAACTGGGAATATACTCAAGATGGGGGCCTGCAACTATCTTAAAATTGTTACCTATTATATTTTTCAATTTGTATTTTATTTTCCTAACTATATGTATACCATGTGTACCTCCTCTAATTTTGGTCATGGACATTCAGCAAATCATGGATAGTTCCCTTAGAATTTATTCTGAATCAAGTGCTTAGATTTAAGATGAGTCAAATGCATCATTTAACCAACCTTAAAAGACATAAATCACCAGAGTTCTAGTTTTTGGCTTCATGTCTGCTGAAAATTAAATAGGTTAAATACAGGGATATGGGTAATTTTAAATTCTTCTGGCAATTATCCAAAAAGTTCATTCTTAGATTGGCTGTCCATTTGCAGCTTAATTTTCCATAACAACTAAATGAATGAAAGGAAATTCAGAAAAGATGTAAAGTAGGCAGCTGATCCATCATTGTCTGCTTCAGAGTATCAGCAAAAGTAAAAATATCTCCCAAAGGTTGCACTAACATGGTCTTAATAAAAGCAATGATAAATGTGGTGAAGCAAGGTCCTTCGGTTAATGACCATCACACAGGACAATCACCACTACTAATCACTCTCAACTCAAGCACATATAACTAATTCATAATTCAGTGTAATACCTGAGCATCCATCCAATGGAATTCAACCTGACTTAGTAGCCTCTTGTGTGGAACTTTATTGAAAACAAAATTGTACGTCCCTATAAACATTATTCCATCTGGCTGCCATCATTAACTAGCCTTATACCCTCCAAAAAAATTCAATAAATCTGCTTTGACAAGACCTCAATTTTCAAAAAAACATATGAGAACTTACCTTAGCTGTTATTCTTCTCAAGCGATCATAACATACATTACTAATAATCTTTAAACCAACCAATTGTAATCTGAAAACCAATCATACAATTCATATCAAGTTAAATAGCTTGTAATTCACAAGGCTCCCACTTTTTTTAAAAATATTTTTATTTTATTAGAAGTAAGTACAATTGTATACAATCATATTTTCATAATACCTTTTATGTACAGCTTCTTATTTAAATTTTTTTTTGAAATAAAGAAGAAAAAGAAAAAAGTTAGATAATGAAAAATGGAAAAATGTGAGATATATAGTGTGTGAAAAAGAAAAATAAAGAATGAAAAAAGAAAGTTGAGACATAGAAAATAGAAGAAAGAGAATAAAAGAAGTGAAGAGAAGAAAAGAAAATAGAAGGAGATTATTTATAATCTTGACCATCCGCAGTCGCGGATTAGCTTTTATACTTGTGTTGCACCATATGTTTCCAAAAAGACGACAAATGGAGACCAACTCGTTATGAATTGGTCAAATTTATCTATTAGGAGGAATCGCATTTCCTCAAGATGTGTGGTATCCAACATACTTGCAATCCACATTTTGAGCGTTGGTATTGGTGTATTTTTCCAAAATTTCAATATTAATTTTTTTGCTATTATTAAACCATAATTTAAAATTGACTTTTGAGATGAGCTCAATTTGTTCCCGTCTTCCATTACCCCAAATATAATCAATTCATTATTGAGTTCCATTTTTGTCTTAAATAATTTTGTAAATATTTCAAAAATATCACTCCAAAATCCATGATGTTTTATACAAGAAACAAAAGAATGTGTTATAGTTGCGTCTTGGGTTAAACATTTATCGCAAATGGGCGATACATTTGGATAAAATTTATTTAATCTTGTTTTTGAGTAATATAATCTATGTAACATTTTTAATTAGATTAGGTTATGTCTTGCGTTAATCGAACACTTGTGAATGTATGTCAAATACTTTTCCCATGTAGCCTTCGTAATTTTTATCAATAATTCCCGTTCCCACTCTTCTCTAATTACCTCGGTCACAGGTAAATCTATATTTAAGATACTATTATATAAATATGATATTAATTTTTGTGTATCAGCTTTTATATTCATTACTTCTTCTAGTAAATCAGGAGTTATTTTTTGATATCCCTGTATGTATGTCTTCAAAAAATTACAAATCTGAAAATATTTAAAATAATGAGTGTTTTTCAGTTTAAATTTTAATTGTAATTGTTGAAATGATAATAAATCTCCCATTTCATACATATCCCCGATCCTTTTAATTCCTAAACTTTCCCATTGATTATATATTTTATCCATCATAGATGGTTTAAATAAAGGATTATTCGCTATCGGTGTTAACAATGATAGGTTTCTTAATTTTAAGGATAATTTTATTTGTTTCCATATTCTTATTGTATCTTGTATAATTGGGTTTTTCTTATATATTGTATTGTTCATTTTTTTCGGGGAGAAGAGGATTGCTCATATATTACAAGGATAACAATCCTCTTTCTCCATTTTTATCCATTCTGTCTGTTGAGTTGAACTATCCAACCAGTAAATTATATTCTTAATATGTATTGCCCAATAGTAATACAAAAAATTAGGGAGTGAAAGTCTCCCGACATCTTTTGGTTTACATAAGTGTTCTTTTTTAATTCTATGTGATTTATAATCCCAAACAAAATTAGTAATATTAGCGTTCAGTTTAGAAAAAAAATATTTTGGTACATATACTGGTATAGATTGAAATAGGTATAATAACTGTGGTAGGAAGCTCATTTTAATAGCATTTATTCTGCCTATTAATGATAAAGGGAGTGTTTTCCAAAATTTTATCATTATATTAAGTTTATTTATTAAGGGTATAAAATTGGCATTGAATAAAGCTTTATGTTTTCTAGTAATCTGAATACCCAAACATTTGAATTTTTCTGTTGCTATTTTAAAGGGGAATTTCAATAAGTGTGTGGATTCTTGAGGTTTTAACGTCATAATTGCACTTTTGTTCCAGTTTATTCTATATCCAGAAAAGGACCCAAATTCCTCTATTAAATTTAATAAATTTGGTATGCTCGTTTGTGAATTTGTTATATATAGCAAAATATCGTCTGCATACAATGAAATTTTATTATTTGAGTCCCTAGTATTATAACCCTGAATATTCGGATGGCTTCTTATACTTTCAGCCAGAGGTTCTATCATAAGGGCAAATAGCAGGGGTGATAAAGCACATCCCTGCCTATCACCCCTTGATAATTGAAATTTTTTAGATAACATGCTGTTAGTTAATATTCTTGCCATTGGTTTATCATATAATAATTTCACCCATGCAATAAAATTCTCTCCCATATTAAATTTTTGTAATACTATGTATAAATACTGCCATTCTACCTGATCAAATGCTTTCTCTGCGTCCAAAGAAATAATTGCTAAGTCTTTTTCCTCCGTTTTATGTGAGTACATTATATTAAACAGGCGTCTCAAATTATTAAATGAATATCTTTTGGGTATAAACCCCGTTTGATCAGGGTTTATCAATTTACTAATATATTTGCTTAGTCTTCTAGCTAAAGTCTTTGCTAGAATTTTCTGGTCTGTATTTAAAAGTGATATAGCTCTATATGAGCCCGATTCCTCTAGATCTTTATCTTTCTTTGGAATAAGCGTAATAGTTGATTCTGCTAATGTTTCAGGTAATTTATTTTCTTTAAAAACATAAGTATATAAATTAAATAGATAGGGGGTCGTTATCTCATGAAACTTTTTATAAAATTCATTACTAAAACCATCTGGTCCCGGTGTCTTACCATTTTTCAGCGATTTTATTGTTTCACCTATTTCTTCGATTGTAATTTGCGCTCCTAGTTCTTCTTGTTCCAAAAGGTCAAGTTTTGGTAGATTACATTTATCTAAAAAGTTTGTAATTTTACTATCTTCTGTTTTGGTTTTTGATGTGTATAAATTTTGATAAAATTGAACAAATCTTTTATTGATATCTTTAGGTAGTGTTAGTAATTCACCATTCTCGGATTTAATTTTATTTATAGTATTTTCCTTTTCCTGTTTTTTCAATTGACGCGCCAACAGCTTATGTGGTTTGTCACCAAACTCAAAATGTTCCTGTTTTGTAATTTGGAATAATCTTATTACTCTTGCCGAGAGAATTCGGTTAAGTTTAAATTTCAGTAGTATTATCTTATTATGTTTATCTATAGTGGGATCTTTAGCATTATCTAACTCTAACTGTCTTATTTCTTGTTCTAACAGCATCTGTTCTGTTTTATTCTTCTTATTTTGAAAAATTTCATATGAAATTATAATTCCTCTAATAAATGCTTTAAAAGTTTCCCATATTAAAGAAGGTGAGGTACCTGGTGTATCATTTATCTCAAAAAATGTTACCATTTGTTGTTTCAAATATTGATAACCCTGTAAGTCATTTAATATATATGTGTTAAACCTCCAAAAAAAAATCTTTCCCGGCATTCCTTCAAATTTTACTAAAAAAGTCAATGGAGAGTGATCAGAAATACTACTAATATGGTAAGTTGGGTTAATTATATATGGCATTAATTTCCTATCCACTAAAAAACAATCAATTCTTGAGTATGTTTTATGTACCGAAGAGTAAAACGAGTATTCCCTTCCTGCTGGGTTAGCAGATCTCCATACATCTGTTATGTTAGTATTTTTTATATATGTATTTAGAAATTCACTAGTCTTAGATTTTGTATTACTCCTTCTTTGTTTTGCTGATTTGTCTAAGTATGGATCTAAAACACAGTTGAAATTACCTCCTATTATGACATTTTGATAATTAAACTCCAGTATTATATGTATAATTTTCTCAAAGAATTGAGGGTTATCAAAATTCGGAGCGTAAATATTTACCATAGTTATTGGGGTAGCATAAATTTCTCCCGAAACTATGATATACCTTCCCTCTTTATCTGATATAGTATTCTTTAATTTGAACGGTATACCTTTTCGAATAAGAATAGCCATACCTCTAGATTTAGAAGTAAATGACGAATAATATGTTTGGCCTATCCACTTCGCCTTTAATCTCATTTGTGTTTCCTGTTTCATGTGAGTTTCTTGCAAGTAAATTATGTCGCTTTTCAAAGAATTTAGGTGAGCAAAAATTTTACCCCTCTTTATTGGTTCATTGGCACCCCTTATATTCCAACTACAGAATGTGATTCCTCCATTCTTTATTTGCCTATCGTCTTGCATTGTATATCAAAGTGATGTTCTTGAAACATATGGTGCAAACAAATACCTCCGTGTTCTGGACGTTGGGTGGTCATTCCAAATTTTTAAGTTTACATTACATCTCCATCTCCAAAAGTGCCTTAGATAAAGCAAGAAAAGTTGTGATTTACAATTAATTAAACACAAACTAAGTAAATACAAATTTGTATAGTGACAAGGCTCCCACTTACATCCTTTTTTACATATAAACACAATCAGAATCTTCCTCCTCTAGCCATCAGACATTTTCAGGTTGCAATGATCTAATAGAGTTAAATCAGTGCAGACCAGTGTGGCCGACACAATCGCCTTAATTGGGTAAAATCAGCAATATTAACAATGTGACTGAACTGGTCAGAGATTTGTTACTTTCACCCTTGCTGATAAATAGAACCAGGATGTTTAGGCACTAAAAAACTCTGAAATAGGCAGGCAAAAAGGCACAATAAAATTACAAAAAAGGCACGAAAAAAGCATTTATTGACAATAAAAGGCATAAAAGGCATTTATTTCCACCACCAAAGTATGGTCAAAAATAATAATATAAAGGTATACTACATTAAATGTCCAAAGTTGCCTGGTTGCACATAATTACTAGCATTTTTTTCAAATTATCTGGTGTTAAACTATGCCGTCTGTCAGACAGAATATGTGAAAATCTTCTTTCTACCCCAGCTGAGGTCACTGGTGCATACCCAAAACAAGCTACAGACTCTATATTCATGTCGATGTCTTGTGCATTACAACTACCTTCGAGAACTTTAGCGACGTTTTGTATTTCTTCAAGATCTTTGTTAGCTAAAATCACTCTCTCACATTTTCCTTGTATGTCTTTACCTACATCGCCAAGAACTTTACGAATATCGTCAGTTACTTTGTTGAAAACCTGCAAGTTATTCTCTAATGTTTCGCCATGTTTCTCAAGGGAAGTGATAGCTTGTGGAAGTTTGCAAAATTGGAAGCAATAAACACAAGATCGCGGTGGAGGGACTTATTCTGCACTGTGAGGCAGCAGCTCTACCCGCTAAACACTAATGTGCACTAATGTGCCCACACAAAATGTTGTTGATTTCATGGTGCAAGGGTGGCAATTTGCAGTTTTACAACCATTAAGAGGTTTACAAGAATGATTCAAGGAATGAGTAGGTTAACCTATGATGAGCGTTTGTCAGCACTGGGCCTGCACTCGCTGGAGTTTAGAAGAATGAAGGGGGACCTTATTGAAACATACAGAATAATGAAAGGCTTAGATAGAATGGATGTGGAGAGGATGTTTCCACTAGTGGGAGAGTTTAGGACTAGATGATATAGCCTCAGAATTAAAGGACATTATTTTAGGAAGGAGATGAGGAGAAATTTATTTAGTCAGAGGGTGGTGAATTTGTGGAATTCTTTGCCACAGAAAGTTGAGGCCAAGTCAGTGGATATTTTTAAGGGAGATAAAGATAGATTTTTGATTAGTACAGGTGTCAAAGGTTATGGGGAGAAGGCAGGAGAATGGGGTTAGGAGGGAGAGATAGATCAGCCATGATTTAATCATGATGTAACCACCTGTTAAAGCAAAGGCATAGTTAGGACAGGGAAATAATCCCACCACTTAATTAACCAGGATCCTGAATGTAAGAAATATTTATACATGTAACATTTTTGTTTTTAAATCAATGTAACTCTTTTTTGAGTTTTAATGCCGACCCCGTCCTGTGGGAAAGGCTTGCGGCAGCTGGTTTCATTGTGCCTTCATTGTTGGTAGGTGCTGATCTTTCACATGGACCGCTGTCAGTGCTAGTTTTCCCAACTTCCATAGTTCTTACATTCAGGAACCTGGTTAATTAAGTGGTGGGATTATTTCCCTGTCCTAACTATGCCTTTGCTTTAGCCGGTGGTTACATTCATTCCATACCTCCCTCGCAAAGATGTGAGATTTCATTAAGAGCACACTTTGATGAAAAGATGCAAACGGCATGTAAACGTCTAGCATCTCTTCCATGCGCGCAATACATGAAGCTGATGAAATGAGACAACTGTCACACCAAAGGTAGACTCAAAATGCTGGAGTGACTCAGTGGGACAGGCAGCATCTTTGGAGAGAAGGAATGGGTGGCGTTTCGGGTCGAGACCCTTCAGACTCAGTCTTCAGGTCTGAAGAATGGTCTAGACCCGAAACGTCACCCATTCCTTCTCTCCAGAAATGGTGCCTGTTACGCTGAGTTACTCCAGCTTTTTGTGTCCATCTTCGGTTAAAACAGATTGCAGATTATCTGGTATTTTGTGCTTGGGAGCTTGTGTGTGTTACGCAGGCAACCAGACGGTATTACTGTGTTTAAACAATAAATTAAATGTGCTTCTTGTTGTAAAGGGGGGGGGTAGATAAAATTGTTCGTTGTCATGCACACTTGTCAGCGGACCACCAGGGATTTGTGTCCCCTTTATTCTTAGACTGTGGCCCCTGGTTCTGGACTCCCCCAACATTAGGAACATTTTTACTGCATCTAGCTTGTCCAGTCCTTTTATCATTTTATACAAGATCCCCTCTCATCCTAAATTCCAGTGAATACAAGCCCAGTCTTTCCAATCTTTCCTCTTTTGACAGTCCCGCCATCCCGGGGATTAACCTCGTGAACCTACGCTGCACTGCCTCAATAGCAAGGATGTCCGTCCTCAAATTAGGAGACCAAAACTGCACATAATACTCCAGATGTGGTCTCACCAGGGCCCTGTACAACTGCAGAAGGACCTCTTTACTCCTACACTCAAATCCTCTCATTATGAAGGCCAACATGACATTAGCTTTCTTCACTGCCGGCTGTACCTGCATGTTTACTTTCAGTGACTGGTGTACAAGCACTCCCAGGTCTCATTGCACTTCCCATTTTCCTAATCTGACACCATTGAGATAATAATTTGCATCCTTGTTCTTGCCGCCAATGTGGATAACCTCACATTTATCTATATTATACTGCAGCTGCCATGCATCTGCCCACTCACTCAACCTGCCCAAGTCACTCTGCAACTTCCTAGCATCCTCTTCGCAGTTCACACTGCCACACAGCTTTGTGTCATCTGCAAATTTGCTAGTGTTACTTTTGATTCCATCATCTAAATCATTAATATATATTGTAAATAGTTGTGGCCCCAGCACCGAGCCTTGCGGCACGCCACTCGCCACTGCGTGCCATTCTGACAGGGACACGTTTATTCCTACTCTTTGCTTCCTGTCTGCCAACCAATTATCTATCCATTTCAATACCCTACCCCCAAAATCCATGAGCTCTAATTTTGCCCACTAATCTCCTGTGTGGGACCTATCAAAGGCTTTCTGAAAGTCCAGATACATTACATGCACTGGATCTGCTTCATCCATTTTACTTGTCACATCCTCAAAACATTCCAGAAGATTAGTTAAGCAGGATTTCCCCTTCATAAATTCATGCTGACGGACTAATCCTTTTACTGCTATCCAAATGCGTCGTTAATACTTCTTTAATTCTTTAATAATTGACTCCAGCATCTTCCCCACCACCAATGTCAGGCTAAATGGTCTATAATTCCCCCTTTTTTCTCTCCCTCCTTTCTTGAAAAGTGGGATAACATTAGCTCCCCTCGAATCCACAGGAACTGATCCTGAATCTATAGAACACTGGAAAATGATCACCAATGCGCCACGATTTCTAGAGCCTTCTCCTTGAGTACCCTGGGACACAGACCATCAGGCCCTGTGGATTTATCAGTCTTCAGTCCCATCAGTCTACCCATTATTATTTCTCGTCTTTCAGTTCCTCTGTATCCCTAGGTCCTCTGCCTGCTAGTACATCTGGGAGATTGATTCTGTCTTCCTTAGTGAAGACAGAACCAAAGTACCTGTTCAACTCTTCTGCCATTTCCTTGTTCCCCATGATAATTTCACCTGTTTCTGCCTTCAAGGGACCCACATTTGTCTTTACTAATCTTTTTCTCTTAACATTCCTAAAGAAGCTTTTACTATCCTTCTATATATTCTTGGCCAGCTTACCCTTGTACTTCATCTTTTCAGCCCATATGGCCCTTTTTGATACCTTCTGTTATCCTTTGAAAGTTTCCCAATCCTCTGGCTTCCCGATACTCTTTGCCAGGTTATACACCTTTTCTTTTAGTTTTATTCCATCCTCAACTTCTCTTGTCAGCCACGGTTGCCTCTTATTCCTCTTTGATCCTTTCTTCCTATTTGGAATGAAATGATGCTGCATCTTCTGGATTATGCCCAGAAATTCCTGCCATCTGTTCCACTGTCATTCCTGCTAGGATCCTTTTCCAGTCGACCTTGGCCAGCTCCTCTCTCATGCCTTCATAGTCCCCTTTGTTCAACTACAACACTGACACTTCGGATTTAACCTTCTCCCTCTCAAATTGCAGATTAAAACTTATCATGGTCTTCTTCTTCTTATTGAGTCCACACACAAGATTAGAAGTTGTTCAGCCAGAGTTGAACACACTTCTCGGCATCTGCATACAATGGTGTCTGTCTTGTCGCTTCTTGTGCTTCTTGTGCGTGGTGGTGGAGAGATTGGTGGAAACAGGGTCGCGACGTGAATGTTCTTTGCTTGACCCCATCATATTATGGTCACTAACTCCAAGCGGTTCCTTTACCTTGAGTTCCCTCATTAAATTTGGTTCATTGGACAACACTAAATCCAGAATTGCCTTCTCTTTGGCAGGTTCCAGTACAAGCTGCTCTCAGAATCCATCTCGGAGGCACTTTATAAACTCCCTTTCTTGTGGTCCAGAACCAACCTGACCGACATGCATATTGAAATCTCTCATAACCACAGTGGCATTACCTTTGTTACATGCCAATTTTAACTCCTGCTGCAACTTACACCCTATCTCCAGGCTGTAGATAACTCCCATTATAGACAATAGAGAATAGACAATAGGTGCAGGAGTAGGCCATTAGGCCCTTCGAGCCAGCACCGCCATTCAATGTGATCATGGCTGATCATCCACAATCAGTACCCCGTTCCTGCCTTCTCTCCATATCCCATAACTCCGCTATCCCGAAGAACTCTATCTAACTGTCTCTTGAAAGCATCTAGAGAACCAGCCTCCACCACCCTCTGAGGCAGAGAATTCCACACACTCACAACTCTCTGTGTGAAAAAGTTTTCTAACATCTCCGTTCGAAATAGCTTACCACTTATTCTTAAACTATGGCCCCTGGTTCTGGACTCTCCCAACATTGGGAACATGTTTCCTGCCTCTAGCGTGTCTAAACCCTTAATAATCTTATATGTTTCAATAAGATGCCCTCTCATCCTTCTAAATTCCAGAGTATACAAGCCTAGCCGCCCCAATCTATCAACATATGACAGTCCCGCCATCCCAGGAATTAACCTCGTGAACCTAAGCTGCAATCCCTCAATAGCAAGAATGTCCTTCCTCAAGTTTGGAGACCAAAACTGCACACAATACTACAGGTGTGGTCTCACTAGGGCCTTGTACAACTGCAGGCGGATCGCTTTGTTCCTATAATCAACTCCTCGTGTTATGAAGGTCCACATGCCATTCACTTTCTTCACTGCCTGCTGTACCTGCATGCTTACTTTCAGTGACTGATGAACAAGTACCCCCAGATTCCGTTGTGCTTCCCCTTTTCTCAACTTGACACCATTTAGATAATAATCTACCTTTCTGTTTTTGCCACCAAAGTGGATAATTTCACATTTATCCACATTAAACTGCATCTGCCATGCATCTGCCCACTCACCCTACTTGTCCAAGTCACCCTGCATCCACATAGCATCCTCCTCACAGTTCACACTGCCACCCAGCTTTGTGTCATCTGCAAATTTGCTAATGTTACTTTTAATCCCTTCATCCAAATCATTAATATATATTGTAAATAGCTGCGGTCCCAGCACCGAACCTTGCAGTACCCTACTAGTCACTGCCTGCCATTCTGAAAGGGACCCGTTAATTCCTACCCTTTGTTTCCTGTCTGCCAACCAATTTTCTATCCATGTCAGCACCCTACCCCCAATACCATGTGCTCTAATTTTGCCCACTAATCTCCTATGTGGGACCTTATCATTAGTGTCTTCTTATCTTTACAATTCCTAAATTCTACAGCGACTCTACATCGTCAGTCCCTATGTCACCCCTCGCAAGGGACTGAATTTCATCCCTCACCAACAGAGCTACCCCACCTCCTCTGCCCACCTGCCTGTCCTTTCTATAGGATGTATAACCCTGAATTCAATTCCCAGTCCCGATCCTCCTGCAGCCATGTCTCTGTAATCCCCAAAATGTCATATTTACCAATCTCTAACTGAGCCTCAAGCTCATCCGCTTTACTTCTTATACTTTGCGCATTCATATATAATACTTTTAATCCATTACTCACCTCACCTTTCACATCGATTCCTATTTCACTTGGCCATACTCTCCTCTCCTTCCGTAAGCTTTCTGTCCCGTTAATTCTGGTGTCTTTTCCTGTACTCTCTTTCCCTTTAACTCCATCCTTGTATTTCCAATTTGTCTCCCCCCCCCCCCCCCCCACTATTTAGTTTAAACCTCCTGTGTAGCAGTGGCAAACCTGCCTGCCAGAATGCTGGTCTCCCGCCTGTTAAAGTGCAACCCGTCCCTTTTGTACAATTCACTCTTACCCCAAAACATATCCCAGTGGTCTAACAATCTAAACCCGTGCCCCCTGCACCAGCTCCTCAGCCGCACATTCAGATCCCCTATCTCCCTGTTCCTTCCCTCACCACCATGAGGAACTGGTAAACCGGAGATAGCCACCCTGGAGGTCCTGCTTTTCAGCCTTCTTCCGAGCTCTCTTAAGTCACGCTACAGAATCTCTTTAACTTCTTCCCAACGTCATTTGTGCCGACATGCACTACCACTTCCGGCTGCTGAACTTCACCCTTGAGGATGCCCTGCAATCGGTCCGTGACGTCTTGGATCCAGGCACAAGAGAGGCAACACACCAATCCTTGAATCCCGCCTGTTGCCGCAGAAACCCCTATCTGCACCTTTCATTATGGAGTCGCCTACTACCACGGCTCTGCCTGACGTCTGTCTCTTCAGGTTTGCTTCAGCGCCACGTTTTGACTCACAGACATATCCGCCGCTCAGACTGGCAGTGTCTTCTGTCCCGACAGCTTCCAAGAGGGTTAACTTGTTTTCAAGAGGTACAACCCCCGGTGTCTCCTGTACTCTAGGCTTCTTTCCCTTCCTCATCGTCACCCACCTTTTCTCGTCCGGTAACTATGGTGTAACGATCTCACTGTAGGTATTGTCCAGGAAACCCTCGTTTTCCCGGATGATCCTGAGGTCATCCAGTTGCCTCTCCATTGCCCCAACACGGTCCCTCAGGAGCTGAACCTGGACACACTTTCCACAGTTGTAGCAGCCAGAGGCACCAGCAGTGTCCCTGACCTCCCACCTCCTGCAAGCATCACACTGAATCAGCTTGCCTGTCATTTCTTCACTGCGTCCTGCCCTCTCCAACTTTTGTCATTCTTTTGCCAATCCCCTTGTTTCATGCCTCCTATTTTTTGATTCCTTCCATCAACAGTTTCACCCTGAAGAAGATTCTCAACTCGAAACATCACCTGTTGCTTTTCTCCAGAGATGCTGCCTGACCCGTTGAGTTTCTCCAGCATTTTGTGTCTATCTTTGGCATAAACCAGCATCTGCAGTTCCTTCCTACACAGTTTCTCTCCATTTACTGATTATACCGTACATTATTTTTTTTATTTCCATCAGATCTATTGGAACCTTCTCCATTTCAAAAAGAGCAATCTAGCCTCTCCAGTCTGTCCACAAAATTAAACTTCATCAGCCGTGGAATATCTGCTCTGCACATTCTTCAAAGATTTCTATCTTGCCTGGTCTGATTATCCGAATTCAATTACGATACGATACGATACAATAGAACTTTATTTATCCCAGGAGGGAAATTGATTTACCAACAGTCATAAAAACCAGAAAATGCGGTCTACCTCATGACAGAAGGGGGAGGAGTAGTACAGTTTGATAGCCACAGGGAAGAAGGATCTACTGTGGCGTTCGGTCCAGCATCTTGGTGGAACCAGCTTGTTGCTGAAGGTACTCCTCTGGTTGACCAGTGTGTCACGGAGGGGGTGAACTGTATTGTCCAGGATGCTCCGTAGTTTGAGGAGCATCCTCCCCTCCAAGCCCACCTCCCATGAATCCAACTCCGCCCCCAGGATGGAGCCAGCCTTCCTGATGATTTTACTTCAGAGTCACGTGAGTGACTACGTGAAGAAGAGCCCGTCCAGCCGCACACGCGTCATATCGTCAGACGCATAGCGTAGCGACCGTGTGTGGAGGAGCAAAGCTCCTCCAAGCGGTGAGTAAGTAAAAGCCTGAAGGTAAGTACTTTCGCTTTCAGGTCGCCTTCCTCGTTAGACTTGTAGTGGAGTTCCACACAAGTTAGTATGGAGAGAGGGCGTAGAGGGAGAAGACGTACCGCAGGTAAACCTCAAGAAGACCGCGGGTCTGAGGGTAGCGGGCGTCCGTTAGAGGAGTCGGTGGCAGCGAGGCCATCAACTCCAGATGCGGTAGAAAGTACCGTTACAGCGCCGTTGGGGCGCAAGGCCGGGCAAAAGTCCGTGCGACCAGTGGACTCTGATGAGTCAGACCCGGAGGTTAACCCTCCTCAGTCAGAAGTTATGGCTGCTAGGGTCGCGAGTCTAGAATTCCTCATGGGGAAAATGATATATCAGCAACCACATCAGGAGGAATACAGTTCGCGTTGGCCCATGGGAGAGACAGCGCAGGGAGTGCCTTGGATGGGTCAGGCACAGCATTGGCCTACAGGAGAGCCATCAGAAATGTCTGAAAAAAGACAGTATATGTGTTGGCCTACAGGAGAGCCAGTGCCAGAAATGCCTGAAAAAAGGCAGTATAAGCGTTGGTCTATAGGAGTGCCAGCGCCAACAATGTCTGAAGGAAGACAGCATAGAAACATAGAAAATAGGTGCAGGAGTAGGCCATTCGGCCCTTCAAGCCTGCACCGCCATTCAATATGATCATGGCTGATCATCTAACTCAGTATCCCGTACCTGCCTTCTCTCCATACCCCCTGATCCCCTTAGCCACAAGGGCCACATCTAACTCCCTCTTAAATATAGCCAATGAACTGGCCTCAACTATCCTCTGTGGCAGAGAGTTCCAGAGATTCACCACTCTCTGTGTGAAAAAGTTTTTGCTCATCTCGGTCTTAAAGGATTTCCCCCTTATCCTTAAGCTGTGACCCCTTGTCCTGGACTTCCCCAACATCGGGAACAATCTTCCTGCATCTAGCCTGTCCAACCCCATAAGAATTTTGTACATTTCTATAAGATCCCCTCTCAATCTCCTAAATTCTAGTGAGTATAAGCCAAGTCTATCCAGTCTTTCTTCATATGAAAGTCCTGACATCCCAGGAATCAGTCTGGTGAACCTTCTCTGCACTCCCTCTATGGCTATAATGTCCTTCCTCAGATTTGGAGACCAAAACTGTACGCAATACTCCAGGTGTGGTCTCACCAAGACCCTGTACAACTGCAGTAGAACCTTCCTGGTCCTATACTCAAATCCTCTTGCTATGAAGGCCAACATACCATTCGTATAAGCGTTGGCCTAGAGGTGAGCCAGCACCAGCAGCACCTGAAATAGGGCTGCCTATGCGTGGGCCTAGAGGAGAGCCCGAGCGGGGAGAATCTGGTAAAGAATTTACTATGCGAAGGCCTATTGAAGAGCCAGTGCTAGAATCACCTGAAACAGGGATGCCAGAACTTCCCCATCATGAGGAGGAACACCAAGATTCAGATGATGAATCATATGAGGACCAGAGCCCAATAACAGAGCCTAAAATACCAGGTCTGGCACAAAGGTTTGCTGTTCCCAGACTAACAGGGGAACCTTTGGGAGATGAATTAGCAATGACTATAAATTACTTACTCTCCCATCAGCTCCAGGAATTAACCATGGATGAGACTGTCAAAAAATATGAAACCCCGCAGAATTGTGCACTGCTAGCAGTCCCAGCGGTGAATAACGTGATATGGGGCTATTTGGGCATTGGAGTACAATCACAAGAATTGAAATTACAACGAGTGTTGAAATTGCTGGGGTCAGGCATTATGGCTTTCGCCAGAGGTTTGAATGAGGAGCATGTGTCTGCTTCACAACAGGATGCCTTAGCTCTCATGTGTAGTGCGCACTTTGAAATAAACTGTATTCGTAAAAGTGCCATAAGACCTAATATTCACCCTAAGTTTGCGGGGCTCTGTAAACCATCTAATATTCAATTGCCTAATCTGCTTTTTGGAGAGAATCTAGCAAAAAGGGTAAAAGACCTGAATGAAGAAGCAAAAACTGTGGGAATGATGAAACCACCGGTGCTTAGCAGATCAATTCGAAGGCAGTATCCCTACCGACGGATGTCTGGGGCTGGAGAAGGAACAAGTCGATCTTTCCCATAAACGCGTTATTGGCACACTGCTCCTGGGATGCGTGGAGGTTACAGTATTCCAACGAAGAATAGGGAACAACATTTGCCATCGGCAAACCCCGAGGTAGGTGGGTCTGGTCCGGTAAGAGATATTAAACGTTCTACACTCACAAGTTGGAGGAAGATTACAATTCTTCCTAAAAGAATGGCAACAAATAACAACTGATTCGTTTATACTGTGCAGTATTGTGGGATTTAGAATTGAATTCTATCCACATATGGATCCTCCTTATAAGCATATTTCATGCCGGACACGTATTTTCTCGAAAGAAGAGAATACGCAGATTCAGGCAGAACTGGAAATATTGTGCAAAAAAGGTGTAATAGAGAAGTCAGTTGAACAACACCATCAGTTTGTGTCAAGTATTTTTCCTAGACCAAAAAAGGATGGTGGGTGTAGAATTATTCTAGATCTGACAAGTCTTAACCCTTTTGTACAGTATAAACATTTTAAAATGGAGACATTTACAAATGCCATTCTGCTTGTTTCAAGAGAATGCTATATGGCTAGCATAGATGTGCAAGATGCATATTATTCTGTGGCTGTGCATGGTAATGATCGGAGATATTTAAAATTTAGATGGATGAGTCAATTATGGCAATTTAAAGCATTGCCTAATGGGTTAACTTCAGCAAGATTATTTACAAAATTAATAAAAAACAATTTTAGCACTAATAAGAGCTCAGGGCCATGTGCTAATGGCTTATTTGGATGATATTCTGATTGTGGGAGACACTTTGGCTACAACAGAAGCATCAGTGTCAAGAATTAAGCTCATTTTCGAGAGGCTGGGATTCATTATTCACCCACATAAATCCAAACTATTACCAAGCACAGAAATTGATTACCTGGGTTTCAACATTAATACAGAACACATAGTAGTCACTTTGCCTAAAGATAAAAGGCGGCAGTTAACTGAAGGTTGTATTAAGCTCATTACAGAGCACCAACCCTCAATTAGGCAGGTAGCAAGCTTGTTGGGCAAATTAATTACTTCTTTTCCAGCTGTACGGTTAGGACCACTGCATTATCAGCATTTGCAGCGAGCAAAGGTACACGCATTAAGGATAAATGCAGGGCATTTTGACAGGCCCATGCAATTGACAATTGAGGCTATTACGGAATTAGAATGGTGGATTAACAATGTCTCTAAGGCTTCCAGACAAATTCTGGTTGAAACACCTTCCATTATTCTACAGACTGATGTAAGTGCTCTAGGTTGGGGCGCCACTAATACTGTTTCCAGCTGTGGAGGTAGATGGAATGTGGAGGAAGTACCTTTACTTCAAGATCAAGGTATCAATTACCTAGAGCTTTTAGGAACATTTTATGGGCTTAAAGCTTATTGTTCTAATATGGAAAATTTGCATGTTCAGATACAGATTGACAATACTACAGCTGTAGCATATGTTAATCATATGGGTGGTATCAAGTCAGAATCTTGTGATTAGATTGGCAAATGTGATCTGGACCTGGTGTATTACCAGAAAGATTTGGCTTCCGGCAATTTACCTACCAGGTAGACTCAACATAGTTGCAGACACAAGGTCACGCAAATTCAACGACAATACAGAGTAGATGTTGGATCGTGAAAAATGTAATAAAATTGTTGCACGGTTCGGGATGCCAGAGATTGACTTGTTTGCATCAAGACTTAACCACCAATTGCCTAAGTATGTGTCATGGGAACCTGATCCTGGTGCAGTAGCGGTGGATGCTTTCTCGCTACATTGGGGTAATATGTGTCTGTATGCATTTACTCCGTTTTGCCTCATTAATCGGTGTATACAGAAAATCAATCAGGACTCAGCTTCAGGGGTTTTAGTGGTACCAGACTGGCCTACACAGCTGTGGTATCCTCTGGTGTTAAAAATGATCACAAGGCCCCTTATGATTATTCCTAAGCAGGAAAACCTGCTTGTACCTGGTGAGTCACATCCTTTACATGATCGTATTGGTTTATTGATTTGCAGATTCTAAGGCCATATCTTGGAAGAGGATTATCAGAGCGTACTGTGGATGTTATGGCGGCAGCCTGGAGGAATAGTACCCAGAAGCAGTACATTTCTTATATAAGGAAATGGGAGGTGTTTTGTTTACAAAAGAATATTACATATCACACTGCAGACATTTCATATTAGAGTTTCTGTCAACTCTTTATTTTGATTTGCATTTGAGCTATAGTGCGATCAATACTGCAAGGAGTGCTCTTTCTGCATATTTATGCAGGGAATCAGAACAAAACCCTATAGGATCACACCCTTGGGTCTGTAGGTTTATGAAGGGAATTTATAATTCCAAGCCTCCTAGACCCAGGTATACAGAAATCTGTATTGTAAGAGATGTGCTTATGCTCCTTCGCCAATGGACGCCTATTGAAGCTCTGTCATTGGCCAAAGTTACCATGAAGTTAGTTATGCTCATGGCACTAGTTTCAGCACAGAGAGTGCAAACATTGCAGAAATTACGAATAGACAGGATGAAAATAGCAGCAGATGCCATTACATTCTATGTCTATGATCTGCTTAAACAGAGTAGACCTGGGTTCACAGGATGCAAGTTGTTTTTTTCAGCATATTCTACGGATCCACGTCTATGTGTAGTAGCACATTTACGATGTTACATTGAAGCAACCAGAACCGTAAGAGGTGCAGAATCAGCATTCTTTGTCAGCTATAAAAAACTGCATAAGAAAGTGTCGGTACAGACTATTTCAAGATGGCTGAAGCAGGTGTTGGTTGCTGCAGGTGTTGATACTGACAAAGTTAAATCTCATTCCACCAGGGCGGCATCAACATCGGCGGCCAAAGATTTGGACGTTCCAATAGACCTTATCCTCGCGGCCGCAGGATGGGCAAGTGAACAGATGTTTCACAAGTATTACCATAAGGAGATTAAAGATCCTGGGTTATTTGGTGGTGCTGTTTTGGATTCAGTATTAAGTTCCCCATTATGATAAAGGGGATACTATTGTTGTGATAAATAAAACCATTAACTGATTACATTTATGTTGTGGTTATGCATTGTTGATTGCTTTTACTCATTTAGTTTACTTGACTCCGAAGTAAAATAGTAAGATTAAACAAGAACTTACCAGTTTAAAGTTTGATCTTTATTTTATGAGGAGTTACGTTGAGGGACTACGTGCCCTCCGCTCATAAAGATCGAGCTGGTAGTTCTAGTCTTTACGTATCTTATTATCATACTTCAGTAATTGTTGTCTGTGATTTCAATCCGCTGCTTTGAAGATTAACGCGTGTGCGGCTGGACGGGCTCTTCTTCACGTAGTCCCTCAACGTAACATAAAATAAAGATCAAACTTCAAACTGGTAAGTACTCGTTTAATTTTACTAGTTTGTTATAAAGGTTTCATGTGTGGCCAAACCAACATTTTATAGACATCCATTATGGCTTCCTTGCCTTTAGATTCTATACATCTAAATGAAAAGCTTCATATCCAGTGGGGGTTTTTAAACCATTTTCTTAACCTGTCCTGTCATTTTCTTGCATACATTGGTGGATATCAGATTGTTGAATTATTGTTAGACAAGCTACAATCATTAAAGAAAGCACAGCCATTGTCATGCTGTAATTGGCTGATAAGCTTCTCAAGTAATTTTGTAGGTGGGGGAGTGGCGACATTAAAAAATTGTCTACCTAAAAAAATTGACAATAGGTTCACACTGAAGGAATAGCACTATTGAATTAGCAAATTATTCCGATGCAGATCCCATCCTCTCTCCTTCCACCTACATTCCTTCCTCTAGCTTTACAATTCACAACTGTTCAATCCATTTGTCTCAACACTTTCTGTCTTTTCATCTGTGGCCTTTGTCCAACCATCTGCCTCCCACCCCCCTCCTCTCCTCTCTTCCCTCCCCCTCTCCCCACCTCCACGTGTATCCATCCATCCACCAACGGTAGTTCTTTGTTTCTCCTACTATTAGTTGCCAAGCTTTGTCCTGTCTATAAAAAAGACACAAATTGCTGGAGTAACTCAGTGAGCTAGGCAGTATCCCTGGAGGACATATAGGTGATGTTTTGGGTCAGGACCCTTCTTCAGACTTCTTCAGACTTTGTCATGCCCCTTCTCTCCTCCAGATTTCTTCCCTCACCCCATCACCCATCCCCACAATCAGTCTGAATCAGTCCCAACCCGAAACCTCACCATTTTTTCCAAAGATGCTGCCTGACCCGCTGATTTACTCCAGCACTTTGTGTTGTTTTTTTTGTAACCTGCATCTGTAGTTCCTTGTGTCTACATTATCACACCCTTGATTGTGCAATTATAAAAGTCTTACAGTTATCTGAATGGAACTGTCCACAGAACAAAACAGCTGTTTTATTCTGTGCAGTTGTTTAAATCACCAGTGCAGATGTGGGGGGGTAGGATTTATTAAGGCTCCAATTGTGGTTTCTTAAGAAATGAATGGCAAGGCTAAATTATAAGTCAGTATTGGATCACCTTTAGTCATCTATCACCAAAATTGTTTCAGACATCTTTATGGATCATTTTATAATTGATGACTTCATTACCTAGTGGCATCAGCACAACACCATCTGACACGTTCACACAATGTGAGAAATTAGATTTAGACATGGGAGTTTATTTTCTATGGAAGACTAGCATGTTAAAAACTTCTGTGTCGGGACATAATAATGTTAACTGTGACAAGTACAACATATGCGGATGCTTCAGAAATATCAGCAATAATTATTCTCGCTTGGACATTGATTATATTTATATGATTACATAATGGCAGGGAAAGGATTAACTCTGAGGGAATGCTTTGGAAGAAGATATATTTTTGAGAGATATTTCTAATTTGAATCTCAAAAAAAAGTATAGATTACCATTGAACAAACTAAAACAGCTGATGTACATTTGAAAAAAGGTCACAACCACTCTTTTTCCATTGATACCAAAGAAAGGCTATGATTAACATTTTAAAAATTATGTTAAAAGCAGAGCATATATGTTATACAATACTTTGAGTATTGCAGTCCTGTGATATTACATTTGATCTGAGTTGGTCAATGTCAAATCACTCTTCTTCAAAGCTTCATTACTGATTTGATGATCTAACGTAGTGGCACATATATAAAAATGTCACTTGCAGCATGTTCATTAGGTAATTTTATTTCCAATCTGCCTGTAAGAAATTCTAAGATAATCTCAACACATGATTAATATCAATATCAGACAAATTGTGAATTACTTTGTCATTGTAATATTGATATATGAGGTGAGAATGTGCAAATATTTCACAGAATTTTGAATAGGACTTTTTCTTGTCTTTATAATATTGTAGGGTTTAGTGTCCATGATATGCCATACCTTTGCCTCCCCTTTAATGATGTCAATAAATACACAACACAGTACCTTGATAAATATGCAGTTGTTTAAAGGTCAAGTTTTGCATTTTAGAACAGGTAGATATGTGAAAAACCTGGAAGTAAAAGTTGTCCTGATATTACTACTGGTGCTCTTCATATAATTACCAATTGCAAACATTGCAAGGCCAATTACATTACATAGCAGAGCCAATGTTAAAAGTCAGACACAACCAAACACCTTGATTTAATTAATTAAATACATGTAAAGGCAGTCGAAATCCACGGTCTGATTGGCCTATGCCTTCTATTCACCCTGTACAGGTCATATAATGAATTTACCTCATATGCATGGTAGACTTTATAAAAGTGTAACATTTTGAGAATATTAAAATAAAGTCTGCATAAGAAGCAATAAATTCCCATGTTTGAGTGACATCACTAATATTGGTACAAGAACTTGGAACATTTTCTGTTCCATCTGGCAATAAAAATGGGAATTTTTTATGAGGCAAGAAGGGACAAAACCTGAACGAACAGAGACGACTTTATAGCATATCTCAATCATATTAAAATGCCCGGTTCAAATAGGTTTACTCCAATGCTTCTGTACACAAAAAGGTGTACATATATATAAAACTAAAAGTCTCATCTTGACCACTTCCTGTCTGCGCTGTATATTGATTTTAGAAAGAACGCTACCATATATCACTATGATTTTTGGCCATCTTACTCACAGTCCTACTCCGCTGAGGCAGCTCCAAGGATTTTTCCGATCAATGAAAAATAAAAAAGTTATGAATATTTTTTAAATCTTGAGATCAGCTGATTGGTCCTCTCGCTTGTCAATCACTACGATGAAGGAGTATAAAGCCCAAATGGTATGAAATTGCATTTGAATTTGGTGGCCTGCACTCTGCTTGAAATTGTATGAAATTGCATTTGAATTTGGTGGCCTGCACTCTGCTTGAAATGGTATGCAATTGCATTTGTATTTGGTGGCCTGCACTCTGCTAGAAATGCTATGAAATTGCATTTGAATTTGGTACCTGCACTCTGCTTGAAATGGTTTTAAATTGCATTTCAATTTGGTGGCCTGCACTCTGCTTGAAATGGAATTTCAAGGAATAGCCATGAGTGAACTGCCAGCCCACCAGCCATGAGTCAATCAACTGCCAGCCCACCAGCCATGAGTCAACTGCCAGCCCAACAACCGTGAGTCAGTCAACTGCCAACCCACCAGCTGTGAGTGATTGAGCTGCCAGCCACCAGCCCTGAGTGACTGAGCTGCCAGCCCACCAACCCTGAGTGAGTGTGCTGCCAGCCCACCAGCCCTGAGTGACTAAGCTGCCAGCCCACCAGGCCTGAGTGACTGAGCTGCAAGCCCTCCAGGCCTGAGTGACTGAGCTGCCAGCCTACCAGGCCTGAGTGACTGAGCTGCCAGCCCACCAGGCCTGAGTGACTGAGCTGCCAGCCCAAGAATCCATTCGGCCCACAATGTCCATACTAGCCCTCTAGAAACCAGTCCCTTCAGCCCACACCATACTAGTGCTCCAGAAAGCCCCCCCCCCCCCACTGGCCACCAACGGGTCCCACTTAGTCTAGTCTAGTATATATATATATATATATATATAAATATAAAACATAATAAATATCACATGGCCAGAAAACAAAATTATGACATTTAAGTTTATGACATTCTGGTACACCATACCATGCATTCTTTCACAAAAAAAACACTGGTTGACTCCATAAAATAACATCCATGAACCCATGTCAACATTAGCCATGGTATTAGTTTTCCAATTTCCAAATTCATGCAAGAAAAGATCAATTATTAACTTGCTTATTAACTCAATTATGAAGCAGGGCATATTGCCTTGTACTCATTCTGACATTTCTGCTAAATTCTGCAAGACATGAATTTCACATGCCAAGCATAATTCAGATTTAATGCTATTAGATGGTGTGTAATTAGGCTACTAACAAGAGTGGTTTGCCTCCTTGGTACTGTTGATGGGAGCCTTGCATTATATAGTGCTTTAATAAAGTGCAGATTCACTGGATGTTATTGCCTTGGAAGTGTACTTTATTTAATCCATCAACTGTTTCATCATTTATTCATATTTCTGTTTCTCACCACCAAACAAGTATTGTTGCCTTTTCTTGTGGTCTTTGGCACCACCTCACTTTGCAAAATAGTTTGTTTGGAAAGGTTGTTCATTTTTTTAAAGCTCCTCAAAGACCACAAAATAACTGAACAGCACCAGAAATGATACTTCCTGCACCATAAGCGAGCGTGATGAGGACATTAAAAAAAAACCATGTCCCTGAATTTCCATGGGGTTCTCCAAGTTCCCCTGCTGCAAGTTCAGAAGGAGATTGGCCAAACTCCTGGAGAAATGGCATGAATGGTTTTATTTGGTTGGCAATTAAACTTCTCTGAGGATTAGAATTGTTTCCCCCAAACAACTACAATGGCAATTCCAGGTGTGTTTTTTTAGCTGATAAGGGGGAGTATTTTCTCCGTGACGTTTGAAAAAAATGGATCCTCCCAGATAAAGTATGAATTTAGAATTCTGGTGTATATATATGATATAGATGTACATTTTCAAATAGCAATGCATTTTTCTACATAAGGTAATGTTTCCTACACTGCTATTTCTCCATCATCATCACAATCTGCATGTACTACTGGGTACATAATTGCTCTCCTTTTCCCTTACAGTCTAGAGTCTACTATTCCTCCTCTGACTATTATGTCATTTGACTGGGCCACACACTATCACACACCTTTCCTTCATCAGTTTCAGTTTAGTTTATTATCACGTGTACCAAGGTTCAGTGAAAAACCTTTGTTCATGCTATCCACAGCAGAAAGACAATACATGATTACAATCGAGCCATTTACAGTGTATAGATACGATAAGGGAATAATGTTTAGTGCAAGGTAAAGCCAGCAAAGTCTGATCAAGAATAGTCCGAGGGTCACCAGTGAGGTAGGTTGTAGTTCAGCATTGCTCTTTGGTTGTGGTAGGATGATTCAGTTGCCTGATCACAACTGGGAGAAACTCTGGGACTAACTGTCACATAACTGCAACAGTCCCTGCAATAATCCCAGTAGATTGAGGGATGCTAACAAATATGACAGACTTATTCAAGAAAGGAGGGAAGGAGAAACTAGGGAAGAACTGACCAATTAACCTGACATCAAGAATTCTAGAAATTATTCCAGAAACCTGAGAGACGGGACACAGGGGACTGCTGATGCTGGAATCAGGAGCAACAAACAAACTGCTGGAGGAACAAGGGCAGAGCAGCATCTGTGAAGGGGAATCACATTTTTACTTTTCACATTGAAGCCCTGGATCAGGATTCATAGAGATCCTGCTGCAGTGTTTTGCTCTCAAATGTCAACAATTCTTTCGCCCCTCTGCATCCACTCTTAGGCCTATCATTGTTTGGTGAGTTTCAATGAGATTCACCTCATTCCCAGCGAGTACAGGCCCAGACCCATCAAATACTCCTCATATGTTAACCCAATCATGTTCACAAGTTCACACATTTTTGGAGTAGAATTAGGCCATTCAGCCCATCGAGTCTACTCCGTTATGGCTGATCTCTACCTCTTAATCTCATTTTATTGTTTTCTCCCCATAATCCTTGACACCCATTCTAATCAAGAATTTGTCTATCTCTGCTTTCAAAATATCCACTGACCTCTGTAACAATGTATTCCACAGATTAACTAACCTCTGACTAAAGAAGTTCCTCCTCACCACCTTTCTAAAACAGCGCCCTTTAATTCTGAGGCTATGACCTCTGGTCCTAGACTTTCCCACCAGTGGAAACATCCTTTCCACATCCACTTTATCTATGCCTTTCATTATTTTGCAAGTCTCAACCTTCCAAACTCTTGCGAGTACAGGCCCAGTGCAATCACATGCTCCCAATCACATGCTCCCAATCATCCCTGGGATAATTCATATGAACCTCTGGACCCTCTCAAATGCCAGCACATCACTCCTCAGTTATGGGGCCCCAAACTGCTCACAATACTCCAAATGCGGACTGACCAGGGCATTACACAGCCTCAGCATTACATCCCTGAATTGTCCTCTGAGGAGATTTTGAATAAGGATGCTCCATATTCATTGGAATTTAAAAGTATGATTTAAAAGAATTATATGTTTGAAACATATAAAAAATTAATAGAAACGAGGATTGTTCATTTTCCTTGGTGTAAACATGGCTGATCATGTCTTTTTTGGAGATTCTATTAATTATGCACATCAAGCTCATATTACTGTAGCAACACGCCAGGCTTGAGAGATTTTGAGACAGAGTTCAAGAGTAAAACATTGGGTAAATAATAGAGAACAAGAGAGCAGGAGTTAACATGGATGGTCCAGGAAGAGCCAGGAGCACCTTGTCAGGAATTATTTTGCATCTATCCACAGATGGTGAGAACAGAATCCTGTTGCATGTAACCTTGCGTTTAAAAGAAGGAAGTATATGGAGCATTGGAAGCTAGTGGAGTAATTGGAAGAATGAGCCAAGGAGCTTTCAACACATGTCGGCTAGCATTGATTTCACAACAACATACTGTATGTGGTTTTCTCAAGTACTGCCTGGAAAGCATGCCATCAGCCTCAATGGAAAATAAAATCGGGTGCGGTGTAGAATTGGACTGCCAATTCATTATTGGATGTTTTGTGCTATTGATAAAGGCCAGTTTCACGCCACAGTCTCATTACATTTCTGGCTCACAGTAACTCACTGGGGGGTCACTTAGACATTGTCCACAAGTGTAAACTGGGTGATAGAGAATTGACAATTTGATTTGAACATCACCCATTTAAATTTCTATTGCATTTAGAAGTATCCACTAATGCACAAAACTTGAAGTAAAATAGAATGTCAGATATTTTACAACCCTGCAAAATCAAACATTTGATAAACTAAAGAGGTGACAATTTTAATCAGGTTGGAAGGATTATTACCAAAGAAATGATAAAAATATAAACAGATAATCAGGTTTGAAAAATGGAATTAGTTTGATTTGCTCATTACCTGTTCGTGGATCCCAGTCTGTAGTAATTGCTTAGATGAGGGTACTTAGTTCATGGTACTCCAGTTTGTTTATGACACAACACTTGTTGGGAAACTAAGTTGTGACGAGATGTAGTGAGGCTGTGAAGAATTATCAACAGCTTAAGCAAATGGGCAAGAATATTAATGCAATGGGAAGTTATCTGCTTTGGAAGAAAGCAGAAAAGTGAGAGACTGAGAAATATGCTGTTCAAGGTCCTAGATTTCCTTCTAACAGTCACTGAAAGTTAATACCCAGGTACTGGAAGCAATTATGAAAGCAAATGATATTTTAAACTTTATTGCAAGGGATTGGCACAAAGTCAAAGTCTTAGTACAATTATATCTCTACGTCTTAGAGAGTCCCTTGGGATCAAGAACAACTTGCTTCCGCTCCAGCGGGTTGTGAGGTGGCTGATGAGTCCAATGTGGGAACCATAGACTCTTCCACGCAAAGGCAGGAGGTATTTGATGGGGTAGATTGTGAGGCGGTGAGCTTCATTTGTCACTTACACATGGTGTCCAGGTTCTCAATACCATCTTGAGTTCTGTTTCTTCACGTTGAGCAATCTTGGCCCAGTGGTTCCTGTAAGTTAGTGAGGAAGTTGCACATCTTCAGGTAGGTTTCAAGCACAACTGTGAATTGTTTTCTCTGCCTGTTTGTCGTCTCCTCCCATTTATTATATAGTGTCTCGGTGAGATCACTGTGGAGTACTGTGCATCGCACAATAAGTCAGATTAAATACTGTAGTGTAACACAGTTCCAGTGATCCCATTGAATTTAAAGGAAGCATGAAAAACATAGTCCACTCATTTTAAAGGAAGGGTGAAATTCAAAACCCTGATGAGTTTAAATTGAGCTCAGGAAGCAGAGGCTTGGTGATACCAAGAGGAACATCAGAAATAGTGCCATAGTGAGTTTAAAAGGAATGAGGGAAAGAGCTGAAAGTTGGGATTATCAAACAACTATGGAATAACAAATTAGAACCATTTTAATGTACTCGGTTTTGCTCTTGGTTATCTAAGGAAAGGTCAGATTAAATGTAATATGTTTCACAAGACATTTCTAGAATAATACTAGACTAAGTGGGACCCGTTGGGTCCCAGCTTCACACGGGAGGGCTGGTCCCCCAATGCAATATTCCACCTCTCCACCAATTCCAATATTGCTGGCCAGTGGGGGGGCTTTCTGGAGCGCTAGCATGGTATTGTGGGCCAATGGGACTGGTTTCCAGAGGGCTAGTATGGACATTGTGGGCCAAATGGAATCTTGGGCTTGCAGCTCAGTCACTGAGACCACTCACTCACTCACTCACTCACTCTCACACACACACACACACACACACACACACACACACACACACACACACACACACACACACACACACACACACACACACACACACACACACACACACACACACACACACACACACACTCACACATACTTCCACTCACAAATACACACTCACACTCACCCACATATTCTCACAAACACACACACTCACGCACACATACACTCACACTCACTCACACACACTCACACACACACACATACACACGCACACACATACACACTCACACACACATTTACACACACACATACACTCACACACACATACTCACACATATGGCAGTAAACTTTCTTGAATACTCAAATGGCTGAGCGCGGCCTCTCCACTTTGGGGCTTCCGCAGTCAGCGACACTTCCCCAATCAGCGTGACCTCTGCACTTACCGAAATTACGCAATCAGTGCGACCTCTGCATTCACCGGAAATTACGCAATCAGCGCGACCTGTCCACTAAGCGGAAGTCACGAAATGAGCGGGACTTTTGAACCAAACACAGTCGGACCTAATAAAGCATTTATTCCTTCTAAACACAGTCGGACCTAATAAAGCATTTATTCCTTCTAATCACAGTCAAACCAAATAAAGCATTGCAGTTTCAAGCACAGGCAGGGCAGCAGGCCAAACAACTCATGGCATTGTCATTAAGGGCTAACAAATCATTTAATGCAAGTACATTCCTGACTCACAGTTCAGTTGATTCACAGCTTAGAATGAGAGTCGTGTCCTCTCCCTCGCGATCTTGCAGAGTCTCGTCCAGGCATCCAGGGTTTTATAATCCTGCAACCCTCCCCCCCCCCCCCCGGAAGGTGCGTTACCTTCATTGCGGTGATTGACAGGCGAGAGGATCTCAAGGTTTTTGAAACACTCATAACTTTTTTTATTTTTATCGATCGGAAAAATCCTTGGGGTCTGCTCAGCGGAGGAGGACTGTGAATAAGATGGCCAAAAATCATAGCGATATACGGTAGCAATTTTTCTTAAATCAATATACAGCGCAGACAGGAAATGGTCAAGATGAGACTTTTAATTATATAGATGGTTGGTCTTTGGCAAGAAAGTAGACATGGCCTACTACTTAAATTGAGATGAATAAGATGAATTGAAAAATATAAAATAATTTAGGGGCTTCCCAGTGGAGATGCTGAAAGGGTGTTTGCACTCTCTGGGACCAGGAATCATAGCCTCGCAGTCCCACAATATGAATCTGAATGAATATGAATAAGTTTATTGGCCAAGTATTCACATACAAGGAATTTGCCTTGGTGCTCCACCCACAAGTGATAACATGACATAAAGTGACAGTTACGAATGACACATAAAACACTAAACATTAATAATAAAACACCATTGATCAAACATGTGAACCAAACAAAGTACCAGGGCAAAAGGAGGCTACAGAATATTGGCTATTGAGTAGAGCTACTACTCGTGGGAAAAAGCTGTTTTTATGTCTGGCAGCTTTGACAGTCCAGAGTCGCCTTCCAGGAGGAAGTGATTCAAAGAGTTTGTGGCCAGGGTGAGAGGGGTCAGAGATGATCTTACCCGCTCACTTCCTGGCCCTTGCAGTGTACAGTTCGTCAATGGAGGGAAGGTTGCAGCCAATAACCTTCTTGGCTGATCGGACGATTCGCTGCAGCTTCCGGGTGTCGTGCTTGGTGGCTGAGCTGACCATGATGGAGAAGGTGAGGACAGACTCTACGATGGCCGTATAGAATTGGACCATCATTGCCTGTGGCAGATTGTGCTTCCTCAGCTGCCGTAGGAAGTACAACCTCTGTTGTGCCTTTTTGACTGTGGAGTCGATGGTAGCCCCCCCATTTAAGGTCCTTGGAGATGATGGTTCCCAGGAACTTAAAAGACTCCACAGATGTGACTGTGGTGTTGTTGGTGGTGAGTGGGGTGAGGGGAGGGGGAGCTCTCCTAAAGTCTACAATCAATTCCACTGTCTTAAGAGCATTGAGCTCCAGGTTGTTGTGATGGCACCAGGACGCCAGCTGTGAAACTTCCTGTCTGTAGGCAGATTCCTCCCCATCCTGGATCTGTCCAATCAGGGTTATGTCGTCCCCAAACTTGAGAAGCTTGACAGAGGAGTCTGTGGAGGTGCAGTCATTGGTATAGAGAGAGTAGAGGAGAGGGGAGAGTACGCAGCCTTGCGGTGATCCTATGCTGGGGAGAGTACGCAGCCTTGCGGTGCTCCTATGCTGGGGTTTGCGGGTCCGAGATGTGCTTTCCCAGCCTCACATGCTGCTTCCTGTCTGTCAGGAAGCTGGTGATCCACCGACAGAGGGGTTCAGGCACAGTCAACTCGGAAAGTTTGGAGTGTAGTAGCTCTGGCATAATGGTGTCAAATGCAGAGCTAAAATCAACAAACAAAATCCTTGCATAGGTCCCCTGGCAGTCTAGGTGCTGGAGGATGAAGTGCAGGCCCAGGTTGACTGCGTCATCTACAGATCTATTGGCCCGATATGCAAACTGCAGAGGGTCTAGCAGGGGGTTTGTGATATCTTTCAGCTTGGCCAGCACAAGCCTTTCAAAGGTCTTCATGACTACAGAGGTCAGTGCGACAGGCCTGTAGTCATTAAGACCAGTAATCCTTGCCTTTTTGGGTACAGGGAAAATAGTGGAGACTTTGAAGCAGGCAGGGACAGTATAGGTTTGCAGGGACACACAGTGAGGGGTCAGCCAAATTGAACTGAGATAGGATTGTGAATATTTAGGGCTTTCTGCCCCATTGTGCTTTGGTTGTTTGTGCCATTGATATATTCAAATCAGAATTTAATAGGTTTGTGAATATTACAAATAATCAAGAGGTGTTAGGAAAGTGCAGAAAACTGCAAATAATTAAAACAAACTCAGTGACGAGTTGTGCAACCTCAAAAAGCCAATAGTCTTACTCCTTGTCCAATTCCTTCGGGTCTTCTAATTGTATTCTAAACGACGTAAGATAGAATAATATTATATATATTTTACCAGTGGAGCCACCATCAACTTGTGTTCCCTGTGAAGCCAATAGCTTCAACCTGCCTCAGAGCAGAGACAGAAGTGACATTCTTTGAATCCACTGGATTCACTTCTCTTAATTTTATAATTTGCTTTGCTGAGTCAGACAGAATCGCTTTGCTGCTTGATTTTCTCTTGACCTTCACACATTCCCTAACTAGTACAATCGCATTGACATGAGTATTGAAATAATTTCATTTTCAAATAGAGAGTGGAATAATAACAATCATGTTGTGGGAATTTCATTGCCTCAGGGTTATCGTCATGTTCATCAGAAACGTATATGCTGGAAGCCATTTGAAGTAGCAGACTATTCCCCCAGCTGAGTTATTCCAAAGCATAACAAAATGAGACCTGCTGTTAGATTAAGGCTTTCGTCAATCACAATGCCCATCTCCCTTGCAGACAAACCCTGTTGGATTTTTTAACTGCTAATACCTCTGTTTTTCATCATTTCCATCTGATAATAATAACAATCTTTAACATTGCACTTAAATTAAAATTAATGCAGTTCATGAGATTATCAATGTGTTGATTTTGGTTTAATAAAACCATGAATGTAGAACAGCTTGAAAACTGTCACTAACAGTGGAAGATGATTGGAAATGAAACGTCCATTTTGCACCTCGCTGCTGGGATATAAACCAGGGTGAACATTTTTTAATGAAAATTGTTCAGTTTAGTTTAGTTTGGTTTAATTTATTATTGTCACATGTACCGAGATTCAGTGAAAAGCTTTTTGTTGTGTGCTATCCAGTCAAAGAAAAGATTATACATGGTTATAATCAAGCCGTCCGCAGTGTACAGATAAAGGATAAAGGGTACAACATTTGGTGCAAGATAAAATTTGATTAAAAATAGTCCAAAAGTCTCCAATGAGGCAGATGGGGGGTCAAGATTGCACTCAAGCTGGTGAGAGGACGGTTTAGTTGCCTGATAACAGCTGGGAAGAAACTGTCCCTGAATCTGAGTATGCTTTTTAAAACTTCTGTACACCTTGCTTGATGAGAGAGGGAAGAAGAGAGAGTGACTGGGGTGAGACTAGTCCTTGATTATGCTGTGAGTGCATGGTAATTGGATAAATTTAACATCAATTTTTGAAGAGCAGAGAGTGGGGGAGATGGGAAGGCTAGGAAATCAGTCTTATAGCATGGAAATGGGAATTCAGGGTGGGATGTTGAGAGAGGCAGGGAATTACAGAATTAAAGAGCATGGGATATGTGTCTCAAAAGAAGACCTTGAAATTTGGGAATGAGGACACAGAGAGCTGGAGACCATCGTAGGGATTAGGAGAGACAGATGAATTTCTTCCAGGAGATGGAGACAGGAGAATGCAGAAAATCATGGAATATACGATAAGAGGTGACCAGAGAAGGAAAGGAAGATACTACAGATGCTGTGGTGGTTAGAAGTCTTTAGACTGAGTATCACTTGATCAGATGCTCTGTGGTCAGAACATTACACAACAAACCTCAAACCTCAAAGAAAGCCTGCAAACCTAAGCAGAGAAGCAGTTTGAAAGCAAAAATCTGAAAGGGATTTTTAAAATCATCCCAACATCTTGGAACTTCTCACAACCTCATTCTTCTTGACATTAATTCATTCTCGTAATATTTTACCACTCTCCAGAGCTTTAAACCCACAACCTCAGTCTCTTTTTTCCCTTTTCAAAGGAGAATCAGCTCCTCTTAAAAGAAGGGTGCACACCAACCTTCAACCAGACCTTTTGGTCTCCTTATCAATGATTGTTCAACAGTTTCCCCTTCCCAGGTTTTTGCAACAAGGAAAATACCTTAAAGCAACAATGGAACTAGTGAATTAAAGCATTGGAGACTGATAAGATATTGCTAGAGTGATATCATTTCCCATGTAGACTACCTCAGACGGACTTTACTGGCTTTACCTTGCACTAAATGTTATTCCCTCATCATGTATCTATACACTGTAAATGGCTCGAAGGTAATCATGTATTGTCTTTCCGCTGACTGGTTAGCTCGCAACAAAAACTTTTCACAGTACCTCGTGACATTAAACTAAACTGAATAAATTTAAATTGTTCTTCTTATTTCCAGGTGAAATATTTATATTTTGGAAGCATTTAACAGAAGGTCTAATCAACATACCCATATCAGATGTGTTTTCTTAAGAGGACAGATTGGGCAGACTAAACTTGCAAGAATTGGTGATTAAAAAAGTGTGAGGGAACCTGATTGAAACAAAAGATTTTCAGGGGGCTCGACAGATGGATGCTTCCTTTTTTGAGAGAATCAAGAAATGAAGGAAGATCACTGATTTAAAAATATGGGTTCACCTATATAAGCAGAGGAGGTTTTGTTTTCTCTCTGTCAAAACATAGGTCTTTGAATCTTTTTTTGATAGAGGTAGATCAATTCTTAATAAGGAGGGAAATGTTTCTAGCCTTAGGAATATATAGTTGAAGTTACTATCAGCTCAGCTATAATCAAAGTCAAAGAGACATACAGCATGGAAACAGGCCCTTCGGCCCAACTTACCCATGCCGACCAAGATACCCCATCTACACTAGTCCCACCTGCCTTTATTTGGTCCATATCACTATAAACATTTTCTATCCATGTACCTGCCCAAATGTCTTTTAAATGTTGTTATAGTACATCTCAACTACATCCTCTGGCAACTCATTCCATATATCCACCACTTTCTGTGTGAAAATGTTGCCCTGCAGGTTCCAATTTAATCTTTTCCCTCTCACCTATGTCCTCTGGATATAATGATGTAATCAGCTGTAGCCATATTCAAAACTGGAGCAGGCTGGAGGGGATGAATGTCTTCTGACATTTGGCAACACTGCTCAGTCTTCAGTTTGCCCTTTTCCTTGACCTACTTTTGTACATTTCTTCTTGAGGTTACCACATGCGTTGGCTCCTTCAAAGGCATGGTTGTGTGAAATGTAGTAAATGAGTTCCATTCTGAAGACTCGCTCAGGAACATAATGTGTTTTTGCGTCAGATTGCTGCTTTCATCAATACCTTTGTCGGCTGAACGAGCGCACGCTCTTGAGTGGGTCTCAATCCGTTACCTGAACTGCCATAACATGGAGGTACACTGCTCTTGGACAGGTTAGGAATTATCAGAAAAATTCCCATTTTATGATCCTCTGCCTGGATACCCGATTGGAGTAAATGCCAAAATTTTAAAAGGAAAGGGAGACATAAACTGCAGATGCTGGAGACTTGAGCAAAACACAAAGTGCGGGAGTAACGCAATAAGTCAGGCAACATCCATGGAGGGAATTTGAGAGGTGACTTGTAGAAGGATTTCAAATCATAATCTATCCATTTCTTCCAAAGATGCTGCCTGACTGCTAAGTTACTCCAGCACTTTGTGTTTTATTCAATACTTGTGGTTAACCATCAACTGAACATTCAAATAGCAGAGTACCATCCTGCTACAAAATGTGGCTGGTTGGCTTGTGCTGGGCACATTGGTGTGCAGTCAAAAAGGCCTTACACCTGGGGAAATGCAGCATTACAGGCAGCACATTGCTGGGCCTCCTGAGCCAGTGGAGTCAAACACCACAGCGGCAGCCAAAAGTCAGCAGTCCAACTGTTCTGTACTCTGAACTCATGCCAAAATCCAACCAAAGCTCAGCCAAGATTCAACATTTATTGGCTGCTTTTCTCCAAACACCCACACAAGCTTACAATTCTTTTACTGCATCTTATGCATCGATGTACCTCAGAAAGACCAATCTCCTCGATGCAATGTTCATAAGTTGACAAGTGATAGGAGCAGAATTAGGCCAGTCGGCCCATTGTTTACTCAGCCATTCAATAATGGCTGATCTATCTTTCCCTCCAAATCCCATTCTCCTGCCTTCTCCCCATAACCCCTGACATATTCAATTATAAGCTTTGTTTCCTTTACATTTCCAAACAGCATAAGACCTCAAATGATTGTAAAACACTCTTCTCTGTGAATCAGTCACTTTTCCACAATCAACTGTGAATGCAGGTAGCGCACATTAGCTTTTGCACCTAAATTTTCAACCTCTCAGAATTATTCTTGCACATGTACTATGTCCGGATATAATCTGCACAGTGGCTTCTCTGTTTATGTGTAAATGCCAAATTAGAAAAACCAAGACATCCCCATAATGATGTGTGCTGGATTTACCTGTTGGGATGATTCATGTATCCATCTATTCACTGCACCATAGCCATAAGAACAACTCCTGTTGACCATTGCTCATCCTCCAGTTTCTCTAGAACAAGAGTCATACTCGGACAAATAGTTCATCTACCTGTCCAGGAGATGGAAAGGAAAATATCATTGATGGTTGGAGTTGAAAGAAAATGACAACCAAATTGAAAACGCCAAGAATAAAAAAGAAACAATTGCAGGCCCAGATAAATAGGATTTTATGAGTAGCACTGAAAAGGCAGCTTGCAAGTCACGCACTTCACAAGTTCACAAGTCATAGGAGTAGAATTAGGCCATTCGGCCCATCGAGTCTACTTCGCCATTCAATCATGGCTGATCTCTGCCTCCTAATCCCATTTTCCTGCCTTCTCCCCATACCCCTTGACATCCGTTCTAATCAAGAATTTGTCTATCACTGCCTTAAAAATAGCCACTGACTTGGCCTCCACAGCCCTCTGTGGCTATGAGTTCCATAGGTTAACCGCCCACTGACTAAAGAAATTAGGCCTTCTGTATTTTTCACGCTAGCCACAGGTAACATAGCAGAAAGGAAGCACAACCACTTTTGATGTTTCAATTGTTTTTATGAGGTTTACGTATGCCCAATTTTCATGAATTACTAGTTTAAACAAACTAGAAAATATAGCAGATCACGTACAGGATGGGTTGCATTCAGGGAAAAAGAACCTGATCGCGATTTTCTGTAACACAGAACATTTTTCCCATTGAATCCGTGTTATAAGTGCAGATCATTCTTATGCAAAGTTTTTCTCTCAACACTAATTCTTCTAAGGTACATGGTTTATAGGCAGAGATATACGATACGATATAATACGATACAATTGAACTTTATTCATCCCCGGAGGGAAATTGGTCTGCCAACAATCATAACACAACAGGATACACAAATATTTTGATTGTATTGTCGGCAGAAGATAATTAACTAGAAATAGTTTTAATTAACTAGAAATAGTTTAACTGTATTGTTGTCCCAATCCAAAACGTCACCTGCACATGTTCTCCAGAGATGCTGACTGACCAGCTGAGTTACTCCAGTACATTGTTTCCTCTTATCAATAGAAGAGATTGCCTTGCCAGTTTCCAATGCAAATTCCTTAAGCGACCACTTGCAGTAAACCTCCGGCCTCGATTCAAAACACAAATTGCTGGAGGAACTCAGTGGGTCAGGCAGCATCTGTGGAGGGAAATGGACAGGTGGATGTTTAGGTTCAGGACCTTTCCTCAGACAGTCTTCTTCAGTCTCAAGAAGGGTTCTGACCTAAAACTTTGCCTGTCCTTTTCCCACCACAGTTGCTGCCTGACCCACTGAGTTCCGCCAGCACTTTGTACTTTGTATTATAGCATCCTTGTAAATTCAGCTTACGGCAGGCTGTGATTGTTGTCCTTGATACACTAGTTCAATTTTCCGGATACATTTTGTGTTTATTATTTTATCCAAAGTAACACTGTTAAGGGCCTGTTCCACTTGGCCATCATTTGCGCGCCATTTACGCGACAATCCAAAAATGTGTTTGTTGCGTTGTGACGCACGGGTAGCATGTGGGTATCGCGTACGCACGCTGACGCATTGGGTACGCAAGCTGACGCATTGGCGTCGCACGGTGTGTCCCGACGTCTCATGTGTATTGCGTGGTGACGCATGGTTACGTCACCGTGCGTAACCATGCGTCGCCGCACGCCGCAGGGTATTCTAATGACGTCACGTGCACCAGACGGCATGATGACGCGTGATTTGCATGCGACGTCGCGCGTGATGACGCGTCAACCTATTTTACAAATGACACGTAAATGAGGCGCAAATGACGGCCAAGTGGGACAGGCCCTTAAGAGTGGATTTTTATTCTGAGCCTTAAATTTTTTGGGAGCGATTTCTGAATTCTGAAAGAGCAAATTATGGAACTGCCATAATGGGGAGGTGAACCGTACTTGGGCAGGTTAGGAATTATGAGTGAAATCCCCATTTGATGACTCTCTCGAAATAATAGCATGTAATTCTTGGAGCGGCACGGTGGCACAGCAGTGGAGTTGCTGCCTTACAGTGCCAGAGACCCAGGTTTGATCCTGACTATGGGTGCTGTCTGTACAGAGTTTGTACCTTCTCCCTGTGACCTGCGTGGGTTTCCTCCGGGAGCTCTGGTTTCCTCACACACTCCAAAGATGTACAAGTTTGTAGGCTAATTGGCTTGGTAAAATTGTAAATTATCCCTCGTGTGTGTAGGATATTGTTAGTGTGCAGGGGTTGCTGGTCGGCACGGACTCGGTGGGCCGAAGGGCATGTTTCCACGCTGCATCTCTAAACTAAACTAAAGACTCTTTGCTCACACCTTTTCCCCTCATTGTTTCTCTCATTTGGAATATTTGAAATTTTTGTGCAATTTTTTTTTAATGACTTTGCCAACCAATATTAATGGATAAAAACACTAAATACTGGTTTGGGTGTCTGGTTCTAATAATGGACTAGGATGCGGTCACTCATGTGGTTCATGATTTGACTTCATGTGAAGGGACAAATAGAACAATAAAATAAATATTGCCAGTAGATTGTCTCCTAATAGATCCATGTTAATGTATATCTGAATAAGCTTTGATCACAATGCAATAAAATATATCCAGAACTGATATTTTAATTGATCAAACTGTTAACTCTAATGATCGCGTTGCTTTATGATTTCCTGTTAAACATGAAATCTCAGACGTAACACTAACAAAAAACTGCACGTATATTTACAGCAGTTGCCTCAGAAATTATTACCCTCAAGAGTCACACTCGTGTAACAATTACTAACCAGTGTTCTCATAATGCAGTCTGCTGTTAGTCTTATGCCATAAAGGAAGCAAGAAGGCCAAGGCCCAATTGCATAATAAAACAGATACTGACAGCATTGTCCTGGCAATATGTCTGAAATATTGCTCTTGGGTTACATACTGTAAGTGACCTCTAACGTGCAAGAGAGACTGAAGCCACATATTTGACTTGTTTAATTTTTCTTCTTGAGCCAGCATTGCTTATAGTGCACACTATTGTAATAATTGGTGATTATATAAGTTCAGGTTACATTAGTACATTCCTACATCATAATTTAGATAACGTCAAAATGCCATAAGGGGTAATTCTTTATGGGCCATTTACAATGGCAAAAGGTTTGTAAATTCTCTTCATGATGTTTCAATTTGCAATATTGTCAGCTCTGGACCGCAGCATGTGATTATCATTTAGCGACTAGTGTTATGACTTGAAATGAACATACACGGAGGAAAACAATAGTTAATTGATTCGGTAATTTCACTTCTTCATCATCCTTTCAGATGCACAGTACTGTGTAATGTACACTGGCTATGATAAGGCGTGCAGACTTTTTCCACAGTTCTTGGCTCAGGATCAGAGACAAATTCCTAAGAGAAGAAACAGTGGCTTCACAAGATTAAAATCAGCACTGGCAGGATTATCCAGACACACTGACTGCATTTCTGTCATGGACTGAGCCCCTCAAGCCTATTCAGCATAGTAGAAGAAACCCCCCAAAAATGCTAGTGTTAAATGCCACGCCTAAATACTTCATATTTTCATTTTACGTTAAAATAACAATTTTTAAAACTCGACGGCTCATATTTGTGCACTCACTGCTTAAACTGTTGTTTCAAAGAACATTCCTTCTACTTCCTTTCCACATTTTTATATTTCCTATGGCTGATACACCCTTTAGCTCAACTTAAGCTTTATTCATCAGAAACCATCACTGACTAACAATTGCGTTTGAATCTGTATTTGAACAGGCCACTTGGGGAATTCTGCTGCAAAGCCAACACAGCAAGAAATATAAAAAGAGCAGACATAATCTCATTCGCAGCTCAAAGTTACAGAAGGACACCTGGAATATAAATGCGTCTGGATAAATTAAGGCCTTTTGTGATTAATTGCCAGCTGTTGTCTGTAAGAGATAGAAATATGTAGAGCCCAGAAGAATATTGTTCCTGCAGAGAACACTTGCTGCTTGCTATTTCTTGCTGTGCTCTTTTGATAGACACTCTTGTTGCTTGCAATTAAAATAAATAAGAGTACAACTAAAGAAAAACATTTGGTTGCTTTTATATCTGCTTTCATGATGCTCTTTTAAGATGTTAACCTTGAGGCAATATTGCTAGCCTTAGATTGCTGTTAGCACTTTACATTCTGAAGTGAGATTGGTACTTCAAACCCTGCTACTGATATGCAAGAGCAGATTGAATGTGATGCATTGGTAGACACAAAATGCTGGAGTAACTCAGCGGGTGAGGCAGCATCTATGGAGAGAACGAATTAGCGACGTTTCGGGTCGAGACCCTTCTTGTGCATTGTTGGAGGAGCAGCATTTGAGATAAATTGTTAAAATAAGGTTACACATATTCTATCAGATGGAGTTTAAAGATCAAATGGCACTATTTGCAGAGCAGACAAACTTCAAGGGTCCTGTCTGATATTCCGCCCTTAGGCAACACCAGTAACACAAATTATCTGGTCTATTATCTGCTGGAGGAACTCAGCAGATTGACCAGCATCTGTGGGTAGAAAGGAACAGTTGACACTTCAAGTAGAAACCCTGCTTCAGGATTATTATCTGATCTATTATTTACTTTACTGTGGGTGTGGATATTCGAGTAAAATCTCTGCTATTGTTATTGAGAATAGCATATAAACATGAGGTTGCTTCTAATTATCAAAGGCCTGTATTTAGTCATTTTCTGGTTGAGGGATACTGCTCTGGGCAATCATGTTTCTGCACAAATTATCACTGTGACTGTATCGCAAAGGAGCCTCATGAGGTGTGAAGCATTCTGAGACATTTTGACTTTCCAAAATATTTTAAATAAATGCAAATTCGCTCTTTTATTATATCATCATAATGTTTCAATTTTTCATAATGTTTCATAATGTTCCACAAAACTATCCTGGTAATTTCCCTATTGTTGGATTGAAACATGTTACTATCTGAGAGCACTATCAGTAAATTCTAGTCAGAGGTGGATGCAGTGTGAGTCTGAGATGGACCTTCTTAAATGTAGTCACACTTCTTGAGGCTAGAGTGGAAATTTGTCTTAATAATAATAATAATAATAATAATGCATTTTATTTATGGGTGCACTCAAGGACACCTTACAGATTAAAACAAGCAAATTACAAATATATAAATAAAATGAAACCAAAACAACATATAGAGAGAGCAGCGGCAGCTAATTGCGCCAGCGTTCACTGTCACTTCTGGCAGCCATCTTAAAAGTAACAGATCACTCAAAAACACATTTTAACATGGTCATCCACCACAGTGACTCCTACACATTCCTCACTGTGATGGAAGGCGAAATAAAGTTCGTCCTTCCTTTTGTTCTTCCTCGGTCTTGTGCCTTGAGCCCCCGTTGACGGGACGATCTTGACTCCCGTAGCCTGCGGCGTAGGGGCCCTCCACGTCGAGGCGTTCAGCTCCTGCATCGGGAATGTCAGCTCCCCCGCGCTGGACGATCGAACCTCGTGTCGGGGCTGGACGAACCTTACGCGGCGTTGGAGCTCCCGACTCGGCCTCTCCCGAGACTGCGAGCCCTTGATGGTAAGTCCACAGTGGTTGTGGTGGAAGCGATCCCAGGCAAGGGATCTGCTCCGATGTTAAGTCCGCGCCCCCAGTGGGGCTCACGACAGTGCGAGGAGGCCTCCAGCTCCAGCGATGGTAGGCCGCAGATCCCGGAGAATGTGGTCCGAAACCTGATCACATCTCCGGGAAGGTAAGATCTTGAAAAAAAGTTTCCCCCGATCCCCTCCCCCCACATAAAACAAACCGAAGAACATTAAAACCAACTTTTAACAAACTAAAAATAACAAAAAAGAATCAAAAAACGAGCAGACTGCCGGCAGGGCTGCCATCACCCCGGCGGCCCCTCCCAGTTGCACAAAATAAGTGGTAGAGCAACATAGAGTCATCGTGTGAAACAGTGTGGAAACAGGCTCTTCGGCCCAACTTGCCCACACCGACCAACATGTCCAAGCTACACTAGTCCCACCTGGCTACATTTGATCCATATCCCTCCAAACATGTCCTATCCATGTACCTGTCTAACTGCTTCTTAAATGTTGGGATAGTCCCAGCCTCAACTACCTCCTTTGGCAGCTTGTTCCATACACCTACCACCCTTTGTGTGAAAAAGTGACCCCTCAGATTTCTATTAAATATTTTCCCCTTCACCTTAAAACTATGTAAACTGGTCCTTGATTCACTAATTGTGGGCAAGAGACTTTGTGCAGCTACCCAATCTATTTCTCTCATGATTTTTACATAAGATATTTATCTATAAGATCACCCCCCATCCTCCTGCGCTCCAGGGAAGAGAGTCCCAACCTATTCAACCTTTCTCTATAGTTCAGACCCTCTAGTCCTGGCAACACCCTCATAAAAACATCAGCCCTCTATAATTCTTCCTTCAAAATATTTCCTCCCATTGATTTCAATGAAACCGAATGACTGATTGGTGATGACACATAGCTCTCATTTTATTATATACAGCACCAGCCGTCCTCATTACTGGAAATAAACAGCAGCTTGTCATTCAGTTCTGATGAAAGATCATCTTCCTGAAACATTAGCCTTCTCTCTCTCTCCACAGATGCTGCTTGACTTGTTAAAAATTTCCAAAATTTCAGAACATATGTTCTATTTCTCGAAGAATACATTTTACCTCACAATTCCTCCTTGGGTGTCAGCTTACAGGCCATTTAATTTAATAATAAAAATGTATGTACTAACTTCAGAATTCACAATTGTGCAGCCACAATTTACGCTGTTGCAAAGATCTTTTTTTGAAAGATTACAATTAGTCATGAGATTGAGGTTAGGGTGAAGTATTCCTAATTACTATCACCGGTGAAAAACACAAGTACAACAGGAGTCATTGCTTTAAAAAGGCAGCCAGCATCATCAGAGTCCCACGCCACCTTGGCCACACTGTCAATTCACTCCTGCCATCAGGAATGTGATATAGGAGCCTGAACGTCCAGGTTCAGGAGCAGCTTCTTCACTGTAACCATCAGGGTATTAAACACCACAACCTCCAAATAGGCTCAGAACTACCTAGACTTGGATAAATTATTTTTGACTGGGCACTCCTATTGTTTGTTTATTTGTTTGTTAATCTCTTCACTCATAAAGTCAAATGAAAATAGACACAACATGCTGGAGTAACTCAGCGGGGCAGGCAAGCATCTCTGGGTAGAAGAAATGGGTGATGTTTCGGGTCAAGACCATTCTTCAGGCCAAGAGTCAGGGGAGAGGGGGACACAGAGATAAGGATGGGTAAGATGGGAAAACGAGGCCTTAAGGAGGATGAAGTTCAAGGAAAATGTACAGTTCAAGGAACATTCAGACTGGTCGGAGAATTAGGAAGGTAGAGGAATGGAGAGTGAGGGAATGCAAAGGTTACTTCAAGTTGGAGAAGTCAATGTTCATACCGCTGGGATGTAAACTGCCCAAGCAAAATATGAGGTGGTGTTCCTCTAATTTGTGCTGGGCCTCACTCTGACAGTGGAGGAGGCCCAGGACAGGAAGGTCAGTGTGGGAATGGGATAATATCTAATTGAAATGTGTGTGTGTATGTATTTATATGTGTATATACTGTATACACACACACACACACACACACACACACACACACACACACACACACACACACACACACACACACACACACACACACACACACACACACATATATATTGAAGTAATGAGGGAAATATTGGAACGTAACCAAAGGAAAGAAAAAAATTGATATGTAAAGAACAAGAAAAAAGGGGCTTACTTGACCATTAATATGCATGACAGGTGTTTCATAAATTAAGATAAGTCTGGATAATTTCTGTTTACCTCTGCAAATTATGACAGGATATATATAATGGAAGTGAACAATCTATAGTAATAGCCAACATTCCACGGTTCCATGGTATATTTGCACATTTGAAGCACCAATTAATATTAAATGTAATATGATGTTTGTCCTCCGGTATCTGATGTAAAATATATAAATACCATCCATATGATAAATTATACTTCTATTATAATATAATGTAGAATTACATTTGGGAACTAGTATTCCTTTTTTTTACTGTTACATAAAAATTAGTCCTCCAAGTTCACTGATATTTCTTCACAACTCATCACCAATATTGCAAATGTGCTGACAGTATTTTGTTTGTGTTGGCTATTGCATTTTATTGCGTAATCTCATCACTCATCGTCTAATGAAAATATCTTTATTTATGAAGTTTAAAGCGTAATAAAATGTGGAATCATAAAATATCCATTTGCTCTTTCAAGCCCTTTAATTTAACAATCACATTTATTGCAAATTCTAATGCATTTGGGGGGTTTTAGTTCCACAGAAATGTTCACCCTTTGTTCAAGGTAGTGAAACCCAAAGGATCCTACAATCACTTTCCATTACAAAATATAGAATATTAGCTATTTTCATGCTTCAATAGGTCAGAAATATTGGTGTTGATTTTAGTTGTAATTTCAATATGTAGCATCTGCAGGTTTTCAATGCTTTTCCTTGACTAACTTCATGCCACCACCTTTTAAAGAGGCGATCTCTGGCATTCATTGTGCATTCAAGGGAATGCTCATGACTGCCTTGGCAACATGGCAGAGGAACAGACACCCCAAGCAAAGCAATCCTGTCAACCTTGCTGGAAGGGCTGGACATTTACAAACTCGTCATATATGCCAGTAACATCAGAATTCCCTTTTAGCAAAAATGAACCATCTGTGGGAGAGAGTCATCAGATGAATACATCCACAAGCAGATGGTCCAGAGAACGATTAATGATCTGAAGGACACAAAGTGCTGGAGTAACTCAACTAGTCAGGCAGCACAACGGGTCGGGACCCTTTTTCAGACTGCCTACCTGACCCACTGAGTTACTCCAGCACTATGTGTCCTTTTGTGCTAACCAGCACCTGCAGTTTCTTGTTTCTACCAGTTCAATGATCTCATTGGTGTTGCCATGGTCAGTGGATGCAGCACTGCATGCAGTGAATGTAATGCCTAACACATATTTGTTCCCCCCCCTCCCTACTTGCTCACCCACAAACACATTTCACGCATGATACTCCCACTTCAGGGTGAATTCAACCTCTGACTGTGGTTGCAGATCAGTGAGCCACACGGCGAGTGCCATCACGACAGCAGGATTGATCATTTGTTTGCCGCAGAGCCTGGGGGTCTCGGTGACTCACAGACATCCATGGTGTGTTCACATGTAATTCTCCGTCTCACATCCCCCACCCGCTATCCTTGTAATTTTTCCATCTTACTGCATCAAGATAGTTGAATTGTTTCCCTTTCACTTGTCTGAGTACTATGTTTACATAATTGATGCGAAGGACACAAAGTGCTGGAGTAACTCAACGAGTCAGGCAGCAGAATTGATGTGCTGCTGCAGGTAAGAATTCAATTGTTCCATTTTGGGACATATGACAATAAAACACTTGACCCTTGATTCATCCCTTCCATCATGAACACAACCTTCTGGTCTTCTCATTTCAGATAAACACAAAATGTCACCCTGCTGAGCCCCCAACAGCAGACATGGGTAAGAGGAGAAAATGGAAAGGACATAGTCCCAGCAACAATCACTGCCATCAACCAGGTTGATCCTGGCAGTCGCAGTGGCGCAGCGGTAGAGTTGCTGCCTTACAGCAAAATGCAGCGCCAGAGACCCGGGTTCGATCCAGACTATGGGTGCTGTCTGTATAGAGTTTGTACGTTCTCCCCGTGATCTGCGTGGGTTTTCTCCGAGAACTTCGGTTTCCTCCCACACTCCAAAGACGTACAGGTTTGTAGGTTCACAAAAATGCTGGAGAAACTCAGCGGGTGCAGCAGCATCTATGGAGTGATTGAAATAGGCAACGTTTCGGGCCGAAACCCTTCTTCAGACTGATAGGGGGTGGGGAGAAGAAAGGAAAAAGGCGGAGGAGGAGCCCGAGGGCTGAGGGATGGGAGGAGACAGCCCGAGGGCTGAGGAAGGGGAGGAGATAGCAAGGGCTAACAGAATTGGGAGAATTCAATGTTCATGCCCCCAGGATGCAGACTCCCCAAGCGGAATATGAGGTGCTGTTCCTCCAATTTCCGGTGTTGCTCGCTCTGGCCATGGAGGAGACGCAGGACAGAGAGGTCGGATACGGAATGGGAGGGGGAGTTGAAGTGCTGAGCCACCGGGAGGTCAGGTTGGTTATTGCGGACCGAGCTCGGTGAGTTCCTCCAGCATTTTTGTGTACCTTTGATTTTCCGGCATCTGCAGTTCCTTCTTAAACAGGTTTGTAGGTTAATTGGCTTGATAAAATGTTAAATTGTCCAAGTTGGCGATATGCAGAGTTGGCCCTGCCTACTACAAAATTCAGAAGGTTCAGAAGGTTCAGAAGGCATTTTGCATCCAGTGGAAGCTAGTTTAAAGATGAGATTTACATGGTGTGACTCACCAATTACATTGAATTAGGCACAATTTCAAACTCTGCGGAGGGTGAGTTTCCTAACAATCCCACCCCGCAGCTCACATTTGAGGTCTACAAAAACCTGATCCATTTTCTAAAATTATGATGGTGTAGGAGGAAGCGATTGGAACTATAGGCTGGACCCACCCCTGATCCGATCGCATACCAGAGCCCGTTTCTGCACTGTGTCTATAAACTAAACTAAAAACAACTCAAACACCCCACAGACTAAAAATCACTGAAAGTGGAAGAGTTCAGCATGTTTTTCTCTTCTCTCTTAGGTTTCTTTGGCTCTTTAGTTTGCCCACCTGAGCATTAATCCCTTAAATTTATCCCTGATCCCTGGGTTCTTTGGACCCACCATCAATTTTCTGTCACCCTGAGTTCCAGAGCCTTTCTGGATTATCCATTTTGTTGAATTAACAAAGGTCATACTTCTGAGAGGAGTCAAACGGTACCGGAACGGTCTGCCTAGAGAGCCGAGGGGTCGAGGTACTGGTCTGCAAATTCGGCCTTGGAAGTCAGCTATGGGAACGAATCTACCAGTTCCAACCGTGTCGGAGTTCCAGAGCCCTGGCTGCAGGGGGCAAATTCGACCTGTTGATTGGTGCAGAAGTCCCAATGAGGTTGAGATCAGTCACCTCACCCAATCCAAGCACCATATTTTCGGGCGGACATCTGGGGGGCGTTTCAAGTGCGTTCTTGTAATTTTGTCCGGATTATAAGAGGTGCCAGATCACCAGTGGGGGGAAAAATGGTGGTGGACCTGTATTTGAAAGGGCACCAACAATCTACTTTTGTGGAATGTAACACAGGCATCCAGGACTGCCTGCCCACAGGTTATTTTATCTCCGAGATGTTTTAAATGACAGCAAGTGCAAGCCCATCACCAATGCAATGTAAAGACATTGAAAAGGAAAATAAAATGTCTAAACCATTTTCCACTCTGTGCTCAGGAAAAGAATAGTAATTAACGTAAAGTACATAATAGTACTTTCCTGCGGAATGAAACTACTGTTGCATCAGAGCCTTACATACAAACAAATTTAGCTCATGATTGATTAAAATTGTCTGGTAACATAAAGTTTAAGAAAGAACTACAGCTGCTGGAAAACTCTAAGGTAGACAAAAAAGCTGGAGAAACTCAGTGGGTGAGGCAGCATCTATGGAGCGAAGGAATAGGCGACGTTTTGGGTCGAGACCCTTCTTCAGACTGGTAACATAAAGTGGTAACTTTCCCACCCACAAAAAATGCAGCCCTATTGCAGATGGTGCAGACTTATAAGTTCTAGGAGCAAAATTAGGCCATTTGGCCCATCGTCTACTCCGCCATTCAATCATGGCTGATCTATCTTTCCCTCTCAACGTCATTCTCCTGCCTTCTCCTCATAAACCCTAAAGGGGCTGTCCCACTGCGGCGACCTAATCCACGAGTTCTGGCAAGTTTACCCTCGACTCATACTCGCAGCATGGTCGACACGAGGTCCTGGGAGGATTTTGTAACTCTCCTTCATGCTCGAGGGTAGTCCCCGCATACTCGAGGCCTCAGCTAGGTCGCGGCATATGTTTCAACATGCTGAAAAATGCCCGCGAGTAAAAAAAGGTCGCCATGAAAAAAAATCAATACTTTTTTTACTCATAGGTTTAGTCTAAGTAGGTCGTAGTAGGTCGGCATGATATTCATAGGTAATCGAGGGTAGTCAAAGGTAATCGAAGGTAGTCGAAGGTAGTCGTAGATAGTCTTCAACATAGTCAAAGGGAGTTCGAAGGAGATCGAAGGAGGTCATCTTCACTCTCCACTATTCGGAGTCCAATTTTCCCGAAGCTAGTCGAAGCTAGTCTTCAACATAGTCGAAGGAGGTCTTCAACATGAAATTTTTTTCAAACTCTCCTAAACTCTTCTAAACTCGCGAATTAGATCGCCGCAGTGGGACAGCTCCTTAACTCCCATACTAATCAAGAATCTAACAATCTCCACCTTAAAAATATCCATTGGCTTAGTCTCCACAGCCATCTGTGGCAATGAATTCCACAGATTCACCACCCTCTGCCAAAGGAAATTCCTCCTTGTCTCCTTTCTAAGGGTACGTCATCTTATTCTGAGGCTATGGCCTCCGGTCCTAGACTCTCCTACTAGTGCAAGCATCCTCTCCACATTCACTCTCGCCAGTAATTTCACTATTTGGTAAGTATCAATGATGTCCCCCCCTTCACCCTTCTAAATTCCAGTGAGTACAGGCCCAGTGCCATCAAATGCTCATTCCTGGGATTATTCTCATAAAGGTCTTCTGGGCCCTTCTACTCTGAGACTCATATGGGCCTGTCCCACTTTGGCGACTTTTCAGGCGACTGTCAAGTCGTAGCAGGTCGCTGAAAAACCGGCGACAGGAATGGCGACTGGAACAGCGACTGTCAGAGTGGAACACACACACACATATACATCGCTTCCTTCACCAGCCCGTTATGCAGGCGGGGGACAGGGCAAGCAGGGGGAGTACTGTCTGAGTGAAATTCACATGGTGCAAAGCCAGTGTGATACAGACACACACCATGATGAACAGGAAGGTTGGCGCTGCAATGAGGACGGTGAAAGTACAGTGTACAGGAAGGGTCACTTAAGTCCTTTAAAAGAGGGTGGGAGAGAGGGGGGAGAAGCGGGAGAGAAGGTGGGAGAAGGGGGGAGACAGGGTGGGGAGAAGGAGTGGAGACAACTTTTAAGAAGCCAGAGATACACGGCTGTGAAGATCGGCGGACATTAACATTACCGGCCGGTTATCCTTGGTTCTGAAAACTACTGTTTTTTCCCAATGAGCCAATGAAATTCACCGTTCAGCACCGGCGACAACCTACGAGAACCTACGACAACCTTCGACCTCCTGGCGACCCACTACCACTGCACCTACGTCACGAGAATTCTCTCTACTCTCCATGGCGTCAAAAAATCTGGTCGGTGACCAGAATGAAGCCGTGACTAGTTACAAGAATGCAGGAACTAGTCACCACCATGCAGGAGACACCCCGGCAACATGTGGCGAGCTTCTGGCGACCTTATAGTTTCCTGTAGTCGCCTAAAATGTCACGTAAGTGGGACAGGCCTATTACGTATTATGTAGTTAGCACATCATTGTGGCACTTGAGGCCGTGCTCATGTGTGCCCGGGTAGTTTAGCTTAGTTTATTTCAGTTTAGAGATATAGCACAGAAACAGGCCCTTCGGCACCCTTGAGTCAGTACCGACCAGCGATCCCCGCACATTAACATTATTCTACACACAACCGAAGATCTCGGAGAAAACCCACGCGGTCACGGGGAGAACATACAAACTCCATACAGACAGCACCGTAATCGGCAGCAGTTAGGCAGCAACTCTACCGCTGCGCCACCCTAGGTGTGACTAATTCAAACATATTTAAACAATATTCAGAAAATCTGGGCTAATTTTAGATGGAATAAAATGCTGCAGGTAATCATAATCAGTGGGAACTGATAGTGGGGGAAAGAGCAAAGCAACAATTAACCCAGGAAATTATAACACACTCATATTTTATTTCCCATCAACTCTAGATCAGTTTATTTCCACTGCTGAAGCTGCTTTGGCTCCGTATGCAGGAGCTAGTTTCCAGGACATGATCCAAGTGACCTTGACTCATACACGAATTAGCTGGCGACTTGGTTTTGATTGGGAGAGGGGTGAATCACAGATTGGGCCAATACCAACATCTACACACTCTTCAGCTATGATTGCTGGATCGGGATCACAGGATCAGAGAAACACAGAAAATTTATGATACAGAAGGAGACCTTGTAGCCCATTGTGTCTGTGAAGATCAAAAAGAGCTCCGTAGCCTAATCCCACCTTCCAGAACCAGGTCCACATCTCTGCAGGCCAAATGTAACGAGAGCTTCTTCCTCTCCCGTCACATCAAGTAGTGAGTTATAGATCCAAACCATCCTCTAAGTGGAAATATTTTTCTTGATCTCCTCGCTAGTCATTCTACCAATTATTTTAATATATTCCCCATTGCTTCTAATATATTCCCGCTGCTGAGGTAAATGGAACGCTCCTGCTAACTTCATCTCTGTATCTCATTCACCTAAACTTAACTTTCACCTCAGTCTCCTCTGTTCCAAAGAAAATAACGTTAACTTATCAATCTTTCCACATAGCTGCAAGTTCCTGGCAACACCTTTATAAATCATCTCCTCACTATGTGAGCAATCACATCTTTCCTGTAAAGTGGTGAATCTAACATGGAACGGTTGGTTAAGACCTTGGATTGTATGCCATCACCTTACGGACATTGGATGCACACCGGTTTCTGTGAGCAGTCACATTTAAGGAGGATGCACCTCAGTAGGTCTGGATTGACTCGGGCAAAGGCTCATGCAAGTTTGAAGTAGGTCATGCACATTGGTTGATGCTCCTTCCCTCCTTCCTCCAGTGTTGTATCATGAATATAATTTCAATTGTGCCTCAGATAAGATTGAACCTACCCTTCGATTCGGGGAGCAGCTCTTTGGCCACTGGGAGGAAGTGTTTTGTAGCTGAAGGCAGGGCAGGCAACGTAATTTATGTGCCTGATACCTTTCTCTAAAAGCTGACAATCTATTCCAATCTAAGACATGGACAGAAAAAGCGCCTTGAAAATGTGTAACCTCACTAGAATCCCTGGCTCAAGACCGCTCGGAGTGAATAAGGATAATCCAGGATGGCACTAAGAACCTTTTGCCAATTCATTGACAGCAGCCAGAAGGCCAATGAAAATAATGGTAGGAGCATATCTACTCCCAAACTACCCTTGTCAACCACCTCCTGCCCCAAATTTATTCAACTAGAATTCCAACATTGGTCTCATAAGTCATCTCAACATCCACAGAACAAGTGTGGAAACAAATTATCTTAATCCCGAAGGATCTTCCTGAGAAGACAAAGAATAACTTTGTGACCAGAACTGTATACAGTACTCCGGATTTAATTTTAACATAATCTCTCTTCTCTATATTCTATGTCCCCTGTAATATACCTGGATAATTATACATTTATTTCCTAATCATGGCACTAATGCAGCGTCCAGCAGGCTTGGCTCGCGGCTGTGGGCGGAGGATCCACCCAGAAGGCTGGAGGGGAGGGAATCGGCGACGGCAGTAGAGAAGAGCAAGCCCGATCACCCCCGTGACCCATACCCGACAGCAGGCTTGGTCCGCCCCAGGGGTCAGACGGAGGGTCGGTAAGCAAACCAGCTGCGGAAGGGAGTGCAGTGCCTCGATGGTGGAGTGGGCCGCTGGAGGCCCTGCAACAGCCTGGGGCTCAGTCAGACCGGGTGCTGCTCCGAGGCCATTACATGAAGTGGACACGGCCCACAGCGGCACAGAGAGGTTAAGCAGTGGATGATGCCAAAGGCTATACATGGCCAGACAGACCCTGCAACATCGCCAGGACAACGGGCCATCATGGTGGGGCCATCAACCCTGCACTTACAACATCTGAGAGTTGAAAATGGCGTCAAAAACCGCGGACTCTGTATACCCTCTCAGTGAATCACTGCTATATTGTATCTGAGATGTTTATCTGAGGCATCTAAGTATTTATGTGCAGTTATACTTGTACTAACCTGTGTATAAAAATGTTTCACTGTACTTCGGTACATGTGACAATGAAGTACCATTGAACCATTAATGGCACCAAATCCAAATGGAGTGTCACCTTTAATCAGGTAGAGATGTGTAAGTGAGCCTGTGACCATTCTTGTCTGTATGGCTCAGCTGCTATCAAGTGAACCTTAAAAACAAATACTCACATTCAACAAATTGACATAAACAGTAGTATTTGTGCTTCTGTTATATGTTTGCATTATATATTATTCCACCTGTGAAATAGTACAAGGTGTCATGGGCAGCCATAACAAATGGAGCTTGAATGGTATAAAAAGAATGGTTGCCACGTGGTGGATGGTTTACTTCTGAAAGACCTACATTAAATGAAATAGTTCAAAAAATTTCTTGGCAGGCACTTTAGAATTTGCAGCGGTACAGATGTCAAACACATCCAGCAGATGTGGCTAAGGCACTCACCTATGCTGCCAGCTGGAATCAAAGTAAGCATTCTTCATACTATGACTAAAGCCAAGAATGAACACTGTGAATACACAATTAGTTCATACTTGACTATCTGCACTACAAATTGCGAAGGATGCTCTGCCACTTTTTTTTCAAACATGGTTTTTCTTTTACACTCATACGTGATAACAGTTAGAGGATAAGAATTTTTTTTCCAAACTTACTGATCCAGAATTTATTACCATGAAAATATAAGGCCAAGTTAACGGATGCATCTTATAGACCAAGCAGCTACAAATAGTATTTTGGAATACTTCAGAATTAAATTGATTTCTGATTAAAAAAACATTAATTATTTACAGCTCACAGATCTGGAGCTGAAATGCACCTTAAACAAATGTGAAATGATGGCTGATTAGCTTTTTTTTTTACTGATTTCATCTTCCCACTATTAATGATGAGCAAAGATGAATAGTGTTGATTGAAGAATCACAATTGCGGGTAAAAAATTATAAATGCAGATAGAAACAAAACATGATCATCATATAAGAAATAGGAGATAGACACAAAATGCTGGAGTAACACAGCAGGTTAGGCGGCGTCTATTGAGAAGAGGAACGGGTGATGAGACCCTTCATCAGACTGAGAGTTAGGGGAGAGGGAAACAAGAGGTATGAAAAGGTACAGAATAAATCATAGCCGGCACAGGTGCAGATGCAGTTCCTTGGATGTGTCCCATCATTAAATATGAGAGTTCTCCTACTCAATTCTGTTTTCCTACTTCATTCCCACAGCTCATCATATCCAAGAATCTTTTCATTCCTGGGTAAACTCAAACCTGACATACAAAAAATTCAAAAGATTTACATTCATTTGCGGGAAGAAAATATCTCATCTCAGGTGCATATAGGCTAGACTTTCCAGCCAGCAGAATTGTGCTCTCAGCAATTACTCTTTCACAATGTAAAGTTTCTTTAATTTGATACGTTTCAATGTAGTCAATTTTTAGTCTTGTAATCTCTACATACGAAGACCCTGATATATTCTGTCCTTCCTCACTAGACAATCATTCTTGTTAGCCTTTACATCTGATGAAGTTTTGATAAATGGAAAATATATCGAGCTTTAGGGAAAGAGATCTAATCTGATACAATACTCCAGTTGTGAGGTTACCAAGACTATAAAATTTAGTAAGACTTCTTTACTCTTATACTTCAGTGCTTTTCTTATTGACATCAAAGTACCATTTGGCTTTCCTGATTATTGGATTTTCATGTTAACATTCTGGGATTATGTTCAAGGAATTGGGGCAACACAGTGAGTCAAGGGCAGCGCAATGCCACAGCTGCTAAAGTTACTGCCTCAGTGCCAGAGACTAGGATTCAACCCTGACCTCAGGTGCTGTGTGTATGGAGTTTGCACGTTCTCTGGGTGATCCGGATACCTCCCACATCCCAAAGACATGCGGCTTTGTAGGTTAATTGGCCTTTGTAAATTGTCCCACATGGTAATGAACTAAACCCAATAAACTAAACTCAAACATCTGGATGCAAAAGTGGGATGACATAAAACTAGCGTGGTCGGTGTGGACTCAGTGGGCCGTTGGATGAATCTATGAAATGAACTGCTTGAGGAAGAGGTGTAGATGGATACAATTACAATGTTTATTAAAAAATGTAGATAAGAACATGAATAGGAAAGGTTTTGAGGCATAAGGGACAAATGGAGCGAAAATGGGATTAGCTCAGGAAGGTAACTTGATCAAATGCAACGTAGGCCAAAGGACCTGTTTCCATGCTGTATATCATGAAGGCAGGAACAGGGTATTGATTGGGGATGATCAGCCATGATCACATTGAATGGCGGTGCTGGCTTGAATGGCCGAATGGCCTACTCCTGCACCTATTGTCTATTGTCTATCACAATGACTCTCATGCTATTGAGTCTAGCCTACATATGATTTTAGTCTCACACTTCATGGCTGGGAGTTGATAATAATTGTTTGCTTGTCCATTTGTCCATATCCCATTAGCAATTTTTTAAATTAATTCTGTATTAGTTTTTGTGATGTTGCCTCTGACATATGAGTTATTGACTCGGTATCTCAGGACATCCTTATGTTCTGAAAGGGACTACAGGATCTGACTATTCTGTTAGAACCTTATGTTGCTCGACAAATTTGCTCATTTTAACATTGTACTTGCACATTATTTATAATTCATATATCTTAAAAAAATGAATAAATAAATAAATGTTTAAGAAAGAACTGCAGATGCTGGAAAAATCGAAGGTGGACAAAAATGCTGGAGAAAATCAGCGGGTGAGGCAGCATCTATGGAGCGAAGGAATAGGTGACGTTTTGGGTCAAGATCCTTCTTCAGACTGATGTGGGGGTAGGGGGGGGGTTGGAAGAAGAAAGGAAGAGGCGGAGACTGTAGGCTGTGGGAGAGCTGGGAAGGGGAGGGGAAGGAGGGAGAAAGCAAGGACTACCTGAAATCGGAGAAGACAATGTTCATACCGCTGGGGTGTAGACTACGCAGGCGAAATATGAGGTGCTGCTCCTCCAATTTGCGGGGTGGGACTAACTCTGGCCATGGAGGAGGCCCAGGACAGAAAGGTCGGATTCGGAATGGGAGGGGGAGTTTAAGTGCTGAGCCACCGGGAGATCAGGTCGATTAATTGAATAACTGAAGAGCTATTTTAAGGAAACGATCCATTGTTGGCTGTGGGCTATGTGAAACGAGTTATACAGACAATGAAACTCACCAAGAATGACAGTGAAAATAGTACAATGACTAGGGTGAGTGAGGGTCCGAGAGAGAGGAGATACAAGGGTTATTAGTTTCAAGGCCATCATGGTAAGTTTTATTGTCTGTATAACTCATTATCATCTACCCCACAGCCAACAATGGTCAGTTTCCTTGATCATCATTACTTTTTTGCATATCTTTCACTCATTTGTTCTGTATCTCTCTATATCACCGTCTATATCGCTCATTTCCCTTTCTCCCGACTCTCAGTCTGAAGAAGGGTTTCGACCCGAAACGGTTTCTCCAGTGATGCTGCCTGACCCGCTGAGCTACTCGAGCTTTTTGTGTCTATCTTCCATTGAATTGTTTGTTGGATACAAATCAGTTGTAATTTCCTTGGTTGGGCAATTCTTTCAGCATTGAGAATTACTTGCTTCCATTCCAGCTCTATGGGTTCTCTGGTGGCTGATGAGGCCAATGTGGAAATCTGACATTGCCACACAGGACAGTGGTGCTTGACTGGGCAGGTGGGTGGATAGTTTGAGAGGTGGTAAACTCCCTCCATATTTTACACTAGGCTTTGGTGAGCACTGAGTTTTTCAAAGCCAACCTGAATGATTCTCATCCACTTTGTGGCATCTCTCCAATGTTGTGAGGTAACTGTTACAGTGAGTGCAAACACAGAGGAAGGCAGGGATCTCTGCTGCATTGTCTTCATTTTCAAACTCTCAATGTATCTAATTCATAAATCCCAGACAATTGCTCACTGAATAAATTGACATTCTTGGTTGAATCTGACCCGAGTTCTTGTTGAACAATGTTCCGCTACAGTTGTCTCTAGGAGTGATAAACTGCAAAAATAACCCATGTTTCTAATTGATCAGCAATAGGGAGAAATATCTTGCAAAGATTTTTCAGTTAGGACCTTAAGCCAAGGCTCTGGTTGCAATCTTGGCTGGATGTAAAATAACTGATGATTTAGGAAGAACAGGAGACTTTATCTCATGTGTTCTTGCCAAAACCTATCATCATCAAATAAGGGTGGCACAGTGGCACTGCAGTAGAGTTGCTGCCTTACAGCACCAGAGACCCAGGTTCAATCCTGACAACCGGTGCTGTTTGTACGGAGTTTGCATGTTCTCCCTGTGACCATGTGTGTTTTCGCCAGGTGCTCCGGGAACCTCCCACATTCCAAAGACATGTAGGTTTGTCGGTTAATTGGCTTCTGTAAATTGCACCTAGTGTATAGGATGTGAAACTGGGATAATAGAACTAGTGTATAAGTGAATGTTGGTCGGCATGGATTCGGCGGGCTGAAAAGCCTGTATCCATGCTTTAAGCTAAAAAAATACAATGAAGATTGCCTGTTTTCACATTGCTCTTTGTAGAATGGAATCACAAGAAACTGCAGTTGTTAAAATCTGAAGCAAAAACAACTGCTGGGGAAACTCAGTGAATCAGGCAGCATCTGATGAAGGAAATAAATGATTGATGTTTCAGGTCAGGACCCTTAATCAGTCTGAAGAAGGATCCCAACTCGAAATGCCACCTGTCCATTTCCATCTACATATGCTGTCTGACCCGATGAATTGCTCCAGCACTTATTTTTTATTATTTATAGAAGCTTAGTCCCTGCATAAATTAAAAATATAATTTTCTCAAAAGCACTTAAGCTGCAAAAGGCAGACACAAAAGATAGACACTCAGCAGGTCAAGCAGCATTTCTGGAAAAACAATTCCGAGTCAAAACACCACCTATTCTTTTTCTCCAGAGATGCAGTAACCAACATTTGCAGTTCCTTTCGACACATAATTAAGCTGCAAGTTGCTTCTGATATGCTCAAAGAATACAGTGGCCATTAACCTTTTCCCTGTACCTTTACTCACCTACCTCCATGTTTCTCACCTACTTGATAACTGAACAAAACAAGACTAAACAAAAAAGAATAAATTTGATGCTTCCAGACATATCAATAATACTTCAATAGCCAACTTTCTGGGATCAAATTGATCAAATTTACCCTGGATGTGGACAGGTTGGTGGTGCTTGTGGGATTTTATTTTTTATTTTTTGCATAGGATAGATTTGGTGGGAAATGGGCCAAACGCAAGCAGGTAGGACTAGATTAAATGGGGCATGTTGGCTGGCGTGGGCAAGTTGGGCCAAAGGGCCTGTTTCCACACTGTTTAAATCTATGACTCTCTAGCTTTACACCCAATCTTTACACTCCCTATCGCATTGAGGGTACAATTTATAATCCTTTTTAAAAATCGTTTCCTAGTCCTGGTATTAAAGGTTTGTCGAAGTCTCTGCTTTGCTGCTAGTTTTAAAATTGTATCAATGAGAAGGTCTGTCTTGTCTTTACTTTCCCCTGGTATGTATCACATCACATTTCTCCACATTAAATTTAATTTGACAAACGTCTGCGTAGTCTACCAACCAGTACATGTTCTGCTGCCAGCAACAAAGAGCTGTGCTCACATCCACATTTCACTTGTGTGGAACGGAGGAGGAGGAGGAGGAGGGGTGGGGGGGGGGGGGGGGGGTTGATTGAATGCTAACATTTTTGAAACAGATGGAATTTTAGAATTCAGACAGCATCAGAAGAATTTTGGATGTAGTCTGAGGCAGCTCTGTCTTCTGCCAGACGAGGTGGCAAGCACACAACGACTGACTGAAGCACACAGTCCATTCACACTGTTGGCTAATATTAGACCCATCGCAATGTTCCATTTTGAAAGCTTTCGGTTGCATGAAGACAGAGTTTGCTGTTTAGCTTCAGACCTCCAGCTGCAGCTGAGGTTTGAAAGGGATGTCAGCCTGCAAATGTTCTCGTATTTTTTGTGGCAATATTTTCAATTGGAAGCAGTAAGATTATGGTTTTGGGGTGGGACTCAAATGCACCAGAGTTTAATTCCTTTGAAAATACAGCGGTAATTCCAGAAAAAGGGGAGAAAGGTGAAAATATACACCTGTCTTCAAAATAGTCCGCAGATGGAAATGCCAGGCTAATGAATATATAACCTGATCTGTCAGAAATTCCATTATTTAAGCCAGTATTGCACCTGACTTAACTCAGTTCTGTATAAAGAGGCATGAGATACTTGTTTGAATTGCCTTACCAGGAAGTGCTACATTTCACAGTCTCTGGTTACCCACAGAGAATCAGCTACTTGAATGGAACAACTTGATATTGCTTTACAGGGTTGTAAGGTGAATTAGGCAGGGATCTTTTGCCCCCACACTTCTGTCATGTGAGATTTTCACATGGAGACTAACTGGGCATTCTGACTGAAATATTTTTGACAGAAGTAGAACACAACCAGGATAAAATGGAAATAAAAAAAGAAAGGGGCTCCACATTCTGTTTGATCAAAAGAGAAAAATATAATCGACAAGATACACATCTACTCGAGTTCACAGTCCTCCATCAAGTATGTACAAAGATAAGATAGCCACAAAGTGCTGGAGTAACTCCATGGATCAGGCATCATCTCTGGAGATAAAAGGATTGGTGATGTTTTGAGTTGGGACCTTTCTTCAGACTGCAGACTCCTTCTGACTGTCGTCTGAAGAAGGGTCCCGATCTGCAATGTCATCCATCCTTTCTCTCCAGAGAAGCTGTCTGACCCGCTGAGTTACTCCAGCACTTTGTGTCTATCTTTGATATAAACCAGCATTTCTTTGTTTCTACATGTACAGAGATAAGTTAGCTCAAGGAAGTGGGTGGATTAGTATGGAGACATTCTGAACTGAATAGTAAACCTGACAGAAATTCATTTCAGTGCAGGTTGGTTGTGAATGGAGGGTTGGGGTTAGGAGGTTTGCTTTATGGGCGCTGAAATTGGCCTCAGAAAGCAAACTATGAGACTCACTGGCTGCCCTGCTTAAGCCGAGTGCCACAGGCAGCGTCTGACCAGTGCTCTCAGGAGAGCTGCATTGTTAATTTTAATAGCTCAATTAGAGTGAAGGATAACATAGCCTTGAAATTGTACCAATTTGTGCTACATCACGCTAGGGTTCATTTCTGGGTGAAAATGCACCCACTGGGTATTTGTGACCCCTTTGCCATACCTGACATTTTCCCAGCATCAGTCACACACTTAATTATGTCATAAATTGCACCGCAAACATTTCTTTCACTTACATCAGAAATCTGAGTTTTTGAGGAAACTAACAATGTTTCTTGCCCACACACAGATAAAAAACTAGGAGCACTCATGCATTTTGGGTCAAGACTCTGACATCAGTGCCATGCAGATCATGTCTGACAACTTCAGTTTTCGATTATGAGAATTAGGAAAATGGATCAGTGAAGATCCTATCACTAATCGTAGATTTATTTTTTAAATCAGTTCTGTGCTGGAGACTCTGTCCAGGGACCCCAGTAATCCTTCCAGGTGAGGCAGAGGTTCACATGCACCTCCTTTAAGCTAATCTACTGCATCCGGTATTCCCGATGTGGGTTCCTGTATATTGCAATACCAAGCGTAGACTTGGTGACCATTTCACTGAACACTTTCACTCAGTCCGCCAAGGCCTGCTGGATCTCGCGGCTACTAACCATTTTAACTCCTCTTCCCATTCCATGGAGGAGGCCTATTCTGTCTTGTGCCTCCTCCATCGCCAGAGGCCACACTTAAATTGGAGAAACAGCACCTCATATTTTGCTTTGGTAGCTTACACCCAATGGTATGAATATTGAATTCTCCAATTTTAGGCAACTTCTACAAACACCTCCTACCCCCCACTCCTGCACTAAAATTCCATTAACTGGCTCTGCAGTTCACAACAGCCTGGGATCGGCTGGACTGGGCACCATTCCAAGAGGCCAAATGCATAGACTGGAAGCGGCCTAAAGCTGTGGAGGACACCATGGCTACACTTGACCTGGTTGGCCCTGCAATGCTGCCTGGACAATGGGTCAGGCCAAGAATCTTGCACTTATAACAACTGGGACTTGAAATTGGCGCCAAACTGGCAACTCTGTGTACTGGTTCAGTGTACTACTGCTATGCACTTGTACTGTATCTGAAATGTTTATCTAAGATATATCTAAGTGGTTATGTATAGTGATACTTGTACTGAACTGTATACAGAAATGAATTTAATTGTACCTCGGTACATGTGACAAATAAAACACCATATCATATCAGCCTATCAGGGAACCTCCTTGCCCTAGGTCATCCATTACAGATCCTGATTTGTCCTTTTTTTTGCTTCCAATTTTTTTTACCCACTCTCCCTACTTCAATCAGTTTGAACAAGTGTCCCGACTGAAAAGATCACCAATCCATTTTTTCCAGAGATGCTGCCTGACCCAATGAGTTATTCCATATTTTGTTTCTTTGGTATAAACCAGAATCTGCAGTTCCTTTTTATTACATTTAGACTGTGATCATTGATCAGTCCAGCACTTGCAGTATTGAGTCATGGAGTCAAGGAACCATGCAGCATGGAAATAGACCTTTCAGCCATCTTGTCCATACCAACCAGATTCCTTAACTGAGCTAGTCTCATTTCACTGCATAGACCCATATCTCTCTCAAACTTTCCTATCCATGCACCCATCTAGAAGTCTGTTCAATGCCTCCACAGCTTTCTCTGGTACCTCACTACATACTAATCATCCTTCTGGTCTCTTTTAAATATTTTTCCTTCTCCCTTAAGGCAGCTTTGCCCTGGGGAAAAGTGTGACCATTATCTGTGCCTCCCATTATATTTTATACCTCTGTAATGTCAATACAATACAATACAAAACGGTTTTATTCGTCACGTTGCACATAAAGTGCAAGTGAAATTAATTTGCCAGCAGCGGTACAATGATAAAGAACACACAAACACAATAAAAATGTAACACAAACATCCACCACAGCATTCATCACTGTGGTGGAAGGCACAACATTTGGCCAGCCCTCCTCCATTTTCCCCCGTGGTCGGGACCTCAACCCTCCGCAGTCGCCGCTACGGGCGTCCAGATGGTAAAAGGACAAGGTAAAAAGTCCAGGTAGGTCCAGAATCGGCTCTTCCCCACCGGAGACCGCAGCTTCAGGCTGGTGTAGGCCGCAGGCCGGCGGTCGGAGATTTAAAGTTCGCGCCGCAGCCAGAAGCACCGCAGACTGCAGGACGGTCGAAACTCCCCTCCAGGGGTCCCCGGCGAGGGACCCCGCTCCTGATGGTAAGTCCCCACCGCGCCCGCGGTAGAAGTAGACCGCGGGCCGGCAATTGGAGCTCTTCTTCCCCACGAGGGATCCCAGGCTGCGGACGCTGCACCAGCTGGAGCTCCGCAGACCGCGACTTCAGGCTGCTGCGGGCCAGCGAACGGATCGCTCCCCTCCGGCGAGCCCCAGCGAGGGCTCGCCCGCTCCACGCCGAGAGTCCGCGCTGCGCCCGCCGCTGAAGCCCCGGGCACGTCTCCGGGAAAGACCGCCCGATCCTTGCTGTTAGGCTATGGGGGAGGCGACATGAAAAAAAGTTGCCTCTCCATGGAGGAGGCGACCAAAGCTGTTTTCCCCTTACCCCCCCACACAAAACACACAGAGAAACACTAAAAACCCACATTAGGACATACTAAAAAAACAAAAAAAGTAGAACTGACACGCTGCTGGCAGGGCGACCCGCTTGCAGCGCCCCCACCCACCGACCGGCTTGCAGCGCCCTCACCGTCACCTCTCAGCCTCCTGCACTCCAGGGGAGAAAAAATTCTAGCTACCCAGCCTCTCATTATAACTCAAGAAAAGTCCTGGTAGTATCCTGGTGAGTCTATTCTGCACCCTTTCCAACTTAATTACATCTTTCCTAGAGGAGGGCAACCAGACTGAACACACTACTCCATATATGGTCTCACCACATCTGGTATAGCTGTAGCATGATGTCCTAATGCCTGTACACAGTACCCTTAACTTGCTAATCCTAATCTTACTTTGACCACAGAACACTATTTATTTTCTAATTGTGTATTTTTGTAATAATGTCTCGTTTTTGGACAGCTTTTCACTATCTTGAAGAATTTATGTGTAATTTATTAATGTGTGTACTGTCTGAACCAATGAGGCTGTGATGCTGTCTGTCACAAGCAAGATTTTCTTTGTACATATACCAGCATATGACAATAAACTCAACCTGACTTAATACGACTTAGATTTGTGCTGGTTCCAAAAAAATGATAAGTTTGTAAATATACATGGGTTCTGGTACAGACTAATAGTTTGCTGGCTTTAATGGAAGTTAATCATTGTAAGATCTGCTGCACTGTTTTACCTTTGGCAATGGCCAATAATTCCAATGTTAGTCCTAAATGTAGGCTTGATTCACCTAGACTTTTAATTTTTCACCAATCTATTAAAATTGCACATTTAGTGAAAAGTATAACCCGCAAACATCGTCAGCACTCAGATGCCTCAAAGCTGTACATTTTCAGACGTTTTGCAAGATTATTGCAAAGTATTGTGAAACCCATACAGATTTCAAGTTTGCTCTTAAAGAGGAACTTCAGGCCTTAAATTCCTTTCAATTGACTCCCAAAGTGCATCAATACAAATGTTTTCAGATTTCAATAAGTGAAAATGTAACAATGTTGAGTAATAGCCTGAGCATCAAGGAACATCCGTGGAATGCTGAAGTATGTAATTGTTTCCATTAATTAGCTAGCAGGGATTTGGAGTGTTAAATAAAGTGAATATTATCATTCAGTGAGCAAAGAAACAACATATGTATTTTGTCATACTTTTCTAAATAATCTCTCAACAATGTTACCACAGAAAGTTAGAATTGGACCTATATTGAAGTTCATGTTAGAATGACACACAGATGGATCTAAGTGAAGAACTAGGTAACATCAGAACTTTGCTTCTTGCATAATTCTGCCAACAACTCAGAATGTAAGGGTTGTCTAATCAGAGATTGTAGCCATAGCAACAGGCAATATCAGCTAAATGCACATTAAAATTCCAAATGTCAGGAATTCTGATGTCACTGCTATCTTATCAGCAGACGACTGTCTGTGGAAACTACTGTTCACTTCTATCAGCCATATGGTTTGCTGCTCTGTTATCTGTAAACACTGCCTCACATAATGATTGAGAGAGGTTTCATTTTAGCAATTTCCCCCGTACTGATGCTGGTTTGGCTCGGGCTAATTGTATTTCATCACTGGGCTGTTATGTCAGATAAATACTCACAAAGTTGATGAGATAATGTAACGGATGCCTTTTGTTTAGATGCAATCAAATATATTCTCGTGAGATATGGCAATACAAGAGGAGACCTGAAGTGTAATGGCCACAGTAAGCTGCTTTCCATCAGAGGGTCTCATGTCCATTATCACTAAATATGGTAAATGTCCCACCAGTGGAATCCTAGTCATTTATGGCACTAAAGGAGGCCCTACACAGAGTCTATGCTGAGCAAAGTGCAGCAATATAGGATATTCCACCTTCCCAGCTCTCAGTCAAGATCCTTGCAGGTCTTCAGGTGCAGATGTGATGAGGGGTCTGGCTCCATCATTGTTTCCATGAAGTGAATTCCAGATTTCTACCATTTATTGAGTAAAACCATTTTCCTACATCCCCCTTCAACTCTTCCTGCATTTAAATAAATGTACCTCACTTATCAATAACACTTCTATATCCGTATAGAGCTCAATTAACTCACTCTTTAGTCTTGTCTCCTGTCTCTCCTCATAATTATAATTATGGCAATATGTTCGGGTCCCGACCCAAAACGTCACCCATCTTTTTACTCCAGAGATGCTGCCTGACCCACTGAGGTACTCCAGCACGTTATGTCAATCTTCCATATATACACGCATCTGCAGTCCCTTTTTAATACAAAAATCTCCTCTGTTCACTTGCTAGTCTAATCATGACCATTGATTAGTACGGGCGTCAGGGGTTATGGGGAGAAGGCAGGAGAATGGGGCTAGGAAGGAGAGATAGATCAGCAATGATTGAATGGCGGAGCAGACTTGATGGGCTGAATGGCCTAATTCTGCTCCTATCACTTATGACATTATGATCTTGTAAAGTGATAACCACATCTGTCCAGTCTTCCAGGCACCCTCTAAATAGTATTTTGTGTAGACAATCAAGTATTCCCATATCCACCTGCATGTCATCTTCAGGAGTCCATGGACATGCATTCCAAAATGCTCTGATCCATTTAACTTTGTTTCCTATTAGGTATGGGGCCAGATTTCACAAAGGCAAGCTGGCAGCTCTCGACAGAAACTGACTAGATGCAGTGATTGCCTCAGTACATTCTGGATTTTCACTTGTGTCTGAAGTCCAGAGGTATAAAAGGCACAATTGGTGTTCCTCTGCCCCTGGACTCAGCATTGTCCTTACAACCTACAGAGCTGAAGCTCTGGTCATACTTTGTATCTGGCTCCTCAGCGTTATGTTCATAAGCGAAAGGGGCAGAATTAGGCCATTTGGCCCATCAAGTCTACTCTGCCATTCAATCATGGCTGATCTATCTTTCCCACTCAACCCCATTCTACTGCCTTCTCCCTGTAACCCCTAACCCCTTCCCACATCCCAAAGACATGCGGTTGATAGGCCAATTGACCACTGTGAATTACCCATGGTGTGGAGATAAATGGTAGAATCTGGAGTCACTTGATGGGAATGCGGAGAGAATATAAAGGGCTTAGTATAAACTGATGCATCTGATACTTATTGTGGACAATGGGCTAAAGAACTTGTTTTAGTGTGTCGATGAGTCGATGATTTAGACTTTTAGAGATACAGAGCAGAAACAGGCCTTCAGCCCATCGAGTCGGCACCGACCAGCAATCACTCCATACACTAACCTACACACACATTTTACAACTTACAGAAACCAATTAACTTACAAACCTATACGTCTTTGGACTGTAAGAGGAAACCGGAACACCTGACGAAAAACTACGTGATCATAGGGAGAACGCACAAACTGCGAACAGACAGCCCTTGTAGTCAGGATCAAACCCATGTCTCTGGGCCTGTGAAGCAGCAGCTCTACCTTTGCTCCACTACGCCACCCCATATGCTGTCTGAGGCTATAATTGACTCTATAACTCTTTAATCATCAAGAAATTAGGAACAGTGGAATAGGGATCCTGGCGAATCAGGATTTTATGGACCAGCCACTGAATTAAGCATTGAGTTCAGCAGCAGAGTTGGAGTTTATACCTCTTCGCTATTCTGTGCTTTCAAGTTACAGGGCGCGAACTCAGAAATCCAGAACGTACTGACATGTATGTGCTGTAGCCGGAGACAAGATGTCAAGTATCCCGACAGGCTTTGGGAGGGTGCTGTTCACTAGAAAGAGAGAGAGAGGGAGGGAAATACTGCAACCACAAAAACAGTGAAGCACAGTGAACAGGGTCACGTGATCCAGGGGCGGAAAACCCGGGGGGGGGGGGGGGGGGCAGAGGGGACACGTCCCCTCCATGTTTTGAGAGGTGGGGGACATCCCTCCCCCCAAGTTTTAGTGATCCGGATTTTAAAATCTCCACTTTCCGCGAGACAGTGGGGGTGGGACTGATGATCGAGGGCGCTGATTGGACGAGAGAGACGTCAGTCAGCAGGCAATGGGGGCGGGACATGATTCAGCGCGATGATTGGAGGAGGGAGGAGTGGGGGGGGTGGGACTGAGGTTAGAGCGCGGCGATTGGAGAAGGGAGACGTGGCACAGACCTGCGCCTCATCCACAGCCAGGATCGATCCCGGCAGGCTCTCCGGCGCTGTCCCGAGTGCCTCCCCGAGTACCCCCCCCCTCCCACGGGTGGCCGGAGAGGTCGAGAGCAAAGATCCTCCGCTATAGGATCTTTGGTCGGCAGTCAGACGGGCCAGCGCAGGGAAGCAGCGCTAAACCCAGCTCACTCTGCCTGTCCCGCCAGGTGAGCTTACAACCCTTCCTGGACTTGCGGGAAATATGGCCAGTGCGGAGAAGCAGCGTTGGTATCCCATCAGTCCAGCCAGGGCTGTAGTTAACCCGGTAAAGACAGGCAGTTGAGCTGCCTTTAGCGCTGGATTGTGCCTCCGAAGCCTCGCGTGCGTGTGAGTGTGCGCATGCGCGCGTGGCCGCCAAAAAATTGTGTACTGTCCCCTCCATGTTTTGATAGCGAGTTCCGCTCTTGTCGTGATCAACATCTGGTGAGACTAAATGTTAAAGGTGTAGCTCTCACTTTGAAGAGGTATGATGCGCACCATCGGAACTATCTGGGGATGGCAATGAAGTAGATTAGGGAAAATTAGACGAGGTAGCCCAGAGGTATGGAGAGACAAACGGAGAGCTGGAGTGTGACCTGGCTCCCCTTGGGTGAAGCTCAGGGCATAACTCTATCCGTACCCATCGAATCTACCCCAATGAACCAATTGAGTACACATCGCACAGACCCCAGGCACAGGCAGGCCAAAGGGAAATAACATATAGCATACGATTTACAGAGGCCCACCTGTCTGAAATAGAAAAGGGTCAACAATCACAGAAAACTCCAGGGAAAGTTAGAATGTTTCCCCTTTGAGGAAAATTAGAACCTTCAGGGTTCCACCAAGGTTATGTATAAATGGTAGGAGTAATACTGTCTCACTACTTCATTAAAGGAATACCTGTATGGCATCCGGACATGTCCCATTACCTATATTACCTTCTGTATTAACCCACAAATATCCACTAGAATAGGTAAAACAGCGTTGATTGATATCTAAAAATGGAACTAAGGAAGTTACTGAGGGAATAATGGAAGATTTGGGCAAACACTTTCAAAAGCACTTTACTGAAGTTAGGCTGTGTGTAGGTATGTTAAAAAACTTACCTTCAGTCGCGCTGTAATTCTGCCACTGGCCGTGTGCGCGATTTTGGCGCCCTTAAGGGGGGGCGGGGTTAAAACGCGGGTTTCTCCTCCCTTGTCCTGGTTAATATTTTGTTGGAGTACAAGCCTTGGCTGACAAATCGTTCCTAGCGGCGTTTTGTGAATTTTTTATTTTTTATTAAATCGTCAATGTCAGCACTAGAGTAATTTTAAAAGCAGCTCCTGAAGCGTCAACGCCGATAACGGGGATGGATTTCACACACGGGACGGGGAAGCGAAAGTGGTTTCTTTAAATGTATAAAAGTGCTTCTTAAGAAGCCTTTAATTCACATTTTTTCACGCGACACGGTGATTTTATTCCCCGAATTAACGGCAGTATTTTTCATGCCAATACGGGTTAAATTCACCGCAAATGAACGTTCCAAAAGATCGCGTTCCAGAAATCCTCACTCGCAAGATGATTTAAATGCCCATTAATTTACAGGTATTAAACGTTCAATTCCTTCCATTTGGCCTGTAAATTCATGAAAATTAGATTTTAAAATTATGTTATATTGTGAATTATTGTGTGAATGTTATTTGGACACTTAGGCTATTTAAAAATGTTAATCTATTCTTAAGAAATTGATAGATGTTTAGATCAAGTAATTGAATTTTGTAATTAGCTACAATTAGGTAACTAACTAATTATATGCTTTACTTTCATGTCTTCGAAGTAAGATTGTTTCATATTTGTTTCAGAATGCATCAATCTATAATAACTGAAAATTTCTTTCAGTTATCATAATTTTTAAGAAAGTTATGGGCTTTTAACTGTCCTCGATCACAGCTTTTGTGTTAAGTGAATGGAAAAGCAATAGGGAACTAGATGCTAATTTCTGAGTATGATAATGGCCATAACTTCTTTAATACTGAAGATATGAAAGTGAATTAAGTGTCAAATTAAACTTCTTTTTATGCTTTATCTGATGGGATAAATTGCAGACTTTATTTTTAAAATCTCAAAATGTTGTAACATTGCTACTGTGTGTAAGGAACTACAATGCTGGTTTAAACCAAAGATAGACACAAAAAGCTGGAGTAACTCAGTGGGACAGGCAGCACCTCTGGAGAGAAGGAATGGGTGATGTTTCGGGTCGAGACCCTTCTTCAGACTGGTTAGGGATAAGGGAAACGAGAGATATAGACAGTGATGTGGAGAGATGAAGAACAATGAATGAAAGATATGCAAAAAAGTAACGATGATAAAGGAAACAGACCATTGTAAGTTGTTTGTAGGGTGAAAATGAGAAGCTGGTGCGACTTAGGTGGGGGAGGGATAGAGAGAGAGAGAGAGAATGCCAGGGCTACCTGAAGTAAGAGAAATCATTATGTGAGAGAAATTCGCAAGCTGCACAAGCAAAATATGAGATGCTGTTCCTCCAATTTGCGCTTAGCCTCACTCTGACAATGGAGGAGACCGAGGACAGAAAGGTCTGTGTAAGAATGGGAAGGAGAATTAAAGTGTCCAGCAACCGGGAGATCAGGTTGGTTCAGGCGGGCTGAGCAAAGGTGTTCCGTGATACGATCGCCCAGTCTGCATTTGGTCTCGCCGATGTATAAGAGTCTACAAATTGAACAACGGATACAGTAGATGAGGTTGGAGGAGGTGCAAGTGAACCTTTGCCTAACCTGAAAGCACTGTCGGGGTCCCTGAACAGAGTTGAGGGAGGAGGTATAGCAACAGCTGTTGCATCTTCTGTGGTTGCAGGGGAAGGTACCCGGGGAGGGGGTGGTTTAGGCGGGAAGGGATGAGTTAACCAGGGAGTTGCGGAGGGAACAGTCTCTTTCGAAGGCGGAAAGGGGTGGAGATAGGAAAATGTGGTGGGTAGTGGTGGGATCCCGTTGGAGGTGGCAGAAATTTCAGAGGATTATGTGTTGTATGCGACGTCTGATGGGGTGGAAGGCAAGGACTAGGGGGACTCTGTCTCTGTTGCGACTGGGGGGAGGGGGAGCAAGAGCGGAGCAAGGGGTACTGAGGAGACTCGAGTGAGGGCCTCATCTATGATGGGAGAGTGAAACCCCCGTTCTCTAAAGAATGAGGACATCTCGGATGTTCTAGTACAGAACACCTGATCTTGGGCGCAGACGGAGGAATTATGAGTAGGAGATAGAGTCTTTGCAGGAAGCAGGGTGGGAAGAAGTGTAGTCAATAGTCTATTTCCTGTAATAGTGACTGTGAGATCAAGAAAGGGGAGAGAGGTGTCGGAGATGGTCCAAGTAAATTTGAGTGCAGAATGAAAATTGGTGGTGTTGATGAAGTCCATGAGTTCTGCATGGGTGCAGGACATAGCACTGATGCAGTCATCAATGTAACGGAGATAGAGTTCGGGGATAGGGCCAGTGTACACCTGGAACAGGGATTGGTCAACGTAACCTACAAAGAGGCAGACATAGCTGGAGCCGATGCGGGTGCCCATAGCGACACCTCGGGCTTGGAGGAAGTAGGAGGAGTCAAAGGAGAAGTTGTTGAGGGTGAGGACCTAGGCGGAGCAGAGTGTTAGTAGAGGGAAATTGGATGGTTCTGCAGTTGAGGAAGAAATGGAGGGCTTTAAGGCCTTCCTGGTAGGGGATGGAGGTGTAGAGTGACTGAACGTCCATAGTAAAGATGAGGGGGTGGGGGCTCGGAAAGTGAAAGTCATTAAAGAGACAAAGGGCATGTGAGGTATCTTGGACATAGGTCGGGAGAGACTGGACCAGAGAGGATAGGATGGAGTCGAGGTACGTGGAAATCATTTCCATGGAACAGGTGCAGGCAGAAACAATGGATCTGCCAGGGCAGTTGTGTTTGTGGATTTTGGGGAGAAGGTAAAAATGGGCTGTGCGGGGCTGGGAAACAATAAGGTTGGAGGCTGTGGAAGGCGACAGCCAGAGGTGATTAAGAAACTGCTAATTAAAACCCACAGTACATGCATTAAGGTCATTCAGCACACTGGAGAGATTCGGAAGGATTTTCAACAAATTAAGGAAGCCAGCTGGTGAGATGATATCTGAAACTGGGGTACACTGAGGATTACCTCCCACGTCATTATCATTATAATAGTTTTAATTTTATTATATGAAATGTGCACTTTAATGATGTTTAAAAATTGCAAAGTGAGGATGAAGAAAATGCTAAATATGGAATGTACTCTCAGAGCTGTGGTCAAAGATTAAAAATAAGTTAAATGTTGAAGGTGAATGGATAATACCTGATACATTATAGTGGTAGCAAGCAAGAGCAAACAATATAGATGAGGTAAATGAATTTAAGAGGGAAATAGTCCCAGCATTTCTCTCTATCTCTCTCCCTCCAGGCTGGTAGCAGCCTCCCAAAGTCTGTTAGATACTTGACATCCTGTCTTTGCTACATATCCAACCTTATTAGCCAATGAGCATTTAGCAAATTGGAGAATACTGACTCTTGACAACATTTCACCTCTCACAATGTAGATCAGAATCCTCACCATGTTATAATTCTTTTACAAAGCATAGACATGCAAATGGCATTTAAACCTATTTATGCTTCTCCTAAAACATAATTTCCCTTAATTCTCGATGAAAAGTGGTTCATAGATTCTAGGAGCAGAATTAGGCCATTAGGCCCATCGTCTACTCTGCCATTCAATCACGGCTGATCTATCTTTCCCTCTTAATCCCATTCTCCTGCCTTCTCCCCATAGCCTCTGACACCCGTACTAAACAAGAATTTGTCATTGTCCATTGACTTGGCCCACACAGCCATCTGTGGCAATGAATTCCACCAAATCACCACCTCTTAACTAAAGGAATTCTTCCTCATTGCCTTTCTAAAGGTATGTCCTTTTATTCGGAGGCTATGACCTCTAGTTCTGGACTCTCCCACTGGTAGAAACATTCTCTCCACACTCACTCTATCCAAACATTTTACTGTTCGAAGCCTTTATTTATCCTCATTTATATCACTTACGATAGGGTCTCAAAGTGACATGTAATTCATTTTGAATCTACAGAAATTAGTTTTTTTTTAATGAATTAGTTTAAATTAGTTTTAAACAAACAGCATGGAAACAGGGCCCAGTGGCCCATTGAATGCATGTTGACTATGAGCACGCATTCAAACTATGTTATCCCACTTTTTGTGTCCACTCCCTACTCATTAAGGCCAATTTACAGTGACCTATTAACCTACAAATCCATATGTAGGAAGGAGCTGCAGATGCTGGTTTATATCAAAGATAAACACAAATTACTGGAGTAACTCCACGGTTCAGGCAACATCTCGGGAGAAAAGGAATAGATTACGTTTCGGGTTGAAGGCCATCTTCAGACCTGAAGAAGGGTTCCAACCCAAAATGTCACCTCTTCCTTTTCTTCAAAGATGCCTGAACCGCTGAGTTACTCCAGCATTGTGTTAAACTACAAAAACCGCACGTCTTTGAGATGTGGGAGTAAACTGTAGCAGCCAGAGCAATCTCATGCGGTCACAGGGAGAACGTGCAAACACGACGGAGACGGTAACCAAGTCAGGATCAAAGCTGGGTTTCTGGCACTGTGAGGAAGCAGCTCCACCAGCTGCATCACTGTGCCACTCTCTAATCTATTGATGAAAGTGTCCTTCAAACTATTTTGTATTCACTGCATTTCTTGGCTACTATTCCCATTTGTGGTATGTTTGATATTTGGAAAGCTTCATGTATAATTCACTTTTGGGAAAATGCTGCCGTTTTGTTGCAGCCATTCAACATCTTGCAGAAAAGTAGTTCTTAGCACTGAAACCCACGCTAAGGAGATCTATTTCAAGTTCTTCAATGCTAGTAGTTTGCAATTACGACTTTTTTTTTCAGCCAGTGAATTTTGAGATCACTGCTTGTCCTAAACAACAAATATCACATTTCTTCCAAGAAAGTCTGAGGTCAGTGCATACATTTTTAAATGTCCTGCTTTTTTTTATTACCTTTTGTATATTTCATTTTGGCATCTGATGATTTTAATGTTGGATGTGTGCTTCCAATTAGCAGATCTTAATCCTCAATGTTGCTGGTAGCTGAAGAGTAATATGAATAAGAAACAAACCAACCATTTACATCGCCCAACCTTTCAACATTCCTGTTGCAATTTAGCAAATGGTGAAAAGGGAGGTCACAGGCAGTTGAAAGTAGTGCATATCTTATAACCAAAAAAATTACAGAAAAATGTTGCTTAAAAGTAATTGTGGTGAAAGCACCAAAAAGTTATAATTTCATGAAAGGACTTTCCTTCAGGTCAGTGTTAATTTAAAATATGTGGAGAGAGATGAGGCAAGATAGTGTTGGGAAACATGCATTAGGATTCTAGTGGATGATTAATCTGCGGTCATGTGACTTTGAGTCAAACGACAAGCAAGCAGGACCTTTGACCGATCGCGTCCATGCTGAGACCACTGAGCTAGTCCCATTTCCAGACAATTTGCACACAAATTTTGGAGTTCACATTTCATTATTGTAATTTACATGGTGTGTCACTGCGAAGCGTCCTGTAGACATCTCAATTACTTTTAGCAGTTTTGAACACCCCGCACCAAGGACATTTGGAGTTTGGAGGGAATGCAGACAAATTTACCAGAGTGTACCTAGACTTCGAGGGTTAATTTATAAGGAGAGATTACAACAAATCTGTGTCTGGTAAAGCTTTCAATGAAAGCACTACTACAAACATCTCACCTGTCATAAAGGTCAGTGAAGAATCATCAAATCCCATCTTTCTGAATGGATTTTGGGGTAATTTTATAAATGCCCTCATCCGGTCAAGCGGAGAATATTAAATTACACTCCTGACATCTGCCTTGTGCATGCTGCAAGGCCTTGCGACTCAGAAGATGAGCTATTCACTATAGAATATCCAACTAATCCAGTCATGAGTCTGAGAAGTTTAGTTCATTATCACGTGTACTGAGGTACAGTGAAACACTTTTTATTGTGTGCTATCCAGTCCATTCAGCAGAAAGACTATACAAGATTACAATCAAGCTGTCCACAGTGTACAGATAAAAGGAATAATGTATAGTGCAAGATAAAGTCCAGTAAAGTCCGATTAAACATAGAAAACATAGAAAATAGGTGCAGGAGTAGGCCATTCGGCCCCTTCGAGCCTGCACTGCCATTCAATATGATCATGGCTGATCATCCAACTCAGTATCCTGTACCTGCCTTCTCTCCATACCCCCTGATCCCTTTAGCCACAAAGGCCACATCTAACTCCCTCTTAAATATCGCCAATGAACTGGCCTCAACTACCTTCTGTGGCAGAGAATCCCAGAGATTCACCACTCTCTGTGTAAAAAATGATTTTCTCATCTCGGTCTGAAAAGACCTCCCCCTTATCCTTAAACTGTGACCCCTTGTCCTGGACTTCCCCAACATCGGGAATAATCTTCCTGCATCTAGCCTGTCCAACCCCTTAAGAATTTTGTAAGTGTCTATAAGATCCCCCCTCAATCTTCTAAATTCTAGTGAGTACAAGCCAAGTCTATCCAGTCTTTCTTCATATGAAAGTCCTGCCATCCCAGGAATCAGTCTGGTGAACCTTCTCTGCACTCCCTCTATGGCAAGAATGTCTTTCCTCAGATTAGGAGACCAAAACTGTACGCAATACTCCAGGTGTGGTCTCACCAAGACCCTACAACTGCAGTAGAACCTCCCTGCTCTTATACTCAAATCCTTTTGCTATGAATGCTAACATACCATTCGCTTTCTTCACTGCCTGCTGCACCTGCATGCCTACTTTCAATGACTGGTGTACCATGACACCCAGGTCTCATTGCATCTCCCCTTTTCTTAATCGGCCACCATTCAGATAATAGTCTACTTTCCTGTTTTTGCCACCAAAGTGGATAACCTCACATTTATCCACATTATACTGCATCTGCCATGCATTTGCCCACTCACCCAACCTATCCAAGTCACCTTGCAGCCTCCTAGCATCCTCCTCACAGCTAACACTGACCCCCAGCTTCATGTCATCCGCAAACTTGGAGATGTTGCATTCAATTCCCTCATCCAGATCATTAATATATATTGTAAATAGCTAGGGTCCCAGCACTGAGCCTTGCGGTACCCCACTAGTCACTGCCTGCCATTCTGAAAAGGACACGTTTACTCCTACTCTTTGCTTCCTGTCTGCCAGCCAGTTCTCTATCCACATCAATACTGAACCCCCAATACCATGTGCTTTAAGTTTGCATACTAATCTCTTATGTGGGACCTTGTCGAAAGACTTCTGAAAGTCCAGATATAACACATCCACTGGTTCTCCCTTATCCACTCTACTAGTTACATCCTCGAAAAATTCTATAAGATTCGTCAGACATGATTTACCTTTCATAAATCCATGCTGACTTTGTCCAATGAATTCACCACTTTCCAAATGTGCTGCTATCCCATCTGTAATAACTGACTCTAGCATTTTCCCCACTACCCACTGTTAGAGTAACTGGTCTGTAATTCCCCATTTTCTCTCTCCCTCCCTTATTAAAAAGTGGGGTTACATTAGCTACCCTCCAATCCTCAGGAACTACTCCAGAATCTAAAGAGTTTTGAAAAATTATCACTAATGCATCCACTATTTCTGGGGCTACTTCTTTAAGTACTCTGGGATGCAACTTATCTGGCCCTGGGGATTTATCGGCCTTTAATCCATTCAATTTACCTAACACCACTTCCCGGCTAACCTGGATTTCACTCAGTTCCTCCATCTCATTTGACCCCCGGTCCCCTGCTATTTCCGGCAGATTATTTATGTCTTCCTTAGTGAAGACAGAACCAAAGTAGTTATTCAATTGGTCTGCCATGTCCTTGTTCCCCATGATCAATTCGCCTGTATCTGACTGATTGTTTTAACTAATCTTTTTCTCTTCACATATCTATAAAAACTGTTGCATTCAGTTTTTATGTTCCCTGCCAGTTTTTTTTCATAATCTATTTTCCCTTCCTAATTAAGCCCTTTGTCCTCCTCTGCTGGATTCTGAATTTCTCCCAGTCCCCTGGTAGGCTGCTTTTTCTGGCTAATTTGTATGCTTCATCTTTTGTTTTGATACTATCCCTGATTTCCCTTGTTATCCATGGATGCACTACCTTCCCTGATTTATTCTTTTGCCAAACTGGGATGAACAATTATTGTAGTTCATCCATGCAGTCTTTAAATGCCTTCCATTGCATATCCACCGTCAACCCTTTAAGAATCAATTGCCAGTCTATCTTGGCAAATTCACATTTCGATGATAACCACAAGCTGTTGATGGTGGAAGATTTGGTGATGGTATCGAGGAGAGTGGGTCAACTCGGTCTATATTCATTGGGGTTTAAAATAATGAGAAGCAATCCCCTGCTGACAGGGCTCAACTGTAGGTTCATAGGCAATAACCAGGGGTCAGGGGTCAGGGGTCAGGGATGTGAACCTGTGGAACTCTCTACCATAGAAAGCTGACTATATCTAAACGGGAGATCGATAGGTTTATTGGCACGAGGCATAAATGGTTATAGGGAGAGTTTGAGTATGGTATGGAGTTGAAAGGTCAGCCATGATCGTACTGCGAGCAAGTTTGAAAGACCACATGGTCTATTTAGACAAAATTGCTGGAGAAACTCAGCGGGTGAGGCAGCATCTATGGAGCGAAGGAAATAGGCAAAGTTTCGGGTGGAAACCCTTCTTCAGACTGATGTGAGGGTGAGGGGGGGGGGATTGGGAAGAAGAAAGGAAGAGGAGGAGCCAGTGGGCTGAGGGAGAGTTAAGAAGGGGAGGAGAAAGTAGGGACTATCTGAAATTAGAGAAGTCAATGTTCATACCGCAGGGGTGCAAACTGCCCAAGCGAAATATGAGGTGTTGCTCCTCCAATTTATGGTGGTCCTCACTCTGGCCATGGAGGAGGCCCAGGACAGAAAGGTCAGATTTGGAATGGGAGGGGGAGTTGAAGTGCTGAGCCACCGGGAGATCAGGTTGGTTATTGCGAACCGAGCGGAGGAGCAGCACCTCATATTTCGCTTGGGCAGTTTGCACCCAGCGGTATGAACATTGACTTCTCTAATTTCAGATAATTGGAGGAGCAGCACCTCATATTTTGCTTGGGCAGTTTGCACCCCAGCGGTATGAAAATTTACTTCTTTAATTTCAGATAGTCTCTAGTTTCTCCTCCCCTTCTCAACTCTCCCTCAGCCCACTGGCTCCTCCACTTCCTTTCTTCTTCCCCCCCACCCCCACCCTCACATCAGTCTGAAGAAGGGTTTCGACCCGAAACGTTGCCTATTTCGTTCGCTCCATAGATGCTGCCTCACCCGCTGAGTTTCTCCAGCATTTTTGTCTACCTTTGATTTTCCAGCATCTGCATTTCCTTCTTAAAACACATGTCTATTTTTCTTTTTCACATTTCGCATTGGTGAATCAGGATTTTATCTTAAAGCTTCCTATGGTGAAATATCCTACTAATAAACATTGTTTTGGTTTATATAGAAAAAGATTACTTTAGCTGAGGAAGAAAACTATTTTTTTTTAAACTCACTTGGAGATGACAGATATATATATATCCTTGCTAACTTGGGTTAATCAAAACTCAATTTTAAAACTCCTTTATTTTTCAAATTCCTCAATGACCCCATCTCTCTATTCTTCCCCACTTTATCACTCTTTGATGTACCAGTGTTCCTCCAATTCTGGTCTCTTGTTCATCCTCTAGCTATCCTCTTCTTCTTGCATATGGTGTGCACAGCCTAAATTTGTAGGACAACTTGTTCTATTTGATCTTATTTGATTGTGCACACCAGGTTGATTGCATTCGTCAAAACAGGGTGGACCACGTGAAGGTTGCAATCTCCCACCCCATCCTCTAGCTTTCAAGGTCCTGAACTCTGGAATTCACAATCGTTCTGTTTCTCTTCAGTTCTTTTCTTTTTCCTCTGCTTTAAGACATTCGTTAAAACATGTTCTCATGTGGTTTGCAAATTTTTGCTTTTTAACTAGGCCCCTAAAAAAATGAAAATTCTGAAATATAATGCCTCTATCACAATGTCTCCGATCATTTGAGCTGATCCTTTCTTTTTTCAAAGTCTTGCCATCTTCTACCTCAATCCCAGATCTCAGACTGCCCTGGTTCAGCAGCAGATCATGCAAACCAAGCCAAATACATTCCTTGACAAAATCATTGAACTACAGAGCACTAAAAGATGGGCATTGACATAAAATGAAAGTTAATGGCTCATGTACTCCATGTCAAGCACCTCACAAGCATGACTTAATGATATGATATCAATGTTCTAAAGTAGATGTGATTATGCATTTAAACCTTTCTCCCATGAAATGAATATGTCCACTGACATTTGCAAATACTGCAATTAATAGAGGTAAACAATATTTTTCACATTTCGAAATGCCCTGTTTACAGCTCAACCATACTTCATTGAAGTTCATCCTAAAACTTTAGTTGGGATCTTTTAGGGGTTTTACCACATTAGCAGTTCTATATAAATTGAAGTGGTTCTTCTTATATTCCATTTTACTTCGGAGTCACGTTAGTGACTACGTGAAGAACCCCGCCAGTGCGCCTGCGCGTCATTATTACGTCAGACGCCTTGACGCAAACGGACGTGAGGAGCTCCAGTGGATTTGTAGTTTTTCAACTACAAGGTAAGTAGAAACTTTTTTCATGTTTTCCAGGTCTGTTTACTGTGGGTCTATGGGGATTTTTTCCACAGATGCCATTGAAAAAAACGGGCAGGGGGAAGAGGCGAGCGACACAGCCGACAGAAGTCGGGAAAGTCGGGAGTCTGCGGTTAGAGACCAACCGCCTCTAAACCCCGGTACAGTCGCCAGCGGTGAGCATAGCGACTGTGGACCTGGGGCTGGTGAAAACACAGTCAGCGCCTGTCGGGCAAAAGACTAAGTTTAAATGCCAACGGCCCACGGAGGGAGTCCCAGGCAATGGAAGTAGCTCCAGGGCTAGATACTGCTTTCGAGCGTATTGCCCAAATAGAAAGCCTTTTACATTGGCTGTTGGAGCAAAGTTCACTCAGGGGAGGAGTGTACTGAAAGCCAAGCTGCTGGAAGCAGCTCAAACAGCTCCTGGTACAGGGCTAGATACTGCTTTCGAGCGTATTGCCCAAATAGAAAGCCTTTTCCATAGGCTGTTGGAGCAAAGTTCACTCAGGAAGGAGTGTACTGTAATCCAAGCTGCAGGAAGCAGCTTAACAGCACCTGGCTCAGGGCTGATGGAATGCACCCTCAGGAATGAGGAGCGTGCTACGGGTCATGAGATTTCAGACCCCGACTCTGACGGTGAGGCTGTACAAGGCGATGAACGGCAGCTGCCAGATGTTCCACCCCTGGCAGTAGGATTCGCTGCCCCGTCAGGGTCAGGAGAGCCATTAGGAGAAGAACTGGCCTCCTTAATAAATTACTTGGTTTACCATCAGCTGGAACAGCAGGAGATGGATGAGACTGCAAGAAAGCAGGAGCCCCAAGTAACTGTGGGTTGCTGAAAGCAGCAGCAGTGAACCAAATTATCTGGAATCAGTTGCAGAGAATATTAAAGCTGCTGGGTTCTGGAATAACTGCTTTTACCAGAATAGAAGGTAACAGCCAAGAGATGACGAAGTTGCATCAGGAAGCACTGGGGTTGCTATGCAGCACCCCACTTCGAGATCAATTATCTGAGGAAAGTGCTATATGGCCTACTATGAATCCGAAATTCGCAGCACTCTGCAAACCAAGTAATATACAATTACCCAACTTACTCTTTGGAGAGGATCTCGGGAGACATATTAAAGAGTTGGAAGATGAAGCGAAAACAGGATTGATAAAAACATCAATGGTTGCAAAGTCTGTAAAGAGGAAGTATCCTTTCAGACGTCATACGGATCCTAGACCAGGACCAAGTCGCTCATCAACGCAGGGACGTAGCTGGCGGCCTGCAGCGGGAGCAAGGACCAGTGGTGGTGCTTCCGGGAGAATGCAGGGATCTCAGAATGACTCAAGAGGTAGGTGGACCTGGTTCTCAGGGGAACATGCTAACTGGATTAAGTCCAAAAGTTGGAGGCAGATTACGTCTCTTCTATAAACATTGGAAGAAGATTACTTAAGATGTGGTAATTCTGAATAATATACAAGATTTCGAATTGAATTCAATCCAAATTATGATTTGCCTGTCCAGCATGTTCCTAGCAGAACTCTCCACTTTGCGAAGTAATGGAGGTTCAAGTTGCGCTTCAAAACCCTATATATATAAAAGGTGTTATTGAAGAATCAGTCTACCAAATTCACCAATTTGGGTCAAATATATTCCCTCGATCAAATAAGGATGGAGGATGTAGGATTATTATAGACTTGACAAGTCTGAATCCTTTTGTTCAGTGTCTGTTCACTTGCAAGATATGAAGTATCTTAAATTTACATGGATGAACCAATTAGGGCAGTTCAAAGCTCTGCCTAATGGGTTAACGTTCCCTCCCAGAATATTCATAAAATTGTTTAAATTAATTCTGGGGTTGCTGAGAGCCAGGGGCATGTACTAATGGCATACCTGGATGATGTCCTGATTATAGGAAGGACAAAACAGTCAACAGAAGCATCGGTTGCAGTAATAAAATCAAACTTTTGAAAGTTTGGGGGTTTCTAAATTCATCCAAAGAAATCATGGTTAAAAACATGTACCTCGATTGATTATTTGGGGTTCACAATTGATTTAGCCCAAATGCAAATTACTTTGCCCCGTGAAAAAAGGGTGGTTGATTAAAGATTGCAGTAATCTGTTAAACGAGCAAAAACCTCTAATCAGACAGGTGGCTCGAGTACTGGGAAAATTAGTAGATTCCCAGCAGTCCAGTATGGACCATTACATTATCAACAGCTGCAGAGAATCAAAGAACAGGCACTGAGAGTAAATGCTGGTCATTTTGATAGAACCATGCAAGTAACAACAAATGCTGTTTTTAATCTGCAGTGGTGGATTCTACATGTCTCAAGCAGTTCAGGCAAAGTGCTGATTGAACAACCTTCCATGATATTACAAACTGATGCCAGTGCACTAGGATGGAGTGCAACTGACTTAACATCGAGCTGCGGAGGCAGATGGAATCAGGAAAAGTTAGTGTTACTGCAGACATGGGGAATTACCTATTTGGAGCTTTTAGGAGGTTTCTATGGACTCCAAGCTTATGGTTCTAACACAACTAAAAGGAAGGTTTGTTTCAAATTAATAAACACAACAGTAGTTGCCTATATTAATGATATGGGTGGAATTAAGTCGGTGTCATGTGACAAAATGATTAAATCAACTTTGGTCTTGGTGTATTGAAAAGAACATTTGGATTTCAGCTATCTATCTACCAGGTAGAATGAACACGATAGCAGACACCAGGTCACGAAAAGTTCCATGATAATAAAGAATGGATGTTGAATCAAGAGGTATTCAATGATATAGTAATCAGATTTGGAATGACCGACATCGACTTGAATCATCAGCTGTGTCTCATGGAAACCAGATCCAGGAGCAGTGGCGATTGATGGTTTCTCGCTACATTGGGGTGGTATGTTTTCATATATATTTCCACCTTTTTGCCTCATAAGCCAATGTTTGCTTAAAATCAGGCAAGATGCTGCTTCAAGGGTATTGGTAGTACCAGATTGGCCTACACAGCCATGGTATCCGTTGATATTAGAATTAACAACACAAATGTTGATGAAAGTCCCAAAAAAGAGTAATTTATTGCTGCACCCTGTACAGGGGAACAACATCCATTATATGATCGTTTGGATTTGTTGATTTGCAGGTTTTAAGAATGCCTTTTCTGGGACGAGGACTGTCTGAGCATACTGTGGACATACTTATGGCAGCCTGGAGGAAGAGCACTCAAAAACAGTACCTTTCTTATATTAAGAAATGGGAAGAGTTCTGTGTACAAAAGAATGTGCAATAAAGTACTGCAGATATTTCAAATGTTTAAAATTTCTGTCAAAACTTTATTATGATGAAGGTCTGAGTTGTAGTGCAATTAATTCAGCCAGAAGTGCATTGTCCTCATATTTGGTTCTGGATTCAGAAAGAAACTCAATTGGGTCACACCCAATTGTTTCCAGACTAATGAAAGGAATCTTTAATTCCAAACCACCGAAACCTAGGTACGTGACAATCTGGGATGTAAGTGTGGTACTGAAACTACTTCGTGAATGGTCATCAAGTGTGTCTTTACCTTTGGTCAAGCTCAGTATGAAAGTATTCATGCTTATGGCATGAGTGACAGCACAACGAGTGCAAACACTTGGAAAATTACAAATAGACAGTATGGAAGTAACTGAAGACAAGGTTACATTCTATATCTATGACCTGCTAAAGTAAATCAGGCCAGGTGTGACAGGATTTAAAATTATGCTAGCAGCATATCCAAATGATCCATGTCTCTGTATTAAGACATATTTATTACAATACATTGAGGTCACAAAGAATTTGAGAATACGGAAACTGGGTTTTTGATCACACACAAGAAACCACACAAGAGAGTTTCAATACAGACTATTTCCAGATGGATAAAAGAAGTCTTAACAGTTGCTGGTATTAACACTTATGTTTTTACGTCTCACTCGACTAGGGCAGCAGAAACGTCGGCGGCCAGGGCAAAAGACGTCCCCGTCGACCATATCCTCGCAGCCGCCGGGTGGTCCAATGAGTTGATGTTTCAACATTTTTACCATCGGCCTATTGTTAATGCGGGGTTGTTTGCAGAAACTATTTTAAGTTCTGTGTAAATTCCTCTGGTTTAAAGGGGATCTGATTCATTTCATTATTGAAATGAATTACAGCATTTGTGGTACAAATGTTATTATGAATGCATGATTGATTATTCTCGTTCCAAGTCAATCTATGCAGTGAGAAGCCGGGATTGATCCACGGCATGAAATCACAAAGCTTTAAAATCTTCACGTAGTCACTCACGTGACTCCGAAGTAAAATAGTAAGATTAAACTAGAACTTACCTAAGTTTGAAGTTTGATCTTTATTTTATGAGGAGTTACGTAGGTGATTACGTGCCCACCACGACCCTACCCTCTATCATAAAGGTCAGATGGAAGTTCTTGTATTACTCATTTTATTATGAGACTATATTACTTCGGTTGTTGTTTTTTGTGATTTCACACTGCTGCTTTGAAGATTGACGCGCAGGCACACTGGCGGGGTTCTTCACGTAATCACCTACGTAACTCCTCATAAAATAAAGATCAAACATCAAACTTAGGTAAGTTCTCGTTTAATCTTACTATTCATTGTTACCTTTAAATTGCTTCCCTCGGCTGGAACTACTTTTTCCATTTATAATTAATTTTAAAAGTCCTTTAAAATTCAGCACATTCCTAATAAATTATACAAGGTATGGCCAAAATCCTGCAGATCTCTGTAACTTAATATCTGCAAGCATGAGATATCCCTCAATTTTGGCAAAGGACTCGGATTAGGGGCAATGAAAACAGACTTATAAGCATTGTTTAGCTGTTTAGCTGCAGGCTTTAAGGAGAATGATTGTGGAATCCTGCCAGCTTCATATAGTCAAGGACGATGATTAAATTGAAAGGATTTTGATCATGAATTTACTTCTACCCTTCCTATTAGAAACAGGAGCAAAAGTGGGCACAGGAGCAATTAACCAAAATGTTATTGCTATCTTTGTTCAGACCTTACTCTGTTGTTATGCATTATTTTATTAGAAACATTCAGCAAGTGCACAGTTTGAGCATTAATGCAACAGTCATATGTTTCCTTGATATTTCAGGTACCCTTGATTAGCTGCTCATGAAAGTCTGTTGAAACTCATTTTCATAGGAGCACCCGCTCATCCAATATAGTCACACCTGGGTATTTCCTGCCTTTAAACCAATTTTGGATGTTGGGAATATCAGACACATATAAAACAGTCACTCCTTCAGTCATGCACGCTAGGAGAAGTAAATAATTTGACAGCTGTGTAGTGTCTCAAAGCTTGCTTGCTGCCTTTTGACCTCTTGTGCATTTTATAAACACTTTTTTCTTTTCAATACTTTGTTCACCAACTCATACTTAATGTTCTAACTGCATATGATATGTCAAACTTATCAACTCAACATTTTTTACCTCAGCCACCTTGCCCAAACTTTTAACACTTGTAATGGGATCTTCTTTGGACACGTTAAGAGTGACACATTTAGAAGAGTGGAGGATCAGTGGAGAGGAGGCTCAGTGAAGATATTAATAGAGATAGTCAGAGGTGAAAAGATAGATTTAAATCTATGTTTCATTTTTCTTGTATTTAGATTTTTTGATGGCCTTTGATGAAGTCCCACATAAGAGATGGGTGGCAAAATCAAAATACTTGGTGTAGATTAGCTATTTCATACTAGCCAATTATAGTGCTTGTTAGTAGTGACTCCGCCTAGTATGTGCTTTATATTATCAAGAGCTTGCCTAGGCTAGTTAGTATGAGTAGCAGCTAGGAAATGTAATGTCTGCAGAGCTTTGCTGTAAGTAGATTTAATAAACATGTGTTGTATCTTCATATGTGTTCGCGTCACCCAGAAGCAATGAATTGTGCCGACAACTTCACTTTTGCGCCTGCTGTTTTGGATGATAACGGTCAGGTCTGAGTGCCTGCTGAGACGATCGACGATCCTGCGGTTTTGCTCAGAAAGTTCAGAGAGCTGTGTGACGTGCCTTCAAACTACATTATTGAAAGGACCAAGTTTAAATGCTCGTTTACAGATGGTCGGTGAACCGATTGAACGTTTTATCAGTGATCTGAAGCATATGGCTGCACGCTGTTGATTTCGTGATTTACGAGATAAGCCCATCCGTGACAAAATTGTTGGAGGTATGCTTGATAGCAAGTTACAGGATGAACTTCTTCATAATACTGACCTAACCCTTGATCAAGCAGAGCATGCCTGTCGGATTTCTGAGATAACGTCTCCCCACACTGATTCTGTGCCCTTCGGTCACCGTTCGCAGCATAGTGTCAATCTTACAGATGGCTCCTCCCATAACTCCTGCACGGGGTCTACTGTTCGGTCAAAATTGCAACTGTTTCCATGCTACGGGTCATCAGTTCTGTGTTGCTTATGGGAAAGCCTGTAATTTCTGCAAGAAGTTAAACCACTTTGCACAATGCTGCCATTCCCATGTGAATCAAGCAGCTTCAAGGACGAGCATGCACCTGCTACAACATGAGTTTGCTGATAATGACTTCCAAGAGCCTGATTTGCCATCTCCCGCTCTCAGAAAGTGCAGATACCAGTTCCGCCATCCACTCTCTCTTCCCTTCGTCTAACGAGCAACTTGACCCTGAGGTAACTATGTTTGTGAATAACAGGCCTTTGATCGCGAAGGATGACACTGGGGCCAAATGCAACGTCATCTCATTAACAGAGTAAAAAAAAAATTGTAATGCTGAATGTATTGAACAGGCCTCCGCCACGCTTCGGGCTTATGGGGGAGATGTTCTACACCCACTTGGACAAGCTAATTTAAAGTGCACCATAGACGCGCAGACCCGTACTTTAAAGTTTTATATTGTTAAAGGGGATTCAGAGACTTTCCTCGGTATCAATGCATGCCACGATCTAGACCTGGTATACTTTGGCCACGCTGTCCATCAACTCTTTCTCGCTGACGGGCCCACTCAACAGGTAGTCTCTCAATACAAAGAACTGTTTAACGACGAGCTTGGAAAGTTGCCTATCAAATACCACATTGTTGTCGATCCCAAAGTCAGAGCACCACATCGTGTTCCGCATGCCATGCGTGACAGAGTACACAATGAACTCAAGCGGATGGTCTCCATGGGTGTTATTGCTGAAGTTACTGACCCATCTGACTGGGTTTCCACCATGGTGGTTGCAACGAAGAAAAACAAGGAGGAGATCCGTATCTGCATAAACCCCAGAGATCTTAACACTGCCATCAAATGCCCACATTACCCAATGTGAACAATAGAGGAAGTTGCTGCTCAGATAGGCAACGCATCTGTATTCTCCGTCCTACATGCCAAAAGCTCATTTTGACAGATTCCACTGGATCCAGACTCCTCCAATCTCACTACGTTCGGCACCCCCTTTGGCCGAGACAAATTTCTGAGAATGCCCTTTGGCATCAACTCCACCAGTGAAGTTTTCCAGCGCACGATGGAACAATTGTTTGCTGAATACCCATGCGCCATCATTGTTGATGACATTCTCGTTTACGGATGCGATTTGGCTGAACATGACGCTAACCTGAAGAAAGTACTTGACCGTGCCAAAGACATTCAGCTCAAACTCAATCCTCTGAAGGGCAAATTTTGAGTTCCAGAAGTTACTTATGTCAGACATGTTTTCACAAGTGATGGTCTCAGACCAGACCCTTCAAAGGCTGCTGCTATCAACGAACTGCCGGTTCCTGCTGACGTCATGAGCCTACAAAGATTCCTTGGAATGGTGAACTACCTGGGAAAATGTATTCCCAACCTCAGCGACATATCTACCCCCTGCGAGAACTGACACACAAGGACGCTGCATGGTCCTGGTATCTGCAGCACCAGCGAGCTTTTGACACTCTCAAATTGCAGCTGGTTAGTGCACCTACTCTCGCCTACTTTGCTTTGGAGTTACCAGTAATGCTCACCCGTGACTGCGTGCCTGCAGACCACTACCGACAGCGATTTCAAGCCCGTTTTATACACCTCTCGTACACTAACTCACACTGAACAACGTTACGCCCAGATTGAAAAATAACTGCTCGCAGTAGTTTTCGCCTGCACAAAATTCAAGGACTTTATCTTTGGGAAGTCTGTGACTATAGAAACTGACCACCAGACGCTGGTCACTATTTTGAACAAACCCATCCATGCTGCTACAGCACGACAACAATGAATGATGATGCAACTGCAGCGATTTGATTTTAACATCGTCTTTTAGAAAGGCAAAGATATGCACATAGCAGATACGCTATCAAGAGCCCCACGCAAAACCAACTAACAACAACTCTCTGAACAGGACCAATTCTCAGTAATGAAGGTATCGTATGTTCCGACTGATTGCTTGAGCAGCCTAGCAGAACATGGCTGCTGATGAGACTTTACAATTGCTGTCTGCAGTCATCCGGCGAGGCTGGCCAGATAAACAACACAACATCCCGCTCGCAATCCGCCCATACTTACTGGTTCGCGACGAATTGGTATTACAGGACGGGATTATAGTTAAGGGCAGTGGTCCCAGCTGTCCTCCGGGACAAATACTTCGATGCCGTCCACAGGGGCCACCCCGGCGTGGCCTCCAAAGGGCACAAAGCATGTTTTACTGGCCTGGTATGACCAGATACATACGCGAAAAAAACGAAGTTTGCGCTGTCTGCAAAAGCCTGACACCACATTAGCAGAAGCAGCCTTTACTGCCGCCTGTCCCGTGGTCCACGTTAGCCACCGACATATTTGAATGGCATGGGAAACACTATCTGGTTCTTGTTGACTCTTACTCGGGCTGGTTCGAAATTGACTTACTTCAAACCATTACTTCTGAAGCGGTTATCGAGAAGTTGCAGCGTCACCTCCGTGCACGGCTCCCCTGCACGTATTCTGTCCGACAACGGCAGACAGTTCACCAGCCAAGCTTTCAAAAACTTTGCTAAACAATGGGACTTTTGACATATTACCAGCAGCCCTGAGTTCCCACAGTCCAACGGACTCGCCGAACGCGCTGTCCGAAGCGCAAAACAACTAATGGAGCAGTCCTACCTTGCAAAATCGGACGTATACCTAGACCTGCTCAACCTAAGGAACATTGCACGGGATCCCATACTGGGTTCGCCAGTCCAACGACTGATGTCTCGCCAAACCCGTGCTCCCCTGCCTGTGTCCCAGCAGCTTTTGCAGTCACAAGTTCGTTCCTCGCCTGCAGTCCAGAAACAACTACAATTCAAATGTGACACACTAGAAACGCTTCTTTGACAAATCCAGCAAGCCACTTCAACCTCTCGCACGTGGACAAGTGGTCCGTCTCCAGACCAACAAGGGCCATGCACGTCTGGGTCACATCTACGGCCCTGCCAAAGAACCGTGCTCTTATCTGGTTGAAGCGGACGGAGCAATCTACAGACGCAACAGTCAACATATCCTTCCGGTGAAGGAACTGCGTCCTGCGACTCCGTATCCAGAAGTCTCGTGTTTCATATACCCTCTCGCGGTCGGTCCCGCAGACCCACTGCCAACTAACATTTCCACCGCGACCAGCTCGCCTATCTCAACACCCTCCCTGCCTGTCGAGTCGCCGGTTGTTTCCACAATTCCCTCCCCGGTATTTTCTCCAGTGAAAGGAGGCGAGGCGGATTCGTACCGCACACGGGCTGGACGGGTTTGCAGGACACCCATTAGATACGGTGATTTTGTGTAATTTTACAAACTTTCCCAAATGTGCTATTAACATTCCACCTATATTGCTTAGCCACTGGTGCTTCTTTTGTTTCTACAAGGAAAGAAGTAGATTGGCTATTTCACACTAGCCAATTATAGTGCTTGTTAATCGTGACTCCGCCTAGTATGTGCTTTATATTATCAAGAGCTTGCCTACGCTAGTTAGTATGAGTAGCAGCTAGGAAATGTAATGTCTGCAGAGCCTTGCTGTAAGTAGATTTAATAAACATGTGTTGTATCTTTATATGTGTTTGTGTCACCTCATTACACTTGGGTTTGGGGTAAAGTACTAGGATGTGAAATAAGAGATTTAGGGCTGAGATGAGAAGAAATGCCTTCACTCAGATGGTGGTGAACCTGTGGAATCCTCTACTATAGGTCGTGGAACCCATGTTTTAGTATATACTTAAGAGATGAATTTTTGAACACCAATTACATCAAAGATATGAGTAGAAAGCAGGTGTACAATATTGAGATCGAGGATCAGACAAGATTGCATTGATTTACTTAAGAATTTCAAAGGACCAAATGACCTAAGCCTGCTATTTTTTTTTTAGTTTTATAATCCTTTCAGTTCATATTTTTGCACTCAGTAACGTAAAATAACAATTGTGTGTTGACCAATATTCAAACCTCACTTATGACATAGAATGAGGATTAAGTACTAGTCAAGACAGAATGAATAACTACCCTGCCCATTGTCAAAATAACAGCCATAGCAGCTTATTCTGCTATGTAAATCATTAAAGCGTACAAGGGAGAAGAGATTAGAGTTACACAATTTATTTAGAAAAGGAAAGACCAGAGATAGTTTGAATGGAGCATAGTTGTCAACATGCAAAATCCCATTGACTTTTCAATGTTCCCACAAGTTGAAAGATACCACATTCACCCTTCCATGTAGGAAAAGAGATAGAGAAAATATGAGGCCGAAGCCGTAGATGTCGCCTATATGGACTTCTGCATGGCATTTGATAAGGTTCCGTATGGACTTCTGCATGGCATTTGATAAGGTTCCATATGGTAGGCTGTTCTGGAAGACCAGAACACACGAGATCCAAAGACAGCTAGCTTACGTGGTAGAGAATTGGCTTCATGGAAGAAAACAGAGGGTGATGGAGGAAGATTGTGTTTCGGACTGGATGCCTGTGACCAGTGGTATGTCTCAGGGATCGATGCCAGGCTCATTGCTGTTTGTGGTTTATACTGTATCAGTGATTTGGATGAGAATGTAGATGACTTGATTTGTAAGCTTTCAGATGACACTAAAGTGGTTGGTATCATAGATAGCAAAGATGGTTATCAAAATTACAGCAGGTTCTTGATCAGTTACGCAAGTGGGCTGAGGAATTGTTAAATGAGTTTAATCCAGATAACTGTGAGCTGTTGCATTTTTGGAAGTCAAACCGGAGCAGGACCTTCACATTGAATGGCAGGGCACTGGGGAGTGTTGTAGAGCAGAGGGATCTAAGATTGTATATGCATAGTTTATCGAAAGTGGTGTCACAGGTAGATAGGGTGGTCAAGGTAGCTTGTGGTACATTGGTCATCATCAGTCAGGGTATTTCACACAGAGATTGGTGAATTTCTGGAACTCTCTGCCACAGAGGGTAGTTGAGGCCAGTTCATTGGCTATATTTAAGAGGGAGTTAGATGTGGCCCTTGTGGCTAAAGGGATCAGGGGGTATGGAGAGAAGGCAGGTACGGGATACTGAGTTGGATGATCAGCCATGATCATATTGAATGGCGGTGGAGGCTCGAAGTACTCCTGCACCTATTTGCTATGTTTCTATGTATCTATTGAGTATAGAAGTTGAGAGGTTATTGGACTGTCCATGGACCTAATGTGTTACACTGCGAAGAACTATACTCTGCACTTTGTATCCTCTTCTTTTGGACTTCAGTTGGACATGATTGCATGTATGTTTCATATTATCTGATCTGAACGGATAACGTGCAAAGTAAAGCTTTTCACTGCTCCTCGGTATATGTGATAACAATAAACCCAAACCGAGAAGAAGATAATTCCACAGCCTTAGAAAATTGCCGCTATTTACTTGTACTCAATTTAGTTCGACAATAGTTACTAATTGGGACAATAGCAACTTAGTCATTGTGCATATTTACATTAAAAATGCTTGACATAAAGTAGGATGCAAATGTGTATGAGAAACCTTCTATATTTTCTATATTGAAGATAGTTACATTCTATTATTTTGAGACTTAGGCTTTTTTGAGACTTTTAGGCTTTTTTGAGACTTTTAGGCTAGTGAAATTTGTTTTGAGTCAGTCTCCATGGGGGAGAGCTTTATGTCGAGGCCTGGGTGGAATGTGTGACGGAAACTTCTTGCTTTTTCCAAAAGTTAGAGGTTTTTTTTCCTATTTTTAAAGTACCCAAAAGGATCGAAGTCCTAATACTTCTATACTTGACATGACAATAAATTGCATTATACACTGACGATCAGCCCAAGACATTTGGTAGCAGATGCTGACTGATTTCCTGGTTATCTTCTGCAAATTTATTTCCACGTTCCATCATTCGATGTTCTTTATTCTTGTAAAGGTGTGTTGCTGTTGGTTGATGATGGACTAATTTCAGTAAATACAGGTGGCATCACACCTTTGAAAACTAAACCAGACCTGTGGACTGAAACGTAATGAATCATGGGGGGCCCTTAAAGAGGAGATGAACTGAGTAGGGAGTAGACCAGGCACGTAAAGCCAGTTCCTGGGAAAAGGCGGAGTTAATAGTATGAAGGTGATGCATGATAAATATCAGACTGACTATGTAAGTTAACAGCCAAGCAGCGACCAATAAAAGAAAGTCCACGTGGATTAGTTAAACGGAAATATTGTTCATGTAGCTTTATTGAGTATGATGATGTAACAAAGAAAATGGATGGTTGAAATTGTGCATGTGGGCTTTCAAAAGACATTTGATGAAGCACCACACATAATAATTAAGAAAAATTAAAAGTGACAAAATGAAAGGGGCATCAGCAGTGAAGATACAAAATTGAATTTGGAATAGAAAACAGGGTTCTGATCAATTGGTGTTGAGGGTGCTGCACAGTGAAATTCCCTCGACTTCCAGGACAACTGCTGTGTTTCATATATATTAACGACTTTAACATGGTGGCCTAGGGCATAACTTTTAAATATGTAGATGACTCAAACCTCAGAAGTATAATAAGTAGTAAGGAAAGTAGTAATAAACTTCAAAAGGACAGAGACTTTCCAATGGGACAGGCAGACATATGGCAGATGAAATTTAACCCAGAAAATTGTAAGATGATGCAGTAGGGATATTGTGTTTAGTTTTGGTTATCCTCCTATGGGAAAGATGCCATTAAGCTGGAAATAATGTATAGAAGAACTGGAGAGCCTGAGCTATAGGGAGAGGTTGGGCAGGCAACTATTTTATTCCTTGGAGAGCAGTAGGCTAAAGATTGATCTTATAGCAGTGTACAAAATCACAAGGGAAATTGGATTAATGCACAGAGTATTTTTCCATGGTAGGGGACTCAGAATGAGTGGGAATTGGTTTAAGTGAAAGAAGACAGATTTAATAGGAACCTGATGGACAACTTTTTCCGCACTATGTGTGTGGGTATATTGAACAAGCTGAAGGAGTTGAGACACGTACAATAACAACAGTTAAAAGGCATTTGGACAGATACATGGTTAGAAAAGGTTTAGAGGAATATGAGTCAGGCATGGACAAATGGGACTATCTTCGTCGGCATGGACAAGTTAGGCAGAAGATAGACACAAAAAGCTGGAGTAACAACAGGACAAGCAGCATCTCTGGAGAGAAGGAATGGGTGACGTTTCGGGTCGAGACCTTTCTTCAGACTCAAGACAGGCAGAAGAGTTGTTTCTGTGCTGTCGGTCTCCATGACTAGTACAAATGAGAAATGTCATAACAAGCTCAGTGATACCATTTATAGGGACACAGGTATAAGAAACTTGTTGGTATTTGTATGCAAATCTTTCAAGATGGCCAGACAGTTTAACATAACAATTAATTAAGTGTGTAGGATCCTGTAGTTTTGTTTTAATTAGCTTGTGTACGAAATGGAGAAAAGCAGGCTAAACCTGGTCAAAACTATATTTTGACATCAGCTGGTGCACTGTGCCTATTTTAATTCACTAATCTTTAAGGAAGGAAAGGAAGGGTGTCATGACGTTAGAAAAGGGACTTGCTTGAATGCTTTTCAGGATAAGGAATTATAGTTATATTAGTAGATTGGATAAGATGAAATTGTCCTCTTAGAGATTTATGCACCTCAAATCTCTAAGATGGTGACGAGATGATTTAGTTGAGGTGCATAAAATCCCAAATACTTAAAGGGAAAATGTGCCCTATGTTAAAGAATATTCAGGAGTGATAGAATTTCATGGACAGGATATTTTAATTAAAACAAGACCCAATCTTCCTATTTTGAAGATTGGGTCTTGTTTTAATTAAAATATCCTAGTTTAACTTGCAATGATACTTTGTCATCAAATCATTCATTGGGCGTGAGATGTTCTGTTTCTGTATCATTGTATCTATTCCAGGGAGAAAAATAAACATGTTCATATTAATTACCATATATTAAAACCATGATGAGATCAGGGAAGATATTAATTGCCCATCCCCAGCATTAATATATAATTGAAGGAATATTCCTGCCATTTAATACGCAAGTCAGGACGCATGTTCTCTTGTCATTTAATATTTTGCTGGTTGTGAATCCAGGGAACCATTTCTCAACACTGTACAAAAAAGGTGAAAAATAAAGTGCTGGAGGATCTCAATGGGTCAGGCAGCATCTGTGGAGGGAAATGGACAGACGACGTTTCAGATTGGGACCCTTGCTCAGTCTGAAAAGTAGCCCCAACTTGAAATGGCATCTGTTCAATTCCCTCCACAGGTACTCCCTGACCTGCTGAGTTCCTTCAGCACTTTGTGCTGCTCAAGATTCCAGCATCTGCAGTCTTTTTTTTGTCTTCAACAAGAGGTATTTTTTGGTTGTCCGGATTCTCTGTCCTCAGAAGCCTTTAGACCATCCATTCTTGCATCTACTGTCTCATGCCTCCCCTTTAGATTTTCCATATGAATTTTTGCCCCCAAAGGTGGTTGAACATGCAGAGGTGCCTTGTCAGTTACAGTACACCATTGTAAAAACATCATTTTACCAAGATTTTTTTTCACCTGTTTGCACTAACAATGTTAACATCATAGAACAGTACAGCATGAGAAGAGGTAATTCGGCACACAATGTCTGTACCAAATATGATGCCAACACCAACTGTTATCTGCCTGCACATAATCCATATCCCTCCATTCCCTGCATATCCATATGCCTATCCAAAAGTCTCTTGAATGCATTACTGTATTTGTCTCAGCCACCATCCCTGGCAGCATGTTCCAGGAACTCACCACCCTCTGTGTAAAAAACTTGCCCCACACATCTCCTTTAAACTTTGCAAGTGCTTAATAATACAATTGCTTACCTGATAGAATGCCAGCCATAAATAAATACAGGCTGGTTCTTCCACCTATCACTTAAATTCTATACCCTTCCAGCAGAAGTATTAAGATTTATAGGACAGCTCAAAAGCAGAATGGATATACTGTATGTGCTGTCAGTAAAAATGTTGTAATTTCAAGGTACTAACTTTTTAAGGAGGTTTTTTTTGGACTTTCACAGTTACAACTTATGATACTTCTGTCCTGAATCCAATTACCTCCGGCTGGAGGCCAAAGGTTCCCATTATTATTATTAATTATTTTAGACACTATATCAACATTTCCTACATTTCAACTATCCCTTTGTTTTTCCTGATAGTGAAAGTTGGTGGAAATAAACCTGCAACAACGTACCTGGAATACAGAACATAAAGATTTCAGGTTGCCTCATTTTCAGGGTTCACTTATTGAAGCCATAAAAAACCAACTCATAATCTCATCTGACACCTCGATCCAGTACCACCTGCTAGATGTGTGCACTGTTCGTTTGGTACAACATTATGCCAAGGTTTCATATAGATGATCTGGTTAACATAAAAGGTCCATAATTGAAGAAGAATAAGTACGTTTCCCCAAATATTGGTCCCCATTTCTCCTTTAACTACCAGCTTCAGAAAAAAAAAGTCAATTGTACATGTTTTATGAGTTGGTTGCCATGCCAACCCACAATATGATAGACAATATACTTCAATAGTTTGTTGTGATGATCATTGACAGATCCAAAGCCTGTAAGAGGTTAGAGTTTAGAGATACAGCATAGAAACGGGCTGTTCGGCCCACCGAGTCCATGTTGACCATCAATCACCCATTCACACTAGTTCTATGTAATCCGACTTTCACATCCTATGCACCAGGGGCAAATTACAGAAGTTAATTAACCTCTAAACCAGCACATCTTTGGGACATGGGAGAAAACCAGGGCAGCCAGAAAAACCCACGTGGTCACAGAGATTGTACAAACTCCATACAAACAGCACCCATAGTCAGGATCGAACCCGGGTCTCTGGCACTGTGAGGCAGTAGCTCTACCGCTGTATCACTGTGCTTATATAAACTCGAGAGTTTGTTTAGTTTAGTTCAGTTATTGTCACATGTACAAGACACAGTGAAAAGTTTGTTCTGCATGCTACCCAGTCAAATCATGTTATACATGGGTATAATAGATTCTCTTCTAGAATGGTTTGTAGCGTGTAACCATGTTCCAATCCCATCTTGCAAACTCCATGTCTTTGAAAAGTCTGATCTTGGCCCAAGGAGATATTTAATTTCTTAATTTCTTCCTTAAAGTACAGTTGTATTGGTAGCAATGGATTTATGAAGTAGGGGTCGGCCTGGTCCAGCTTGATGCAATCGGATCCTTCCACCTTGCTTTGAGCAGTTGCTACAGGCTGCACTCTATGCACTCATCCACCCAACCGCTGGAGTGCCTCCTGCAGGCTGACTCTGCCAACACCACGAACCACAGACACTGCAAAGTCATCGTCTTCAGCAGCCGTACTTCCATGTGCTTCGATCTCCACATATTGCTTCTGGAGCCGATCACAGAACTTTAGAGCGTTTTCCAAGGGCATGGGAGGAGAGTTTGTGGACCATTCACAGCCACCGATTTCCCCTTTCACCTTCCACTACCACCATCTTGGAATACTGACTAATAATTCTAATATAAAAGTTTATATAAGCTATACATAAAACTCTGATGATATAAAAATCTCAATGAAATTGCATTAAGTGACTGCACCATGTATAAAAATTATGTGTACATTATATTCTATTCTTTTTATTGTTTATCTAGTCACTAACCAGGCTTCAGAGACTTTACAGTGGGGGCTCTGTGAAAAACATTGAACGCCGTGAACAGATGATTTATTCATGATCACAGAAAAAAAGCCGTCATCTATTCATAGAATCTGCGTAAGTTACTATAACAGAGGTATTGAAAAGTATAGTCAAAGGCGTGCTGCAATAGCACGGTGAACTACATGTATCAAAGACGACTGGCACTTTATGAGGGGCTGGATTCAGAGGCATTCTTCCCTCCCAGCTATTTCCTTTTGCAAACATCGCTAGCAGTAGAATTTTCCATTTCTGTCATATAGGGACGTGAATGAGGATTTCAAAAAACATTTTGAAGTGCCTTACTTGCTGTAAAATGTTGATGCAGTGATTTATAATTCAACTATAAATATATTTCACCAGGTGCTTTTTGAGATAAAATGCTGTCCAAAACATGCCTTTCTGAAGAAAAAGAAAAAAATCTTAGACATGAAAATTAAAACAAAGAAAATGGCCTCCAGAAATGGTGGGAGAAAACAGTGGATTCAAGAGCAACTTAAAACTAAATAACATTGATGTTTCAGGTGAAGATCTGTTTGGAGAAGGGAACTGAAAAACATTGTCTGGTGTGGACAAGCTAGGGTGGAGTGAGGACAAGAAATTAAAAACCCAGATTCAGGAATGCTGACTCCTGTCATGGAAAAGGAGTTGTTTCTTTTGGAACAGCTGGAAAGTGGTGTGGGTGTTGTGAGATTGATATACAATCATCCCAAAGGCATTCCAAACAAGGATTAAAGTAATATAAAGCTTGAAACTGGATTTATGGAGGCAGGGTTAATTCCTACTTTTTCATGCAAAATAACTCAAGTACCCATAAGTAACACGCAGTCACCAAAAATGTAGTGTTAGGTTTCAGGTAATATTGTGTAGCCAGCAACTAAATGATCCTTAAAATAAATCAACCTACCAAACCATGGAAATAGTCCTCCACCCTAATCCTCAACATTCCTGCCCCTCGAGGTTGTGGGCTCAGACATTTGCTTCACACCCCATACACCCATAACTGTGTGATCAAGTACAACAACAACTTGGTCTTTAAATTCGCTGATCAGACCACTGTTGACAGCCAGATCAACAACAACGATGAGATGAACACAGGAAAGAGATTGAGAACTTTATGTCATAATGTCAGGTCAACAACTTAGTGTTAACAGAAACACAAGGAACAGCAGATGCTGGTTTGCAAAAACAGACATAGTGCTGAAGTAACTCAGTTGGTCAGGCAACATCTCTGGAGAACATGGATAGGTGACCTTTCCAGTCATGTCTGAAGAAGGATCCTGAACCATAAGGTCACCCATCCATGTTCTCTAGAGATGCTGCCTGATCTGTGTGGTTACTCCAGCACTTCGTGTCCTCCTTAGTTTAAAACGACAGCAAGACAAGATATTTGAAGCAGTCTGAAGAAGAATCCCAATCTGAAACATCACCCATCCCTTTTCTCCAAAGATGCTGCCTGATCCGCTGAGTTACTCCAGCACTTTATGTCAATCAAAAGATTTGGTTGTTGACCAAAGGAAATGAGAGGGTGCATGCAACCCTGTCCTCATCGACGGGCTGACTCTAGAAATGCATAGGCATCCATATCACCAGCAGCCTAACCAGGTCCTTCCACATTGATGTAATGATCAAGAGCGCAACAGTATATTTTACTTTATTGGCCCCTGAGAAGTTTTGGCTTGTCCACAAAGATTTTCTCAAACTTCCACAGATGCGCTATAGAAAGTAATCTGATGGGCTGCATCTCAGCCTGGTATGATAACTGCTCTGCTCTGGACTATCTGGACCTGCAGAGAGTGCTGAACACAGGCCAGTCCATCATAGGCTTCTCATTACCTCCTATCCAACCCTTCATTAGGGTGCACTGCACCAGAATGACTGGAAGCATCATCAAGGATGTCTGCCACCTTGGCCGTTCTCTTTTCTCCCTTTTACCTTTGGGGACAAGATACAGGAGCTTGAGAAATCAGATGCTAAGACTTAAGAACAGCTTCTTCCCCACTACAATCAGAATCTTAAACCAATCAGCTCTTTCACACCCGTGCCCTGGGTTGCTGCCACTTACTCTCACTCTAAGTTACCTCATTCAGTTATGTTGTTGTTGTTGTGCTTACATTTTTTTAAATACTAGATCTACTTGAACTTGCAGTACATCCTATTTCTGCTGACTTCTCGCCACCTAGTTAATTATTAGACCTATTGAAAATATATAACATTAGCAATTTGCATTTGGGGTTTCATGGTATTCTAATTATGAAATCCTGAAGTTATGAATTAAATTTCCATCACTGCCAGACATGAAATTGAAATTGATAACTTTGATAGTTTATGAGTAAACTCTGATGAGAGATATCTTCTAATTAATACTCAATTGGGAATATATGTAGCTTACATGACAAAATAAGGATAAGGCCAAATTTTAAAGTCTGCCAGAAACTGGGCAAACAAAGAAATGATATAGTCAGCTGATGTACCCACTAACATTCAGAGTGAACTGTACCATCTTCAATTATAGCCCACTCCTCTGAGCAGCTAACAAGAATGGTTCCTTAGAACCAACTTTAAGTACATACTATCCAAAAATATAATTTGCTCTGACTGCAATTTTAACTCTGCCTTGTGTGGGGAAATCTTGTTTTCCCATCAAGGGAAATAATGGGAAAAGGTTGTGGGACCAGAAGAAGACAGTTGTGACAAAAAACATATTTCCTTAAGGAGCAAAGAGAAGCACCAGGAATGATTAATCCATCTCTGGCTCTTTCCCACATTCCTCCCAAAATACATTCCTGATATCCCACAATAAGATACTCGTGAAAACATTGTCTCCTTTGTGCCAATCCCTTGGTTTGAGCAGGAGAAGCCTTGCATTCTCTGGTCACTTGCCAAGTACCTGACTGGTAATGCAAGTTATAACTTAACATTCATAACCCATTTCAAATGTTACATGAATTGCTTGTGGAAAAAATTACATTATTTCTTTAATTTACATTAAATAAACTAGCAGTGATTATTCATATTAAAGGCATTTTAAGTGTTCTCTGCAGAGATATTTATAACATCTAAATTTGTATCGAAGGAGAGAAGGGGAAAAGGGGAGGAGAAGGGGAGAGAATAATTAAAGCAGTTTATAATTTGTATTTTACATTGATTTTGATTAACTACTTTTATCTTAACTGAAGGGAACAAAAGAATGGATGAAAAATACTCATACTGAAGAGGAAGCAAATAAGCACAAAACTAAATATACAGCTTGGAAGTTAGCATACTGATTGAAAATCCTGGGATCAGAAGTGTGTTGTGTAGCATAATGTTTATGTTTGCCATATGATGGAATTTTATCAATGAACTCTGCAAACAATCAGATACTTAGTGCAAATTTGTACAAAGTTGGTAAAATTGGTCCTGGGTTCCTTGGACATATGGCAAACTATTGGGCAGTTGTATCCAATGGTGTGCAGTGAATGCTGGAACATTGTCTTTGGCCACATTATACAAAGAGTAATCTAGATTCTGCTAGTTTGGGAATTAATACATTTTGATTAATAAAATTGCAACTGATTATCACCGACAAAACACACCAAGAATTACATTATAATGGCAATGGAGAAACAGTTACATTCTATTAGGTTGCCCAATTGTTCAGATACACAAAGAAAAATGTTAGTCCGAATTCATGTATCCAGTCAACATTAACTGTATTTTTGGGCACACTTCCAGGCTGTATCCAATACTGAAACCTTCCCCCAATATAACTGTGGTAGTCAGTAGGTAGTCTGCAGTCAGTAGGTAGTTGGAAGTCTGAAGAAGTATTTCGACCTGAAACGTCACCTGTCAGTCTGAAGGAGGGTCTCAAACCGAAACATCCATGTTCTCCGGAGATGCTGCCTGACTTGCTGCATTACTCCAGCACTGTGTCCTTCTGTGTATTACCAAGCATCTGCAGTTCTTTGTTTCTACAACTTACCTAATATTATCTAAACAATCCCCTTCAGTTCTTTGTTTCTAGAAACACATCTAGAAACATTTGTTCTAGAAACACTTAGTCATAATGCCTGTTTCAATTATATTGTCTCAATTTACTCCACTATCTTTTATTCATATATTTGTAAAATCTCAAAAAGGTTCTCTTCACACATTAGGACAAGACATTCTTGGCTAATGATGAGAATGTGCCTCCTCCTCTCCACCTAGGAGCGTTTGAAGGTCATTTAATGTCCACAAGAAAGAATCATGCATAGCCGACTGTCTAGAGCATTGTGCACTCAATAGAAATATCACACAATATAATGTGCTCTCAATTTTATTTTTTAAATAGTCTCAATGCTTGGTGTAACAAGCATTTTTACCTGTTACATCATGGAGCAGGAATTGATTGAAATATGGAAGAATTAAAAGGCATTTGTGTAGATGAGAACTTGTTGGTGAAAATGGACTTGATGGGCCAAAGGTCCAGCTTCTCTGCTGTGTGACTTATTCCAGTAAGGGGAAGAGAATCATAGATCAATCCCCAGGATAAAGAACTGCTTTAACACCTTAGCACTCATGCTATGATCTTCAGGATTCTAGATAACAACTTGCTTTTGATACTTTGATGGGAACTACCAAAGCATATCTCTGGTACTGCCAAATATACTGGCATAACTGTTGATGCTGATGGAGAATCATTCTGTGGGATCCTACACCAGGTTCTTCTTCCTTTTGCAAAAGACTTTGATAAGCTAAAGCTTGGTCCCGCACAACTATCTACAAACTATAGTGGATATTGTTCAGTGGTGCACCATCAAACCAACAGCAAGTGTCTGCGAGAATGGTTTTGTAGTTTGGGGAACATAATCTCCATCAAGGTATTCATCCTTTCTAATCAAATTATATATTATTTGTTCCATAGACGTTAAACAATCTAGCAAAAGTTTTTCAAATGTATTTATGTGTATCCAAGACTTTCTACTAAGTTATGAAGAAATTCTGTAGCATTCAAATAAGCGGAGTTAATACAGCAAGATTCCAATCTGCGACTCTCTAATTCACTGAACAGGCTTTTGCAACAAAGCCATTATTCAGTTGTTCCTGGATTTTACTATCAATGAATGATACATCACAGGAAGAGGCTATCCCTCAGGTAGGGGTTGCCAATTAATTCCACTGTCAATAACTTTATAATTTTTCAAATTCTTTCTGAACATGCCAAATCAATCTGTCTCTACCATGGTTTCAGATGCTGACATCCAAGTTACAACATACTGTGCAAAACAACATCTCTCCATGTCACTCTGTTTCCTTTTCCAATCAATTTTAACTTGCAACTTTGGTTACCAATTCTATCATCTGTGGAAAATTTTCACTTAATCAAATCTATTCATAAATATGAACACTTCTGTCATACCTTCTCTCAACCTCCATGACTCGGGAACAAGAGGAACTGGGAGCACAAATTACTTCTAAGGAGATAGAAGACACAATAAAAACACTAAAAAATGGAAAAACACCAGGACCAGACGGATTCAGTAATGAATTTTATAAATCTTTTTATGATATAGTTACTCCACGATTACAAAAAATGTATACATATGCTTATAAAGAGCAAAACCTACCTGAAACACTAGCGGAATCAACGATCATATTAATACTTAAAAAAGATAAAAATATAGAAGAACCAGGATCATATAGAGCTATTGCTTTGTTAAATACGGATCAGAAAATAATAGCAAAAACATTAGCCAACAGATTAAGCAAGTATGTTAGTAGACTAATACATGAGGATCAAACAGGATTTATACCTAAGAGACACTCATTTAATAACTTGAGACGTTTGCTTAACATAATGCATTCACATAAATCTGATGACCAAGAGTTAGCTATCATCTCACTGGACGCAGAAAAAGCGTTTGATCAAGTAGAATGGGACTATATGATCAAAGTATTGCAAAAATTCCAATTGGGAGAAAACTTTATTGCATGGATAAAACTACTATATAACAAACCTACGGCTAGAATACTAACTAATAATATATTATCTTCAAAATTCGAATTATCTAGGGGCAACAGACAAGGATGTTCACTATCACCGCTGTTATTTGCTTTGGTAATTGAACCCCTTGCTGAAAAAATAAGAACACACTCGAATATTCACGGTTATAACACAAAATATTCAAACAACAAACTATCCCTATATGCTGATGATGTACTACTGTACATCACAAAACCACAAATTAGTATACCAAATATATTAAACTTAATTGAGGACTTTGGATCCTTTTCAGGATATAGAATAAATTGGAACAAAAGTGAAATTATGTCGATTAAACCAAAAGACTCAACACATCTCAGGAAATTCCCTTTTAAAATAGCTATGGAAAAATTCAAATATTTAGGAATTGAGATTACTAGAAATTACCATGATATGTTTAAAGCTAATTATAATCCCCTACTTAAGAAATTAAATAATCTGATTAAATTTTGGAAAACACTTCCGATGTCCTTAATAGGTAGGATAAATGCTATAAAAATGATTTTCTTGCCACAAATCCTTTACCTATTTCAATCAATACCTATATATCTCCCAAAAAAGTTTTTCAAAAAACTGGACTCAGACATTACAAATTTTATATGGGATTACAAATCCCACAGAATACAAAGAACACACCTTAACAAACGAAAAGAGTTGGGGGGTCTAGCGCTCCCTAACTTTATGTATTATAACTGGGCAGTAAATATTAAAAATATGATTCACCTGCTGGACAATTCTGCCCAGCAGGTGGACTGGATTATAATGGAAAAAGGGGATTGCTCCCCGAATAATATAGGAGCGATTATTCTCTCTCCAATAAATTTGAATAATAAAAATTATAATAAAAATCCAATTATATATAGCACTATTAGAACATGGAAGCAAATAAAACAGAATCTAAAATTAAGAAACCTATCTCTCTTAATACCAATAGTCAATAACCCATCGTTTAAACCTTCAATCATAGATAAAGCATTTATACAATGGGAAAGAATGGGAATTAAAACGCTCGAAGATCTGTATGAATTAGAAAAATTACTATCATTCCAACAACTACAACTGAAATATAATTTGAAAAATAATCAATATTTTAAATATCTACAAATCTGTGACTATTTGAAAACACACACAAAAGATTATTATAATATGCCTTCCGACTTACTAGATGAAGCAATGAAGACAAAGGCGGAATCAGTTAATTTAATATCATACTTATATAATATCATCTTAAATATAGAAATACCCACAACAGATGGAATTAGAAGAGATTGGGAACAAGATCTAGGTATAAAAATTTCAAAAGAGAGTTGGGATAATCATTTATTACAGGTGCATAAATGCTCGATCAACGTACGACATACGCTTATCCAATTTAAAACATTACATAGATTATATTATTCAAAAACCAAACTAAATAAAATCTTTCCTAACGTCTCACCAATCTGTGATAAATGTATATGTCAAGAAGCTACCATAGCACATTCTTTTGTTTTTTGTACAAAAATCCAAAAATTCTGGTTTGAAATATTTGATATTTTTTCAAAATTAATCAAAATAAAACTGGTACCAAAACCAGAATGGATTATTTTTGGAATATCGGAAGGTATTCCTGAATTAAACGTGTATCAGAAGAATTTACTCAATTATGGGCTAATAATGGGAAAAAAGCTTATACTTAAATTCTGGAAAAATGCGCCCACACCAACAATAAAAATGTGGACATCAAATATGTTGGAAACATTACATCTGGAAGAGATGAGATTCCTCCTAGTAGGCAAAGTAGATCAATTTCAAAAGACGTGGTCTACGTTTTTGGACCTATTACAAGCATGAGGTGCAATAGTAATTTAGAAAAACAAATAAATAAATAAAAGGTATCTGGACCTGGTAATGGGAGGTAAAATAAAAACAGACTTGGTTGGTAGTTCCTTCTCTATGAAGTATGGTATAAGAATTATAATAGAGCGATTGTTCCTTCTTTCTTTCTCTTTTTTTTTCTAGGGTCTATTTTCTAACTTTACTTCCTTCTCTAACTTCTTTTCTAAGGGGCTTTCTTTTCCCAACACTCTTTTGCACTTCACAACCTTTGTGCACTTTCTTCACTTTTCTTACTTCTTTCTTTTTCTTTCTTAAAGTTTAAAAAAGTGAAGCGGTACAAAAAATGTATTAATATATACGTGTTGTACATTACTGTAATCTACCGTACTTCTAAAAAATAAAAAATAAAAAAAAAAATAAAAAAAAAAATAAAAAAAACCTCCATGACTCTCAGGGTTATATCTCCTTCTCCAGTGTCTTCACAGAACTAAAGTCCTTCAACCTTGAAAATTGCAGTAAATTACTTCAATACACCCTCCAAGACATTTGTCCTAAGTTACAATGTGCAGAGTTGAACATAATACTCCAGCTGGAACCTAACCAGTGTTTTCAATGGTCTAGGATAACTTTTATGCTTTTGGATTTGATTGCTCTATTAATAAAGTCAAGATCCTCTTAACTTTTGATTGCGTTTCAAAAGTTGTACATCCACCCCAACATTTAATATAATTTAGTTCACATTGCCCTTCTTCATTAAGTTGCATCTGCCCATTTCATCAGCTTATGTCCTCTTGAAGTCTTTTATTATCGGTCTCTATTACATTTATAATTTGTAGGCTTTGAAATGATGCCCTATGTACTCAAGCCTAGAATATAAATCTCCATCTAAAGGAGTAGTGGCTCTGATACTGAATACCTTGGATCACAACTGCATATTCCCCTCCAGTCTCAGAAACAACATGCACAACTACTCTTTGCTTTTGATTCATTAGGAAATTCTGAATCCCCACTGTCACTCTCTTCTTTGTATTCCAAAAGTAGGGAGCACCAAGCTAAATAGTAGCTTCATTTGCAACGTACAGAGTTTTCTTGACAGAAATAAAAATCAGTCAGGGATTTAATCATGACACCTTCCATATGTTGTATGATTTGTTTTGAATGCTCCAGTCGATGTTCAGAAGATAGAGCATTATCAGCAACCTAAGAATGAAATAAAAGAAGATTTCAGGTAGGATGCATGTAGTCTATGGGGAAAAAAACATTGAAACATTCACCTAGACTAGCTGCTCATGAACCACAACCACATTTTAGTGTGGAAAGATGTATTTTAATGTTTGACAGCATGAACAACAACTGACAAAGGTATCAGCCCTTCCTGTTTGCAAAACCTTTTGACTGCCTAGCAATGGCAGAGGCATCGCTCAGAACCACAGCAACAAAGATACCATTCAACTAATTCCTGACACAATTCAGGCCGTTTCCCAACACATGGTTCCCATAAGTCTCCTATGATCCAAAACACAGGGCTGTTATCCGTGGTGGGCATGCTAAAACATTCCCAGATTTAACAATTAACCTTGAACTCCAGGACATAGTTTACTGTAGGTTACTTGGGAGGCAGCACATAATTTTGTCTCTCCAAAAGATTAAAAAATATTGTAATATCAGACCAATCCACACTTGTTAAAAATATTAGTTACATACATTTATAGCTTAATTATTATATAAAATGAAAATGATACTAGAAGGCTTTAAAACTGCATTCTACTTTTCCCGGATAGGGGTGATTGCTATTGCCAATGTGAACCATGCTGATAGGGACTGACAGATTCATAAACCTGTAATTTTCCTTTAGTCCTAGTACTGCATAATATTGGTGCAACAACTTAACTTTCATGCCTAGATCAGCTCAGTGTGTATTCGGAACAGTATATGACTTTCCATTATTTACCACGATATATGTTACACGTTCAAACTCACTTTACTGGAACAAGGTTGAGGAAATGATATCTATGTGAGCTCTTTAAATTGTTTTTCATTTTCATTCTAATGGATTTTTTTTAAAGAACCAACTTTGGGTTATCTTACGGACTTCCATCAATTTTATGAGTTTCTTGATCAAGGTTATCTTTTACCAATGTTCTTGCAGAGCATTCAAACATTTCTTTGCAAACAATAAACATTTGAACGTTGTTTGCAAATACCTAAAGAAGCTCAATGCAATTATAACATTTATTGAACTTCAGAAGAGGAAAATGCAAAAATAATTTCATCTTTGAAATAGGTTATTACTGTAGAAATATTCAGCCCAATTCATTGAGCAATTCAACTGCATATCACAGGGTCCTTAGAGAGGTTAGTATGACAATTTAAAACTATTAATAGAGAATGCTTTGAAAGTCTCGCAGTTACTAATTCATGGTCGAAGTACCACGAACTGAAAGGAGAAATACCAAAGAGATCAACAGGCATCAAAACCAAATGACCAATAGAGAGTATCCTGCCTATCAACCATACTGGCAATCACTGTGCATTTATATAATGATGTCTGTCTGTTGGGCCACGTCAGCGATATAGCTCTGCCAAACGCTACAAAGACTCATACGGCCAACCTCCTAAAGATGGACGGTGCTACACAGTTCGTGAATACGACTTGAAATGTTGTAAACCGATTCACGGACATAAACCGATTCACGGACATAAACCGATTCACGGACAGGGTGATGGGTGTGGTGAGAAATGAAGCAGGTATATCAACATGTAATGGTCCCTTTTTTTTCTCTTCTTTATTATTCTTCGTTTTTGTCTTTTTATTCTTTTTTAGGCTTTTACTTATTCACTCCTGGACTGCACTATTTGGTAGTTTAGGGGTACACACATTCACAAACAATGGTTAATTCAGAAACAATGGTTCTGAACTTAAAGAAAGGTAACTTTGAGGGTATGAGACATGAATTGGCCATGACTGACTGGCAATTAATTCTAAAAGGGTTGACGGTGGACATGCAATGGAAGACATTTAAAGACTGCATGGATTAACTACAAAAATTGTTCATCCCAGTTTGGCAAAAGAATAAATCAGGGAAGGTAGTGCATCCGTGGATAACAAGGGAAATCAGGGATGGTATCAAAGCGAAAGATGATGCGTACAAATTAGCCAGAAAAAGCAGCATACCAGAGGACTGGGAGAAATTCAGAGACAAGCAGAGGAGGACAAAGGGCTTAATTAGGAAAGGAAAAATAGATTATGAAAGAAAACTGGCAGGGAACATAAAAACTGACTGCAAAAGTTTTTATAAATATGTAAAAAGAAAGAGATTAGTTAAAACAAATGTAGGTCCCTTGCAGTCAGAAACAGGTGAGTTGATCATGGGGAACAAGGATATGGCGGACCAATTGAATAACTACTTTGGTTCCGTCTTCACTAAGGAAGACATAAATAATCTGCCGGAAATAGCAGGGGACCGCGGGTCAAAGGAGTTGGAGGAATTGAGTGAAATCCAGGTTAGTCGGGAAGTGGTTTTGGGTAAATTGAATGGATTAAAGGCCGATAAATCCCCAGGGCCAGATAGGCTGCATCCCAGAGTACTTAAGGAAGTAGCTCCAGAAATAGTGGATGCATTAGTAATAATCTTTCAAAATTCTTTAGATTCTGGAGTAGTTCCTGAGGATTGGCGGGTAGCAAACGTAACCCCACTTTTTAAGAAGGGAGGGAGCGAGAAAACGGGGAATTACAGACCAGTTAGTCTAACATCGGTAGTGGGGAAACTGCTAGAGTCAGTTATTAAAGATGGGATAGCAGCACATTTGGAAAGTGGTGAAATCATTGGACAAAGTCAGCATGGATTTACGAAAGGTAAATCATGTCTGACGAATCTTATAGAATTTTTCGAGGATGTAACTAGTAGCGTGGATAGGGGAGAACCAGTGGATGTGGTGTATCTGGACTGCCAGAAGGCTTTCGACAAGGTCCCACATAAGAGATTAGTATACAAACTTAAAGCACATGGCATTGGGGGTTCAGTATTGATGTGGATAGAGAACTGGCTGGCAAACAGGAAGCAAAGAGTAGGAGTAAACGGGTCCTTTTCACAATGGCAGGCAGTGACTAGTGGGGTACCGCAAGGCTCAGTGCTGGGACCCCAGCTATTTACAATATATATTAATGACCTGGATGAGGGAATTGAAGGCAATATCTCCAAGTTTGCGGATGACACTAAGCTGGGGGGCAGTGTTAGCTGTGAGGAGGATGCTAGGAGACTGCAAGGTGACTTGGATAGGCTGGGTGAGTGGGCAAATGTTTGGCAGATGCAGTATAATGTGGATAAATGTGAGGTTATCCATTTTGGTGGCAAAAACAGGAAAGCAGACTATTTTCTAAATGGTGGCCAACTAGGAAAAGGGGAGATGCAGCGAGACCTGGGTGTCATGGTACACCAGTCATTGAAAGTAGGCATGCAGGTGCAGCAGGCAGTGAAGAAAGCGAATGGTATGTTAGCTTTCATAGCAAAAGGATTTGAGTATAGGAGCAGGGAGGTTCTACTGCAGTTGTACAGGGTCTTGGTGAGACCACACCTGGAGTATTGCGTACAGTTTTGGTCTCCAAATCTGAGGAAGGACATTATTGCTATAGAGGGAGTGCAGAGAAGGTTCACCAGACTGATTCCTGGGATGTCAGGACTGTCTTATGAAGAAAGACTGGATAGACTTGGTTTATACTCTCTAGAATTTAGGAGATTGAGAGGGGATCTTATAGAAACTTACAAAATTCTTAAGGGGTTGGACAGGCTAGATGCAGGAAGATTGCTCCCGATGTTGGGGAAGTCCAGGACAAGGGGTCACAGCTTAAGGATAAGGGGGAAATCCTTTAAAACCGAGATGAGAAGAACTTTTTTCACACAGAGAGTGGTGAATCTCTGGAACTCTCTGCCACAGAGGGTAGTCGAGGCCAGTTCATTGGCTATATTTAAGAGGGAGCTAGATGTGGCCCTTGTGGCTAAAGGGATCAGAGGGTATGGAGAGAAGGCAGGTACGGGATACTGAGTTGGATGATCAGCCATGATCATATTGAATGGCGGTGCAGGCTCGAAGGGCCGAATGGCCTACTCCTGCACCTAATTTCTATGTTTCACTATTTCTTTCACTTTCTTCCTTTTTCACTCTTTCTCTCTTGTTCTATTTCTTTTTTGTTAAATTTAAAATGGAAGATGTACAATAAATGTATTTTATCATATGCCGTGGTTTATACTACTGTACACTGCTTCTAATAAAAATATTAATAACAAATTTTGTTTTAAAGAAGTGTTGTAACCTTTGACAATAGAGTGGTACAGTACAGAAACAGTCCCTATGGCCCACAATGTATGTGCCAAATATGATGTAAGAGAGGAGATTAATTTAATCTTGCATGTGATTCATATCCCTCCATATCCATGGGCCAATCAAAAAATCTTGTAAATGCCATTATCGTATCTGCCTCCACCACCATCCTGGGCAGTGCATTCCAGGCACCCACCACACTCTGTAAAAATAACCAGCCACGCGGCTGTCCTTGAAATTTTGGGCTTCTCACCGTGAATCTATGCTCTTTAGTCTTTGACGTCTCCACCCAGGGAAAACCATTTTGGCTGTCTACGCTATCTAAGCCTCTTAATTTTAGATACTTTTATCAGGTCTCCCCTTCACACTCCAAAGAAAACAATCCAAGTTTGTCCAACCTCTTCTCTTTTTTTTTTAAATATACTCTTTTATTGGCATTCCACAGCAAACACATTTCCATAAAACGGGTTTCAGGTATAATATTATATGTATACATCATCCACTTATGTTTGTCTTGAATTGCCTCTTTTTGAGATTTGTACATAAAAAATATAGAAAAAAGAACACAATAAAAACTACGAACACTTAGGGAGTGATCCTTTCTTTACCATATAATCAAAAATTTGTAAAAATAAAGTCTGGCCTTAGTTAACCCAATTTTCCCAGTGTGACACAAATAAATCCAGTTTAAAGTTAACATATGCTGTTATTTTCTCCATTTTATAAATGTCCATTGTGATGGCCATCCATGCATTCAGAGTTGGACTCTCCTGTGATAACCATTTCTTTGTGAGAGCTTTTTTTACCAGCTACCATCAATATATTCAGTAAGTATTTGTCTTTTTTCCGCCAGTCTTCAGGTACCTGTCCAAAAAACATGGTCTTACTCTCCAGGGGCACATGACATCTAAAAATGTCTTGTAAGTCTCTCCAAAAATCTTTAATAACAGGGCAATCCCAGAGAACATGGTAATGACCTGCTTTTAAATTTCCACATTTTCTCCAACAAACTGGAGAGTTCACACCGTAATGAGAATGAGATTTCTGAGAAGGCGTAATAAAATACCGTATCAGGCTTTTCCAACTAAACTCCCTCCAGTTTTGTGAGCTGGTACACTTCCATTGCTACCTCCATATTGCTGTCCATTCTTCCTCGGATATGATGATCCCTCCTTCCTTCTCCCATTTAATTTTAATATATAAGGTTGAGTGTGATTTAAGATTCAGTAACCCTTTATACATACATGAAATAATTTTACTACCAGTATTTGAGTTATACGCTTTCCTAAATAATCCCATCAAACCTATACTCGACTCCGTTTTATTTTTAACATTTTTATTAACATAGTTCCGCATCTGTAAGTATCGATAGAAGTCTTGTTTTTCTAACAGGAATTTTTCTTTAAGCATTTCAAAACTTAACAGTGTTCCTTCTTTCATTATGTTACAAAGAGCAGTTAGGCCTTTAACTGTCCACTCTTTAAACCTACTATCTAATTTATTAGGAGTAAAGTCTGTGTCATATGCGCACCATTTAAGAATTGTAATGTCTTCCTCTAAATTATACTCTGTTATAACTGTTTTCCATATTTTAAGAGTCAATTTTACCCAAGGATTTTCAATAGCATTTATATAGTCTTGTAGGTTGCTGTTAGCTATGATCGCTTGTACAGGAATGGCGAGTGTTTTCTCTTCAATATTTTTCCATTGAGCATCATATGATGGGTTGCACCAGCATATCATAGATCTTAACTGTGCTGCCTGATAATAGTCTTTGAGAGAGGGTAAACCCCATCCCCCCTTTTCTTTTGTTAACTGTAAGGTTTTGAGACAGGTCCTACCTTGCCATATATATCTTGACAATATTTTGTCCCATTCATTAAATTGTTTTTGATTAATCTCTATTGGTAGGGTTTGAAATAAATATAACAGTCTTGGCAATATGTTCATTTTAATAGATTCAATTCTCGAGCTAAGACTTAAGAAAGGTTCCATCTAGCTATATCCTCCTTAATTTTTTGGTGTATAGGTGAATAGTTGCATTATGATAATTCTGTAAAATCCCTTGGTATAATGATGCCCAAATATTTGAGATGTTCTGCTTCCCATGCCAGAGGGTACCTACTTCTGACTTCTCCTGATGGGCTGTAGTTGTATGTAAGCAGTTGTGTTTTACCTATATTAATCTTGTATTCTGATAGTTGACCGTATTGTTCGAGTGATTGCATCAATTTAGGTAGAGAGTTTGTTGGTTGCTCCAAATAAATCAAAATGGCATCCGCATAACAGGCCAATTTATGTTCAGTCCCTTGAATAGTAATACCTTTTATTTCTTCATTTTGTCTTATATATTGAGCTAGTGGTTCCAAATATAATGCAAAAAGTAATGGTGACCACGCACATCCCTGTCTTGTGTCCAACCTCTTCTCACAGCGCTAATCCGGGCATTTGCTACCAGTATTGGCATTGTTCTGGCCAAATACATGCCTAACGTATTTATTGGTGCAGACAGTGCTGAATAGAAAAATAAAGAACTTAACTACATTTTACTGTCCATCTGTACATGGAGTTACTGAAGATATTCCATCAGTTTTCCAGTCCTGTGGATCACACAAATGATATGGAACTTGTCTCCAAACTATTGCCAGGAATCCTGCACGCCTGTATTGAATGCTCCCATGCAACGACAAGTAATACAAACCTTCCAACACATCTTTACCTTTCAGCAACTGCTATGCTCATTTAGCCATCAAATAGAAGAGTTCTATGATTTACTACAATATCGCTTGAGTAAGTATTGCACTGACTTTGGATCCTGACAATCAATTCCTGTTTTTCTCTGAAGATAAACACAAAATGCTGGAGTAACTCAATGAGACAGGCAGCATCCCTGGAGAGAAGGAATGGGTGACGTGTCGAGACCCTTCTTCAGACTGAGAGTCAGAGGAGAGGGAGATATGGAAGGTAGACACAAAAAGCTGGAGGAACTCAGCAGGACAGGCAGCATCTCTGGAGAGAAGGAAGGGTGACGTTTCGGATCGAGAGCCTTCTTCAGACGGGTATGGTGTGAAAACGACAGATCAGAGCAGGTAAAGGAAATGCGGAAAGGTTCATTGTTAGCTGAGGGGAAGGTGACAACGTGACATTCAATCAGTAATATTTAATCAGGAGGGCAGTAAAACTAGTTGGAGAACTTGGTGGGGAGGCATGGAGTGAGAGGGAAAGCAAGGGTTACTTGAAGTTAGAGAAATACATTTTCTCTGCCATCTTTAGAAAGACTGAAATATACAGGTACACAAAAATATTTGTATTTGAATTAAATTCTGGCCTTATTTCCCAGCAAAAAGATTGATGTGTATACAACAAAGAATCTACAAGGATCAACATATTTTGGAAAATGTTCATCAGTTTCTGGCTTATCGTATTATATTTGGCAACTGTAGATTAGATCTATTGGAGTGCAGGTTAAGAATAACATGTAGAGCTGCCTATAAAGAAAGCAGTCATTTATCATGGCATTGCTATCTAACTCTTGTCAGAACACACTTCCTCAAACAAAACACAAAGGGCTGGAATAACTCATTTGTGGAAGGAATGGATAGGCGATGTTATAGGTCAGGACTATTCTTCACAGATGCTTCCTGACCCACTGAGATATTCCAGCATGTTGTGTTTTGCTCAAGATTCCAGTATCTGCAGTTCCTTATGTCGCCATTTTACTGCACCACTGCAAAATCTCCTCAAAGTATGCCTGATATTGAGGAATTCTCCTCCTCTCTCCAACAGGAGTTCTGTGAGACCCTCTCTCACTGCTCCCCCTCCGATTTCTGTTGCTCTCCTGCTGATTGACCATGTTCTGACCCAAACTCACTGCCACAGCCAAATGTGCTTCTTCAGCACTTGCCTGTGCTGCCATCTTGTCCCATGTGGCTTCCAACACCATTTCTAGGGTCTGAAGGAAGATCCAGACACAAAACGTTGCCCATCCATTCCCTCCACGATGCTGCCTGACTGGTTGAGTTATTCCACCTATATATAACCATATAACCATTACAGCATGGAAACAGGCCATCTCGGCCCTGACAAACAGCCATCCACCATTACTCTCTGGCATCTCCCATTCAGCCACTGTTGAATCCATCTTGCTACTCCACCTCTTTTTAATTTCCTCAAGATGCCAGCATTTGCAGTTCCTTGTGTCTCCAGACCATCCTACCTGCTCAGGATCAGGGACCAACATAGCACAGAAAGGAAAATATTATTTGGGGGTTATGCCCATATCAGCTGCTGCCAACATTTATCATATTTCCAAAACTGAACATTGGCACTTCTGTTTTCATTCTGATATCTGCATTTTGGTCTTAATCCTTTGCATAATTTTAACATTATTTTTTGATATAAAAATATCTGTTCTGTCACATCCATTGGTTGTCCCATAAGGAGATGAAAATCACCATCTGCATCATTGATGAAAGTCCTTTGACAGTTTTCTGCAAACTCAACATATTCCAAGATTACAGTCAATGCAAAATTCCAAGTGCAATCATGCAGTGTAAGTATATGTATGTAAAATGCCTTCAAGAAATAGTTTGCATCATGAGATATGACTAGATATACTGCTATAGCCAAATTCATCATTGAATTTAAGAGCTATTGTTTTCAATTTAACAAAATTCTGTTTGCACCTCTATTTCTGTTTATTTTCTCCTGTAAATAACAAGAGAAGGGAATGTCCAGATATACTATTGTTAGTGTGGATGGAATATAGCTGTCTGAAGGAACAGAAAACTAGAATTTAGTACGAGGAAGAATAGAACAGAGTTCTTGAAGTAGAGCAGTGAGGATAGCAGGCAGTGAATGTGGTAGATCCATCGACAAAACAGTCATTTTGCCTGTATATTGAATGTGGAAATGTTGTAATGGAAATTAGAATAGTAGCCTTGGGGGAAGACACAAAATAGAGAGACACTTTGATCTGTGAAGAGTAGGCAAGGTAAAGGAAAATCCTATGAGACTCTACAGATATAATAAGAGCAAAATGGTGGCTAGGTTCCCTTAAGGATCAGCATGGTCATCTTTGTGTAGAGCCACAAGAGATGGGCAGATATTAAATAATACCTCATTCATTTTTACTGAGGTTAAGATCATGGAAGTTAAGAAATTAAGACTGTGATATCTTAAGGCACATATGAATTATTAAAGAGAAGGTATTGGCAGTTTTAAAGCACATTATGGTAGATAAATCTGTAAGGCCTGACCAAGTACATCCTCTGGTATGGGAAGCTGGGGGATATTATAGAAGGTCTTGTAGAAATATTTGCATTATCTTTAGTCAAAGGTGAAGTTCCAGAAGACTGAAAGGTGGCTAATATTGTACTGATATTTAAGAAAGGTGGCAAGGACACGCCAGGAAATTATTGGCCAGTGAGCCCGAGGGCAATGGTGGGTTTTGTTGGAGAGGATTCTTAGGGTTTAGTTTATTGTCACATGTACAGACAGGATCCGGATCTATCAGCATTTGGATAGGCAAGTACTGATTAGGAAGAGACAGCAGGCCTTTGTGATAGAGAAACATGGCCTCAGTGAGGCCTTTGACAAGGACCCGCATGTAGGCTAGTCTGGAAGGATAGGGAGGATGGAATGCAAGATGAGAGAAAATTTGAGTCACAATTGGCTTCGAGGAAGGAGGCAAACGGTAGTTATGGAAGAAAAAGAATACAAAGTGCTGGAGTAACTCAGCGGGTCAAGTAGAATCTCTGGAGAGCATGGATAGGTGACGTTTCGCGTCGGGACTCATCTTCAGACTGATTGGGGAGGGAGGGTGGAGAAAGCAGGAAGGGAGGAGAGGCATGACAAAGTGTGGCAGGTCATAGGTGAACACAAGCAAAGGGCGTTTTTATAGGCACGTGATTGGAACAAGAGATTAAAAAAGGAATGAAGACTTGCGAATTGTGAAGCCACATTAAGGAATGAGTGGATAAAGAGGTGCAAGTTCAGGTGGGTACAGGGAAGGTGGGGTGTTAGCTAATCCTACATACGGGGGACAATTATAATTTTTTTACTGAAGCCAATTAGCCTACAAACATGTTCGTCTTTGGAGCGTCGGGCCACGTCAGCGATATAGCTCTGCCAAACAAGCAGGGATCCTGGCTGGACAGGTGGGAGTGGGAAAGTAACACAGGGCAGAGGGTTACCTGAAATTGGAAAATTCAGCATTCCATTGGGCAGTCACCATCTTTCCTACCTCTCCCTCACCTGGTTCCATCAACCCATCATCCTTTCCTTATCTGGTTCCACTTATCATCTACCTCTGTCTCGACCTCCATCTACCATTTTTTTTCTCTTTGTAAATGTTTTTACTTAACATCTATCAGCCGCTGCATTAACACTCACCCCTCCCTTCTCCCCATTTGCACCTCTACCTACCTATCACCTACCAATCTCTGTCTCAGCCCCCCCTCTCATTTCTATAAACTGGTTAACTTCCCTCTATTCCCTCAGTCATAATGCAGTGTCTCGACCTGAAACATTAACCATTCATTTTGCTCCACAGATGCTGCTTCACCCATTGCATTCTCCCAGCAGGTTTTATTTAATTCCAGTATCTGTTGTATTTTGTATCTCCACCAAAATTTTCCGTTCCTTGACTGGATATTTCAGACATGTCAAGGGCAGCTTGCAGTGAAAGATTTGGTAAATGAAGAAACCGAGAGATGGAGTGAATTTATTGTTGGCTGAACTTACAACTACATTTTGAAATTAATGTTTAACCGCTTATATAACTTCATATGTGTAAGGATTTAATTGATTGCATGGGGTTATTTCTTGAAAGAGCAGACAGAGCTTAATTTAATCCTTAATTCAAAAGACAGTGCCGCACTTGAATGTCTGGGTCGATTTTTGCACACTGTGAACAGGGGGAGGTGGGATTGCCTCAGAAGGGAGAGGACTATTAATCTATGAAGCTGAAACAGTGAAGGCAGCAAAAGTCCTGCCTGGTAAAATGCCAAAGTATGATAAGTAACAGGTGATCAAAACAAAAATCCAGATGCTGGGAATGGAAATGAAAATGAAAATTAAAAAGTGAAAATGCGAAAATGCTGGAAATGCACAACAGGACGGGCAGCACCTGAAGAAAGAGAAACTGTTATTGTTCAGGTTGATGATTATTCTTCAGGTGAGAGCACATCAATCTAAAACAAATAATTCTCTATCAAATTATTCACAAAAGCTGACACAAAGTGCTGGAGCAACTCAGTGGGTCAGGCAGCATCTCTGGAGAATACAACATACATGTATTTGTCACATGTGCCAGTTGGCACAGTGAAATGTGTGGTCACCATACAGCCATACAATAAAAATTAAAAAAAAACACACGATAGAGTTCAACATAAAACATCCCCACACAGCAGAAAATCAAAGTTAGCCACTGTGAGGGAAGGCACCAAAGTCAGTCATCTTCCTCTAATGTTCCCCAATGTTCACCTGTGGTCGGGGCCTCCCCGAGCCCACCGCAGTCGCCGCTACGGGCGGCCCGATGTTCAGGCCCACTCGCCGGGGTGATGTAAGTCCGACGTCGGGGCTGGGGGACCTCAGCGGCCTGGACATCAGAGTCGGCCACCCCCTACCGGAGTCCGCGGCTCCCAAAGTCCGCAGGCCATGCTGGGCGGAGATTCAACGCTGGCGGCCCTCGGTAAAGGGCCCCAGGACTCCGCGATGTTGTTCAGCACCGGCCACGCTGGAAGCTCTCCCAAACCGCAGCTCCACGATATTGGAGCAGCGGCCCAACGCTCCGGAGCTCCAAACGGCGATCCAGGTTGGCATCGCCCGCTCCGCGGTGAATTCAGCGCTGCGCCGCCGCTGTTGCAGCTCTGGTCCGGTTCCCGGACCCCCAGCAGGAAAGGCCGCTCCGATCCAGGTGGTAGGCCACGAGGAGGGGGGCGAGGACGCGACTTGGAGAAATAGTCACTTCCCCGCCAGAAAGTGACTGGGAAACAGTTTCCCCCTTACCCTACCCCCCTCCCCCACATAGAAAAGTTAAAGTTTCCCCCCAAAACAGACATTAAGCTAACTAAAAATAAAAACAAGATTGAAAAGACAAACAGGCTGTAGGCAGTGGCTGCCGTCAATGCGGCGCCCCTAGTGGGAGAAGATGGAGCGGTGACATTTTGGGTCGGGACCCCTCTTCAGACACTGTGGGGGTTGGGAGGGGGTGGGGAAGGGAAGAAACCTGGAAGAGAGATGGGGCAGGGCAAAGAAAGGCAGGCTCAGACTCGCTGCTGTTTCACTGAACACTTGCGCTATATCCCATAGTATACTTCCTTCCTCACACAGTAGACAGCCTTCCTCACACAGTGGACAGCCTTCCTCACAGACCACAACCACAGCAATCTTGGTTTCATCAGCAAACTTACTAACCAACCTGCCTACATTTACATCAGAATAATTTATATATATATATTGCAAACAGCAGCAGTCCCAGCACATCCATGCAAAACTCTACAGTTCACAGACCTCCAATCTGAATGTTGTCCTTCCACCACAACCATCTGTCTTGCCAGTTCTGAATCCATATGACCAAACTATTAATCTGGAGCAACTGAATCTTCTGGACCAGCCTACCATAGGGGACTTTATCAAATGCCTTACTAAAATCCACATAGACAATATTCACCACCCTATTCTCATCGATCACCTTTGTCACTTCCTCAAGAAGCTTAATCAAGTTAGTAAGATACGACCTTCCATGTATAAAGCCATGCTGCCTATCCCCAATTAATCCATTCTCTTCCAAATGGGAATAAATCCTATCCCAAAGTATCCTATCCAATAGTTTCCCAAAAACTGTCATGAGGCTTACCGGCTGATATTTCCCTGGATTCTCTCTACTTCATGTCTTAAATAAAGGAATAACATGAGCTGCTCTCCAGCCCCAGGACTCTCAAGATGCAAAGATCTTTGTCAACTCTTCCATCCTTTTGTCTCACACCTTCTGTCTTTTGATCCCTGGCATTTGACCAACCTACTGCCTATCAAAAGCCCCCCTCACCTGTCTTCGCCCAATACCTGCGTATGAAGGAACTGCAAATGCTCGTTTACACCAAATTACTTCACCTATTATCTGCCAGGCGTTGTCCTGTCCCTCTTCTCTTTCAGATTTCCTACCCCCTCCCCCCTACAATCAGTCTGAAGAAGGGTCCCAAACCCAAATGTCTCCTATTCATATCCTCTAGAGATGATGACTGACCCACTGAGTTACTCCAGCACTTTGTGTCATTATTTGTAAACCAGCATATGCAGTTCTTTGTTTCCATATTCTCACAGAAGCTGCCTGACTTGCAAGGTACTTCCAGCATGTTCTGCTTTATTTATAATTATCTGATAGTATGGGTCATTTTCAGATCTTTTCTCCTCTAGGAGATATTCATGGTCATGGAAAGAAAATCTACTCTCTCAATGGGTTCATGCATTTTATTCAGTAACGTTAATGATGTCCATGGGTTAGATTCTAATGATTAACACCCAGAGTCCTACACCAAGAACTTGTATGAAATGCTGATTCCACCATGCAGAAGCATTTGTGACACAATCAACAACTGCTGCTCTGCTTTAATCTATGTGACAGCAACTTCCAATAATTGAAGACTACCGCCCAATAACTCTCCAGATTAAAGCTAGAGTGGAGTTTATCTCAGAGACAACAATTTAAATAAACGAGAGCAAACGATGTAGATTGTTCCAATTTGACAATAAGGTCCCATGATAGATTGGGGATTACTGGAAGTTTAAGATATCATCATATACATACACCATAAAGCCAAAATACATAATCCAAAGGATCTCATGCACCGATATATGCAATAATAAAAGTATCTGCCATATACATATACGGTAGCTTTCTAATAGAACCAACCTTATCCAAGATCAGATGGGTGTCCATGTCTTTTAGAAACTGATGAATGTTTCTGTACACAGATCATAAATTAACATAAAATTTGCAAACAGTTGTGGCCTTCAAACCAACCTGTCACCTAATGGTTAAGAGGGAACAGCAGATGCTGGAAAAATCGAAAGTAGACAAAAAATGCTGGAGAAACTCAGCGGGTGAGGCGGCATCCATGGAGAAAAGGAGTGGGCGACCTTTCGGGTCGAGACCCTTCTTCAGACTGAAGAAGGGTCTCGATCTGAAACGTCACCTACTACTTTTCTCCATAGATGCTGTCTCACCCGCTGAGTTTCTCCAGCATTTTTTTGGCTACTGTCACCTAATGGTGAATGCTGCAGACTCTGACAACTGCAACATTTTCCAGGCTTTAATATTCATGCTGGGATCAAGAAATTTTGCGGCTGTGCACCAATATTTTGCATTCTGTTAAAAATCCACATGAAATTTATACACCATGAGGTAATTTTGACTTTAAATGATACTGTATCATTTAAACGTCACAAATGATGGAGAAACTCAGCGGTTGAGGCAGCATCTATGTAGCAAAGGAAATAGGCGACGTTTCGGGTCGAGACTCTTCTTCAGACTGATGTGGGGGTGGGGGAGCGAGAAGAAGAAAGGAAGAGATGGAGACAGTAGGCTGTGGGAGAGCTGGGAAGGGGAGGGAAAAGAGGGAGAAAGCAAGGACTACCTGAAATTGGAGAAGCCACTCTGGCCATGGAGGAGGCCCAGGACAGAAAGGTCGGATTCGGAATGGGAGGGGGAGTTGAAGTGCTGAGCCACCAGGAGATCAGGTTGGTTATTGCGAACTGAGCGGAGGTGTTGGGCGAAGCGATCGCCAAGCCTACGCTTGGTCTCACCGATGTAGAGCAGCTGACACCTAGAGCAGCAGATGCAATAGATGAGACAGGAGGGGGTGCAGGTGAACCTCTGCCACACCTGGAAAGACTGCTTATGTCCTTGGATGGAGTCAAGGGGGGAGGTAAAGCGACAAGTGTAGCACTTCCTGCGGTTGCAAGAGAGGGGGTTGTTTGGATGAGAAGGGACAAATTGACCAGGGAGTTACGGAGGGAGCGGTCTCTGCGGAAAGCCGAAAGGGGAGGAGATGGGAAGATGTGGCCAGTGGTGGGATCCCGTTGGAGGTGGCGAAAATGTCAGAGGATTATCTGTTGTATGTGACGGCTGGTAGGGTGGAAGGTGAGGACAAGAGGGACTCTGCCCTTGTTACGAGTGGGGGGATAGGGAGTGAGAGCAGAGTGATGGGGTATAGAAGAGACCCTGGTGAGAGCCTCATCTATAGTAGAAGAGGGAAACCCCGATTCCCTAAAGAATGAGGACATCTCTGATGCCCTGGTTTGGAACACCTCATCCTGGGTGCAGATGAGGCGTAGACGGAGGAATTGGGAGTAGGGGATGGAGTCCTTACAGGAAGCAGGGTGGGAAGAAGTGTAGTACAGATAGCCATGGGAGTCAGTGGGTTTATAGTAGATATCGGTCAGTAGTCTGTCACATTCGATGGAGATAGTGAGGTCAAGAAACAGTAGGGAGATGTCGGAAATGGTCCGACAATAATAATGAAGTGTTTTGAACGCCTGGTGAAACCCCACATTACTGCCAGCCTCCCCTCATCGTTAGACCCCCTCCAGTTTGCCTATCGCCCCAACCGTTCTACAGAGGATGCCATCTCTACCATGCTGCACACAGTACTCACGCATCTGGAAAACAAAAACACATACGCCAGAATCCTGTACATTGACTTCAGCTCAGCGTTTAACACCATCATCCCACAGAGACTTGTGGAGAAACTAACCCTGCTGGGCCTCAACACCACCCTGTGTCACTGGATCTTGGACTTTCTGACAGAGAGACCGCAGTCAGTCCGTGTTGGCAAGAACACTTCAGGCTCGATCACGCTGAGCACCGGCTCCCCTCAAGGCTGTGTGCTCAGCCCGCTGTTGTTCACATTGCTCACACATGACTGTGCTGCCAGATTCAGAGACAATAAGATCATAAAATTCGCAGATGACACAACAGTGGTGGGAGTAATCAGCGGAGATGACGAATCAATGTACAGGGAGGAAGTAAAACAACTAGTGGACTGGTGCGGCAAAAATAATCTAGAATTAAATGTCGACAAAACAAAGGAGATGGTTGTCGACTTCAGGAGGGCGCAGCCAAAGCATACACCCCTCAACATCAGTGGCACCACAGTGGAGAGAGTGGAGAGCATAAAGTTCCTCGGTGTGCAAATTACAGACAGCCTCACCTGGTCCAGGAACACCACTGGGACCGTCAAAGGGGCCCATCAGCGACTGCACTTCCTGAGGAAACTAAAACAGGCCTCACTTCCCACCAACATCCTCAGGACTTTCTACAGGGGTACGGTGGAGTCTGTACTCACGTACTGCATAAATACGTGGTACTCCACCTGCAACTGCTCGGACAGGAAGGCTCTGCAGAGGGTAGTGAGGGGAGCAGAGAGGATCATTGGCGTCTCCCTACCCTCGGTACAAGAACTATTCCAGAGCCGCTGTCTGAAAAAAGCTCAGAGAATTGCTAAGGACAAATTGCACCCCCTCCACATACACGTGGATCTCCTGCCATCAGGCAAGAGATATCGCAGCATCAAAGCCCAGACTACAAGACTGCTAAACAGCTTCCTGCCATATGCTGTGAGGCTGCTAAACAGCCACTCTGTACTCACAGTCACCTGATTCTGCGGCTTGCCACGGACACTTTAATAACTGGCACTGGCCACTTCAATAACTGGCACTGGCCACTCAAATCAGCTGCCCCGGACATGTTTATGATTGGTTTTACTGTATTTTAACGTTGTTGTTTTACCTACTTTTTAACTATTTATACTGTTCCATCAGGGACTGGATTGTTTTTAGTGTTATTATGTGTGAAATGTGTTAAATTTCATCTGCGATGCTCCGGTATTCCCTGGGAAACGTCTTTTCATTTTGCACTGTACAACTGTTGCTTGCAAGATGACAATAAAGGTTGATTGATTGATTGATTGATTGATTGATTGTATTTGAGTGCCGGATGGAAGTTAGTGGTGCAATGGATGAAGTCAGTGAGTTCTGCAGGGGTGCAGGAGGTAGCACCAATGCAGGTGTCGATGTAGCGGAGGTAGAGTTCGGGGATAGGACCATGGTACGCCTCGAACAAGGATTGTTCGACGTACCCTACAAAGACGCAGGCATAGCTTGGGCCCATGTGCGTGCCCATAGCTACGCGTTGGATTTGGAGGAAATGGGAGGAGTCAAACGAAAAGTTGTTAATGGTAAGGACCAGCTCCACTAGGCGGAGGAGAGTATCGATAGACGGGGATTGGTTAGTTCTGCGGTCGAGGAAGAAACGGAGGGCTTTAAGACCCACCTGGTGGGGCATGAAGGTGTATCTGCATAGATTTGAAATAATCACTTAATTAGTACCTGCTGAACCAGTAGTGAATGGAATGTAACATCCAGGAATTGTCTGAGGTTGACCATTGATATTTTAACACATTTACTTTTTGAACTGTCAGGTACAATTAGGTCATTCACTTTATGCAATTATTGTTTGTCAAATTTTTTTATGTTTTCTTCTATGTTTCGCAATAAAGGAATCAATGATAGGGAGTTAAGGGCCTGTCCCACGGGCATGCGACTCCATGCGGCAAGCGCGACCTAACAGCAAGCGGGGGCCGTGCGGGGGCTGCGTGGAGGTCGCGGGGCCGGTCCCACTTCGATCGCCGGAGCCGTATGGAGTTGTGCGGAGCTGGTCCCGACATCAGCGGGGCTCCGAAAAACTGACACTGTTCAAAAATTCCGTGCGGCAACGGCCTGCCGCCCCGCAGCCGCATCGAGGCCGTGCGCACCGCCTCGACGCCGGACGCAGCTGCCTCGAGGCCGTGCGCACCGCCTCAACGCCGGATGCAGCCGCATCGAGGCCGTGCGCACCGCCTCGACGCCGGACGCAGCCGCCTCGAGGCCGTGCGCACCGCCTCAACGCCGGATGCAGCCGCATCGAGGCCGTGCGCACCGCCTCGCTGCCGTACGCACCGTCTTGACGTCACTCGACCTCCGCGCAGCACCCGCTTCCGATTTGGTAGCGCTTGCCGCATGCAGTCGCATGCTGGTGGGACCGGCCCTGTACGGGGATCACTCGACCTCCGCGCGGCCCCCGCTTGCGGTTAGGTCGCGCTTGCCGCATGGAGTCGCATGCCCGTGGGACAGGCCCTTTATTTATTGACTAATTGTTGCAATTTAATTAAACATCGCTTAATTCTTGGGAAACGATTGCCTCCTGAGTCGCATCTGAGGTGAGTTTATTTAGCCCCCCATGCTTCAATAGACAATAGAGAATAGACAATAGGTGCTGGAGTAGGCCATTCAGCCCTTCGAGCCAGCACCGCCATTCAATGTGATCATGGCTGATCATCCACAATCAGTACCCTGTTCCTGCCTTCTCCCCATATCCCCTGACTCCGCTATCTTTAAGAGCCCTATCAAGCTCTCTCTTGAAAGTATTCAGAGAACCGGCCTCCACCGCCCTCTGAGGCAGAGAATTCCACCGACTCACATTATTTCCACGCTCTAAATTTTTCTGCGGGTTTCGAACTATTGATCTTCTATGGTTTTCTATCCTACATTAGCACGGTGGCGCAGCGGTAGAGTTGCTGCCTTACAGCGCCAGGGACCCGGGTTCGATACTGACTACGGATGCTGTCTGTATGGAGTTTGTATGTTCTCCCTGTGACCTGCGTGGGTTTTCTCCGGGAGCTCCAGTTTCCACCCACACTTCAAAGATGTACCACTTTGTAGACACGATTGTTGACATACACACAAATTGCCCCTAGTGTGTATAGATTAGTGTTAGTGTGCTAGTTGGCGCAGATTCAGTGAGCCAAAGGGCCCGTTTCTACACTGTATCTTTAAATTAAACTAAATTAGGTTCCTATATAAAATTGCTGATTATAAATTAATACAATATATAATATCAATTTATCCATTCTTTCTTTGCCTCGGTAGAAATAAAATACTGCTCAGGGGCTGCTTCAGGCAGCTGGTGATGATATTTCCCTTTTATATCTAAGGATCCAGTTGCAAATGGGTCACTGACCTCCTCATCAGCAAACCACAACCTGTCCAGATTGCTAACAACATCTCCTCACTGACCATCAACACAGGTGCACCTCAAGGCTGTGTACTTCGCCCCTTGCTCCACTCACTTTACACCAAGAATTGTGTTGGAGAGCACAGCACCAATGCAATCTACAAATTCACCAATGACACCATTGCTGCAGCCGAATCACGGATGGTGATGAGTCAATGTACAGAAGAGGGATAGAACACCTCGTGGAATTCATTGCCATGGGTGGCTGTGGGGGCCAAGTCAATGGACCTTTTTCAGGCAGAGATTGACAGTTTCTTGCTTAATAAGGGTATCAGGGGTTATGGGGAGGAGGAGAATGGTGTTGAGAGGGAAAGATGTATTAGCCATAGTAGATGGCAGAGTAGACTTGATAGGCTGAATGGCCTATTTCTGCTCCTATCACTTATGAACCTAACTGCATGACAGCATAGCAACAACCTTTTGCTCTGTGTCAACAAAACTAAGGACCTAATTATTAACTTCAGAAGGGGAAGTCCAGAGACCATGTGCCAGGTTTCATTGGTGGGTCAGAAATGGAGAGAGTTAGCAGCTTCAAATTCATGGGTGTTAACATCTTGGATGATCTGGTTTGGGCCTGGTAGATGTAATTACAAAGAGTGTCAGTACCTCTTCCTTCTAAGAAGTTAAAGCAGATTAAGCATGTCACTGAATATTCTATCAAAGATCAATAGATGCACTATAGAAAGTATCCTGACTTGTTCCATCATGGCCTGATATAGCAATTCCAATGCACAGGAATGCAAGAGAGGTGGACACCGCCTGGCCCATTACTGGCACATCTCTCCTTACAAATGGAAGAATCTACATGAGATGCTGGCTCAAGAAGGTTTGATTTCGTTTAGTTTATTATTATTATTGCACATGTAATGAGGATTCATGAGTATAACAATTAGTGCAAGATGAAGTCCAGTAAAGTCTGATTGAAGATAGTTTGAAGGTCTCCAACGAGCAGATGGGAGGTCAGGACCAACCCCCACCATCCAGGTCATGCACTCTTCTTTCTGCTACCATTCTGCAGGAGTTACAGATGCTGGAAGTCCCACACCACCAGATTTAGGAGCAGCTACTTTCCTATAACTATCAGGCTTTTGAACCAACTGGCACAACACTAGTCCTAGCTCAGCGACAGAACACTACAGACCATCTATTTTACTACCATGGACTTGTTTCTAATTGTGTTGTTGCACTAATGGCTTATCTGGCACGGTCTTTTGCTTTTGGACTGTCTTGTGTTATATATGTATAATTTATGATAAAGTAGTTTAAATGTTCTGTGTATTGTCCAAATCGACATGTTAGGATGCTGCTGCAAGCAAGGTTTTCATTGTACATATACCTCATACACTTGTATATTGTATTGTAATTAATTTATTAGCCAAGTATTTGATTTGCCATACAGTCACACCAAAAACACAACAACACACACAACTATATAAAAATTAACATAAACATCAACCACAGCGCACTGTGATGGAAGGCAATACGTATTATCTTTTGGAGACCGATTTCTACCTTACTAACCACTACATTTTCCAAAATAAATATTACAATAATGCCATAATTGAAGCTGATAGCATAATGTAAGAAATTTCGCAGCAGCATTTTAAAGAATATCATTAAAACAAATTATCAATTTGTGAGAGTTTGCTTTGCACAATGTTGAGGCCACTTTTTGACAATAGAGCAGGAAATAGGCTTCAAAACTATGTCATTATAGATAATATAATAATGACTCATTATATTGGACAATCAAGACAACATTCTACAATTAAAACCCCAGGTAATTTTTGCATAACACCAGCTAAGCAAAAGTAAAGCTTTGTTCATTTTGCCCCAGTTTCAATATATACATCACTCTCATAACTGTGAAAGTGTGCTTCAGATGACTCGATTAGTCTGCCGATGTTCTGAAATATATTTGAGTATCAAATACTGTTAATGTCTGCTATACTTTCCTTAACAAGCAGGTAAGTAAGACTCATTTGCAATACTATCAAAACATGTCACAGACTCAGAGAATTTGAAATCATTTGATGCAGAAGATTCTTTTTACTTTCTTGTCATATCTACTAACTGCATGAATAGACCTGTACATATATTTATCTGTCCAATATAAACACAAGGTCACACGAGGAACTGTAGATGCTGAATTTTGAGCAAAAGTTCTGGAGGAACTCAGCTGGTTGGGCAGCATCTGTGGAGAGGATGCACAGACAACGTTTTGAGTTGGGACCCTGTTAGGCGCTCCCCCTCCTGGTCAATGTTATGTATTAACCTTTCTCTGCTTCTTTCCCAAGTGCAGGCCTCGTGGCTGTGAGTCTGGAATCAAGGGGTTAAAAGGCTCCTGTACCCGTGCGCACCGCCTCGACGCCGGACGCAGCTGCCTCGAGGCCGTGCGCACCGCCTCAACGCCGGATGCAGCCGCATCGAGGCCGTGCGCACCGCCTCGACGCCGGACGCAGCCGCCTCGAGGCCGTGCGCACCGCCTCAACGCCGGATGCAGCCGCATCGAGGCCATGCGCACCACCTCGCCGCCGTACGCACCGTCTTGACGTCACTCGACCTCCGCGCAGCACCCGCTTCCGATTTGGTAGCGCTTGCCGCATGCAGCCGCATGCTGGTGGGACCGGCCCTGTACGGGGATCACTCGACCTCCGCGCGGCCCCCGCTTGCGGTTAGGTCGCGCTTGCCGCATGGAGTCGCATGCCCGTGGGACAGGCCCTTTATTTATTGACTAATTGTTGCAATTTAATTAAACATCGCTTAATTCTTGGGAAACGATTGCCTCCTGAGTCGCATCTGAGGTGAGTTTATTTAGCCCCCCATGCTTCAATAGACAATAGAGAATAGACAATAGGTGCTGGAGTAGGCCATTCAGCCCTTCGAGCCAGCACCGCCATTCAATGTGATCATGGCTGATCATCCACAATCAGTACCCTGTTCCTGCCTTCTCCCCATATCCCCTGACTCCGCTATCTTTAAGAGCCCTATCAAGCTCTCTCTTGAAAGTATTCAGAGAACCGGCCTCCACCGCCCTCTGAGGCAGAGAATTCCACCGACTCACATTATTTCCATGCTCTAAATTTTTCTGCGGGTTTCGAACTATTGATCTTCTATGGTTTTCTATCCTACATTAGCACGGTGGCGCAGCGGTAGAGTTGCTGCCTTACAGCGCCAGGGACCCGGGTTCGATACTGACTACGGATGCTGTCTGTATGGAGTTTGTATGTTCTCCCTGTGACCTGCGTGGGTTTTCTCCGGGAGCTCCAGTTTCCACCCACACTTCAAAGATGTACCACTTTGTAGACACGATTGTTGACGTACACACAAATTGCCCCTAGTGTGTATAGATTAGTGTTAGTGTGCTGGTTGGCGCAGATTCAGTGAGCCAAAGGGCCCGTTTCTACACTGTATCTTTAAATTAAACTAAATTAGGTTCCTATATAAAATTGCTGATTATAAATTAATACAATATATAATATCAATTTATCCATTCTTTCTTTGCCTCGGTAGAAATAAAATACTGCTCAGGGGCTGCTTCAGGCAGCTGGTGATGATATTTCCCTTTTATATCTAAGGATCCAGTTGCAAATGGGTCACTGACCTCCTCATCAGCAAACCACAACCTGTCCAGATTGCTAACAACATCTCCTCACTGACCATCAACACAGGTGCACCTCAAGGCTGTGTACTTCGCCCCTTGCTCCACTCACTTTACACCAAGAATTGTGTTGGAGAGCACAGCACCAATGCAATCTACAAATTCACCAATGACACCATTGCTGCAGCCGAATCACGGATGGTGATGAGTCAATGTACAGAAGAGGGATAGAACACCTCGTGGAATTCATTGCCATGGGTGGCTGTGGGGGCCAAGTCAATGGACCTTTTTCAGGCAGAGATTGACAGTTTCTTGCTTAATAAGGGTATCAGGGGTTATGGGGAGGAGGAGAATGGTGTTGAGAGGGAAAGATGTATTAGCCATAGTAGATGGCAGAGTAGACTTGATAGGCTGAATGGCCTATTTCTGCTCCTATCACTTATGAACCTAACTGCATGACAGCATAGCAACAACCTTTTGCTCTGTGTCAACAAAACTAAGGACCTAATTATTAACTTCAGAAGGGGAAGTCCAGAGACCATGTGCCAGGTTTCATTGGTGGGTCAGAAATGGAGAGAGTTAGCAGCTTCAAATTCATGGGTGTTAACATCTTGGATGATCTGGTTTGGGCCTGGTAGATGTAATTACAAAGAGTGTCAGTACCTCTTCCTTCTAAGAAGTTAAAGCAGATTAAGCATGTCACTGAATATTCTATCAAAGATCAATAGATGCACTATAGAAAGTATCCTGACTTGTTCCATCATGGCCTGATATAGCAATTCCAATGCACAGGAATGCAAGAGAGGTGGACACCGCCTGGCCCATTACTGGCACATCTCTCCTTACAAATGGAAGAATCTACATGAGATGCTGGCTCAAGAAGGTTTGATTTCGTTTAGTTTATTATTATTATTGCACATGTAATGAGGATTCATGAGTATAACAATTAGTGCAAGATGAAGTCCAGTAAAGTCTGATTGAAGATAGTTTGAAGGTCTCCAATGAGCAGATGGGAGGTCAGGACCAACCCCCACCATCCAGGTCATGCACTCTTCTTTCTGCTACCATTCTGCAGGAGTTACAGATGCTGGAAGTCCCACACCACCAGATTTAGGAGCAGCTACTTTCCTATAACTATCAGGCTTTTGAACCAACTGGCACAACACTAGTCCTAGCTCAGCGACAGAACACTACAGACCATCTATTTTACTACCATGGACTTGCTTCTAATTGTGTTGTTGCACTAATGTCTTATCTGGCACGGTCTTTTTCTTTTGGACTGTCTTGTGTTATATATGTATAATTTATGATAAAGTAGTTTAAATGTTCTGTGTATTGTCCAAATCGACATGTTAGGATGCTGCTGCAAGCAAGGTTTTCATTGTACATATACCTCATACACTTGTATATTGTATTGTAATTAATTTATTAGCCAAGTATTTGATTTGCCATACAGTCACACCAAAAACACAACAACACACACAACTATATAAAAATTAACATAAACATCAACCACAGCGCACTGTGATGGAAGGCAATACGTATTATCTTTTGGAGACCGATTTCTACCTTACTAACCACTACATTTTCCAAAATAAATATTACAATAATGCCATAATTGAAGCTGATAGCATAATGTAAGAAATTTCGCAGCAGCATTTTAAAGAATATCATTAAAACAAATTATCAATTTGTGAGAGTTTGCTTTGCACAATGTTGAGGCCACTTTTTGACAATAGAGCAGGAAATAGGCTTCAAAACTATGTCATTATAGATAATATAATAATGACTCATTATATTGGACAATCAAGACAACATTCTACAATTAAAACCCCAGGTAATTTTTGCATAACACCAGCTAAGCAAAAGTAAAGCTTTGTTCATTTTGCCCCAGTTTCAATATATACATCACTCTCATAACTGTGAAAGTGTGCTTCAGATGACTCGATTAGTCTGCCGATGTTCTGAAATATATTTGAGTATCAAATACTGTTAATGTCTGCTATACTTTCCTTAACAAGCAGGTAAGTAAGACTCATTTGCAATACTATCAAAACATGTCACAGACTCAGAGAATTTGAAATCATTTGATGCAGAAGATTCTTTTTACTTTCTTGTCATATCTACTAACTGCATGAATAGACCAGTACATATATTTATCTGTCCAATATAAACACAAGGTCACACGAGGAACTGTAGATGCTGAATTTTGAGCAAAAGTGCTGGAGGAACTCAGCTGGTTGGGCAGCATCTGTGGAGAGGATGCACAGACAACGTTTTGAGTTGGGACCCTGTTAGGCGCTCCCCCTCCTGGTCAATGTTATGTATTAACCTTTCTCTGCTTCTTTCCCAAGTGCAGGCCTCGTGGCTGTGAGTCTGGAATCAAGGGGTTAAAAGGCTCCTGTACCCGATTGGCCAAGCTGCGTCAGGTGACGGGTGACTCATCTGAAGCATAAATACCAGAGTTCCCAGAATTTTCTCCCTTTTCTTCGACGACCCTGCATCATGAGCTGATTGCTGGTGTGAGCTGTGGAAGGCCTGGCCACATGGCATAGAACTTTGTGTAATTTCAACATTACGTAGTACCAAATATTGAATTGGGATGGATAAGGGCTGTCCTTAGAAGTTTTCGGTATTTTGTTTCAGGGTTAGATTTCTTTTAGGCAGGTTTAGTCTCAGGTTCGACGGTCCATCGCGTGGCTGGCCTGAGCACTTTTAAGTTGTTTGTTAGTCCATTCATATCCTTGTCTGGGTTGTTTGAATCAGGTTTGGGTTTTGGGTGTGTTATTGAGTAATTAAAAACTATTTTTGAACTTTAACCTGGTTTTTGACTTATGTTACGCGACTCTGAAGTTCCTGCTTTTGGGAGTCGTAACAAAATGGGGGCTCGTCCTGGATTTGAGGACCCTAGATGTTTGGGGGGGGGGGGGGTTGGTAGGCTTCTGGACTGAGGAAGTCTGTGTGTGTTGAGAGGGAATTTTTTCTTCCCTGTTTGTGGTAGCATTGGTGCCCAGGGTTTAGCTGGTGGTTTGGTGCTACATTTGAAATGGATTTTAAGGCGGAAGAGTTTGTTGAGACTCCTAGCCTAGAGAGGTTTCATCAATGTACTAAGGAAAATTTAGTGTTGCTTGCAGATAAATATGGCGTTGCTATTAATAAACAGTCAAACAAAAAGTCAATTAAGACGTTGTTATGGACTGCTTTGGTTGACCAAGGAGTGTTGCCTAGTAGTCGTGACAGTCATAAATCTATACAGCCAGGTCAGGACATGGAGGCAGTCATTAGGTTGAAGGAGATGGAGCTTGAGTCACAGAGAATGGCCTTAAAAAAGGATGAGCTCATGCTTGAAATGAAACGGCTTGAGGAGGAAATCAAGAGGGCAGAGATTAGGCTGCGGGAGAAATAATTAGATATGATTATGGAAGACTTTGGGAAATGTCTCCCTGAGACGGTTGCTGCTTACCTTAATGAGCAGAAGGTGAATGAGGTGTCTAAGGCCGCGGTGTTGGCAGATGAGTATGTATTGACTCATAAAACTGACTTTGTTGGGCGCTCCTATAGTTTTGGTGCACGGCCGGTTGATCGGGGTGGTGTCGCCAGTGGCAATGTCAAAGGTGTGTCTGTGCCTGCAAGTGGCAGCACATTGATACAGGGGGAGGTCCGAGCTAATAAGGTGGACGGAAATTTGAGGACTAACGAAGGTCCTATGTGTTACTATTGTAGAGAGAGAGGGCACATGTTAAAGGTGTGTCCCGTTCTGAAGCAGAAAAAGGCAAAGCCTGTGGCTTTGGTGGGTACACAGAAGGCACCTGTGGTACCCGAGGTGCCTGAGTCTGATAAGTGTAGGGATTATTCTGCGTTCATCATGAATGGTTTTGTTTCTCTGGAGGATGGGGGCGATAGAGTTCCAGTATCCATCTTGCGTGATACTGGTGCTACTCAGTCCTTTAAAGAGGATAGTGTACTGCCGGTTTCTGCGGAATCATCAGTTGGGTCAAGTGTCCCTGTGGTAGGATTCGGGATGGATGACATGGTAGTGCCTGTGCATATCGTGAGTCTCGAGTCCGAGTTGGTTTCAGGCCGGGTAACTGTTGGGTTACGGCCGTGTTTTCCCGTTGGGGGAGTTTCTGTAATTTTGGGGAATGACTTGGCAGGAGATGGAGTTTTGGTTACTCCTGAGGTAACGGCTGTTCCGATAGTGCAGAGTCCTGATGGGTTGGCTATGCAGCATCCGAAGGTCTTCGCAGCTTGTGCTGTCACGAGGGCTATGGCTGAGAGCCAGGCGAAGTTTGAGGATGTAGTGGACCTGAGTGAGAGCATTTTTGGGGATCAGGATGAGGGATCCTGTGTTGTGAAGGGTGTTTCTACATCTCAAGATGAGATAGTGACTGAAAGTGGGCCGGTGTCGCTGTCACGTGACCGGCTGGTTGAGGAGCAAAAGAGTGATCTAGGTTTATCTGATCTGTTCGACTGCGCGGTGCCTGAGGGGGATATGGATGCCACAGCAAAGGGGTATTTTCTAAGGGAGGGCTTACTGATGCGAAAGTGGTCTCCCTTGGATATATCTGGGCATGATGATTGGAGCGTGGTTGATCAGATTGTGATACCTCGTCGGTATAGAGACGAGATACTCGGTTTGGCTCATGATGATCCTCTCGGTGGACAGTTAGGGGTCAATAAAACGTATGACCGTATCTTACGGAATTTTTTTTGGCCAGGGTTGGAGAAGGACGTGAAACAGCAGTGCAGGTGTTGTCACATTTGTCAGGTGGCAGGAAAGCCGAACCAATCGATTGTTCCTGCGCCTTTATATCCAATCCCTGTGGTCGGTGAGCCATTTGGGCAGATTCTACTTGATTGTGTGGGTCCTCTACCTCGGACAAGGGTGGGCAACAAGATTTTATTGACAATTATGTGTGCGTCTACCCGCTTTCCGGAGGTGGTCCCTTTGTGTAGAATTTCTGCCCCTACCATTGTGAAGTCTCTCACTGTTTTTTTCGTTGTTCGGTTTACCCAAGGTGGTGCAGAGTGACCAAGGTTCCAGCTTCATGTCGAAGGTTCTTGGTCAGGTAATGAAGTGGTTCGACAGGAAGGCTTCTAGTAGGAATTGTTCTCCAGGTGACAAGGTCCTGGTGTTGTTGCCTATTCCTGGTTCCAGTCTGCAGGCTCGGTATAGCGGTCCCTATCAGATGGTTAAGAAGGTTGGTGAAAGGGATTATGTTATTGGTACCCCTGATTGAAGGCGTAAGACTCAGCTCTGTCATGTCAACATGATGAAGCAGTACCATGAGCAGGAGCCTGTGGAGGTTGATGGGGAGGTGCTGTGTCCTTCGGCTTCGTCTAAGCCTGTTTTGGCTGCAGTGGTGCTGCCCCCTGACACGGGTGGTGATGGGGGTGAGGCACGTTTGTCGGTGGCAGTGACGCGGGGAAGGCTGTGTAACTCTGAGGCTTTGGAGTCGCTTCCCTTGCGGTTGTCGCATTTGACAAAGTCAGCGGGGTGATCTGCTTGCTTTGGTGAAGTCAAATGGGTCACTGTTCTCGGATGTGCCTTCTCAGACGTCTGTGCTGCAGCATGACATTGACGTGGCCAGTGCTGCGCCAATTAAACAGCATCCGTATCGGGTCAACCCTGACAAGCGTCATCGTCTAGGGAGTCAGGTTGACTATATGCTGCGGCATGGCATTGCTGAACCTAGTTGCATTCCGTGGAGTTCTCCGTGTCTACTGGCTACGAAGGCTAATGGGGAGGACAGGTTTTGCACGGACTTTCGGAAAGTCAATGGAGTAACTAAGCCGGATTGCTATCCTCTCCCATGAATGGAGGATTGCGTGGATCGTGTGGGAAGTGCATCATTTGTGTCCAAATTGGACTTGTTAAAAGGGTATTGGCAAGTTCCCTTGACTGGGCGGGCAAGGGAGATCTCTGCGTTCGTTATGCCTGATAACTTTCTGCAGTACACAGTAATGGCATTTGGGATGCGCAATGCGCCGGCAACATTCCAACGTTTGGTGAACATTGTATTGTCTGGTTTGTCCTTCTGTGAGGCATACCTTGATGATTTGGTTGTGTGCTCCAGGTCGTGGATCGAACACATCGGTCATCTGAAGGAGGTATTTCATCGTCTAGCGGAGGCAAAGCTAACTATCAATCTGGGGAAGTGTGAGTTTGGTCAGGCCACGGTAACGTATCTGGGTAAGGTGGTGGGCCGGGGTCTGGTTCGCACTCAAGGAAAAGGTGGAGCATATTGTCGCATTTCCTGCTCCAACCTCGAGGACTGAACTCCGTAGGTATCTGGCTATGGTTGGGTACTATAGGGGATTCAGTCCAAACTTCTCTGCGGTGGCTGCCCCTTTGACGGATTTGCTGAGTCCGAAGGTAGATTTTGTGTGGTCCGCAGAGCGTCAACAAGCTTTTGAGCATACTAAAAGTCTTCTGTGCTTGCGGCACCTGATTTTGAGCGACCATTTAAGCTGGCAGTGGATGCTAGTGATCGTGGGGTTGGGGGAGTTCTTCTACAGGATGATTCAGATGGGGTGGAGCATCCAGTTTCGTACTTCTCTAAGAAGTTTAATCGGCATCAGAAGTGGTACTCCACCATTGAGAAAGAAGCCCTTGCTATGTTGATGTCTCTGAGTCATTTCGAGGTTTATGTTGGCTCCTCGCATGTCCCTGTCATCGTACTCACGGATCATAATCCGTTGGTATTTTTGCATAATATGAAGAATAAGAACCGGCGGTTAATGAGCTGGAGTTTGCAGCTGCAAGACTACAACCTGGAGGTCAGGCATATCCGTGGCAAGGATAATGTCTTGGCTGACGCCTTGTCGCGCCAGTGGAGTTTAGCTCCTGAATAGTTTCTGGGATTTGGTGGTGTTTTTTCTCTCTTCTTCCGAAACTTATTCAGTATCTTTGGGTGGGGGTGTTAGGCGCTCCCCCTCCTGGTCAATGTTATGTATTAACCTTTCACTGTTTCTTTCCCAAGTGCAGGCCTCGTGGCTGTGAGTCTGGAATCAAGGGGTTAAAAGGCTCCTGTACCCGATTGGCCAAGCTGCGTCAGGTGACGGGTGACTCATCTGAAGCATAAATACCAGAGTTCCCAGAATTTTCTCCCTTTTCTTCGACGACCCTGCCTCGTGAGCGGATTGCTGGTGTGAGCTGTGGAAGGCCTGGCCACATGGCATAGAACTTTGTGTAATTTCAACATTACGTAGTACCAAATATTGAATTGGGACGGATAAGGGCTGTCCTTAGAGGTTTTCGGTATTTTGTTTCAGGGTTAGATTTCTTTTAGGCGGGTTTAGAGTCTCAGGTTCGACGGTCCATCGCGTGCCTGGCCTGAGCACTTTTAAGTTGTTTGTTAGTCCATTCATATCCTTGTCTGGGTTGTTTGAATCAGGTTTGGGTTTTGGGTGTGTTATTGAGTAATTAAAAACTATTTTTGAACTTAAACCTGGTTTTTGACTTATGTTACACGACTCTGAAGTACCTGCTTTCGGGAGTCGTAACAGACCCCTCTTCAATATGAGGTATGTTCAGGTGAACAATACCCGAGAGGTATCTCAATCCGAGCTGTCTTATGTTCAGGTGTGAATAACACCTCATATTCCACCTGGGTATTCTACAACCCACTGGTATGACCATGTGTTCCTTCCTCTCTCCTTCTAATCCAACCAGGTTCTCAACTCCCACAAACATTGTCCGATTCCCTTCCCCAACTGGTTTCCATCTGCCCATCATCCTCCCTTACCGGATTCCATTCTTCACCTCCTTACCTATCAAGACAACACCCCCTCTCCCTCAAGTTCAGCAAGACTAAAGAGATTGTGATCGAATTCAAGGAAGAGAAGCAGTACATACACCCGGCATTAATAATGCCGAAGTAGAAATGGTTGAAAGCTTCAAGGTCTTAGGAATTAATATCACCAGCAATTTGTCCTGGACCAGCCAAATGCAATTAATGGCCAAGAAACCATAGCAAGGCCTCTACTCAGAAGGCATAAGAAGTTTGGCATGCCCCCAACAACCCTCACCAACCTCTGCAGATGTGCCATTTTAAGGGATGCATCGGGATGTTTGGGAACAGCACCATCCAAAACTGCAAGAAATTGCAGAGGTGTGGACATAGCCCAGACCATCACATAAACCAACCTTCCTTCCATTGACTCCATCTATACATCCAGCTGCCTCGGCAAGGCCACCAGCATAATCAAGGACTAGTCTCACTCCGGCCACTCCCTCTTCTATCTGGCAAGAGGTACAGAAGTTAGAAAACATACCTGTGTAATTTAGAAAAGTTAGAAAACGTAACCGTCCAGATTCAGGGACAGTTTCTTCCCAGCTGTTATTAGGCAACTGAACCATCCTCTTACGAGCTAGAGAGCGGTCCTGACCTCCCAGCTACCCCATTGGAAACCTTTGAACTATCTTTAATTGGAATTTATCTTGCACTAAGCATTATACCCTTCACCCTCATCTATATACTGTAGACAGCTTGATTGTAATCAAGTATAGTATTTTCGCTGACTGGATAGCACGCAAAAATAAGTTTATACATGACAACAATAAACTAAACTAAAGATTCCAGCGTCTGCACACTCTTGTCTCCATTTATCACCTTCTAGTCTTTGTAACTATGTACCTTCACTCTTCACATTTGGCACCACCCACCACTTTTCTCTCTCTCACTCTCCTTGTCTGTTTTTACCCATTACATACCAGCCGTTGCCTCCCAACTCCATCCCTTACCCTCCTCCACCTACTTCCATCCAAATTTCATTTCCCCCTCTTCACATCTTACGCCTGCCAGCTCCCCCCACACCACTTCATCCCATCTCTCTACATCATCACTCTCAGTCCTGCTGCAAAATGCCAAACATCTCTCGGTCATCACAGATGCTGCCTAACCTGCTGGTTCATCCTCCAGCAGTTTGATGTTAGCATATGGCATGTTTCCCTGTGGTAAACATACATGCTTACTGTAATATTTGAAGGAAGATTTGATAAATGTGATGTCAGTGAAACATTAACCAAATAAAAATATTCTTTGTTTGATTCTCAGTCTGTGCGAAATAGAGGTATGAAGTACAAGTAACTCAGCAGATCAGGAGGCTTCTCTGAAGAACATGGATAAATTACATTTCATGTCAGGACCCTTCTTCAGACTGAAGAAGGCTCCCGACCCAAAACACTATCTATCCATGTTCTTCGGAGATGCTGCTTGATCTGTTGACTTACACCAGCACTTTGTGTCTTTTTTTGTAAACTAGCATCTGCAGTTCCTTATGGCTACAATCAATGAAGTGAACTTTCTATGCACTGCAAGCACATCTTTAGACATGGAGATGCATACTCCATAATGCATACTCCATAATGCATACTCCATAATGCATACTCCATAATGCATACTCCATAATGCATACTCCATAAACCTTGCAATAAAGAACAGTATTCTTTTAGCCTACCTCATTTCTTGCAGTAACAGCAAAATGACTTTGTGATTCATATAGTATAGCCCGCAAATACTTTTATACAGCAACATTTTAATAATAATTTAAATAATTTGGGTCTTTTTCTTTTTTCTTTCCAAACCGTATAACCTTACGGTTATACCCTGTAGTATTCAGTATCTCAATCATTAAACTTGTCGATATTCCTTTGTAAGCTTATTCTGTCCTGCTCACAGCTTGTTAAGATACCTATCTTTGTAGCATTAGCAAATTTGGCTTCAGTAACTTGATCCATTCATCCAAGTTATTAACAGTGATTATAAATAGTTGAGGCCCCCGCAATAAGACCTGTAGCACCACACCATTTTTCAATCCTAAAATAGCCAAAAATGATATTTCCAGTCATTTATCTAACTTTCAAAACATGCAAAGCAATGCTGTTATTAAATATCAACCACTACCTAAGCAAATATAGGTTTATTATGAATTTATTGATTGTCAAAGAATTTTGTTTGGTTTTTCATTTTTGGGTCAAACATTCCTTAATTACATGCATTATATGACAAATGTATTTCACTTTTGCACTGATTTACGTTTGTATTACTACATGTGAAAATGCATACCTCCAAATTCAGGGACAGTTTCTTCCCAGCTATTATCAGGCAACTGAACCATTCCATCAACAACTGGAGAGCAGTCCTCAGCTACTATCTACCTCATTGGAGACCCTCAGACTATTTTTAATCAGACGACCTTGCACTAAACATTATTCCCTTTATCATGTTCTGTACACTGTGGATGGCTTGATTGTAATCATGCACACTTTCCGCTAACTGGTTAGCAAACAACAAAACACTTTTCACTGTACCTCAGTACATGTGACAAAAAACTAAACTACATTACGTAGAAAGTTGTTCCAAAGTACTTTGTTTGAAAAGTGAAATGTATTTTTCTGAATCATTGCATCATCTCAAATGAATTCATCCTTTAAGCCTAATGAAGGCAATGACACATGCTTGTTTAATGGGATATGGTTCCCTGGTGATCATAACAATCATTGACTCATAAAGGTACATGCATCGTCAAGATCACAGTAACTTTTAAGAAACACTTCCATATTGTTTGTGAGCTAAGAAATACTCAGGACAGCAAGACTGGTGAAATGAAACAATGCCAGAAGAATAATAAACCTCAAAATAATAATGGTATATCTGTGATTTTTAAATTAAGTTAAAACACAAATCAGCGTGACGTGTATTTCTCATCACAAAATTACTGAAATGTTATAAATTGTTAGTAGGCCATCCAGAATTTGCTGGACTTGAATTCATTACTCAGAAATTAACTTCAACCACTTCAATTTATTTTCTCTTTTGATCTTTTGCTGCAGGAATGCTTTCAACCCAATATATACACGATAAATTGAAAAAATATTTAAATATTTCCTTTACAATGAGCTGTATAGATATCTATCAGTAAAGAGGTAAAACACAAATATAGAAAAGAACAGAGTTGCAGGGTCTACAGAAATACAGGATTTCAAAACTTAGGAATGTACAAGGCTGGAAAATACCACTTCAGTGAACTGGTCAATTCCAAAGCTTGCAAAATATGAAACTCAATTCAAATTCTCATACTTCTGAACCTATGCTCACCTATTCATTTCTATCCGATTTGTCTTCTTAATATTTGTGTTGACTGCAGTTGCTCAATTGGTTGATTAGAGTGGCGATAACAGCTGTACAATTAGTGTTAGGACTGTTGGGTTCGGGATGGGAAATTGCCCCCAGGATTCCTGTTCCTCACCCATATGCAGTGCCCATGCTGGAAGTGTAAATTTGCATATGTTTGTTTGCCAAAATAAACAAATTCTCTATTTAATTTTTAAAAATCTAAATTTATAATGAAGTGTGATGTTATATGCTTCTTAAGTCTGATTGGCTCCTGGGCCAGAATAATTTAATTTCAAAGTATTCATTCTTGGGCATAAATCATTCAATGTTTTTAACTCCCAGTCTCAATAACCTCCGCCAAATCTACAATTCAGTGAGACTTCAGCATTTCTCCACTCTGCAATGTGTCTTCATTTACTTCACACCACCACTTGCGTTCAGCCACATAACCTGCTCATAATGTTATTTAAAATAAAATTATTTAACAGAGACAGATTTGACATGTTCAAACAGAGGTGGCAAGGGGGAAGACAATTTAATAGGATGCAAATGGTGGCATAGGTCTAGAGATTAAATTTCAGGAATATTCTAAATTAATGTTTCAGGTTTAAGATCTTTGATCACTACACAGTCCATCTAGTTTCCTTTAACCAAATCTTCCAAACCAATGACTTCAACTCTCTAAAAGGACAAGGGCGGAAAATAGCTGAAAATTCTGCCTAACAACACAAGTTGAATCTTTACCAAATAGACAAAATAAATTTAGAAGGCAGCTCATGACAAGCTTCTCAAAGGTAATTTATGCACTACATTTTGTTGCACCCCCACCCCCCCCAAAATTTCTGCTACACCAAATAGAGATAGATAGCATACAAAACATCTGTCAAAAGTTCTCAGATCATTCATCTTATGGTAATCGAAAATCAAAGTTATCCAGAAATCTCCCTAATTCCTTTCTGAAGGGGTCAGTGGCCATTAAGCCTCCATTATGCTGCTGCACAAATTGACCACCTGAAAATAATAAATCTTCTAGATATCAGTGAGAATGGACTAAATTGGAGACTAAAAGCAGACAGGCTGTAAAACCTACTGAGCACCTGAGCTTACTACATTCCTGATGTCGAAAAAAGTCAATATTTACCAGCATTATCTTTGTTTGCTGAAACTGTCTAAGTCTCAATAATCAGGCCCAGACATTCTATTTGGCCATTAAATGCAAACCCAATGATATTTTTCATTAAATTCCACTCTACTGAGATTGGGGAGTTGTTTGGTTATAATCCTGATCCTTTATTAAAATAAGATAGATCATGGACGAATGTTTTCTTTCACCAGTCTCCTGCCACCTTTTGAAAATATTTACAAGCCATCTTAATCTTTTCCTTCAACATCATATTAAATACGGCCGAAAAGCCTGCACAAACTTCACAAGTCCATTTAATATAGCCAACATCATTTCCCTAGAGATTTACAAACAACATACCTCATTGAAACATACAGAATAGTGAAAGGCTTGGATAGAGCGGATGTGGAGAGGATGTTTCCACTAGTGGGAGAGTCTAGGACTAGTGGTCATAGCCTCAGAATTAAAGGACGTTCTTTTAGGAAGGAGATGAGAAAATTTCTTTGGTCAGGAGGTGGTGAATCTGTGGAATTCTTTGCCACGGAAAGCTGTGGAGGCCACGTCAGTGGATACTCTTAAGGCAGAGATAGATAGCTTTTTGATTAGCACAGGTGTCAGAGGTTATGGGGAGTTGGCAGGAGAATGGGGTTAGGAGGAAGAGAGTGAATGGCGGAGTAGACTTGATGGGCCAAATGGCCTAATTCTACTCCTCTCACTTATGACCTTATGATTTTAATTTTAGGTTTATCTACTACATGATACAGATGCAAGGTCCACCAATAACAGCAAAACCACAGTTAAAAAGTTAGATTTTTGTATTATACAGAGAAAGAATTCAGTCAAAAATGCTTAAATGTAATTAAAAGTTGAAAAAAACTAACATACCAACAACCATAATGAGACTATTTTAAAGGGAGCCAGAGAATAATGCAGTTACTTTCAGTAAAACAACCTTCCAAATCTTCCCAACCACATATTTTATCTTTTATATCAGTGTGATCCTTTTTAAAGCAGTCAATCACTCATTTTGTTTCATTTTAATGTTTTCATAACTTCTGCTTAAGTTCAAGCATTTTTGACGTGGAATTCTTCTGATTGTTTTGAATATTCACCTCTGCCCTCAATATCTCTCCTTCTTACAGAACAAAGATACAGTTCCCTTTGGTCCTCCGCTTCCTCTTTACTCCTTACTTCCCTCCCACATTCAACAGATCATCCTTTGCAATTTCCACCAAGATTCCATCACAAGAAATATTGCAAAACCTGTCCTTTTGTACCAATCGTTTCCACCATCCAGGGACTTAAATAGCATTTTCAAATTAAGCAAGAACAACTTGCACTTCTTCCAATGTAGTTTGCTGCATTTTGTATTTGAAATGGGGTCTTCTCTACATTGGAGAAAACCAAATGAAGGTTGGGTGCCTACTTTGTGACACATTGCATTCAGTGTGTAGAGGCAACTCAGAGCTCCCTAGTTCAGTGCCATTCCACTCTGGCATCTCCCCTCAATCTCCAATATCATAGAGTCATAGAGTCATAGTGGAAACAGGCCCTTCAGCCCAACTTGCCCACACTGGCCAACATGTCCCAGCTACATTAGTCCCACATGCCCCCATTTGGCCCATATACCGCTAAACCTGTCCTATCCAATGTATCTGTCTAACTGTTTCTTAAACGCTGGGATAGTTCCTGCCTCAACCACATCCTTTGGCAGCTTGTTCCATACACCCACCACCATTTGTGTGAAAAAGATACCCCTCAGAATCCTAATATATCTTTTCCCCTTCACCTTAAACCTATATCCTCTAGTCCTTGATTCACCTACTCTGGACAAGAGGCTCTGTGCATCTACCCGATCTATTCCTTTCATGATTTTATACACCTCGATAAGATCATCCCTCATCCTCCTGCGCTCCAAGGAATAGAGTCCAAGCCTACTCATCCTCTCCACCTAGCTCAGACCTAGTCCTAGCAAAATCCACATAAATCTTCTCTGTACCCTTTCCAGCTTGACAACATCTTTCCTATAACATGGTGCCCAGAACTGAACATGATACTCTAAATGCGGCCTCACCAACTTCTTATACAACTGCAACACAACCTCCCAACTTCTATACTCAATACTATGACTGATGAAGGCCAATGTGCCAAAAGCCTTCTTGACCACCCTATCTACCTGCGATTCCACCTTCAATGTGCACACATGACAATAATAATCAATACCAACACCAAACCTGTGCTCTCAATTTGTGCTGTTCTCTCCTACTATCGGACATTGGGCTAGTAACCTATTGCCTATTTTAATTTAACATATTTTAACTGTGTTTCAGGGAGAACGTAAATATTTCAAGTCATCCTCCAGGTTTCCACTAATGAAGGAGATGCAAAGACCAGGAGGAGTAACTAACTGACAGGTGCAACTATGAACTCTGTGGTAAATACACTGACACACACTGGAGGCAACTCAGAAGGAATCAGACTGACAAGCTCCCCAGGCGGAAGGAAGTTGAAAACCCAACAGAGTGTGTTCAGCAGAGATGAAGAGGATAAAAATAAGCCAACTAGGGAAAACTGGAAACAGATGACAAGGAAGAAATGTTGCATTCTGACACTGAGAGAAGCAGTTAGAAACAGAACAGGCAAACAGAATGAGAATCAGACCTGGGAAATAAAAGTCACAAAGCAAGCTCAGAGAGCGATATAGGAGACAGAGCCAGGATAAATACAAGTGAACAGGAAGAAGGCGAGACCATTCAGATTTCTTTTTTTTTGTGGTAATCTTTGGTAATTTGCACCAAGGTTACTAATAAAACGTTTTTCTTGAAAAAAAAGAGAAATACTTATTTGTGAATTTGATGGATGACAGTGCATGCATGCCTGCAGATAGAGTTCAGGTTGCTCACCAGAGACTAAATCTTTATTTTGAATTGTGAGCAACTTGACCAAAGAACAAAGGAGACAAACAAAATTGACATGCTGCTAAAAATCTATCAATAAAAGCCGAGAGGTACTTTAACAATCTGACTACACAGCCATTATGACTATAAACATGAGCAATGTTGGAAAAACATGTCATGATAATGCATCTTGAATTCACCTACAATACAAGTCTGATGAAAATGGGCTAAATCTGCTAAAGCGCATGGAAAATTGAATGCAGCTTTTAAAAAGGCAGCTGATGCTGGCATGGGAAGTGGGAAGGGTCTGGGGTTCATGGAAAGGGTTTGAGAGGTTGATAAATGGGCAATCAAATAGGGAAGGAATAGTATTTGGTTTATTTATATAACTTTCAGTTTATCTGTCTTGCACCCCCAAATCTTCTTTGAGGTGTAAAAGTGAGCAAGCCAGCTAAAAAAGCTATACATATTCATTAAGTAAGGTAGTGTTGCATTGAGTAGCAAGTCTCTAACCCCAGTATGGTCAACTGTGCCAACGCCAATAAGCTAATACACTGAACATTCTCCAGTCCTAAGAAATCTCCAGGATCAGACAATGTTTCCCCCTCTACCCTCAAGCTCTGTGCCGAACAATTGGCACCAGTCTACACAGACATTTTCAATCGGTCCCTGCAAACCTGCACTGTCCCTTCCTGCTTCAAAGTCTCCATTATTGTTCCCGTACCCAAAAAGCCAAGGATTACTGGTCTTAATGACTACAGGCCTGTCGCACTGACCTCTGTAATCATGAAGACCTTTTAAAGATGTGCTGGTCCCCCTGAAAAATATCACAAACCCCCTGCTGGATCACCTGCAGTTTGCATACGATGCAGTCAACCTCGGCCTGCACTTCATCCTCCAGCACCTAGACCACCAGGGGACCTATGCAAGGATTTTGTTTGTGGATTTTAGCTCTCCATTCAACACCATTGTGCCAGAGCTACTACACTCCAAACTCTCCCAGTTGACTGTGCATGAACCCCTCTGTCAGTGGATCATCAACTTCCTGACAGACAGGAAGCAGCATGCGAGGCTGGGAAAGCTCATCTCGGACCCACAAACCCACAGCATAGGAGCACCGCAAGGCTGCGTACCCTCCCCTCTCCTTTACTCTCTCTACACCAACGACTGCACCTCCACAGACTCCTTTGTCAAGCTTCTCAAGTTTGCGGACGACACAACCCTGATTGGACTAATCCAGGATGGGGAGGAATCTGCCTACAGACAGGAAGTGACACAGGGTGGAATTGATTGTAGACTTTAGGAGAGCTCTCCCTCCCCTCCCCCCCACCCAGCATCAACAACACCACAGTCACATCTGTGGAGTCATTTAAGTTCCTTGGAATCATCATCTCCAGGGACCTTAAATTGGAGGCCACCATCGACTCCACAGTCAAAAAGGCCCAACAGAGGATGTACCTCCTGCAGCAGCTGAGTAAACACAATTTGCCACAGGCAATGATGGTCCAGTTTTATACTGACATCATAGTCTGGTTTGGCTCAGCCACCAAGCATGACATCCGGAGGCTGCAGCGCATCATTCGAGCAGTGAGAAGGTTGTTGGCTGCAACCTTCCCCCCCATCGACGAACTGTACACTGCAAGGGCCAGGAAGAAAGCAGGTAAGATCATCTCTGACCCATCTCACCCTGGCCACAAACTCTTTGAAGCCTCTGGAAGGCGACCGGACTGTCAAAGCCGTCACAGCCAGATATAAAAACAGCTTTTTTCCACGAACAGTAACTCTGCTCAACAGCCAAAAGTCTGTAGCCTCCTTGTATTATATTTTATTAATCACATGTTTAAATTATGTTTTATTTTGAATTGTCTACTGTATATCATGTTGTTACTTGCGAGCAAAGCACCAAGGTAAATTCCTTGTATGTATACATATTTAGCGAATAAAATTTATTCAATTCAATTCAATCAGCACATGCTTCACACTGTAAAATCAACACGGACACCTTTGAAACAATTCATTGATTGCTAGTTAAGGTAGCTCCTTACCAGTACCTTATGTGTGATTCCCCAATCCTGCTAAGAGGGGTAGCTACGCGTGCAACTTATAACTCCATCCCCTAGTTTTACACCAATACCCCACAATCATTTTTTTCCCCATTTGTCTTTTAGCATACATTTCTCAAATATCATTATTTTATTATTTTACTTAGCTATATTGTGCTGAAGCAGTTGGTAC